>CM055111.1:26867939-27600339 GCA_029204225.1 Diphasiastrum complanatum
CAAAACGTGCATCCAAAAGATAGGAGATAAACATTTATGAGCAGAGGTATATAATCTAGCATTCATGGGCTGCTAACAATCTGGCATATAATCTGTTTATGAATTGTAAAAAATGTATGAGCAGAGGTCGGAATGGACCTCGGAATAACAGATGGTATACTGTCTTAAACAGATCAAGATATTCTGAGGTCTGTTTCAACCTCCACTGATTTCCACCCCAGTTGAAAGATATACCCATTATCATCAGATTCATAAATAAAAGTACATATTTCTTTCTAGGATGTGCAGATATGTTTTCATGAATCCTAATGAAAATAACGCCTATTCCGATGGCTGTTCCGATGCCAGATCCTGTTGTTTTTTGTGCTGGATTGCATATGGATGTTTGTTGCTTTTTTTCTGAAATTAATTTGTTACAACTTTTTTTGTGATACTAAACTAAACAAACTGCAATACTGGTTTTTGTTTTGCAGATTTCATCATAGCATTTCGGGTAGATCACAGTAGGTACTTTCAAGGTCGGGATGGAACTCGGAATAAATTATGCTAGTTCTAGAAGTATACCAGTGTCTATTCCGACGTCTGTTCTAACCTCTGCGGAGATTTTTTTTTTGATCTTTCAAATGACAGATCTGTGAATGTTATGATACATTTGTAAAGCTTGGGTGTTTTTTTTTTAAAGACTATTCAATTGTGCTGACTAGTTCTATGATTTCCCCATGAGTATTTGTTACATGGGTTCTTGATATAAAATTGTTTTGCAGTTCTTTATGTCGATTCTTGGGCTCTAACATCATCCAAGCAGCTGACTAACACAACTACTAGCAGTTCTAGGTACCTATACAGTATTGTAGCAGTTTGTCTCCTATTTTTTGTTGTAGATCCACATTTTGTAGTGTAGAACTACATTTATATCGAGATGAGTTTGAGGAGGCAAGTACGTGTCCACGCTGTGGGGAACACTACTACAGGCAAGATCTACAAGGAGCGACCATACCCGCCAAGGTGGTAAGACATTTTTCCATCATACTCAGGATATGCCACATGTTTAAGTGTAATTCCATCGTGGAGCTAATGACATGGCATTCGAACAATCGTTCATCCGACGATACTATGAGGCTCCCTGCCGATTCTCTAGCATAGAAGCACGTGGATGCTATTTGGCATGAATTTATGGATGAGCCTCGCCATTTGCATTTGGGGTTGGCCATGGATGATGTGAATCCATTAGGTTTGTGCTCCACATCATGGTCCACCTGGCCAGTTGTCCTTGTAAACTACAACATCCTCCCTTGGCTAAGTAGAAAGAAGGGGCACCTAATGCTCGCCCTTCTTATCCCCGGAAAATACAAGGCAAAAAAATATGGATGTGTATATGGCTCCCTTGATAGATGAGCTAAAGATTCTACGGCAAGGAGTTCAAGTGAGCGATATATCAAGACCACTGAGACAAAGAGATTTTGTGGTAAAGGGGATCTTGATGTGGACGATGCACGACTTTCTTGGCTATGGGGAATGTTCAAGTGAGATATCCTTTATTGGTTTGATTCATGGTATTATATTAAATTTTATGTCCATGTACAAATTTTCTTTCAATCCGAACATTGGACCCACAATGAAGTTGGTTGTTTTGTAACAATGTAGGGCTCCAAACTAGTGGTTACAATGCGTGCCCCGTTTGTGGCGGGTATTTGCAAGCACACGTCCCTCACAACATCTGCGAGAGATGGTTTATGAGGGCCACACTTGATACCTTCCACCCGATCACCCTATGCGTGATGGGCTTGATGGCCAACGTCCTCATTCCATGAAGGTACAATACATATTTGGGCCAATTAATGGTACACGTCATTTATTTATTCTATGATTACTCTCTTTATGTTTCTTCTAACGATATCCAATCTACATTATGTGTGTGCTTGTCTATTAATATTGTAGGCAAGTGATTGGCTTTGGATTTGGAGATCCAGTCAAGATGTAGGGCGACTCCTTCCCGGCATGAAGAGGTTATCAATATTTCATGAGCTCCCATATTGGGGAGAATTGTTGATAAACCATCTTTTGGACCGGATGCACATATTCAAGAATATTGGGAGCACAATTTGGGAGCACTTGACCAGGCCGAAAGATAAAAAAGATGCACGAGATGACCTAAAAGAAGTCCCCACTGATTTATGGCCACAAAAACGGTGGGGACTTCGATTGTCCTACCAAAGGCTCCATGGATCTTATCGAGGAGAGAAGAGACAATTGTAAAGAGGGCAATAGCCTCTTTTCGAACTCTAACAGGACACATGCGATGCCTAAAAGGTGCCTTCACAAGGGACAACAAGCTAAGTGGACTAAAGTCGCATGACTGGCATAAATTTTTACAGGTTGGCATGGCATGTCTTTTGACTTTTTTTCCACACCAACATCGTCGATTACATTTTATAGCATGTCTTGTGATTTCAAGATGATCTCATTGCGCATATATGTATCTCAATGATCATGACCAAATTGTTTTTTGTGCGTGCAGTTTGTGCTTTCCTTGGTGTTAAGAGGGTTCTTGACAGAGGAGTTAAGGAGTGCAATCTACAAAATCAGTGGTTTGGTGAGGTACGGTAAATGTGCTTGCGATTCATATCATTTTTTCTTGGGATGATTCAATATGGTGATCTTACTAACACGCATGTCATTGCTGTTTCTCTTTCTTATGAAGATACATTTCATCCAAACAGATACCACTAGCATCAATTGAGGCGGCAAGACAAAGCTCCATCGAGGCAGCGTGTTTGATCGAGAAGCACTTTCCCACATCCATTCTCACCATTCAAATGCATCTCATTGTGCATTTGGTAGATGAGGTGGCCATTGCAGGTACATCATCTACTTGTGTCAATTGCCTATTCTTAGTCCATCCTAGACTATTGTTATTGTGGTAATTCCCATATTCCCTCACTAACATTGATTCATATTTTTTAATTCAGACACGGTCCATAGCCGTTGGATGTTTTTCTTTGAACAATTTATGAAAACATTGAAGGGCTTCGTAAGACAAAGACCAAGGCCTAAGGGTAGTATGGTGGAAGGATAGCTAGTGCAAGAGTCCATGGTTTACATCACGGAGTTCCATGCTCATAGCGATCCTTCTATTTCTCATCTTTGGGATAAGAAGGACGATGAGCGTGTTGTTGGAGAGATTCCTCAAGGAAAAGGAGCGATCATGAGAATGAGTGAGTCCTTCAGGGAGAAGGTAAATAGGTTTTGCATTCTTTATAGCGAGGAAATGCAAAAGTGGATTTCGTTATATGACGATGCCAAGGCTCAGAGGCAAACCGCTTGAGCCACTTTCAAGAGAGGGCAAAGAAGACAACCATACCCACCTGACCTCGCCCTTCTACCCAAGGACATGACGCTTGATTGGCTACGTGATGCACTTAGAGAAGCCTCGACAAACAACCAGGAAGTAATAGAGAGAGGGCGGGAATATGCAAGGGGGTGTGATTTACATGTAAGCTAGGATGATCAACCTTCACATATTTATTAATACATGCAATTTTGTACATGTTTGTTGTATTCCTAACACATTAAGTTCCATTTCGTTCAGTACGAAAAATACAATTCATTGTGGACGCATGGACGACACTTTCATATGGAGCACATTGACAAAAATAGAAACACATACGATTGTGGAGTCATGGCAAATTTTACCCAAGAGAGTCGAGCAAGCACGGCGTACACCAATTTACTCTCTTCTCAACTTGATTATTGTGGGACAATCAATGACATCCTCAAAATTGGATTTAGGCAATTCAACTTTTTCATATTTGTTGTCAAATGGTTCAAAGTTATTTGCAATGGTCCCAATGCAACTGTCAAGAAAGATGAGAGTGGTTATTTTGCCATTGACTCCACCAAGCTTTGGACAGATCAAAGCGACACATTTGTTTTTCTGCAACAATGTGAGCAGGTACATTTCTTTGATGTCTTCAAGATGTCTATGCTCATTTGTTGTCAATCAATCGATTTTCAGTGTACTGCAAAAAATGTATATTGTGTATAGTAATATGCAAGCAACTATAGCATAGCTATGGATACTAACTACGAGTCAACATTTATGGAATCATCGATCAATTGCAGGTGGTCTTCCACCCCGATCGCTCAAATCCCATATGGTGGTACATGATTGAAGTCGCTCCTTGAATTAAAAGAATTTTAGACGATAGAGATGTCCTAGAGAACATGGCACTGCCAGCTGATGCACCTCATGAACAAGATCGTGCTGACGGATTCAATGTCACAATTTTGGAGGATGATCATGTGCAACCTTTACAAGCTAATGATGACGTTGAGCATGATGCATCATCGTCGGATGGTTCGACGACACACGACACACTTTCACGATCTTACTCATCGTTGTCGTCAACATTAGCATTTGAAGATCGGCTTATCAATGATGAAGCTATAGGAGATATTTGGGTAGAATTAGAGATAGACTCATTTGGTTTGGTGGATTTGTCGCATGATGATGCGACAAATGATAACAATGAACCAATAAATGAATGAGTGAAACAAAACGATGTATTTCAATTCATTGTAATATTAATCATATTGCTCACAAATGCAATTACACTTTATTGATTGACTAGTTGACATCGAACAAGAAGTCGATGCATGTGAGTACACAATTTGATTTCTCTATTCACTTGTGCATATGACAACCAAAGTTGATATGAAATGGAATTCAATCTATTGATAGGTAAAAAATTCCAAAAGTGAGATCCATTTACATTTTGTTTTATATCGTGGGTTATACCGAGGGTCCCTTTTTTCATCAGTCTCGGTATTACTCTCGGTTAGCAGATTGTCCTGGAATGCCTTTGGCCACCTGGACCCTCATTATAGCCCTCCCTATAATTGTCTCAAAAACGGATACAAATTTGGTAGGCTTATACCGAGGTCAACCTCGGTATACCCCTCAAACTAGATTCAATATTCAGATTTATGTTCTGAGGCCTTCTACTGGATTTACAACCCTCTCTATATCCCTGTCTATAAATGTTTCAAAACCAAGTTAAATTTGGTAGGCTTATTCTGAGGCCAAATACCGGACCCGAGGCTCGAGCATTCCGCTCCCCGTGCGACTCATTTAAAAAACTATCTTTCAAATAAACGCTCAAAAAAAGCCTCGGGTCAAATACCGGACCTGAGGCTCGAGCATTCCGCTCCCCGTGCGACTCATTTAAAAAACTATCTTTCATAGAAACGCTCAAAAAAAGCCTTGGAAATCGCCCGTCCTCTTGTAGTGAGGGTTAACTACACAATCATCATCGTCAACTCGACACCAACCGAAGAATGTCGATATCCAAGGTTATTTGTTAACATTTTAGATGTTGATTTAAAAGAAGATATGGTAGTCAATTTTAATGAAGAAGAAGGGTCTTCAACTTTGTTAGCTGAAAAGGAGAGTGTTGAGAATATGTCAAGTTTTGAATTGAGAGACATTAGTGAAAATTCGTTAGAAAATGTAATTTGAAAAAAGTTATGTAAACAAATTTTGATTCCTTTCATATTTTTATGAAATTTGAAATCTCAAAAATCATTTCTAGTCTTGAAATGTTGTTTCATTTTTATTATGATGGTTTTATGAAGTTTATATGCACACTTTGTAATGATCTATTGTATAGATGCATTTTTTCTTTTGCCCTGGACATAACCACTACCACTTCATCCATCTCTTAATCCTTGAAATATTGTGGCATGTCATGCGCAGGTTTGGGTTCTTCTTCAACGTCTTCCCGGATCTTATCTTGTAACTCATGGTTGTGGTCATCAACTCGGTCTTGATTCCTCTTTTATCACTCTTAGCCTTCCACTCAGCGGTTTTTGCCTTATACAGGAGTTTACATTCACGGAGCGAGCTGGTGGGGGCTGGTTGTCGATACCTAATATTTTTAGAGCACGGTCAAGTTTTCTAATGCTCTTCGATGGTTTCATATCCAGATTTGTGAAGATGATCAGAGCATTTTCCTTCTGAGATTCTCCCCGTGGAGAATCCGAAGAAATTGGCTATTTTCCCTTGGCGTTCGTTGGCAATTCTGATTGTGGATCAGGGGTCGGATCTTTTACCATATTTATGCTACTGTCCCATAATGAGATTTCTAGCTTATAAAGAGCTTCGTCCTCCGCTAGGTCCCAATCTATACATTCTCGTAGGAGATCATCAACAATTATAGGAACACTAGTCGTGGATCCATCAATCACTATATTCATTCGGCCTACAACAGCATTGCCTTGTGTGGCTCTACGGTTCCAATGAGATTTTCGTTCGCTAGAGGCTCTCGTGGATCTAGTATTTTGGGTTCTTGGTGCGAGCTTGAAACAGTCAAGATCTACATATCAGAGGAAATTCTCATCATCATACTCTCGACCTTCTTCCAAGGTGAACACCTGAAGAACTTCAATTTTCTTTTCACTGCAGATTCCTTGCAGCGGTTCTTGGGGTATAGCCTCTAGGCTCATCATAAAAAGTGAAACGGAATCTTGATGGCCCTCGCTAGGTTTCTTCGATGGTCACTCTAATCTCTTATCGTCTTCATTGGAAAATGGGTCGACAGTTGACCTTTGCTTGGGGGATTGCTCATCTGATGAAACATAAAATTAAAGACAATCGATCGTGGCTAGGGCCTCGATCCAGTTTACCACATCGGTTTGTGAATCATCATGTATGACGATCCTCCTCCAACGACGTCCGTTGTCCGATTCTTCATCAGAGTGGATGGTGGTAGAAAAGCTTGAAACCATGGCTCTTTGGTTGGTTGGTTTCGTAATCCAGGTATCAGGGTTGATCTTAACGACAGAATCATGATTCTATAGCACAATACGGTTCTGTCCCCAATCATGTGGAGCTTGTGACGTTTGGAGCCACGGTCTACCTAGCAGGACGCTATAGAATTGGAGAGAATCATGCAAATCCAAGACTACAAAATCTAACACGAAACAAATTTCGGCTACCTTGGTATGCACATCATTCGCTATGCCTAAGGGCTTTACACCAAACTAGTCAGCGAGTCTGATTGTAAGAGGAGCACTTACCATGCGAGTAAGACTCCATTCGTGATAAAGCTTGGAGGAAATGATATTCACTCCGGATCCTCCATCGACTATGGCTGACTCTTTTGGAAATCCACGATGCGTGATCGGGATGTTCACATGTTTGTCATCTTTCTCCCAACCCACACCTACTTGGTGGACTGGTTGTGATTTCTCTACTTCTTCCTCTGGCACCAAATTTGTATGGTGCACTTTTGGTTTTTCACTACATGGTCCATCTATATGTCTTCAATCCTTTCCAGAGAGTCGGATGCATCTTGAGTAAGGTGCCTAAGGGCATTCTAACATCACTTCTCAACAGATCGAGTAGGACAACAGTGTGATATTTTTTTTCTTCCTTGCTATGGAAAGGGACTTTGAAACTAGAATGTCCATTTGCATTTTGTCCGGTCTCACGGATGAACTGCAATAACCTATGATTCACTAGGGAGCGAGGGGCAGGGACTTTGAAACTAGAATGCTCGTTTGCAATCTGTCCGATCTCACGGATGAACTGCAATAACCTATGATGTTGATCATGCTCTCGAGTTGCTTCTCTAGCCTGATCTAGGGCTTGGGCTTCTTTCACCCACTCTTTCATTCTCCTAAAGTTACCATGCTCAACTATGGGGTTAGGATACTCTCCTACTCATTTCATCCCATTTCGTCTCGTCTTGTCTCGTCTTGTTGCAGAGCCTAATTGATCTTGTCACGAATTCTTTCGTTTCGTTTTGTTTCACTATCTGTGTGATTCCAGCATGAATCAATGTTAGAGCTCGTTTAAGTTTTGCTTAGCTTTGCTTCGTTTCATTTTGCATTTTCTGAGTGCATTCTTTTATGTTAGCATCACTGGTATTAGAGCCAACCTTGTCATAATCTGACATAGCCAAAAAGCTATCAAATCTAGGAGGCCAAAGTATTCAAACAATCAACCATGAACAAGTGTACATGAATTTAGAAGCAATGGCTTCAATTAGTGGCATACAATCCAAGATCTATACAATTCTGGATTCTTCAGGATCTAACTTTCTAGCATGGAAAGTGAAGACCTCGCTGATACTAAAGGGTAAAGGTTTATTCCCTTGGGTGGATGGCATAGAGGAGATGCCTACAACATCAGGTAAAGAGCTATGCAAATGGAGGGAGAAAAATGACAAGACAGTAGCCTTGCTATCATCATCCATTGAGGATAGTCTCACACTTGACCTGGCAACACTCTCCAAGGCAAAGGAAATGTGGGATACACTGCTCACGAGATTTCAAACAAAATTACGCAGTCAAATAATGATGCTGGAAGATCAGCTGACAAATCTACAGTGGGATGGAAATAACCTCACTTCTTTTGTAAGGAATATGAAGGATCTATTCCTATCACTACACAATTCTGGACCAGAAAATGCAATGTCAACAAAGAAGCAGTCACTTACCTGTTGAGAGCCTTACCTAGATCTTTCCAAACAACCAGAACCTTGCTCGTGAAAGATCCTTCAATGACCCTCGAAAAGGCAATTGTCGAGATTAGAGAGGAAGTCGAGGATAGAGAGCATCTTGATCACAAGGATGCTTCTGACCAAGCCCTGTATGGCAACAAAGAAAAGACAAAGAAACAATTTAAGCCTATAAGGGAGTCAAATCAAAGGCAAGATCATGATCAACAAGTAGAGGGGACCAGCAAAGACAAGTGGAAGAACAAAGGGAGGTCAAAACAGCAAGGTGGATAAAAGAAGACTTGCATGAGATGCAAATGAGATGGGCACACAGCTGATACATGCTGGCTCAATCTAAAAATTGAGTGTATCCACTGCCACGAGAAGGGCCATGCAGCCATGGATTGTCACCTGAACCCAAGGAAAAAATCAGCACAGAATAGACAGGAGAACAGTAATAGTTCGTCCTATGTCGAGGAGCCAGAGAGCTCAAAATGTTAGAAATGGTAAACTCCTGCAACTTTGTCGCAGCATGAACAAGACATGAAGGTCAAACGAGAACAATTCGCGACAGTCAACGTGTCTTTGACTCGAAGCACAAACGATTTGCGAATCAATCGCAAATCTTAAACACACCTCCACGATCGCAAAACAAAAAGAATGAAACAAATGAAGAGAAATTCTCCGCGCCGCCAACTGGCAGCTCAATGGGCTTCATGCCCAGCTGAAAAGAATAGCAACGACGGAGACTAACTAACGAGTTGATTAGCATTAACTAGTCTTGTGATTCTACGTTTAGCTATCTTGTAAACTCCACACAATGGAGGTATAAACAATTCTCTCTGGATCATAACTACATACAGAAGGAAAAAGAAGAGAGATAGTATATACAGAGATCTGTAAGAAATAGAGAGAGACGTAGCGAATAGGGTAAGAAAGAAAAAAAAATACCATAGCTGTGCATGAAAGTCTGCCAACAAGCAGAACACAACGAAAGAGCAGAGAGTCATTCTGCCAATGAGCGAGACACTGACGATCTCGCTCTAAAACCAAAACTGACAATATAATTACTCTATTTTGTGTATCTCTTGTTCTTGTGCTACGTCTCTTGATTGCTAGAATAAAATATGTTTTGTGATGCGTAGTCGAGTGTCTGGGATCCCGTAAGAGCTTCTGCACGGAAAGAAAAATCGAAGATAGAAATTTTGGTCGCGAATCAGAAGAGAGGACGAACACGAAACACAAGAAACAAAAAAGCTTCTGCAACATGGTATCAAAGCCTACAGGTTATCACTACTGACATCCCAGCAGTGATTCTTCCAGACAACACAATATGGCTACGACAATCTAGACCAGAGTAGCAATCAGTCTTGATGGTGCAAATTATGAAATCTAAAAATTCAAAATCAAAACAATCCTGAAGGGTGAAGGCATCTGGTCGGTGATCGGGCTCTCAGAGGTGCAGCCTCCAGAGGGAGACCCCAAGAGAGCTGAATGTATCAGAAAACATGAGCGCACAATGGCGATCATCGTTTTGTCCATAAATGAAGATCTACTCATGCAGATTGAAGACTACGAAAGCAGCCATGCAGTGTGGGAAAGATTAAAATAGAAGTATGAAGTGAGGACTGCAGCTTCAGTCATGCACCTTCACAATCAGCTACAATCCATACGATGGGATGGCAACCAATTAGATCAACACGTTGAGAAGATCAGAATGATCTTCGCTCAACTCGCTACATCAGGACAGGAGCACCAGGTCCCAACACCACATCAGCTGATGTACTTTATGAAATCTCTACCGACGTCCTATCAGCGGCTGAGAATGCTCATACTGAGTCTACCGGATATGACATTCGACAAAGTAGTCAGTCTTGTCGCTGATGAGAGACTGATGAGAGACGAAGGAGAGGGAAGCAGTGATCAAGAGAAGGCTCTCTTCACAAAAGGAAGGAAGAAGAGCAAAAACAAGCCAAGATTCGAGAAGACGAAGTTCTCGAATCAGCAATCTTCTTCCTGCGATCACTACCACAAACTAGGACATATGGCCAACAAATGCTGGTTCAATCCAACAATACCTTGCATGCACTGCAAGAAGAAAGGGCATTCTGTATATGACTACAGATTCAACCCGAAAAGAAAAAACAAAGCTGAAAAGACAAACGTTGCAGAGTCATCAAAGGATACTAAAAGAGGTGATGAAGCTTTCACGATACTCGACAAAGCTTCGACAAGCTACTCTGAACACGATTACGATGTAGTTATCGATTCAGGAGCAACATCTCACATAACCTGCAACAAGAAGATAAACTTTCACAAACTCGAAAACAACAGAGCAGTGATTCCAGGCGATGGAAGCAGACACGATGTCAAAGAGATCGGTGATAGCTAAGAACATTGTCAGGCCAAGTAGAGCTACCAAGAGTACTCTATGTGCCCTCACTCATAAAGGATCTTCTATCTGTATCCAAGATGGTAGATCTAGGCATTCGAGTTTTGTTCGACGGCAACACTTGTCGTATGATCGAGAAGACGACAAAAAGTTGCTAACGGTCGGATGTAGAGAAGAAAATCTCTACCAGGCCAAAATAATCAGCAACTATGAAAGCATATTAAATGTTCCAGAAAATGAAGATCAGCTCTGGCAAAGTAGAATGTATCATCTGAACATGCGGAGCCTATATGACATGAGCAGAAAGGACATTGTCATAGGTCTCAAGGCCAGAGGTTGAGTTCTTTGAAGCTTGTCAGAAAATCAAGCAACATCGGAATCCATTCACACACGAGGGAAGAAGTGCCAAAGAAGTTCTTGAGCTTGTCCACTCTGATGTGTGTGGACCAATGAAAACAGATTCGCTCTCAGGTTCGAGATATTTTCTAACGTTCATAGATGATTACAACCAAATCACCACGATCTACATCTTGAAGAAGAAATCCGATGTATTTGATTCTTTCAAGAAGTTGGCATTCGCAGAGCGACACACCTCAAAAAAGATACAGATCCTTAGATCTGACAATGGAGGTGAATACAAAAGCACAGAATTCTCAAGATTCTGCGAAGAACAGGGGATCGAACACCAGTTCACTCTTGCATACACACCAGAATACAATGGTGTGGCAGAAAGAAGAAATAGAACGCTAGTCGAAGGAGCCAGATGCATGATGGCACAGGCTCAATTGCTAGGTCAATTTTGGGCCGAGGCAATAGCTGCAGCTATACACCTGCAGAATAGATTTACAACGACAGCGCTGGAGAACAAAACACCATACGAAATGTGGATAGGTAGAAAGTCTGATCTGTCATACGTACGAGTGTTTGGATGTGCAGCATACAAGCACATTCCAAAGGAAAAGAGAAGAAAGCTCGATGACAAATACGAGCAAACAATCATGGTCGGCTACTCAAACGGAACACATGTGTACAGACTCTACGGTCCAACCACGAAGAAGGTTGTTTCGAGTAGAGATGTGAAGTTCGACGAGTCCACATTCCCTGGAATGAAAGACGAAAGAGGCCATGAGATCTTCACAATGCTGCCTATTCAAGAGGGAGATCGAGGACATACATCAAATCAGAATACAGAGCCCCAGATTCCAGAGCAGCAGGAAGCAGAGGATCGACCCCACAAACAAGAAATGTTTGAACAGCTACGAAACAAACCTCGAAGGTCAACAAGACAAAGAAGACCTCTAGACCGCTATTCTGACAATCTTCAATGGAGAGAAGACACACGGTTCGAGTACTACAGCTTCGCAGAAGAGCCAACAACATACCAAGAAGCTATCTAGAGTCCAGAGAGAGAATTTTGGAAGCAGGCAATGTCAGAGGAGATCGAGTTGATGAGGCAAAACGAGGCATGGACATTAGAGCCACTTCCAGAAAAGAGAAAAATAGTCGACTTCAAGTGGGTATACAAGAAAAAGCTAAAATCAGATGGCACTATTGGCCACTACAAGGCAAGGCTCGTCACAAAGGGCTACACACAGAGATATGGTGTCGACTATTTTGACACATATTTGCCCATGCTGAAGATGACAAGCATAAGGCTACTCCTTGCATACGCCACATAGTACAATCTGGAAATTCACCAGATTGACATGAAAACAGCTTTCTCCATGGAGAACTAGAGGAGAAAATCTTCATGAAGCAACCTGAAGGCTATGAAGACCCCGACAACAGACAATATGTTTGTCGATTGCAGAGATGCATCTACGGTCTAAAACAGGCATTATGGGCCTGGTACAAAAAGCTTGATGGTCTTCTGAAGTCTCTAGACTTCAACCCTACTCAACCAGAATATAATGTCTACATCAAAAGAGTAGAAAGGATTTTGTGATACTGACCATTTTCGTGGATGATTCGTTGATGATAGGAAATTCCTTGATGCTGATCAAAGACACGAAGAGTCAAATTTTTGAAAGCTACGAAATCACAGATCTTGGAGAAGCAACAAAATGTCTAGGGCTGGAGATCAGAAGAGATCGAACAAATGGCGAAATGCACTTGAGTCAGTCAGAATATGCCAGAAAAGTGCAATAGTACCACATGATGGACTGCAAAGAAAAAGCCATACCAATGATAGTTGGAGCCAAGCTCACGAAACAGGATTGCCCAAAAACAGAAGAGGAAGAATAGAAGATGGCAGGTATACCCTAACAGAACTTAATCGAGACTCTGATGTACTTGAGAATTTGTACCAGACCGGATCTAGCCTTCTCTGTTTACGCATTGAGCCAATTCTGTTCCAATTCTGGTCTAGCACATTGGAAAATAGCTAAACGAATCCTACAATATCTGAAGGGTACCCAAAATATTGGATTAACCTATAGAGCTAGAAATGAGGAGAAAGGATTCGAACTGCATTACTATAGTGATGCAAGCTAGGTGAGCTGCAAGGATGACAACAAGTCCATTACTTGAGGATGTTCAATAGTGTGTAGAGCTGCAATCAGCTGGATATGCAAAAAGCAAACCCTGGTAGCTCAATCCTCTTGCGAAGTTGAGTATGTCGCAACCTCGAAAGTGGCGAATGAGGTAGTGTGGTTGCGGATGATGTTGGAGACAATTGGGATACCACTAAAGGGGCCAAGCACGATGATGATGGACTCCCAGAGTGCCATCTATCTGTCCCAGGATCCTGTCTTCCATTCAAAGACAAAGCACATTCCTCTGAAGTACCATCACATTCAAGATTTGATCTCAAAAGGAGAGCTCCAGGTCTAGTTCATAAAATCAAAAAGTATGATTGCAGATCTCCTCATGAAACTGCTCGACAAGCCACTCTTTACCAAGAAAAGAGAGGCAATTGGATTGAATAAACAAAGTTGCAAGTTTCAAGAGGGAGTGTCAGAAATGGTGAACTCCTGCAACTTTGTCGTAGCACAAACAAGACACGAAGGTTAAACGAGAACATATTCGCGATAGTCAATGTGTCTTTGACTCAAAGCACGAACGATTCGTGAATCAATCGTGAATCGTAAACACACCTCCAGGACCGCAAAACGAAAAGAACGAAACAAACGAAGAGAAATCCTTCGCGTTGCCAGCTGGCAGCTCAATGAGATTCTTGCCCAATTGAATCGAATAACAATGACGGAGACTAACTAACTAGTTGATTAGCGTTAACTCATCTTGTAATTCTACGTTTAGCTATCTTGTAAACTCCACACAGTGGAGGTATAAACAATTCTCTCTGGATCATAACTATATACAGAAGAAAAAAGAAAAGAGATAGTATATACAGAGATCTATAAGAAACAGAGAGAGACGTAGCGAATAGAGTAAGAAACCAAAAAAAATACCATAGATGTGCATGAAAGTCTACCAACAAGCAGAACACAGCGAAAGAGCAGAGAGTCATTCCGTCAATGAGCGAGACACTAACGATCTTGCTCTAATACCAAAACTGACAATATAATCGCTCTATTTTGTGTATCTCTTGGTCTTGTGCTGTGTCTCTTGATTGCTAGAATAAAATATGTTCTGTGATGCGTAGTCGAGTGTCTGGGATCCCGTAAGAGCTTCTGCACGAAAAGAAAAATCGAAGACAGAAAATTGTCCATGAATCAGAAGAGAGGACGAACACAAAACACGAGAAAGAAAAAAGCTCCCGCGACACAAAAATGGGCGAAGAGAGATCGAACAGAAATTGTTCAACGACATACATTTATGCAGACGTGTGTGCAACGTCAACGCTTGACACACAGGAGGTGATCCTAGATTCAAGAGCTACCTCACACTTCGTGACATGAAGATGAATTATGTCTGATTTTTGAAGTGCTGATCCTTCAAGATTAATTGTTTTTGGAGATGGATCCAAACATCAAGTGAACGATATTGGTTCACTATGGATCAACACAAATGGCAAAGACAGACAGCTCGAAGATGTTCTGTTTGTGCCTACACTGCAGCAGGACTTGTTTTTTGTGGCAAGGATAGTTGATGCAGGGATGCGTGTGACGTTTTCTTACGAAGCATGCAATGTTGTTGATGCTAGTACCAGTACCGTGATCACTCAAGACAAAAGAAAATGTAATCTATATTACCTAAAGGTATGCCTACCTATAGATCAAGTGCATCAGACTCATGATGATTCGCCAGACACTCTATGGCATAGGAGACTATGCCATATGAACTCATTGACACTTTACCAAGCAAGACATCATGGAGCAATAATAGGAGTCAGCATCTCAAATGCGAACGATTCAACCACCTGTGATGCATGCCTGAAGGGTAAGATATCTCGCACTCCATTTGTCAAAGACTCCTACAGAACGACTAAGATTCCAGAGTTAGTGCATTATGACATCTGTGGGCCTTTCAATGTGATCTTGGTAGGTGGCTCAAAATATTACATTACCTTCATTGATTATTATAGTAAATTTGCTAGAGTGTATTTCATTCAGGATAAATCAAAAGCACTTGATAAATTCACAAAATATGTGAATTGGACTGAGAGATGCACTGGCAACAAAGTGAAGCAGATCAAGATAGATCGAGGTGGCGAATACATCTCAAATCGCTTCACTGACTTCTGTAATGATTGTGGTATCATTCACATAAGGACTATAGCTTACACACTATAGCACAATGGTGTTGCAGAACGAATGAATAGGACCATGATGGGAGCTATCAGATGCATAATGGCCTACTCGAAAGCTCCAAGAGTACTGTGGGTTGAAACAATAGCTACAGCTACATATATTCAAAACATGACATGGAAGTCTGGTGTCCCTCACACGACACCACACGAATTATGGTGGGGTATAAAGCCCATAATATCCCACATCGGAATCTTTGGCTATACAGCTTATGCACATATCTCTAATAAGCTTCGAAAGAAGCTTGATGAGAAAGCTGGACAGGGATATTTGGTAGGATATGACAACAATTCGTCATACTACAGAGTCTACATGCTAGACATGAACACTATGAAGACAGTGAGAGATGTCAGATTCAATGAGAGCAGAACGATAGCCAATGATGATCATGTCAACTATGAAGTTCTGGAAAGGCAGTACTATGAACTGTCACCAGTGACAGAGGGAGCAGAAGACGAACATGAAAACGAAGATTTTTGAGTTGCTTTGCATTTAAGTGACGAATCAGAAGACGAAAGATTCGAGAGGCAGCCTTCTACTATAGTGCCTGTAAACCAAGATGGTTCCAGACCTAGCAGAGCAGACAAAGGCAAAGGCATTGCTGTCCCAGGAGGATCTCCTAGAAGGTCGACAAGACAACGAAGAGCGCTAGCAAGATATGTGGCAGGTAGCTCTGCTTCCACATCAGAAGAATTCTATAGATTCAGTGGCGAACCATAGACATTCGAGGAGGCAATTGAATGTCCAGAGAAGGACAAATGGATCCAAGCCATGAACAAGGAGATGGAATCCATGAGGAAGAACCAAGTATGGATGTTGGAGCCATTACCAGATAAGTGAAAGGTTGTGAAATACAAATGGGTTTACAAGCTAAAGTATGGAACAGATGGAGTTGTTTCAAAATATAAGGCAAGACTGGTAGCAAAGGGATTCTCTCATAGATATGGTATTGATTATTCTGAAACCTTCTCTCCTGTCATGAAGCATTCGTCTCTACATTTGTTATTTGCATATGTAGTTGTTTATGACCTTAGGGTCCACATTGTGGCAAGAAAATAGCCTTCTTGCATGGTGAGTTAGACGAAGAGGTCTACATGGATCAACCCCCAGGTTATGTCTTAAATTCACTTCCTGATTATGCATGCAGAATGCATAGTAGTATCTATGGTCTGAAGCAGTCAGCTCAACAATGGTACAAAAAGAAGGATCAAGCCCTGAAATCATTAGGATTCAAGCCACTAATGGCTGATTCCAATGTGTATGTGAGAATTGTAGATGGGAAGATTATCATTGTGGCTGTGAATGTGGACAACACTCTGATACTCTGCAAGAGCGAGAGGCTGATTGCTAAAGTGAAGAAAGACATCTCGAAGCATTTCGAGATTGTGGATCTGGGAGAGGCCAGGTGTTATCTTGGCTTGCAAATTGAAAGGGACTATGAGAGAGGTAAGTTGTACCTTCATCAGTCCAGATACACCTGGATATCCTAGAGGATTTCGGGATGTTGAATTGCAAAGGAGCGAATACTCCAATGCTTGAAGGAACGGTGCTAACGAATGAAAATTGTTTGAGGACTGAAGCAGAGAGAGAATTGATGCAGCTCACACCTTACATGAAACTGATAGGATCGCTGATGTACCTTGCAGACAACACACGCCCTGACTTTAAGTATGTAGTATTCAAGATGAGCCAATTCTGTACGAATCCTGGCTCGACACATTGGAAGATTGCAAAACGAATTTTGCAATATCTTCAACTAACAAAGGATTATGGTCTATGTTATTGTCATGATGCAGGGTTTTCGATGCTTTCCTACGGTGATGCTAGCTAGGCATCTCTCAAAGACGATTGTAAAAGTGTCTCAGGTGGATGCACCATCGCGTCAGGAGCGACAATCCTCTGGGTCAGCAAGAAACCAAACCATTGTGGCTCAGTCATCCTGCGAAGCAGAGTATGTTGCAGTAGCAAAGATGGCCAATGAGATAATTTGGATCACACAGTTCTTGGACGAATTGGATGAAACAAGGAACAAACCTCTGGTTCTATAGATGGACAACACATCTGCAATACATCTAATGAAAGACCTTGTGTTTCACTCAAGGACAAAACACATTGTGATCAAGTACCACTTGATCAGGGACCTGATTAGCAAGAAGATGTTGTAGACCACCTTCATTGGAACGAAAGACATGGTTGCTGACATTTTTACAAAGGTCCTGAACAAAGGTCTATTCGAGAGACAAAGGAGCAGTCTTGGAGTCGTCAAGCTATCATGCTTTGAGAGGGAGCTGAAAAAACATTTTGTTTCTAATGCCAAAGCTTTGCTAGCTTTCAATTCTGAACCTTTGACAAAAGACGACACGACTCGACACAACATGACACAAAATCAGTCATGCCTCACGAACAGCCAACAAGATCAGCCAAGTACCATGGGGTGCAGATATCTGATCTATTATCATGACATCATCAGAAGTGTTCTAGATCATGGCTAATTTGTCACTCTTGTTGTAGATGTTTAATCTTTCTGATATGTAAGTTACAAGACATGAGACGAAATTGTTCACGAACTATATACTTTCTGTTTTGATGCATAATGTAAGTCTAATGCTAGTAAGCAAGACAAGAAGTCAGAAGACAAAAATATAGAATATGAGTCCACTTGCGTGCGAGACAATTCTGAATAGGATCTGTAGATCCACAAGTCCGCTAGTAAGCGAGACACAAATTTGTGAAAGAACAGTATTTCTCTCACGCCAATGCATTGCATGGATCTACATGTAGTGCTTGAAGAATCAGAAAAATCAATAGATGATATTGTAGTTGTTGTGCACATTATTATTCTAAATGACTGTATGATCTTGATTGTAAATTCGTCTGCTACTATTTGTGTGTCTGATTTGCTTGTTTATTTTTGTTGAATGTTGCATTAATTTGTTAACATAGATCAACAGTGTCTGACTACTCTCTGAAGGATTGTAGGAGTGATATAGTTGCCAGTGACCAGCGATCACATCAGAATTCCTGATGAACTGATCTTGTTTACGAATCCTTTCGCTTCGTGATTCATTTCGCTTTGCTTCACAATCACTTGGCCATAAGGATAAATCAATTATAGAGCTCACTTAGGTTTCATTTCATTTCGTCTTGTTTTGTCTCATCTCGTTGTCGAGACTAATTGATCTTGTCGCGAATTCTTTCGTTTCGTTTTGTTTCATTTCATTTCGCGATCTGTGTCCTTCCAGCATGAATCAATGTCAGAGCTCGTTTAAGTTTCGCTTTGTTTCATTTTCGTTTAGAATTCATCTTGTTTTGTTTGGTTGTATTACAAAGCCTGCTTGATCCAACTCAAACAGAAATAATTCGAGTGTCGCGAAAAGTTTTGTGAATCGTTTGTGATTTAATTCTATCAGTTTGTCACCAAAGTTATAGCTAGAATTTTGTATTTTTTGAGTGCATTCTTTTATGTTAGCATCACTCGATTCTACTAACAAAGTGTGTATTTTACTTGACAAAGGATGAGAAATGAATGCGAACTCGAAACATTTCTATTCGTGATCAACCTCGAAGGATTTGCGAAATTTATCTTGCTTGAAACTTGAAAGATTTGCGAAAGATTTGGAAAACAGTTTCTTGTAAAGCTCGTGTTTTCTTGTTGAAGCTTGAAATATTCGCGAACAGAATCTTGTCGCAAAATACTCTATTTCTTGTTCAAAGCTCACCTGTCGCAAATTGTCGCGAAATATTCTGGATTTTTCTTCAAGCTCAAAGACTGTCATCTGTCACGAACAATTCACGAAACACGGAAATGTCGAGAATAATTCGCGAAAAATGAAGCTGCAACGAAGAGATAGACTATCGAGAAATGTTCACGAACAAAAATAATTCGACCTTGAAAACAGAGTGTCTCTTTGAATATCAACCATCATAAATGGTTAGATCTACTGTTATAGAATTAAAAGGCCAAAAGACATGTCTTGTAGTGATATAAATACATGTGCACTACTCGTTGTAAAAAAAAAAAACTCACGCTGAAGAGCTCTCAGACTCATTCAATCAGAGACACAACAACGAGATAAGAGAGCAAGATATGTATACTAATTCAGATTTAGAATTATAAATTCGTTTTTGATCAATAGTTTCTGTTTGTCTAAAATTGTCTTAAGTTGTCTCTTAATTCCGCATATTATTTTCGCACGCTAATTCAATCAAGGTAAATATTGTTCTATTAGTACATAGATCAGAAACAACCCAATTGAAGACACTGATATTAGTTTGATTTATTCAAACTTTCATCGTGTTCTCTGTGGAAGAATTTTTACTATTTTCCCTATAGACCAGTCAACATTCATAATGATGTATGTGCAGGAGACTGGCCATGTGTATTTTTTCTATGGTTTGCACAAGGCTGGACACAAGCCAGAACGTACGTCATCCTCCTAATGAAGTTTGAGGCATGTCTTATACGTATTGAAGGGCAACTTTGTGAAGAACAATTGACGTGAAGTTTCCACCATTAGTCTCCAGAACAACATGCTTATTTCTAGATGGCAGAGACAACATCTCTTACCGGACTCTTTCTACATGGCAACAAATCGTTACATATCTCACCAAACATGACGTTTTAGATCTTCTGACGGTCTGCCTACTTCCTCAAACACACATATAACAGAGCCCATGCTCATTTTCATCTAATTCAATCATTGTTCTACAGGGTAGGAAGCAGGAGCAGAGTTCTTTGTTCCGGTTCTTCTATTTGAGCTATTATGGCTCTCTCTCTATATATATGTTCTACAACATCAAAAAAAGGTTTCGTTAGTTTCTACACCATTGATATTAGTAAATATTGTTTTAAAATTGATCTTATATTTATTTGAAACAAACGTAAATTTAATCCAATTGACTAAATTCATTTTTGAAAAAAACTCTATTTGATTGACATATAACCTTAATTATCAATTACAACACATGTTTCATCAAAACATTACAAATAATTTCAACTAACCTGAAAATCTTCAGATTTTACAATAATTTTCATTTGATCCCACATTTCATGTTTCAACCATATTGGCCTTTGTGGTTCAAAGCCATCTATTGGTTGAAGAGCCATGAAAGCCTATAAAAAAGACCAAACAAAATCTAATCTTTCAAATGTTAAAATTTCTTAAAAAAATCTTATATAAAAATAGCAATTGTTCAAATCAACTATTTTTCATGTTAAACCAAAAATTGTATAGGCAATTTACCTTCCGCTTATTTCTCCCAAACGATTTTGACAACTGTAATTTGAAATATCGATATAATCGCTTGTGATCAGCATTAAATTGAGTCTACAAAAAAAACTCCAAATATCATAACAAAAATCAAATTTTAATATGTCAAATAATTTAAATGAAATTAAAATAATGTACATCATCATCAGTCATGAAATAACATACCAATTCTATCTCAGCTTTACTATGTTCTGTAATTGACTTTTTTGTGAAGTCAAGTCGAGACTGCACTAGTGCTGAAATGCGATGTACATAAATCTCTTTTGATGGACCACAAGGTTGATCAAATTCATTAATTTCTAGTCTAGTTTTTGTATGACTTCTTTTTTGGTCAACTCTTGTTTTTCGTCTTTCTGCTCTCCATTTTACGTACAATTTGAAATTTGAAGATTTTGAAAGTGGATCTACTGATCCACAAATATTATAATTTGTCACATTTTTTTCAATGAGAGTAAGAAAATCCATTGAATCTGTAGGCACTATAAACATCAACAAAAAGATAAGCAATAGCATGCATAGCGTCAATAAAACAATTTCAAATGTACAAAAGTAAAAAAAAAAAAAATTCATTTAAAATTTGATGAACGAGAGAATTTCTCTTCACATTATGATTCTCCCTTACATATGCTAAAAGTTGCAAGAGCACAATAATGTATTATTGATATGCATCAATCATATTAATAAAAATCACTAAACATATTTTCCTCATTTGAAATCTAATCAAGAGAAGAAAAAAAAATGCCTTTCGCCTTAGCATGATCTTGTGCATTTTGCAGGTTAGAAGCTGCAATTGAAACATGCATATATCACTCCTCTATAGAATAAAAAATATCTAAACTAATATGATAATATTGAACTTATTAAATTATATTAAACACTTTTATTTCAGTTTTGTGAAAGTCATACGTACTTCTTGCATGCAAAATTCTGTCATGATGAATTGTCTTCGTAATATCATCTAAAAATATTTATTAACAATTGTCACTTTATATACATAACGTTTGAAAAACATAATAACATAAATGATAAATTACATTTGCTAAATTACACAAAAAGATCAAATTCATATCAATAAAATAAAAACATACCTCTCTCGTGTATCACTTCATTATTGTTATTTGATTTTGTAACAGTAATGTGTTCGTCCTCCATAGATTCAGACCTGCCAGTACTTACTGCTCCACATCCCTGAGGTTCATATTGGCTTTCTTCATCATCATCTGAAGATGTTGGCCTATCTACAATGCCTCTAGGCTCTTTAAGACTAGGCCTCTTGAGTGTAAGATCATGGCATCGAGAATGTCGTAAATGTTGTTTTTGCATTTCCATTCAAATGTGTTGTATTAAATCTGTGGGAAGAATGGTCGGCATTAAATTTTCATTCATCTACAAGATTATGTTAACAATTACAAAGTTATCATTTTATTAAAAAAGTATATATTTTTGCAAGTAACTAATAATAATAATATATTAAAAGCATGTATCATAAAAGTTTCGAATGAAATTGTGAGCAGCAAAACTATTATATTGTTAAAACATCAACTTGTGTACTTTTGAATCTAACAAATCTAAACAAAATGTAATAATATCAAATTTATATAGAATTCGTATAGAATCAATACAATAAAAAAAAAAATTATATAACCTAACTACAAATGTAACCGAGGTTGTCAAAACCGTCACAAGGCATATCTATCCATGAAATTGCCTAGTTCCGAACCATAAGTATGTCCTACTCTAAATTGTGAGAAATTGTCAAATTTGGCAAACTTGGCTTGATTAAACCACGTAAATATGTATATTGATGGGTCCCACACGTGTGAGTCCATGTTGCCACGTGTGAATCTACTTTAGAATATGCTAGATCATGTTCATAAGGTTGATCAAGTTTTTTTTGGTAATGATTCCTAAATTATAGGACCAAATCCCTAAAATTATGGAGTTGGCTGATCAACCTAGCCATCAACTTGGAAAAACTCAAGGGCTAGGTTGGATTGGCAACTAGGAAAAAAATGCTCAATCATCTTCGTGATTACATGAGGTCGTATAATCGTAAGGAATGTCAATTTTATTGAAAATTGAGCTGGTGGACTTCTAATAGACCTATGAGACTAGGGAAAGGGTTTTCGATATTGATTATGTATTGTATGCTTGTCAAATTTCAACAAATCTCTCCTAATTTATTCGTTGGCATCATCAGTTTGATCACTTTCAATTTTTGAGTCATTTTGAAAAGAGCGACATGGTAATTGGTCTACCCCATGTCAATGTATTATATTAAATATGTGAGGTGTGTCAATTGGAAAATCAAAAGTGGACTTAACTGCTTGTTATGACTGAATGGCACCCTTCATACTGAAAGGTTCAATAAAGACAAGCCTTACAAGTATCAAACTAGGGCAAGAAGAGTCAGTTAGCATCAAAGTAGAGCAAGAGGAGTTTAGCATCAAAGAAAATAGAGGAGAAGAGGCAAGGCTGACGTAACAAGCGGAGAAGCAGTGCATTGCAAGGATTGAGGAGAATAAGTCCACCAACAAGATGGACCTGTCAACTTCAGGTAATTTTGAGCTCCTTTATCTTCCTGTATTTTGGTAAGCACCCAATAGGTAGCAATAGCTAGCAATAATTAGTTTTGCATTCATCCTTTAGATTCATCTCTGAATCACAAACTCTGAGAATCCAAACACGGAAATCCATGATTTAGCTAAGAAATCAATTCATCAACTCTGAATCAGCCTACGAAAAAATAGAAATATGTGGCATCAGCTGCAAGAATAGCACATTGTTGTGATAGCACCTTCAAATAACCCCTTATGTGCACCTCAAACTCATTCAAGAAGCAGCAGTTGCTACCAAAAGTGACATGATACAGGTCTTTCAACAATAAAAGACAATATCTCAATTAGTTCAGTAGGCAGCACCTTCAATGGCAGTACAATCATGATCGTTGCAATTGATTATTTTCTTACATATAAAATGCACCACCAAAGGCTATGTTGGTTGTCCAATATGTGGAGAAGAATTTAAAGGAAGGAGATCTGATCACCTAAAAAAGATGGTATATTGTGGTCATCGACGCTATCTTCCACTAGAGCATAGCTTTAGACAAATGAAAGCAACTTTTGATGGTTCTTATGAAGATCGAGCACCTCCTTGTCATCCATCAATAGATGAGATCGAACAATATTGCATAGAAAACGAGTCTAGGTCTACAAGATACTGCAAGAAATGTAAAAGGGTGGAAGCCATTATCTATATTTTTCAAGTTGCCTTATTGGAAAGTAAGTAAAGCTCAAAGAACTTAATTAATATACTTCAATTGTGCAGCTCTCTTATTGCTTCTTATTGTAATATGATCAAAATTGTTTTTTCTATGTTTATTTTGTGTAGAAATTATTTCTTCTATTCTCACTTCTTTTTTAATTCTTTCACAATTGTCATTGATTATTTTTTATTTAAATCAGGAGCTATTGATTTGACACACATTTGATGTCATGCATGTGGAAAAAAATATTGCGGAGAATATTGTTAAGACTATTTTAAAAATGGCAGATAAAGACTTTGAAAAAGAAGATATGAAGGCACTACGAATTCGTCCAGATCTATGGCCAAAACATTGTGGTGACAATGGAAAGAAAGTATTTCTACCTTCCTCACTTTATACTTTGAATAAACATGAAAAAACTCAATTTTTTGAGTTCATCAAAAATGCGAAAGTACCAATTGGATATTGTACATCATTAAAGAGGCATGTAGAGAGTGACAAATTGTATGCAATGAAATCACATGACTACCATGTATTTTTACAACAATTGTTGCCAATAGCACTAAGGCACTCTCTTTCTCACAACGTTCGTTCTACCATAGTTCGCTTCAGTTTGATATTTCGAAGAATATGTGCCAAGGTTATCAATCCTGAAGACTTTGATGCTTTGTATCGTGATACTATTCTAGTCTTATGCCACCTAGAAAGGTGCTTTCCAGCATCATTTTTTGACCTTACCACATATGTATTCATACATGTAGTTGAAGAAGTTAACATATGTGGACCAGTGAGACTAAGACGGATGTATCCTTTTGAAAGGTGTATGAAAAAACTAAAAAAATATGTGAAAAATTTGTCACGGCCAGAAGGAAGTATAGCAAATGCCTATGTTATGGAAGAGGCGATTGGATATGTGACTGAATATATCTTGATACAACTTCCACAAAGAATAATGTCATATATTTTTAATTTGCATGGAATTTAACTTCAATATTTGCAATTTTCAATAAGAATTCTAAAAGAATGATTTTTCTCACCAACTTCATAAGTAGTGGTGCAAAAGACTATGAAGAATTGAAAAAGATTATCTATGTTAGATATAGGGGTCTTATGTTTTTTATATCAAGCATCTAGGTGTAGGATGTTGATAGGAACAAATTTGGCATAGATGGCAAATTATGCATTTCCACTTGTAATGCCACTATTGAGCCAAAATAGAGTAAGAGGCTAAACTCGTGCAAGTTAGAGTGTAGACAAATGTAATGCTTTTGTTTGATGAATTCTAAGAGGTCCAATAGGATCTAGAGGTGGAACCATGTGAGGTCCAATAGGAATTTGAGGTTTTCTTGAAAATAGTCCAATAGAATTAAGAGGCACATGGATCAATGGTCCAATAGGATTAAGAGATGAAAAAGTGTGGTCCAATCATAGTTAAGCATAGTGGTAGCTCGTGGATCTACTAGTATCATTGTACTCCTCATTTTGGATCTAATTGATTTGGAGATTGTGTGGATTTTGAGAGTTATTGGATTTCTACCTTTCTCTCTCTACCCAAGAGCTCATGATAATTTTCTCTATCTACCCGAGGAGAGCAGCTTGTTTTTACTTAGAATAATTTTTGAATACTTCCCACACGTGTGAGTGAGAGTTGGAAGTGATTGAATGCATGTAATAGTGTGTTTTTGCCATAGAATCAAAGATAGATCTTGAATCTCAATCTAGTCTTGATCTTGGTGTATCTACACACCTTAGGAGATCACAAGTACATGTTGTGGACACTCCACCCGTGTGAAATCTACATAGTATCAGAGCCTACCTAAGGTTACCATGCATTTTAATCCATTTAAGTGAAAACTACTCATCAACCTTGAGCTAGAAATTGTCAAGATCCATTTTCCTAGCTATCTTGTCCAATTTTGGATCAAAAGAGATCAAAAGGACATTGATTGGGTCTGACCTGGTACTGTATGAAATCAGGTGTTCAGACACGTGTGAGGAACATCCAATTTTAGTTTGGAAGTTTTCTCTCATGCTTGATCCATTTATCTTGCTTGATAGCTTTTTTTAAGGTAGTTTCTGACGCAATCAGTTTCATTCCATTTGGTTGAGCCAATCAGAAGTTATAAGCTTTTTAAGAGGGTTAGGTAGGGCACCTAGACCTGGGTGGACACATTTGGTTTGGTCAAGAGATTGCCTAGTCGATCCAAAATCACAGTTGAATGCTTACCAATCTCATCTATATGTGATCTAGGCATTGTTTTGAGATCTTAGCCATTTTGTTTCATGCAATATCATTGTATTTGAGTAAAATTTGGTTTCTTAGTGTACTTCACACGTGCTAAGAGTGTTTGATCCTAACTTTGCCCATAATCCATCATTTGATGTGAAATAGATCTTGTTTTAGAGAGATTTGTGTAGCTAGTGAGAATCAATTCACAAATAGTTGCAAGATCTTTCATAGGAGGAGATAGTACTTCATTATTGGATCCTATTGAGATTGTGTAGCAATATTTATTGTTCTTCATTTGAGTTTTCTTCACTTCAAACGTCTTCAATGGGTTCATCCTTGTTGGAACCAAGTGAAAGATTGTCCACTTCAAACTACTCAATTTGGAAAATGAGGATGGAGTCCATCTTGATCCTTCAAGACGCGATGGACATAGTTCTTGGCCTGGAAGAAGAACCACAAGTTCTTCAAGAGGTTAAAAAATACAAAAAGAGAGCTAGGATGACTCTCCACTATATTAAGATGAATGTCTCTAATGAAATATTGAGGGAGATAGGTACTTGTACGACAGCCAAAGACTCAAGACTATCTATGAGGCTAAGAATACCTCTAGGCTTCTCACTCTTAGGAATCAAATCTTTCAAAGTAGCCAAAAGAGTGATGAGAGTGCATCTAGTTATGTTTTGAGAGTAAAGGATATTCATAGAGAGCTTGCTTGTATTGGTGATTCCATCAATCAAAATGAGCTAGTTCAAGTCATTCTCAATGGCTTGAGAAGTGAATTTGATAATCTTGTCCAATCCTATGCCATTAAGGAGGAGCTACCAAGTTTGGAGGCTCTCCAAAGTGTGCTAATATCAGCAGAATCAAGACTAGAGTACAAGCTCTTGAGGATGGACAAGCTTTCTCTCACTCATAATGATGGCAAAGCTCTCTTTGCCAAGGATAAGCACAAAGGGAGGAGCAAGAACCAACATCAACAATCCTCAAGCAAGGACAAAGTCAAATCCAAAGACAAAGATGAGGAGGAAGATGATTCCTCTAATGCTTCATCATCCAAGCTCAAGTAGAAGAAGATCAAGTGATTTTATTGTGGCAAGAAAGGCCATTATGCCACCAATTGCTTCAAGAAGAAGAATCAACTCAAGCAAGCCAACATTACCAATGAGAAGGAAGACACTATTGCAAGTGATGGAGAGGGATCTCTTATGCTCTCTAGTTTCTCATCTACTCCTTTCAAGAAGGATGGCCTATGGTATATTGATAGTGGAGCCTCTTCACATATGTGTAGCTCCAAGGACTCTTTCTCTTGTATTGCACCTTATGATGGTGTCAAGAAATCAATATACACTGCAAATGATTTTGAATGTTCTATTGAAGGCATAGGGAACGTTCCCTTGAAGCTTGCATCCTCTAAAGTTCTTTCTCTTTCTAAAGCTCTTTATGTACCTAAGCTTACTAAGAATCTTATTAGTGTTGGCCAATTGCTTGATAATGGCCTTGATGTAAAATTCAATGCTGATACTTGCACTATCAAGAAGAATGATGAGATATTTGCATTAGGATCTAGATTTGGAGGCATCTATAAATTAGATCCAAATGAGTATGTGAATGCTTGTAATGTTGCTCTTGTGAACAAGCTCTCTATGGAGGAATTATGGCATAGGAGGTTGGGACATCTCAACTACAAATCCATGCTCTCTATGATCGAAGAGGCCAAATCTATTGGCTTGCCAAAGTCATTCTCCAAGAAGATCAAGCCTTGTGAGGCTTGTGCTATTGCTAAATCTCACAAAAAGCCATTTACAAGATCTTCTATCAAAAGCAAGCATCCTTTTGAGTTAATCCACTCGGATGTGCATTTCTCATCAACTATAAGCAAGGGAGGAGCCACTTGTTTTGTTACTTTCATTGATGATTTCACAAGATTCACTTGGATATATCTTCTTGCTTCTAAATCTATGGTGTTTGATCATTTCCTTATTTTCAAAGCTTATGTAGAGAAGCAATTCTCATTCAAGATTAAAGCTTTTAGAAGTGATGGAGGTGGTGAATATATCTCCACTACATTAGAGGAGTTCTCAATATCAAAAAGACCCGTTGTAAAGATACTTTTATTTATTTTTATTTAGTTTCGACCGTCACCAAGCCCAATCAAAATGCACAGATTTGAAATCTACATAACATAGCTCAAATTAACTGAGAAATAAAAATAAAATATAGAAAACTATGAAATTTGTATCCAGGCAGCATGGACGTATCCCATTGGTTTCTTCTTCCGGCCTGACACGTGCTAATCTGCCTGACGTCAATACCTCAAGTTAAATTTACTTGACTATGCTGATTAGTATAGTGAATTTTTCTAACTATACTAGTTACAGTTATAGAAATACAGTATGTACAGTTACATAAAATATGGTATACGTAGTAATTGTGACTATGTTGGCATTCACATTAGATTAAATGTGATACTGAAAATTGAAATTAAGTATCATATCAGAGAGATTTTTGGTGCCCAAGCTTTGAAAATACCAATAGCAAGGAGACCCAGATCTACAAACGATTCTGTGATTCTTTACAATGAGAAAGATGAAGCTGATAACTGGAAGCCAACAAAATATATGAAGAACTCATGGGTATTGTTGCATCCATCATCAAAGAGCAATTTTCGACAGAAGAAAAGAGCTATTGGAAAGCAAAAATTTTGGAGTTTAAGACTACCCCGGGAGGTCAATCTATATCAGAAGTCTTAGTACAACATGTAATATGCATTCAGAAATCAAAGTACATGATATCAATCCTCATGATCATAAAAAATGTAATTGTAAGTATATCAAAACATATGCACTCTACAACAATCATAGGTGATTTTCTTTATTGATGCTCTTCAATTTATGATTTAAATGCTTCAACGTTGTTTTTTTTTTTTAGATTTATATCCATCATGCATAAGTGAATGAGAGCCCGCACAATCACTTGCAGGAATATTAGACATGATTCACTCTGATGTTGGAAAGCTGCAATACAGAGGAAGAAGTCCAAAGGAATTTGCAGATTGTGGTATCTATTTTTATGAATCTTTATATACGCCACAAACAGATGGAAGTTTTGGCAAGCTCGAAGTAATTCCATTGCCTAGTTTTCAAAGTGATGAGTGGCCTACTCATGACAGCATTGTTTCTGAATCCTTGAGATGCAAGTTACTAATTGATATTAGAAATACTATGAAGATAAGCACAGGCTCGAAAATTGTTCACCTAAGTTGGTTTATCTCATTACATATATTTGTTGATTTTTCTCGAGTGCTAGTGTTCGTAGGACACCAACTTTATTTGTTTGCAAGGATTTATCAGATGAGATTTTGTCAGACCTCATGGATCAAGGCTGGGATAGTAAAACAAATAATGATATAGAATGCAGGATTAAAAAGTCCTCGATGATATTTCGTTATCATATCAAAAAGCAAATGCTCAGTCTCACATTTAGCTATCAAAGATACAAGAAAATTGAAGGTACATGGCTACCACTAGATCAAGACTTTGAACTAAATGGTCACACAAATCGAATGGAGATAAGCATTATCTACAATGAGGAATATTTGAATATGGTTGAGGTGGAAGAACATTGGAAGCTTGATTTTATCTCAACAGAGCTCATGCTATTACAAACCAATCTACCAACATATTTCAGATTTATCATCAACGGAAGACTCGTAAGTACTTTATGTTTATTGCCATGTCAAGATAGAACAAAATAATAGAAAATGTCATCATTTACAATTGCTCATTCACTAATATTTGTCATGTCACAGATGCGAAACAGACAGAAGCTGATAACGTGCTGCAAAGATCTACTTACAACAATCACCATTGTGGGAGAACAATAGTTTCAAATAAACTTTAGTAGAAACCTGTGTATACACTCTTTCATTCAATAAATGAAAGCCCAAGTTGGGCATCAATACATGTATTTTGTGCTCCCAAATTCATAAAATGGAACAGCATATGATATATAAATGTATATTTTTCTATGAATTCTATACATGTATTTTTTTCTATGCTATCTATATTTGTTCTGATCTTAATTTAGTACAACTACATCATCCTTTGCACCATCATCAATAAAGGGAGGCTAGAGCCTTGCCCTAGCCAGTATACTCATGATGATTTCTTGTCTGAATCTGTACACCTGGCTTGATGTGTACTTAGGAAGTGTAAACTGCAAATAGAACATTCATGTATTAATAATGGCTAAAAACATCAACAAAATAGAAAACTAATCATGATTCCAAAATAAGAATACCCACAATTTATTACCTTAGAAATAGCTTTGCATTGTATAATGTGTACCAACCACAGCTGAAAGAATCATTTTGTTGTGGTGACTGCAAAATAATTCAGCACAAAAGAAATCAATTATGAAACAGAATGAATCAGAATAAAACAATTACATTAGAACACTGATTTCAACATGCTATTAAAAAAGACAGAGTTTATCTCCAAACTCACGATCTCCCAATCCACGGAATGAGGAACATCTGTAGGAATATATTTACTTAAATATGACAGATATATATCTACATCCTTATGCGTATTTCTCGTCGAATTCATCTTGACACAAAAACCTTTGTTACTACTATTTACAGATCTCTTAATAGAGACCAGGTTATAATGGTCACTGCAAAATAAGATTGAAAGTCCTTTAGCGACAATTCTGAGAACTATTTAAATTGAAAATGCCAATATTAATGCATAAAACAAAAACAAGCATTTAATATATCTTACTTGATATGATAAGGGATGAGCAGATACTTTGTTGCTGGTGTGAATCCACTTGTCAGATACTGTGACAATGTGTCATTATTCTCCTTGAAGGCCTGGAGCAGAAAGTTACTCAGGACCAGCAACTCATTGGATGAATCTCTTGCAATGTCAAATTGCAAGAGTGTCAGCCCGGACTCTATCACAGGATCACTGATAGAAGTCCGTCTATCTTTGAGATCCAAGCAATCTAGAACTCTAAAATTAATACTAAAATCAAGTTCATCTAGTCTAAAACAAAAAGGAGTACCAATTATATCTATTGCATCGGATATGTCTTTCTCAAATTTAAGATACTCATCCGAATCTATATATGTATAAAAATTTGGAGGAGGAGGAGGAGGTGGATATGTAGTATCTATAGGAATTAAAGCGGTATCCAAAACAGCTGTAGCTATATTTACAGCATCATCAACAACAACATTATCTATAATTTATTCCGGGTCAGGTTTCACAAAATCTATGGTGTCTTCAAATTTTACTTTCTTTGGAGCTCTCTTGGGGGCTCTCTGCTTCCTAGGGCGCTTCGTAGGAAGATCAGTCCTATCTACAGGAGTTGGCCTGGGAGCAGAAGGATGAGATACGTGTAACCTACAAAACCAATCCCTCATTCTCATCCGGAGCTGAAAATCCTTGGGCATTATGGTGACTCTCTTGGAATGGATGGCAAGCAAAAATGAATTTTAAAAAAAAAGACTAAGGTAATCTTCAGCAGCCTCTTGATGGCACTGAAAGCACTGGGTGTAAATTTGACCAGCTGTCCAATTTCTTGTTATGTCAAACAGCACGGTAGAATGGAGCCCATGGGATCAACAGAGCAGTTGATCTCTAGTACTTGCGTATCTCAGAGAGTCACCTACTACGGTTGCGCGTTCTATGTCTAGCAGGAGGGGTAAGGCTGAGGATGAGCCAAGAAAAATTTACTTGCAAAGTAATTAAAACAAGTCTTTAGCTTCATATTAGGCGCCACCAGTTGAGCAATTTTCGAGTATTTCTACAGACTATGTAGAAACACAAATAAAATTGCATAACTAAATAATGAAATAGATGGAGACTAAAAATCAATTATTTGGATGAATCACTCCAGATAATAGAATAATCCAATGCTCCTCCTTAATCTGAATCCATCAATGCCTCGACTTTCAACCTTAGTTCTGCACAAAACTTTTTGTGTGCATCCAAGCTTAGTGTCTTAGTAAAAACATCAATTGTCATACATATTCAACTTCGCATGAGGATTGAGCCACTAAAGTTTGCTTCTTGCATGTCCAACTGATTGCTACTCCACACGCTATCAAACACCCTCTTGTTACGGACTTGCTATCGTCTTTGTAGTTCGCCCAACTTGCATCACTGTCATTGTAGTGTTGCAACTCGAATCATTTTTCTTCTTTTTTACCTTGTAGGTCAATCCCATATTTTGGGTGCCTTTGAAATATTGTAGAACTCGTTTCGCCATGTGCCAATGTGCCATGCCAAGATTCGAGGAGAATTGGCTCAATGCGTAGACAGGGGAAGGCCAAGTCTGGTCTGGTACAAATTGTAAGATACATCAGACTACTGTCTTTCGTTTCATGTTCTCCAATATTTGAGGTATGTTTGACATTTGACCTTTGCTTCGTTTCGCCTCGTCACCTTCGCAACAAAGTTGTAGGAGTTCACAATTTATGACAGTCGGCTCCTGTCACCTAGAATCACTGTTATGTTGTTTTCGAATTCTCTGTAGCTGATCAAGACTTTCTTGTTGCAAGTGATATGTTAAGTTGCTCCTAAGTCAATGACTACATTGTAGTCTTTTCTCTCCATAGCTCAGTTGAACCCTTATCGAATATTGTGAAGGCTTCGTCACTCTTGTTTGCATCCTTCGACGAATCTGCAACATTGGCCTTTTCAGCCTTGTTTTTTCTTTTTGGGTTGAATCTGCAATCATATACAAAATGTCCCTTCTTCTTGTAGTGTATGCAAAGTAACACTGTTTCAGTTAATTTTGGACTTTTTTAATTTTTTTAGGACTGTTTTCTACATGTGGTACCAAAAGAGCCAAATACGAAAAACAATAAAAAATTACTAATTGTTGAAGTGGGATTTTCTCAAGTTCAAATCTCATTTCAATATAACTATAAGCCAAACAAGACAAATTTGGTCAACGAGACCCAATTTAGTTTCTAAAATTTATTGATGTTTTTTTCCAATAGCTATGAGCACCTAGTACAATTGTAAATCCAAAATAAATTTGGTTTTGTGGTTTCAACCACGCATGCATCATTGCGATCTTTTTATCCTAAAAACTTTTGGCTCATGAACTGCAATAATCAATAAATGACATTATTCCTTTCATGTCATCTGGATGTAGATCCTTCGTAAATGCTAGAAAAATGGCTTTCTCTTTTGAAGGTACACATTGCAACAATTTGAAAGGTTCACTCCATGCATTGTCTCCATCATTAGAATAGTATTTCCATTGCATGGTTGGCTCGCCATTCAACATTTGAAAACAAAAATAGTGTGTCCTTCTAAGCCATCATTTTCTTGAGCAATACAAGGATCTATAAATTGTTTCTAGTCTACCATTCGTTCCAGTATTTCTACTTCAGTGCTTTTGATACGACCGCCACCTATCTTTTCACCAATTCATGCTAGCATATCTGGCATTGTATGAACGAAGCGCGACTTCAAAGCCCTAGATGTGATACTGAATACCTGATTTGTCTTCATGTGTGTGGCCAACCAAAAGAAATCCCATTTCTACCTTTTGAAAGATGTTATGTGCCACTAACATACAACAAAGACGTATAAATTTGTTCTTATTCTCCCTCCAACAATTGTCAGCCTAAATACGTAAGATCGGAGGTGAGTTACCACGTGATGCTTGTACCTTTCTTATTGCTCACATTATTGATGTGGCAACTTGATTGCTATCATGAGCATGCAAGGTATCAATCCAAACATCACAGAGCAACTTGAATCCATGAACCAATACCCCACAAACATGTGTTTTCAAAAATTGATTGCCTTCTAATATGGGAGGAGTCTTGTTGAAACAGGATAATATTGTTGTATTTTGATCCATTCCATCAATGATAAGACACGTGGACTGTTCAAGATGGGATCTTGACTCTTCTTTCCAATATTCATACAATTTTCTAGAATCAAAAACATGATGTAGATGACGACCTCTCAATGCAATATAGTGATCACGCATTCTAATGTCAGGAGTTGTCTCTATTTCATTTTTAAGGTCATCACATGTTTTGCATTTGGACATTCTTTGTCTTGTTGGAGTCTTGACATGTCCAAAGTCGTGTTTCCACATCTTGTAGAGCATGGATCTTGATTCTTCAGAAATACATGCGTCTTTAAGTTGTTTGTTTATAGTTTTGAAGACGTCATGTTTATGCATGCCGAGTGGGAGATGATCTTTGCAAATAACAATGCCATCTTTTGATTTATGTTGCAGATGTGGTTGAGGCAATGCATGCTTTTCCAAAATCCCATGCATTATGGCCAACCCCAGCCATTACAAGAGCCAAGACCTCTAGCAGCAATGCCAGAACCCCTCTAGAGACATAGCCTATAAAGGGTTATACTCACTTCCTCAGTCTTCATGAAACTCACGACCTGCACTAATGATATCTTGCTCGCTTGCGAAGTTCCCCTTTCGAAGAATTTCCACGTCAGTTGAATGTGTCGGTGTTTCCATGAAACTTGTACACAATGAAATAACGTACCTCAACAATTACTTGCCAAAACATTCCATGGAAGATTTCCAATAGATTCTGATATGCTTTTATGCATATAGCTTTACCATCCAATGTAGGTTTGAAACGCATTGCATCTGACTTTTCTCGTCTATGAAAAAAACATTTGAACACCTGCAATAATTGATTATGCTTGTCAGCTCCTCATTTTCTCCACACACCTAGTCGCGAGTCTTCACATTCTTTGTAGGTAATTTGTCGAATGCACAACTTACTACAACATGGTTGCATCAACATTTCCCTTATATTTTTTTGACGATAAAACATATTTTAATTTTTTGGTGCAACATAAGCAAGTACACATTTTCTTGAGGCTCTCTTTGTAGATCTTCCAAAAGTCCATCTGCTTGTGACTATCTTGATCTTGCAGGATCGTTTGTCATATTAGCATCATGTAATATATTGCTTGTGTAATCATGTTCATCAAAATCGAATTCCGAAAAATCTAAATTACGTTGGGTAGATGCATTTGCACTTGCAAAAATTGATGATTTCGGTGTACGCTTTGTTTGAATGCTGATTTCAGAATGACATCTTTTATTTTTGTTGTTATCAAGAGCCTCTCCAACATCCTTCACACTTGTAAGAATATTCGAGTTATATGCTGATGCAGATATATTAGTGGGAGTGACCACATCCTCGACATCTATCAAGATATCTGAATTATAGCTACTTGTTCTTGACATATTACGATCATGAGAAATATCTTTGATTCCTGTCACGATATCCGAGTTATAGTTATTTGATCTTGACATATTACGACCTTGAGAAATATTTTCGATTCCTATCAAGATATTCAAGTTATAGTTACTTGATATTGTTGTATTGCAATCAACGAATCTGTTTTCTACATCTACTGACCTTGTCAACATTTTTTGGATGCTACCTCTTTTTGAACCACAAGGATGGCCCAACATTTTTCTCATGTTGTTTCTATTTGAACATTTAGAATAATACGTAAAACACTCACTCAATGGTTCACTAAATGATACATGTTTTTTCTTTTTAGAGTGCAAAGATAGCTTTGACAAACACCAAATCATTGTTTGATTTTGCATGTAGAAAGGGTCTTCGTCATTTGTCATCTGTCATGGCATTCACAATATTTCCTTCTGTTGTAATTGAAGTCACCTTCATGATAACAAGCAAGTTTTATTCACTAGGATAGTAGCCTTTGAATTTAACAGTGAAAAATACTACCCTTTCAAAATCCATACAATCAACAATGTCATCAATGTTGTTTAATGGACACTTGGCAAGAACAAGTTCATTCATTTTGAGAATATTTGCATTATCTCACAAGATTTTTCAATGACATCAAAGGAAATATAGTTGTAAACGTCTCCTAGGTGATCAAAATCGCCGTGAAGGTATGGCAAAGGACAATCTATTTTAAACACCTTTGAAATTAGAACCACACTTTTATCCATACCAACTTCTCTGAAAAAACATGTTCCACTTGATTCAGTAGTTAAGACATTTCCAAATGCAACCACTTCTTTCCAAAAAAATAAAACAATTGGAACATCTTCCTTCGAGCAGTCCATGTAGTGACCCTGAAATGTTAGGATTTGCAATGCTATCGCAAGTATATTTAGCAAAATTATGAAATTATAATAAATTTGTATAATAAACAAAATTATGAAATCTTAGCCCTTAGCTCTTGGCCCTTAGCAAGTGGCCCTTAACTCGTAGTCCTTAGCCCATAGTCGTTGGCCCTTGCCCCTAGGCCCTTAGCCTTAACATTTCGCCCTTAATTTATAGCTCTTGGCCCTTACCCCTAGGCCCTTGCCCCTAGGCCCTTAGCCCTTAACCCTAGCCCTTGTCCCTTAGTCCGTAGCCCCTAGTCCTTGACTTTTTTATATGTTTTGTGAACTTTTTATCTTGTCGTTATTCTTACTTTTGTATTTATTTAAGGTCTTTTACTAGTTTTTCTAATTAAGATTAAATCCTTTCAACGCTTTCTAGATTTTTTTTGTAGGGTTTATAGTTTTTTAGAGGCTTGAAGTTTGTATTACGGTTCTTTTAAGATTTAGCACCATTTTTAACAAGTTTGTACTATCAATTTTTTATGTTATTTTTTAAAAGTTATTTGAAAATTAAGTTTTTTTGACACTATTTTATTTTTTTATTTATTTTTAATTAGGTTTATTTTTGGTTTTTTGAATATTTAGTTTTTTTGACACTTTATTTTTTCTAGATGTATTCATTTTTTTAAAGTTATTTTTTCGTTTTTTCTTAAATCTATTTTTTTGACCCTATTTTGTTTTTTTTTATGATTTTATTTAATGTTATTTTTTGGTTTTTTCAAGATATTATTTTTTTGGACACAATTTATTTATTTTTTATTCCATGATTTTTTTATGTTATTTTTTGGTTTTTTCGAGAATTTTATTTTTTTGACACGATTTTATTTATTTTTAATTATATGATCTCTTTTGTGTTATTTTTTTGTTTTCTCGCAAAATTATTATTTTTTGACACTATTTTATTTTTTTTTAAGGTTTTTTCAGTTTTTTTATGTTATTTTTTGGTTTTTTTCGAAAATTTATTTTTTTTAACTCTATTTTGTTTTTTTTTATTCTATGATTTTTTTTATTTTATGTTTATGATTTTTTCAAAAATTTATTTATTTTGACATGAGTTTGTTTTTTTTAAGGTTTGTCCAAATTCTTTTTATGTTTTTTCTAGTTTTTTGTTTTTTTGAGATTGTTTATATAAAATGATGTTTTTTTGGAATTTTTTATAGTATTTTGTCTTGATTGTTTTCACCATTCTAATCTTATTTGTCATTTTTTATGCTTGTTTTTTGGTTTTCTTAAGATTATTTTTTGATCTTTTATAAGATTTTGATCTCTCTTGGGATTTTTGATTTTCAGGTTTTTTTTCCTACTTTTGTATTTAGCAAGTTCATGAAAGAGATGAGGAGAAAGGAGAGCACAATTGAAGCACTTAATAATCCCATGAGCATTTGGTGCAATACTGACACTTTCCAATCTATATATACACTCTTCAACTAGTGGATTCTGCAAAAATTGGGAGCATAAACTTTCATTTTGTAAAATGGTCCCCCAAAAATGGAGATCTAGGGTCTTTTTGAGATCTTATGTCCTCATGACACGTGGCATCCCATTTGTCCCATAAGTATTTATGAAATTTGACAATGGGAATAAAACATAAATAAACCCCCCCTACAATGATAATTTACATTGTCTTTTGAAATTGTTAAGCTTTCATATAATAGAGCTACTTACTTCAGATTTTCTTGCTTCAAATTTTTTTCCTAATACAATATGGTAAATAATTTTTTACTTTTCTCATGGTTTTTTTAGTTAGATCTATTTTTTAGTTAAATAATGTTAATATATGTATAAATATAGATATATATAAATAAACACAATTTAAAAAAAAAGACTTTTTTTTTTCAAATGGGTTTTTAATTTTTAGTAAATTAAAATTTTAATTTATCCCCCCCCGGGGCCCACCCGCGGGAGGGAGCGAATAAAAAAAAAAAACCTCTTTTTTAATGGGCACAGAGGGGGGGGGGGGGTAGAAATTTAAAATAAAAATATATTTTTTGAATTCCAACCTCCACCCGTAGCGGCGGGTGGCCAGGGGGAAGGGAATATAAAAAAAAGTTCCAAGAATTCAAGTCATTCCAAAAATTCGAGTCGTCGGAAATTCGAGTCTTTCTAGAAAAATTCGACTCTTTCTAGAAATTTTTGTGAAAAAATTTTCGCGATGCCTTCGCGAAATTCTCGCGATGCTTGTTCTCGAGAAATTTTCGCGTGCACAGGCATTGCGAAAATTTCGCGATGCCATTGCGAATATTTCACGAAGGCAAGCAGTGAATATTTCGCGATGTCTGCCTTCACGAAATTTTTGCGATGCTCGTAGGCAATGAAAATTTTGCAAAGGCAGGCATCGCAAAATTTTCACTGCCTGCCTTAGCCTAAATGTCGTTTGAAATCGCTAAATTTTTGCGAAGGCATCACGAAATTTTCACAATGCCTGCCTTCGCGAAATTTTTGCAAAGGCAGGAAGTGAATATTTTGCAAATGCATTGTGAAAATTTCACGATGCCTTCGCGATGCCTGCCTTCAAGAAAATTTCGCGATTTCAAACGACTCAATTTTTTCAAATGAGGCTCGAATTTTTGACGACTCGATTTTTTGGAACTTTTTTCATTAGAACCATATTATATATATATATATATATATATATATATTATTTTATATGTGATTAAGGTTTTTAAATTAGAAAAAAAGTTTTTAAAACCCCCCCACGCTATTAAATGAAATTTTCTAAATTTAAAAAAATATTAAATCCCCCCACCCACCTCGGCGGGTGGCCGCGGGGAGAGGAATATAAAAAAAAAAGTTTTTTTTATTAGACTCCAGCCCCACCCCCCCCCCCCCCCCCCCCCCCCCGCCCCCCCGCCGCTCTAGCCCCCCCACCCGCCGTTTTTTTCGTGATGCCTTCGCGAAATTTTTGAAAAGACAAGCATCGTGAAAATTTTGTGATGTCTACCTTCGCGATGCCTGCCTTTGCGAAAATAAGTGATGTTTGCCTTCGCGATGCTTGTCTCCGCGATGCTTGCCTTCGCGAAAACTTTAATTATTAAAAATAAGTGTTCTTTAATTATAAAACTAAGTTAAACTCCCACCAGCCCACCCGTCGTGGCGGCTAGGCATGGAAAGGGCTTTAATTAGTTAATTTGATTAAAAAAAAAGATTTAAAACCCCTCCTAACGCACCGTGTAGATTAGTTTTTTAAGTTAAAAAAAAACTATATATATATATATATATATATATATATATATATATATATATATATATATATATATATATATATATACATATATGTGTATGTATGTTATACTTAAAAAGCTTAAAAATACATTAAAAATTTTCAAAACATAGTAAGAAGTTTACTCATTAGTTTACCTCTCTGAGCTCTCTTGTATAAATTTAAAAAATGACTTGCGTGAGCTTATTACTAAGCTTCATGAGCTTTTAGAGGATGGTTCTGAAATTTTATTCTAAAAATTAAACTCCCATTGAACCTCCTTTTATAGAGTTTAGATGGCCTTTGTCCAGGTCATCAATCCATGTGAGAACATTTTGTTTTGACTCTTTCGGTTTTACAACTCAACAATTCGCGTCTATACCCAGTGATACAGCTTATTAATCCTAGTGAAAAAAGTATATTTTGTATTTTCTGTCTTCCATGTCATCAATCCATTTTCTAACTTTGATTCAGTTTACTAATCTATCTTGGATTGATGACATGACAAGTCTCTATATATAAGTTTTTAGATTGTAGTAACTATCTCTGAATCTTTCTCAACTACTAGCGAAAATGGAATTAGTTGTAATTTTTTTTTAAACTCTCGTGAGAGAGAGAGAGAGATTCGAGCCTCCAAAACATGAGAGAGAGAGAGAGAGAGAATGGTGGCTATGATGGAAAAAAACTGTCCTAAAACGTATTTGAAGTGCATTTACAATATTATGAAGTGTGGTTGAAAGTCATGTGGCTCTAGAAATTTCTAGAAGGAGAAAATTAACGAAACAACTAGAAAGATAACGAAGTTTCTAGAAAGAGCTAAACAGAGAAGGAAAGAGATTGATCGGAGGGAGAGCGCTAGGAGTGAGATTGATAGTGAGAGTCGTAGATGTTGCTTGCTACTAGAAGAGGATGACTAGTAATCGGAAAAGAGAGGAGGAGGATGGCTGATAAGAGAGAGAGAGAGCGCGCAGGGAGTGATTGATCGTTGATAGAGAGAAGGAGAGGTGGGTGGAGATGTTGCGCGCTGCTAGGAGGGGAATAGTTGATCGGGAGGAGAGACATAGAGAGGGCAGGGGTGTTGCGTGATGCTAGAAGGAGGATGAGAATGGTCGATGAGAGGGATCGAGAGAGGTGAGAGAGAGGAGTGACACATCGGGAGGGAGAGAGAGAGAGAGAGAGAGAGAGAGAGAGAGAGAGAGAGAGAGAGAGAGAGAGAGAGAGAGAGAGAGAGAGAGGAGTTTTTAGGGTTAGGGTTACATTTTTAGGGTTCTTGGGAGTGACAATAGCGATACGCGCGGGGGTGTGGGGCATGGAAAACATTTAAAACCAAAGGTTTTTTTAATAAATTTTTTCCCCCCTCGCCCACTTGTCGCGGCGGAGGGGGGGACATTAACCAAAATGCCTTTGCGAAAATTCCGGGAAGGCATCGCGAAAATTTTCGTTAATGTTTCCTCCCCCCCCCCTCACCCACCCGTCGTGGTGGGTGGGCAAGGAGGGGGGGGGGAACATTAAAGACATGCATCGCCAAATTTTCGCGGAGGAAGAAATAGCAAAAATTTCGCGAAGGCAGACATCATGAAAATTTCGCAATGGATGATATCGCTAAAATTTCGTGAAATTTTTGCGATGCCTACCTTCGCAAAGGCATCGCAAAAATTTTGCGAAAAAATTTTCTACATCTGGAGGGGGAAATTAAAGACTCGAGCACATGCTGATGACTCCGATGATGAGATTCCTATCACTGTGCCACCGCGGAAAAAGCCCAGATGTAGTCGGCACTCGCCTCCATTGGGGCCCACTGTACGGTCCACTCAACGAACACTTCACTCTTACTTTCGCTGATATGTACTTATTCTCCACTTGGCCCGGGTTGTGGGCATTGGTACTTTTTCTATAGTTCTTCTGTTATACCTGGCCCGGGTTGTGGGCTTATTTCACTTCTGCTTTGTTCTACTTTCATTCGTAGCTAGTTTATAGCATTTTACGGCCACATCCTCCTATGGATGATGCTCTCACTGTTGCTTGTACATATTTTCTTTTTAATCTTATGCACCCACGGGTGTCCAAAAGACGTTAATAAAGCTTTCTTTCTTCTCTCTCTCTCTCTCTCTCTCTCTCTCTCTCTCTCTCTCTCTCTCTCTCTCTCTCTCTCTCTCTCTCTCTCTCTCTCTCTCTCTCTCTCTGTAGCGCAGGCATCCCAAAGGGAGCCGGGAACCACGACTTAGTTTCCCAGCCTTCAACTCTTGCCATCCAAACCCACTTGACATACAAGCAGCCAACTCGCCAACAACGATCAAACTTAACCAACTTGAAGTTCCAAAAACCAACATTGAGATCCAACCTGGCGCCATGCCAGATCGGGGGTCCCGATGTGGGTGACTTCCCTCCAAGCAAGCCGCCCGACATACATCAAACTTAACCAACTCGAAGCTTCGTTACAAACGAGTAACATCCATTCCAAGCAAGTGGTCTGACTCACATCAGACTTAACCAACTGAAAGCTTCGTCACGAGCGCTCGAAGCCAACCTGGCGCCACGCCAAACTAGACAGCCATAAACAGGTAACTTCCACCCAAGCAAGCCATCCAACTCAGCCGACAGGTTAGAGCCCGTTCCCCAAGAGCTGAACCCATTCACGTTCATGCAAGGGACACTCAGAACCACAAGCCGCGACATATATGGAAACAACCAGTGGACCAAATGGTCCCGACAGCATACCACTGGCGCCACGGACGGAATGGTCCCGACGGCATACCGCTGGCGTCCCGGGATACGACCCTCAGCTATGTGCCAACTTAAAAATTTGGAAGCGGCCTTACAACTGGCGCTTTTACCGAACACTGAAACCCAGAAGGTAATCAGAGTCAGTTTGAGAAAAATCCCACTTTATTGATAAATCTGAGAAGGTTACATTTCAAGTGTGTGACCGACCCTAGTCTCCGGGGCGCTAGCATGCCAAGGCGAGAGCCATGACAACATTCTAGCAAGGGAGGCTGAGACTTGGTTGGAGCTCGTTCTGAGTCACAACCCACACTCCCCTATAGTATTTGGTGTGATTCGGCACCCCCCCTCATACCAAGCACTCTACCCAAGCTGGTAAAGCACATTTTTCTCTCTCTAGAATTTTCTCTTTCTAGAAAGTCATTTTCTCTCTCTAGATTTTATTGATCCACAGGCTTCCTTTAATCATGCCTAGATCGTGTGAGGTAATTGCACATGGATCTGAGCTCTCTGGACTCCGCTAGAACCGATCAAAGATTTTCAGCCATAGGAACTTGGCGCCGGCTAGATTCTGGTCACAGTGGCGTCGGGAGCGGCGCCAGCGCCGTTGGCGCCGGGAGCAGCAGGGGCGCTGCTGGCGCCGGGGACATAGCTGGCGCCGGAAGTAAAGCTCATAAAGGTAGCTTTACAACATCCACCCCACCTTTATAAAATCTGATGTCCTCATCAGATGTCAGATTAAAGTAAAGGTGTCTCCCAATTAAAATAACTATACATTTAAGCTACTTGGCACAGTACTCAATTTACTGGCCACTTTTTATTAACATTGAAACTGGCACACCACAAGTCGGAGGCTCAGCTCTTTGTATTGAAGGATTATATAACTTGAAGGAAAAGCGTACATTTGATATCGCTTTCGTAAAACCCAAAAACCTTATTAACTGGTGATAGAGGCCTTTCTTTGAAATGTTCGCCCATGTCGCTTCTGACTTTCGACTTTGGAACTCCTTTGAGCTCCTGATTTGTCCTTGATGCACTTTGTGTTGAGCTCCCTGAGCTCCAGAATTGTTCAGTTCCGCACAGGTATCAGGGCTCCCTGAGCCAAAGGATTTATCGTTTGATTGCCCACTTTATGGTCCACTCCGTGCCTTGCTGCTTCTGCACCTTGATTTCTCTCCTTGTCCCAGCCTGATCTTGATATTTTTCCATTTTGGCTCTTTAAGGTAGGCAAAAATTGAGTACTCCGCAATGCACCTCTCACTTAGCTTGAAGTAGCTCTTTGAATCAGCCCAAATGTAACCATTGACCTCGTGGAAAGCCAAAGGTTCGCACCAGTTTGATCCGCATCCGAACTACCTCTTCGCGTTTGTTTGAAGCACCATGTCTGTCGCGCAAAACTTGACTTTCACAATTCCATCACTGGTCAGTTGCCTCACAGTCAAAACAAGAAGTGTACATCGAGCTTGGCTTCAAGTAACTCTCTTTGAATCAAACACATGCACCTAGAGTTTGCACTAGTCCGATCTCAACGCGAACTGTCCCTTAGCGTCCATTCGAAATACCAAGTTTCTCATGCAAGACTCAACTTTCATAGTTCCTTCATTGATCAGCTGCCTTACACATAACACAAGCTAGCGTACTCATATGTTTCCTCATCATTGCTGGTCCAGAGAAAGCCTATAACAAACTTTCTTTTCCACAACAAAAACTTGTCAACTTATTAGGTCCAAAGTTTGCCAGTCTCCTCATGTGAGTATGGCTAGGTCACCTTGAATTTGCCCCCATTTTGATCAACTTTCATTCAAAATTCGCCCCAAGAGAGAGGTGTGTGTGATAGTTCCCCTCCACTTATAAAATCAGCTGATCGGACTTAGAGTAGAGTTCTTCGGACAAAAAAGCCTTTCCAACACTTTGCTTCCCATCTGCTAGGATTATGGCTCGATCCAACTTGTTGCCAATCTCTGAAGAGGATTCTAGTCTTTCCCCTTTGAGGAAAAACCCAACTAATACTGGATATCACCCATGCTCAGTGAGTTTCAGTTCCGAAGGTGGTCGTCCCAAAATGAAGACCAACTGCTCCATAGAAGATCTCCCCTGAAATTGCCCTTTCCAACTTTTGACTTCCTGCTTGCGTCTGGTGGGCATTGTCGCAAATGAAACTAACCCAAGAAACAGGCTAGCCATCCATCCTTTGCAAACATTGAGTCGTTTCGTTGCCGTTCACGTGCGAGTACTTGAACTGCAAATCCACCCCACAGATTCTGTAGTCCTCTTTGTTTGATGGTATCAGCCTTCAAAAGAAAAGGTTTCTTCTCGAGCCATCAGCTCCTTGTGTCACAAGCAATCATGCAAACCAGACAAAGCACGAGTACTAAGACTCACGACAAATACATACAAGTAAGACACTCAGGCAGGTTTACTAACAAGTAACAAAGACAAGGTCCCCCTTTGAGATGGTCCTGCCAACGGACCTTTGCCTGGCCGCGCCCATACAAATTGATCACGGAATCAGCCCACATAGGACACCCCTCCAACTATCCGTGCTTTCACCATTAAGCAGCACATTGCCTCAGTCACGCCCCACCACTTTCTGGTCGATAGCCCTTATAGCTAAACGATCGGCAGCTATCCCGCACCGGCAGCTAACCACTCGTGCTTTACACCCGAATTCGAGCAGCATCTCTGTATCAATGGTTAACCCGTACAGTTCGAATATGTCGCCCCGCACCCCACAAGGCACAGACAAAGCTTACATCAACCTAATGGCAGCACACTGTCTCATTTGTCCTACGTGCAGACAGCGCCAGGCCCAAACCGCGAGAACTGACCGTGCTTACACCTCAAGGGCAGCACTTTGACTCATCAAGTCCCCCGTTCTGCCGACCACCCCGACCGTGGACGCACCCGTGCTTACACTGTGGGCAGCACCTTGCACAACAGTTGTCTTGATGAACCCCAAACCGTGGCCATTGCCATGAGATCCGCATAGCTGACCGGCCAGTCGGCTCTGATACCACATGTAGCGCAGGCATCCCAAAGGGACCCAGGAACCACGACTTAGCTTCCCAACCTTCAACTCTTGCCATCCAAACCCACTTGACATACAAGCAGCCAACTCGCCAACAACGATCAGACTTAACCAACTTGAAGTTCCGAAAACCAACATTGAGATCCAACCTGGCGCCATGCCAGATCGGGGGTCCCGATGTGGGTGACTTCCCTCCAAGCAAGCCGCCCGACATCCATCAAACTTAACCAACTCGAAGCTTCGTTACAAACGAGTAACATCCATTCCAAGCAAGTGGTCTGACACACATCAGACTTAACCAACTGAAAGCTTCGTCACGAGCGCTGGAGGCCAACCTGGCGCCACGCCAAACTGGACAGCCATAAACAGGTAACTTCCACCCAAGCAAGCCATCCAACTCAGCCGACAGGTTAGAGCCCGTTCCCCAAGAGCTTAACCCATTCACGTTCATGCAAGGGACACTCAGAACCACAAGCCGCGACAGATATGGAAACAACCAGTTCCCGAACCAAATGGTCCCGATAGCATACCGCTGGCGCCACGGACCGAATGGTCCCGACGACATACCGCTGGCGTCCCGGGATACGACCCTCAACTATGTGCCAATTCAAAAATTTGGAAGCGGCCTTACAACTGGCGCTTTTACTGAACACTGAAACCCATAAGGTAATCAGAGTCAGTTTGAGAAAAATCCCACTTTATTGATAAATCTGAGAAGGTTACATTTCAAGTGTGTGACCGACCCTAGTCTCCGGGGCGCTAGCATGCCAAGGCGAGAGCCATGACAACATTCCAGCAAAGAAGGCTGAGACTTGGTTGGAGCTCGTCCTGAGTCGCAACCCGCACTCCCCTATAGTATTGGTGTGATTTGGCACCCCCCTCATACCAAGCACTCTACCCAAGCTAGTAAAGCACATTTTTCTCTCTCTAGGATTTTCTCTTTCTAGAAGGTCATTTTTTCTCTCTAGATTTTATTGATCCCCAGGCTTCCTTTAATCATGCCTAGATCGTGTGAGGTGATTGCACATCGATCTGAGCTCTCTAGACTCCGCTAGAACCGATCAAAGATTTTCAGCCATAGGAACTTGGCGCCGGCTGGATTCTGGTCACAGTGGCACCGGGAGCGGCGCCGGCGCTGTTGGCGCTGGGAGCAGCAGGGGCGCTGTTGGCGCCGGGGACATAGCTGGCGCCGATGGCGCCGGAAGTAAAGCTTGTAAAGGTAGCTTTACAACACTCTCTCTCTCGGGTGGGTGGTGGCTTAAAAACGGCGAGTGGGTGGGGGCTAGAAATTAAAATAAGAACTTTTTTTTGAATTCCCCCCCGCCCAACCGCCGCGGCGGGTGGGCTGGGGAGGGGTTCTAATAAACAAAAACTTTTTGTTATATTCCCCTCCCCTTGACCCACCCGCCGCGGCGGGTGGGCGGGGGGATTTAACCTCTTTTTAAATTTAGAAAATTTAATTTAACAGGGCGGGGGGGCTTTAAATTTTTTTTTTTCTAATCTAAAAACCTTAATCACATATGAGATAATATATGGTTATATATATATATATATATATATATATATATATATATATATATATATATATACTGTCATAAACTCATATATATACTTTCATATATATAATATATATATATATTAAAAACTTTATGTTTTCGTCTTCTCATACGAATGTTGTTTATATGATGAGCGTTTGCAGGCTTTCTACGCAACAGAAGAGACTATCCTCATGCCCGTTGGTGATGCGATCCAATTTTCTTTACAAAGGCATGAAAAATTGTTCAGAAGCCTAGTTCCAACGGGTAGTACATGAAAGTCTTCGTCGTTGTCTGCAAAGTATCGGTTGGTGAGCCTAGATTTTCGATGGAAGATGTTGAAACTATAGGTGTGGTGCGGGCAATTATAATGTCTGAAACCATGCTGATTGAAAGGGTTGAATTCATGACCCGGGGTTCTAATGAAGAAGAACGCCATTTTGTTCTGTGGTGAATGAGGAGTTTAGGCTTCAAGCAAGAGGTGGACCTACATCAACATCTCATTATGAAGAGGAGGCTATGTTCATCAAAGGCAAGTTCAAGAGAAAAGGCAAGTGGTCAAAGTGTCAAGATCAAGGTGAGCCTTCCTCTTTTGTTAGTAAGAAGAAAGATAGGTCAAACTTTAAATTGTTCTATTGTGGAATCAAAGTATTTGAAGAAGCAAAGAGACGAAGGTAGCAAGCAAATCAACTTTACTACTAATGATGAGGATCTAGGTGGTTGTGATTCTCTTTTGATGTGTTCTTCAAGTCCAATATCAAGTGAGGTGACAAAGATTCATGGTGGATTGTTAGTGGAGCTAGTTCACACATGACTAGTCATAAGAAGTTCTTTACTTCTTTGGTCACTTATGATGGAGCCAAGAAAGTGATTCACATGGCCAATGGTGGTGAGTGTGTTATTGAAGGTATTGGTTCAATTCCTATTTGTCTTTCTACTAATAGGAAAGCAAGACTTGATAGTGTTATTTACATTCCTTCACTTTCAAAGAATTTGTTAAGTGTTGGTCACATGATAGAGAAAGGATACATGGTAAAGTTTGGTGGTGGTGCTTGTTTCATTTCAAAGGAAAAACATTTTCCCTTACCCTTATCTACGCAGATCCTTGAGGAAATGGCAGGAGCTGAAGTTTTCAACTTCTTAGACGGGTTTAGTGGATATTTTTTGGTCCAAATTGCTCCAGAAGATAGACACAAAACTGTGTTTGCCACAGAAAATGGTGTCTATGCTTATAATGTAATGCCCTTTGGCTTACGTAACACCCCTTCCAAGTTTCAATGTGTCATGCAAATGTCATTTCAAGATTTGTTACATCGGATTGTTGAGATTTATCTGGATGATTTGGGTGTACATCCTTCAGCGGACAAGCACCTCAAAGCACTAGAAAAGATATGCATTCGTTGTCATAGGTTTGGAATCTCTCTAAACCCTAAGGATTGTCAAATTTGGGTAACCCATGGGGTTGTCCTTGGACATATCATTTCAAAGGATGGCATCTCTATAGATCCTTCAAAGATCTACCCGCAATAGTGAAGGAAGTTTACATCTTCCTAGGCTATTACCGCATATTCATAATCGATGACACTGGTAAGGCACGACTCGTTTATTTAGTTGTGGTAGAACCTAGATGGATCGAGGAACATATAAAAGCTTTTGAGGATTTGAAAATGGCGCTTACCACAGCCCCAATACTTCGTTCCCCAGACTACACAAAGGAATTTCATGTGCATACCGATGCAAGTAAGTATGCCATAGGGGGTCTCCTACCACAACTAGTTGAATATGAAAGAATTTTCTGATACGTTTCTTGAGCAGACAACTGGTACCTGCTGAAGTAAACTATACAACAACCGAGAGAGAACCATTGGCTATTATCTACGCCATACACCAACTCGAACATTATCTGCTAGGCCAAATCTTTGTGTTCTACAAAGACCATCAAGCATTGTTATACATTTTTAATAAATCCTATAAAATGGGACGTATAGCTCGATGGTTGAGGAATTCAATTTTTGAGTAGTTGTTAGGAAAGGAACCCAACATTTCATGGTCGATCACCTTTTCAGACTTCCTAATGTTAAAAAGGTAGATGCACTAGGAAATGACGATCTTCTGGATGCATGCCTTTTTCAGATCGATGCCACTCCCTTGTGGGCTAAGGAAATCACTTAGTTTCTCACATGACGACTCAAAGAGGGCCTAACTATAGTAGGAAAACAAATTTTTTTGCTAAATGCAGCACCCTTTCAACTCTGCAAGATAGTTATATAAAAGGTGCATTGACAAAATTATACGCAGATGTGCTTATGAATCTGAGATACGTCCTATCATATTTCAGGCACATGAGGGCATCGATGGCGGTCACTTCTCGGTTGAAGCGACTGCTAAAATTATACTTCGAGCGGGCTTATGGTGGCCATCACTGTTTAAGGATACCTTTGTTATCATTAAAACATGTGATGTTTGCCAACGACCCAAGAAAAATACAAAAGCCGACTTCACATTGTTGACACCCATTATAGAAGACGAAGCCTTCCATAAGTGAAGCATCTACTTTGTTGGGCCCATCAGTCCAGCAGCAAAAAATACCCAAGCACAATATATCATGATCGCAACAAAATATGCAACAAAGTGGGTAGAAGCTCATGTAAGAAAGGACGGCAATGCGAAGATTGTAGCATATTTTCTTTATGAAAATATTATTACACATTTTGGCTATTCAATTGAGCTTGTTACTCAAGCACTCACTTCTTAAATGAAGTGATCGATAATCTACTACACCATTACCTTGTTGTCCTCCGAAAAAGTACTCCGTACTACCCTACATGTAATGACCAAGCCGAATCCACCAACAAGACGATTTGTAAGATCTTGACCAAGATAGTAGAAACAAGTCGATCAGATTGGGAAACCAAACTATTCTCTACTATCTAGGCATACCGCACAAGTCCCAAGAAGGCCACTAGATGGGTTACCCCATTCCATCTCGTATATGGTCAAGAGGCAATAATGTCTATTGAATTTCTTGTTCCTTCCTTGCGAGTCATGCAAGCTTTCTCCACAGAGTTATGTGAGAAAGCTACCATTGAACAGCAAGTCAATAACAGGCTGTTTACGTTAGCCCAATTGTGTGATACTCGCCTTATATCGTATCACGCACAATTAGCTAACAAACGTTGCCAAAAAGCCTGGCATGATCGTCACCTGTGCAATAAAGATTTACACTTAGGTGATCAGGTGCTTTTTACACATCTAAGAAGCATCTAGGGAAATTAAAATTCAGAAGTGAAGGGCCTTATGTCATCAATATAATCTTCCCTAATGGAGCAATCCAACTGAAAACACTTGACAGAGTACTTTGAGACACTGTCATAAATGGCGGTCATCTACGGTGGTATTACGAAGAGTTGTTTTTTGTTGATCCTATTTAACTCAACTCTATTGTATATATTAGTCTTACATTTTTTCCTAGTTTGTTTTCATTATTTTGCATGACTATTTTTGTATCTTCTTGTTGTTTTTATGCTTGTTGACTGCATCTGTTTATTTTAGTGCATCTCTTTTTCTCTCATCCATATTCATTCTCATAGAGAGTTATAGGTCAACCACTAATGGTCTTCATCACAGGGATAAGATTTGTCACACTTTAGGTCTACCTCACTTTTGCACATCTCCAACTTTTCACTTATAGCACAAATTTGGTCACAGGGATAATTCATTACACTTAGAGCTTCTATTCTGAGACATTGGCATATTTTACTTCAAGAAGCTCTACAACACAATCACAGAGATGCAGTCCTCAAGAGTCCTCTGGTTGGCATATCGACCGAGTCCTCTGGTTGGCACCTTGATTGAGTCCTCTGATTGACGTCTCAACCGAGTCCCTTGGTCACGATCTCGATCGACGCACCTGGTCGCAATCTCGATCGATGCACTTGCTCAGCATCTCAACCGACACATTTGGTCTCAAACTTCAAATCTCGACCGGACTGAGCCAATGCAGTTCATCAAGATTTTTTAAGACCTCGACCGAGTCTTCCCGTGATCTCAACCGACTCGTGCACTTAAAAAATCTCGACCGAGGACAAATGACAAACGCCATAAATACTTTCAACACGAAAACATTCTTATCTCAGTGACATGCGAATATTGGAGCCTTCCTACGACTGCTTTCTGGTGATCTCCTTGCAAGCATACTCCATCCTGGTGCTCTTACACTTCATCGATCAGTCATTATTCACACATTCTGTCCATCGACCATCACACGTTATCATCTTGAAACCAGTCTGAGCGGCATCATGAAATTTCAAAAAATTATCCAAGCCTATCAGCCCAGGTCATAAACTCATTATATTCATCAGTGTAGTAGCGCGCGTGAGGCCCAGAACATCTAAGGGCATCACAGAGCTGTTATTGCCTCAAACTTCCATCCGCTAGATGCGAATAGTCCCTCTCGAAGTTGGCCACTAAGAAGATTCTTCATGTAACTAGTTAGCATGGCATTGAGGTCTTGTTCATTAACGCAATTAACGAGACAAATCACTCCACCAACTAAGAACGGCCATGCACCACCACCCATAGAATCAAGAAAGAGCTCTCAATCTGTCAATCCTTACTATGTCTAGACCTGGTAAGTTTCCCACGTGTTGATCAAATTAAGCCACAGGCTCCACTCCTGGTGGTGCCCTTCCATCAATTCGTTTAAGTTTCAGCCCTCCCAGAACCCCAAAACTTTGATTTCTCATAAGGTGTCGGCAGGGTCATCGAATTACCACCCGCCAATCCCTAGTCGGCATCATTTATGGTTGAGACTAGGACGATATATGATCATCTTCAAGCCCCCAACTTTCGTTCTTGATTGATGAAAACATCCTTGGCAAATGCTTTCGTAGTAGTTCATCTTTCATAAATCCAAGAATTTCACCTTTAACAATGAAATACGAATGCCCTCAACTGTCCCTATTAATCATTACTCTGGTCCCGAAGACTAACACAATAGGACTAGAGTCCTATTACATTATTCCATGCTAATGTATTCAGAGCATAGGCCTACTTTTAGCACTCTAATTTTTTCAAAGTAACATCGTCGACTCCGTGTCCTAGCCAATTAAGGACAGGAGCATGTCCTTGACCAAAAGTATGGAGCAACCAGCACACCAAAGGAGGCAGACCGTTCATCCCAAGATCCAACTACGAGCTTTTTAACTACAACAACTCAAATATGCACTATTGGAGATGGAAACATCGCAGCTGCTGGCACCAAACTTGTCCTCCAATGGATCCTTGTTAAGGGGTTTAGATTGTAATCATTCCAATTACCAAACTTGTAAAAGCCCAATATTGTTATTTATTGTCACTACCTCCCCGTGTCGGGATTGGGTAATTTGCACGTCTGCTTTCTTCCTTGGATGTGGTAGCCATTGCTGGGGAAGTGTGAGAAGTTCTCTCGGTGCGTCCACTATTAGTAACAATAGGCAAACACAATAATAAAGTTAAGTTTGGAGCTAGGTGCGCGGTGATAGCGGAAGCAAGAGCAGACAATCAGACAAAGCAATCAAAAGGTTAGACAAACAACAGAAAGCATTGCAAGTACTAACAAAACCTGAACGCAAAACTAGACAGCACTTTATTCAGATTGATTGTAACGAAATACAAATTAGTAATGCAGGTGAGCACAATACAATAGTGGGCAAAACTGTGTGCTCACAAAGCTAACTACAAACTATAAAAGCTATGAGCTTATTACTGATGATCCGTCTGAAGAGGAGAATCAATGAATGAAAGCATCTATTGTGTCTGTCTCATCGGATCCAATAATTTGTGTTCTTAATCATTGATCAATCGCATACTTGTTTGTTGATCTATGTGCTATTTACATTTATGCAAATGAGTGTACAAGGGATGGCGTGGAGTTGTTGTGTCGTTAGAGAGAAGATCGTGGCTGCTTTCATTGTCAGGTTGGTTACGTAGTACAGAGGATGAGCGTGAGGAGGTCGATAAGTTGGGCCTCCCTGATATGTCATCCAGGCTGAGTCTACCCGATAGTTCATCCAATTCCGATATGTCGGCCATCTTCACTTACTCGTCTTTAGTAGTTGAGCTGTGCGACAATGCAAGTAAATATACAACAATGAATGGAAGTTGATTAAGATGGGATTTAGGAAAGTAGAGGAGATAAATCCAATATCCCCCCTTAATCTGGATCCGTAAATGCTTTGATCTTCAAACTAAGCAGTGCACAAAATTTGTTGTGTGCATCAATGCTCAATGCCTTGGTGAACACATCTACAACCATGTCCTGCATTCGACAGTACGTTAAACTCACCTCTTTGTCGAGAATCTTGCCCTTGACATAGTGATATTAGATCTCAATGTGCTTACTCCTAGAGTGAAATATGGGGTTGGTTGATAAGACAATTGCACTTTGATTATCACAAAATATGATTGTCGAATGTATTGGCTCAAACTAATGTCTGCCAGTAAATTCCTCAACCAAAATGTCTCTTTAATAGATTGAGAAGCAGCAATATACTCTATTTTTGTAGATGAAAGAACAATAGAGGTTTGCTTACGACTGTTCCATGATATAGGACCGTTGTTGAAGAAGAATGTAAATCCAGATGTGGATTCACGATTATCTACATCTCCTCCCCATCTTGCATCAGAAATTCCACTAAGATGATGAAGATTGTCGTTGTTGACTTCTCCATTGCAGATGCACTGGCCCATTGTAGTTTGAATGTATCTCATGACTCTTATAAGAGCCTTCCAATGGATAATGTCAGGATTGGCCACGAATGGGCTGAGTGAGTTGATCGCAAAAGCAATGTCAAGTCTTGTGTAGACCATCGCATACATGAGAGATCCAAGTATCAATCGATAGAGATACTCTCTCATCTACTCCTCTTCCTACTTAGTCTAAGGACATTTGTCCTTAGACAAGTGCAAGCTTGGTTCCATTGGTGAGTGAGCTAATAGTACAGTTAATCAGTTTATATCTAATAAGAACATTGTGAAGATACCTTTGTTGAGTAATAAATATCAGTCGTCTCGCTCTATCTCTATGGATTTGAATGCCCACATAGAAGTGAGCTCCGCCCAGATCGGTCATGTCAAACTCAGAAGATTGCATTTGTTTAGCATCCTTCACCAGATTGGTACAGTTGCTGAAAAGCAATGTATCATCTACATACAAGGTGAGAATTATAAAGGATTGCTGCATTGACTTGAAGTAGACATTACTATTGGTTGTGCTTGGTTGAAAACCTCGTCGGATGAGGAATGTGTTGATCCTCTGGAACATCCAATTTGTTTTATAATTTAGAAGATGATGGCTCCATCATCAAGGATACCAAGGGCAAGATCGTCATCAATAGGATGCACGACCTTGCTCTCAAATATTTAATCTCACCTTGGCTCGGGTGGAAAATCCAATTTACAAGCCCAATTTGTAAGTTTTGCTTTTTTAGTTTGATTTTATTATAATTATTTTAGTTATGTTTTCTATTACTAATCATGTTTTGTATCTAAATGATTGCATTCATGTTTGTATAGCAAAGAGATTTTGGGAGAAAATACATGAATGTCGAATATAAGATTGGGTACCAACAAGGCTACAATGCCTTGGTGGACCATCTTGCTCAACAAGGCATTCATCCTATGGTAAATTCTTGTTACATTCATCTCATTTGCTTCTATTATCTAATAACTATTTTCATTAATCTTTATTTTTTGAATTTCATTTAGTTTACTTATTGGTTATTGACTTTTGTTATTTTTTGTGATGTGTAGAGAAGCTCGGCATCTTATGTAGAGGAGGGGTCAGGTGAAGAAGCCGGTGAAGCGAAAGCGGAAGGGGAAGGGGAGATGTTCGGAAGTGAGAGTGAAGGACAAGCTTCCACACGAGACTCGGATTCGGACGATGACAATTAAGGAGGCTTTGTTTGATTAAAGTTTAATGTTTAATGTCTTTAATTTTACCTTTTACTTTTGATGTAGCAAGTAGGAAGAAAGGGATTTCGATTCAAGCCCTTTCTTAAAAACAAAACTCAATGTACTTTTTTTATAAGGATCGGATTATATGTGTGTGTGTGTGTGTGTGTGTGATTTTTGGTTCACCATCTATGTTTATCAATTGTTAATGTACATTTTAATTCTTGTCTATTATTGCATTGTTTGTTTTAACTTTCTCATTTATTGTGCACCATCTATGATTGTATTAAGATCTTGTTTTGTTATAAGAATGTTCATTGTTTTATAAACACAATTTAGGTAAGTATCAAGAACAAAACATATACTACAAAATTAACATTAAAATTTATCAAACCATTTATTTAAATGAAATCACAAAATATTCATATGAAGAAGATGCATGGCATACCTCATTTGCTTTTCTTCATCAAAAGCCCTTTCTTTTCGAAAGTCATCATCCTTTTTATTCTACATATCAATCAATCAAAGACAAACCATTAAAGATTAGCTATAACTACTTTTTCTCTCTTGATGTGTACGTTTATCTAATCTAGTCTTAAGATCAAAACATATTGTACAAAAATCACATTGATTCAATCACCACACAATTTAACAAACCATTTAATAAAATGACGTGAATGCATCACTTAATCTCACAAAATTAACATTCAAAGATTCATAACATTTAAACTCATATGATTATAATCAACTATCTTCTTCAAATCAAACACAAATAATACAATAATCAACTATCAAGTGAATGCTAACCTACATTGTGTAAGCACATACCTCTCTCTCTCTCTCTCTCTCTCTCTCTCTCTCTCTCTCTCTCTCTCTCTCTCTCTCTCTCTCTCTCTCTCTCTCTCTCTCTCTCAATACAATACAATTGATGCATTGAGAAACACAAATCTCATTTTGCGCACTTTTTTTTTGCGCAAAAATTTTTGTGTGGTACATCCACGCGTGGTACAACCATGCCAGTGGTATTTTACAAAATCTGAATCCTGGAAATTTGCCACGTCATGGAAATTTCCAGAAAACATTCTGTATAAAAAATTTGCCACACGTGGCAAAGTTGTTCCATAACTTTTCTTGGAAATTTGCCACGGCGTGGCAAATTTCCAGGGAGTGTTCAGTGAAAAATAGCCATGCATGGCAAAGCCACGTGTGGCAATACACTGATTGTACCACGCGTGGCACAACCACTTTTTTAAATATTCTGCCATTTCCTTGCTGGGCTAGGAGTTGTCGACCGAAAAATGTGTCGGCGTGGCTCTTCCACACGTGGCTCTACCACACATCAGTTGCCACGCACATTGCCACGCAGTTGCCATGCGAATTGCCATGCGAACCGGACGAGCTCCAAATTGACCCCCGTCTTATGTGTGTGGCAATATGTGTGGCAAATTGCCAATGTGTGTAGTTGTGAAACTACAAGACACACTTCAAAGTTTTTTAGTGACTTGTCTGTCGAAGTTGTCGAAGATGGCTAGGTCTTCGATGTTCTTCGAATAGCATGACATTCAAATGTAGAAACAAACGTGAATGGATACCCTTTGTTATGATGTAGATTAGCCGGGAAATTGATGAAGTCAACTTTGAGTAATTCGACCGTGCTTCCTGTAGTTATCAGAGGAGCAGATATAGGACCAAAGTAGGTTGCATCAATGATCAATAAATGTGTAGAAAGAATCTTGAAATCAAAATTAGTATTCAGCAAGGAGACAACTGTGGACTTAATATCCAGCAGTCCCCCTTAAGGTCATGGTTGATGCCTTGGTATCTTCGTCAGTTCAACATGTTGAAAACTTTCTGATGCTTGATACTGAGAAGCAGCTTTCAAATTTGTAGATGTTTGAGTCTCAGTCATGGCCTTGAATCTCGTGAAGCATTCAAAGGCTTCTGATTTGTGCTTAATGAACATGACTGTAGACCATTTAGAATGATCATCTACGGAGGTGATATAATAAATTGCATCTCCTAAGGATGGAGTTGGCATTGGACCACAAAGATCGCTATGTACAAAACCTAATACATGCTTTGTCTTGACGGAATGTGTTCTTTGAAATATTCTCCTAGAGTGGTTGCCATAGATGCAAGATTCACAGAAAAATAATTTCCTATCTAATGAAAGAGAGAAATACAATCCATCAACTAAATTATTACAATGCATGTAAGAAAGTGATCTTGTATTCACGTGTCCAAATCGACTATGCCACGAAATAGCATGATCGTTTATATTTTCATAGTACTAGCTAATGCAACTGAGTCAGAGAGAGCATATAGATTTTCGATTCTAGTGCACATAGTCAATATGGTATCTTCATTGAATATTGTACACTATTCAGAAGAGAAAGTAATAGTGTAGCCCTCATTGGTTATCTTAGAGACTGATAACATGTTCTTAGATAGCTGAGATACGTGAAGAACATTCAGAAGACAAATAGAAAGATCATTGTTGAATACGATCTTGACTGTCCCTTTGCCTTCCACATAGATGGTGCTTGAATCTCTGAGGTAGACGAATTAATTTATGTTATAAGCTGCATACTCAGTAAACCATTCCTTGCAAGAAGTCATGTGTTGGGTAGCACCATTGTCCCCAGGTACCAGCTATCATAGTCTTCGTTGCTACTGTTGTAAGCCATTAACAGGTGTGATGGTTTGTCTCCATCAAAATCTTGCTCCTTGAATTCCGCCGCAATTGAGGAGTCTAGCTTCTGTTATTGTTGCTTCTTTGCCTCATTGTGAATGTGGATTTGACATTCCTTGATGTCATGGTTCACCCTCTTACAATATTTGCAATAGAGCTTCTTGTGCGATCCATTGCTCTCTGATTGAGTATGAGGCTTCTACTACTGTTGCTCTTGATTCTTGACCTTGAAGTTGTCTTTCTTCTTTGTGTATAGGTCTTGGGACTTTTCTTTGACAGATAGATCGTTGGTCTTTCTCCGTAGTTCTTCTTGAAGAAGATGACCAATGACCTTTTGAAGAGTCGGGTCATATTGAGTGGAGATCATAACAACAAAGTCTTCATAGGACTTTGGTAAAGAAATAAACAAGGTCATAACAACATCATCGTCATGAATAGCACATCCTACAACTAATAACTGATTTAATAAAGATTTGAAATTGTTGATGTGAGAAGTGATGGCTGTAGGATTAGACATTCTTAAAGTAAAGAACTTCTTTCTAAGGTGCAACCTTGTAGTTACATCGTGAGTCTCATACAGATTCGATAACGAGTCTAATGCTTCTTTGGAGGACTTGCACGTGGTAGCATGTGATATTTTGGAGTCGGCTAGATTCAACATGATCGTTGCTAGGGCCTTTTGATCTTTGATCTTCAGGCATTAGCTGATTGATGATCAGCGTTCTTTAGTTTCAGGTCAGACTCGTCTACAACATCCCAAAGATATCCATCTATCAACATCATCCGGATTTTTAACTTCCATATATAGAAGTTACATCCATTGAACTTGTCAATGATTCTAACTTCATTGGATGAAGAAGATGAGGAGTTACCAATAAGAGACATGCTGACAGTAATACAAATAGAACAATCTTAATCTCTTAATTTATTTAGCTAAGCTCCCATTATAATGGGCCGTTACAAGCAAAAACAATCTAAAATATCCAAATGAAAATGAGTAGAGTCCACCGAAGAGATTAGAAGAGGTGTGTGTTGGATTTATCTCCTCTACTCTCCTAAATCATATTTTAATCTGCCTCCATTCATGCTAAATTTTTAATCATGTTGTCGCACAGTCTGCATATTTACATGTAAAATAAGACAAGCGAAAAAAACTCAACTGTCTGCACAAATACAAGTAATTTTTTGCAGGTGAAAAAGGCAAAAGAAACGACACTGTGTTTTTACACGTGATTTGTGACAGGCAAAAAAGACGACACTGCCTTACAAAATGCCAAAGGTGCCCTAGAGAAAGCGAAGGCACCTTGTATATCAAATCCTAAGGCATTTCGTCAAAGTGTCGCATTTTTCGCATCTTTACCAATGTTCATTTCAGGAAAGGCTGATGTCGTGGCCTTATCACGCTCATCCCACACAACTGTGCTAACAGATTTGACAACGAGAACAGCCACCCATGATCTCCTACAGACAACACATCCACTTTGTACTTTCTTCATCTACACACCTGTAAAATTGTGTATATATTGAATATCACTTGCATATTCAAACTATGAAGTGAATGTGTGTGTAAAAATAATAGCATCAGAATCTTATCAGAGATAGATGAAGTAGATGCCTTGTGCATTGATTCTTTTGTATTGTCAATAATAGGTTCATTCCTTTTATAGACTGAATTAACTTTGTAGAGCATGCGGCTTCGTCCGCTATTGTCTTGTGCTCCATAGCATTATTGACATGTATATTTTGCTATACTTAATCTGATAATAGCTCTTATGTTTTGCGTTAAGTTTTGTGTTAGTATTGCTATGCTTATTTTTCATTCCGTCTGACTCTCTCTTGTTGCTCAATCTGGTAATCTGTTCTTAGCGAATTATTATTAGTCTAGCTGTTGACGACTAGCATTTAGTCTTGCTTGTCGCGACTGATTATCAGTCGAGCTCAGTCTAGTACTTCATGAATCATTCGCAACTAATAATTTTTCTAGTTATTCGTGACAAATTATTCTTCTGATGTTTTGTTGATGTTTGGCTACGTAATCAAATCGACCGTAATTTCTATCGCTAATGTTCTGTTCATTTCTGATAGGCGCAGTCATGCTTAGGGAAAGAGTAATATAGCTCATTCTGCTGTGCACAGACACTTTCTGTTCGAGTTCATTTCTCGTTTGAGTTTCGAGTTTGCTTCTTTTCGTGTTAGTTTTTTTCGAGCTATTTTTGTTTCTCACACTCACACACTCTCTTTCTCCGACATGGTATCAGAGCCAAATTTTGTAGCCTAATAAGCTTCCATAGTACAAGACTCTACTAGCCGATAGAGTAAATTGTCTTCTTGTTCTGTTATTCAGTACTAGATTTTCATACTTAAGTCACTGATAGTTTTTCGTATCACTTAGACTAATCTTCCACATGAATTCTCAAGGGAAAGCTAGTCCCATCATGGACAAGCTTGATGGAGCCAATTACCATCTGTGGAAATTTAAGATGAAAACTGTATAATGGCTAAAGAATTGTGTGACGTTGTTATAGGTGCAGAAGGAAAACCTGAAGCAGACGACACAGCAATCGCCAGATGGAAGTTGAGGGATGGGAAGGCTTTCACGCTGATCATCCTCAACATTATGGATACCCAGATCGGCCATGTATCCAAGGCCCAGACATCGAAAGAAGTCTGGGACATCTTGAGCACACTATATGAAGTGTGAGATATAGCTTCCAAGATACATTTTGGGAAGAAATTTTACTCCCTTAAGATGGCAAATGGTGATTCCTTGCAGAATCATATCAATCAATTCAAGAACCTGCTAAAGCAAATGGCCATTGTTGGATCTGTCATAGATGATCAAGACGCAATGATGCAACTGCTTACAAGCTTGCCAAGCTCATACGACAGCTGGGTGATGATCATCACGACACATCTAAAACTGACCCTTTCGAGAGTCATTACTATGATGTTGTAGGAAGACACACGAAGGAACAAAGCCTCAAGTTCCTCAGTTGATTCTCACGCTTTATACACCAACAAGAGCACGACTAAGCAGAAGAAGAAAATCCGAAGCAATCAAAGCCAGACCAAAAACCAGCACAACACAAAGAACAGTCGAATCCACAGACAAAGAAGAAGCTATTCTACAGATATTGCAAGTGAAACAACCACGAAATTTAAGACTGCCGGATACTGCAAGCAAAAAACAACAACAAGGGGCAGTTGAATCAAGTGGCAAATGCAGCTGCAGAAGCTCCACAGCCTATTCAAGAAGCGGATCATAATGCCTTCATGACCAGCCATCAAGGAGCATCCGACGACAGTTCTTGGTTCTTGGATTCTGGAGCCACTCAGCACATGACCAATCTCATTAGCTGTTTCGAGTCCTATACACCTTACAATACCAAGAAATATGTTCACCTTGGTGACAATAGCACACATGCTATTAAAGATTAATCTTTTCAAATGATTAGTCTAAGCTACTTTCTAAAGTCTTGTATATACCAAACTTATCTACGAATTTGCTCTCTGTAAGCAGAATCACAGATCTAGGACATAGAGTAGAATCCGAATGTGATCAATGCAAAGTAGTTGATAGGATAGGCAAGATCCTAGCACTCAGAAAGAGGCATGGATACTTGTATAAATTAATTCATTGCTTTTCTGCCTCTAGTCAGATGTTCAGTACTTCTATTCATGCAAATAAAAGTTTACTTTGGCATTATAGAATTGGTCACTTGAATCATGCTGCTGTACAAAAAATGTCCAGACAATCTATTGTTCTTGATCTCGACTATCCTCGTGATAAAGTCAAGTTACCTGTATGTCAAGATTGTCTAGTTGGTAAACAAACTAGGAAACCATTTAAATCAAGCCATCAGCATATTGCTAGAAGATTGTTAGACATTGTACATTCAGACATTTGTGGCCCGATGAAAAATCTTTCGATAAAGGATGCAAACTACTTTATAACTTTTATTGATGAATTTTCCATAAGGACTATGGTGTACTTTATAAAGAAGAAATCAGAAGCCTTCAACTACTTCAGAATCTTCAAGGAGCATGCAGAAAAGAAGACTGGAAGGACGATCAAGGCCAGGTCAGACAATGGTGAAGAATACATCTCTATCGAGTTTAAGGAGTACTGCCAAAGCCAAGGCATTGAGCAGCAATTCATCACTCCTTACAGTGGCCTGTCCAGGATGAAGAACCATATCCTGGTTGAATCAGCCAAATGTATGCTAGTGCATGCATCAATGCCCAATAGATTCCTGACCAAAGCTGTCTCCACTGCAGCCTACGTCCAGAACAGATGTTCGACCAAGGCCCTCTCAGACAAGACACCCCACGAGGTGTGGACACGCTCTAAGCCTTCTATGAAAAACCTAAGAGTGTTTGGATGCGTTGCCTATGTGCATATCCCAAAAGACACGAGGAAGAAATTGGACTTCTGAGGTCTCAAGACCATCCTGATTAGATATACTTCATCTAATAATATATACAAGTTGTATGATCCTGATACCCAACAAATCTTGTATAGTCGGGAGACAGTCTTTATGGAGGATCAGTTCATCGACATCAAAGGCAAGGATATTGCTCCAGGAGAACCTTCATCACCTGTCTATTGTCGACACACTATTTGATAGTAAATTAGACGAAGACGTTGCTGCTACCCAACAACAAGTCTCAGGAGTGGTTCATCAGTCGAATCATCCCTGAAGATCAAGCCGAGTGCGCACATAGCCCACAAGATATACTCCTGAGTCTACATGTCTCTTGATACAAGAACCGACGACAGTCGAAGAGGCACTCAGCCAACCAGACATTAGAGGAGTTTTGATTTCCAAAAAGACCCTTTAAGAATTCGTGCAAGATGCCTTTAATAGTTACGTTACTTAGATTTCAAATTTGAGTGTTTTGATTGGTCCATGTGTAAGAAACATTTGAGAAAAAATATAAAAAGAATCTTTACAAAGGGTCTTTTTTGGATTTAGAACTCCTCTAATGCTCTGATCTCTAGAGAGAAGCTATGGACAGAGAGTATTCCTCTCTGATCAAGAACCAGACGTTGTCATAGTCGAACCTCCTATTGGCTACAATATCATTGATTGCAAATGGATCTTTAAGATCAAATACAATGCCCATGGAGCAATTGATTGAAGGAAGACAAGACTGGTAGCACAAGGAATTTGGTGGCCATCCCTACTTTATAGGACCTACACCTAAGTTTAATGTGAAAATTTGACCAACTAGCTACCTATCAGGCATAACTCTAGGATCTAGGCTAGGGTTTCATTTTAGGGCAAGAAGGGTGAGTTAACTTCCTTATTACATGCTGGAAATCCACCTAACTTCAAGAAGGAAGTCGAATTTGCTATGTATTCCAAGCTCCCATAGTGAGAAGATAGATTATTTTTGGAGCTCATTGGAAATCTCAAGCTAGTTCACTATGTACATTGAGTTTTTGTGATCCAGATGAAACCAAATCAATTTCTACTTGTTTCTCAGGTTGAAGGCCGTACTATAGCCTGTAGTACACACGTGTGGGCTCAGATTTCAATGTTGATAAATTCTTTTGATTGTTAATGCTTGTTGTTTGTCAAATTGCCAATCTAGATCAATTTTTTTGTGTCTAGTTTTTTGATAGATTGTTAAGCAAGCATCCAATCACTCTTGTGGATCTTTTGTAGATCTATTTATGGTCCTAAAGTACAGTAATTTCACAAACATTTGACACACATGAGGTGATCCTAGATTTATGAGTCACCTCACACTTCATGACATCAAGACGAATAATGTCTGATTTCAGAAGTGCTGATCCTTCAAGCATGCAACATGATTGACGCCAATACCAATACTCTGATCACTCAAGGCAGAAGAAAAGGAATTCTATATCATCTGAAGGTACGCCTACCTACAGATCAGGTGCATCAGACTCATGATGATTCGCCAGACACTTTGTGGCACAAGAGACTATGCCACATGAACTCAATGGCACTTTATCAAGCAAGTCATCATGGAGCAATAATAGGGATCAACATCTCGAATGCAACCAATTCAACCGCCTGTGATACATGTTTGAAAGAGAAGATGTCGTGCACTCCATTCGTCAAAGACTCCTACAGAATGACCAAAATTCTGGAGTTAGTGCATTTTGACATCTGTGGGCCTTTCAATATGATCTCAGTAGGAGGTCCAAATATTATATAACTTTCATTGATGATTATAGCAAATTCACCAGAGTGTATTTTATTCAAAATAAATCTGAAGCATTTGATAAATTCACAGAATATGTGAATTGGGCTGAGAGATGTACAGACAACAAAGGACAGATTGAGGTGGCGAATACATCTTGAATCGCTTCACTGACTTCTGCAATGATCGTGGCATCATTCATAGAAGGACTGTAGCATACACACCGCAGCACAATGGTGTTGCAGAAAGAAAGAACATGACCTTGATGGAAGCAGCTAGATGCATGATGGCTTACTCGAAGGCTCCAAGGGTACCGTGGGCTGAAGCAGTATCTACAGCCGCATACATCCAGAATAGGACAAACAAGTCTGGTGTCCCTCACACGACACCACACGAGTTATGATGGGGTAGAAAGCCCAACCTGTCTCACGTAAGAGTCTTTGGCTGTGTAGCTTATGCACATATTCTTGATAAGCTTTGAAAGAAGCTTGGTGAGAAAGCCGAGTAGAGATTTCTAGTAGGTTATGACAACAACTCTTCATACTACAAAGTCTACATGCTAGACACAAACACTGTGAAAACAGTGAGAGATGTCAGATTTGATGAGAGCAGGACAATGGCCAATGACAATCCTGTCAGCTATGAAGTTTTGGAGAGACAATATTATGACTTGCTACCAATGAAATAGGGAGCAAAGGATGAACACGAAAACAAAGATTTTTGTGTCGTTTCCCATTCGAGTGACGAACCTGAAGAAAAAAAATTCGAGAGACAGCCTACTGCTACAGTTCCTGTAAACCAAGATGGTTTCGGACCTAGCAGAGCAGACAAAGACAAAGGCATTGTTGTCCCAGGAAGATCTCCTAAAAGGTCGACAAGACCATGAAGAGCACCAGCAAGATACGTGCCAAGCAGCTCAGCATCCACATCAGAAGAGTTCTGCGGATTCAGTGGCAAACCACAGACTTTCGAGGAAGCGATTGAATGTCCAGAGAAGACAGATGGATCCAAGCCATGAACAAAGAGATGGAGTCCATGAGGAAGAACCATGTATGGATGTTGCAGCCATTACCACATAAGTGCAAGACTGTCAAATGCACATGGGTTTTCAAGCTCAAATACGGACCAGATGAGAATGTCACGAAATACAAGGCAAGACTGGTGGCAAAGGAATTTTCTCAGAGATATGGTATTGACTACTCTGAAACGTTCTCTCCTATCATTAAGCATTCATCCCTATGACTGTTATTTGCATATGCAGTAGCTTATGACCTCAGGATCCACATTGTGGATGAGAAGTCAGCCTTCTTGCATGGCAAATTAGATGAAGAGGTCTATATGGATCAACCCCCAGGATTTGTCTCGAATTCACTTCTTGACTATGCATGCAGAATGCATAGAAGTATCTATGGTCTAAAACATCAGCCCGACAATGGTACAAGAAGAAAGATCAAGCCCTGAAATTATTAGGATTCAAGCCTTTGCTGGCTGATTCTAATTTATATGTCAGAGTTACAGATGGGCAGATCATCATTGTGGCTGTGATGTGGACGACACTCTGATAATTTGCAAGAGTGAGCAGCTGATTGCTGAAGTGAAGACAGACATCTCAAAATATTTCGAGATCGTCGATTTGGGAGAAGCCAGGTGTTACCTAGGCTTGCAAATTGAAAGAGACTATGAGGGAGGTAAGTTATACCTTCACCAGTCCAGATACACCCAGAAGATTCTAGAGGATTTTGGGATGCTGAACTGCAAAGGGGTGAATACCCCAATGCTCGCAGGGATAGTGCTGACAAATGATGACTGAAGAAGAGAGAGAACAGATGCAGCTCACACCTTACAAGATGCTGATAGGTTTGTTGATGTACCTTGCAGAAACACACGGCCTGACATTGCTTATCCAATGTTCAGGATGAGCCAATTCTGCACGAATCCAGGCTCGAAACATTGGAAGATTGCAAAACGCATTTTGCAATATCTTCAATTAACGAGGGATTATGGCTTATGTTGTTGTCGTGATGCAGGTTTCAAGATGCTTTCCTACAGTGATGCTAGCAAGGCATCCCTTAAGGATGACTGTAAAATTGTCTCAGGAGGGTGCACCATCGCATCGGGAGCAGCAATTCTCTAGATCAGCAAGAAGTAGACCGTTGTGGCCCAAGTCATCCTGCGAAGCACAATACATTGCAGCAGCAAAGATGGCCAACAAGATAATCTGGCTAAGGCAGTTCCTGGATGAATTGAGTGAAACAAGGAACAAGCCTTTGGTCTTGCAGATGGATAACACCTCTGCAATACATCTAACAAAAGATCATGTGTTCCATTCGAGAGCGAAGCATATTGTGATCAAGTATCACTTGATCACGTATCTAATTGAGAAGAAGATGCTGCAGACCACCTTCATCAGAACGAAAGATATGGTTGCTGACATCTTCACCAAAGCCTTGGACAAAGGACTTTTTGAGAGACAGAGGAGTAGTCTGGGGATCGTAAAGCTATCATGCTTTGAGAGAGAGCTGAAGAAACAAAACGTTTCTGTTTACAAAGCCTTGCTAGCTTTTAGCCCTCTGCCTGACGAAATGTTTGCGAACACAAAAGTCAAGAGACACGAACACGAAAGATTCGTAAACGAGAATCTTTTGTGGTCGAGGACGAGAAAGTCAGACGATGGAGACGAAACAAACGGTGCAACATGAAAAATGTCACAAAACCTTTTCTGCCCTCACGCTCCAAAAAGTACCAGCAAGATCATGTAAGTACCCAAAAGTACAGATATCTGATCTGATGGCATGACGTCAGCAGATACACTCTAGGTCGTGGCTAATCTGCCACTCTTGTAATTTTTTGATTAATTGTAGATGCTTAATTACTCTAATCTAGAAGTTACACAGAGCAACTATATACTTACTGAATCATACTTGATACAGAGACATACAGATAAGTAGTATGTAGTAATCATTCAAGATGAAAATACAAACAACAAGTCCGCCTACGTGCGAGACGAGTTCTGTAAGTAGGATCGATAGAGATCCACAGGTCCATTAGTAAGTTGAGACATCTACTCGTGAGAGAATTGTATTTCTCTCATGCCAACGCACTGTGTGGATCTGCATGCAGTGCCTGAAAAATCAGAGAAAGTCAATAGATGATCTTGTAGCCATTGTGCACATGTCACTTTTACGATGTACGATCTTGAATGCAAATGTGTCTGCTGTTATTCAAATGTCTAATTCTCTCATTCATTTGATTCCGCACATTGGTTGAATTTTTGTTGAATGCTACATTGATTTATAAACGTAGATCAGTTATGCCTGACTACATTCTGGAGGACTATAGGAGTGATTAAGTTGGAGTGACCAGCGATCACATCTGAACTCCATCCAAATTGCATTGCATCGTTTGCTTCACTTTCATGATTCATTCGATTGATTCGCTTCATTGGTGTCAAATTCCAAATCAGTAGAGAGAACTGAGAACTCTATATGCAATTAGTCAATTATATATTTCTTATCAAATTCATCATGTTTGTGCATGTCCTTAAATAAGCTTTGGTTAAAGATGACATGCATGAGATCCCCCATGCAAGTGATGACTTTGGCACCACACTCATCATCCACTATGCACCTCTCCTTGTCTATGTCATATGATAGCATGACCTCAACTGATGGAGAGGTAGCAAAGGGAGTGTTAGAGCAACCCTAATGGGAAGGGAAAACATCCTGGTCGAAAAGGTATGGAGATTAAATATCCTCAGATCGAGAGGAGGTCACCAGGTAGTCAACCAACCTACTAGAACTCCAACCCTCCCGTCGAGGCCTTAGTCTGCCCTTAAAATTGTGAAAGTGTCTTTTGGCAAAATGCGAAGGTTTGTGGCATGAAGGTAGGGTGTAACGGGTAGAAGACAGCTAATGGACGGATGATGGCGACGAGAAACTAGAATCAGTTTTGATTAAGGCTAATACATTTCTTTTCATTAGATATTTTAATTTAATCAGTTCTCTTGGATTGATCACATAAGAAGGAGATCACCGATATAGACTAAATACAGTCATGGACACAGAAGAGATAGCTCCAGAGTGAGTTTTACAGATCAATAGTAACTAGTCATATTATTTTTGAGAGAAAACATCTCTCTTACGCCAACATGCTGATCTGAGAAACATACAACGCTCAAGAAAATATTATAAATCTAGCTTTGATAATAGAAACGATTTTCTCAATGCCTTGTTCTAAGATGTGTATGATCCGCAATATCAGAATGCATGCTAGAAGTAGATATCTTTTTGTTGTTGTTTTACTCAACATTATCTGTTGTTTACAAGTTTAATTTTACAAAAGATTGTCAGAAGTGATTTGGGGCTTGGAAGAGAATTAGACCATAGTCAATAGCAGTAGCTACTCATGCCAAGTCGGCTCTATCCAGCCTTCATCCCCAGGAATTTTCCCTCAATGGTATCAAAGCATTTGATGCTATCAGATTTCCTTTAGTGATATCAAAGTGTCTGACGTTTCCAGAATTCCATCACATAAACAAGTATACCATTTCTAAGCTACTATGCTACAAATTCAACATGTGCAACATCTCCTAGGTTCTTATATCATTTATAGGCTACTATGCTATAGCTCCAACATGTAGTGAGCATGCAAAAATTTACTCTATCTCACGATATGAACTACAACAAGGACACTAGGATTAAGGTATTCCTTTGGTCCAATGATCGTCAGAGATTCATATAATGATTACGAACTGGATAGACCAGTTGCTATGTCATTTCAACCAATTCTATTGAGAAATATCTAGTGGGGTTGGACAGGACTACGTTTAGGGCTTACAATAAAGACTCACCTTGAGCATTCTATATGCAAGATCACCGACGAACTCAGGTATTGTCCGAAAGTGACTGACAACAGCCCATAATGGATTAATCTAATTTGCAATATATAGATAAATCATTCTCTTAATTAGTTAGCCACGATCTATACAAATACCCATCAACTTATCGATTGTAAGATTACAATGTTATAATCGTTGAACATCCAGAACACAATTGTTTTATTCTTTCTCTCTCTTACTATAGAGTATCGTCTTAGAAATAACGTGACTCTATTTGCATAATGATTGTTATCATTCATGACTAATTAGTATTTATTCTATAATTTGAGTTGTGTATGTTTTGATTGAATGCTTATTTCATTCATGTTCATATAGATTCAATCCTGCACATAAATTATTCATAGATTAAACTATTCATGTGACTGATAGCATACCGCACATAAATCTAAATCTATAACTCAGTGAATTTGTACATGGCTATGGAATCGAGTCTTTTGATCCAGTGACTTCAAAATTGTGTTCAAGTAAGATAGATCTCGATTTGTTCAAATTTGATCTGAATACAATAGACATAGTGACATGTACTGAAGATTCCGCTTGTTTCTCACTGATATGATGCACATTGCCTCAAATCCCAATATGGTATCAGAGCTATCTCTCTATTAATTTGATACCGACATGCTATCAGAAGCTTTAGCTTGATATCAAATCATTTAGATATTATCAGTGGAACATATATTAACATAAATAATAATTTTGATATAGTGTAGAATTTTGCTGGTTCGAATTACCACTTGTGGAAATTCAAGATGAGAGTAGTATTCATGACCAAAGAACTATAGAACAACTGATCAGACAGATCTTGATTCTACTAACAAAGCACACAGTTTACTTGACAAATGATGAGAAAGAAATGAACGCGAACTCGAAACATTTCTATTCGTGACCAACTCAAAAAGATTCGCAAAGGATAACTCCCAAAGTTAAGTTGAAAGAAAGCTTTGATCTTTTCAATGGTCTAGACATGCACTAGTCATATGTCAATTGGAAGTAGAAAGTCTTTGAATCAATATAGAATCAAACTTTTTGTTTCATTCCTTAAGAACTTAATGGAGTCCACATTTTGATTCCATACTAAAACTGGCATAACTTTTTAGTGGTAAGTCCGAATTTAGCGAAGTTTGGTGCATTGGAAAGCGCTCAACAAGGGCTTTCCAATGATATGTTAGATGACATACTTTTGAGCTACGAATAAAAAGTTATGGCAAGTCAAATGTATTAGTGTTATAATATGTTAATAATATTTGATCACATCCCATTAATGGTGATAGGTCCAAGCCTTGTTTGATGACATCTATACATTTTCCTCCATAGAATTTCTTGTGTACATTGTTTTTATATGAATAGATATGTACTTTACTTGGACTCAATACCTTCATCAAGAACAAGTGGCAACAACAATTTATTTAGAATACTAAACAACTAGTAGAAGAAAATCTATCATTCTTTTTTTTCAATGCATTCTAGGAGTTTGAAATTGTGCTCAGTGGGAATGCTTGTAAGTAGTCATTAAGGCTTTTGAAGAGGACACGCAATTTTGTCTACTCTAATGGGAGAGAATTTACTTATTACATCTGCTTGTTGTGAAAGCTAATTAATCGTTTCGATTTAAAAGAACAAATTTTTTTGATTTGCTTTATGCAAAACAAAGAAATAGAATCAATTGTGTAGATATTATCTTTGAAAAGAAGAAAATAAGAAAAGCGTTGACCTTAGAGATATTTTCAAATATTTTGGTGTATCCATTTCGGCTAGAAGTAAAGCCATGGTTCTAAAAATAACAAAACAATAGATATAAGTGTGTTCACCATCTTGATACTTTTGATTTCTTTTTATAGTAAATACATATCAAGCCATTATATGCCATGGGAGGGTCACCTTTCATTTTTTGGTGTAGGCATAGTCTCTTCTTGCATCAATTTTTTCATAGCGAGGTAGCACTATAAGTTTTGTATTAATCAAGTCTATCCACTCACTTCTATTAGGTAGAATTAGTTACTAACATAGAAGTTATGGTTATGATTCACAAGGGTAATTACATGTACTTTGCCTAAGCTATCACACATGTGCTTTACCTATGATTCTTCTCTAGGTGTGTCTTGTAGTGGCATCTATAAACACCTCGCGTTGTTCTATGCAACTCTGGGTGTGGTATGAATGCAGAATAAGTACTCTTGAGTGTATTGACTAATGACCTATACATGGAAATGTAGGAATTAAATGCTATAATAAACAAAACATTTTCAAATCTAAAGGGGCTCACATTCTATAGATACTATAAAGACTAGAATGTCACTAGTTTCCATCATTAATCTCCTAGAACAAGTTCATCATCTCAGCTTGATAGATGTCATTAGGTTTGCACAATTAATGTGTTAAAATAAGTTCATATTTAGACTTCACCTTCACCAACTGACACACAAAACTCAACTTATTAATCTCTAATAGCCGAAGCCACATTATTTTCTCTGGACGATCCATCAGCACGAGATCGAGATTTCAAAATATAAAACTTTCACACTAATAGCTTTGTATTATGGAACCTTACAACTTTTTCTATGGACTTGTCATCATTTTCTTGAACTCCTCAAAATTGACAAAGCCATCTCCATCAGAATCCACTATTCTAATCATCTGATGACAATCTTCTATCGTCAGCCCGCAGTCACCCAAATTCAGCAACACATTATGGAGTTCCTCCGCAGAAATGTAACCATTTTTGTCAGCATCAAAAACATAGAAGACATCTTTCAGCTCTTCAGGGCTAGCCAAGTTCTCAGCAGCTACCGGTGCATTCAACTTCATGAACTCCTCTAGATCAATGTAACCGTCACCATCAATGTCAACTTCTTGTACCATCAGCTGCAAGTCCTTCTCCGAAGGAGTATCACCCAGCGATCTTAGAACGGATCCAAGTTCTGATACTGAGATCTTACCATCCCCATTGGAATCGAAAAATTTAAACACGTCTTCCAGTTCGTGTCGAAGCTCGGTCGAAAGGAACTGAATCTTTCGGGAGAGCTTTGTGATGTTTGATTCAGTTGGTGATCGAGAATCAACAACGTCAATTTCATGCACATTAGAAATACGGAAAGACGCTGACTCGTTGTAGCTGGTAACCGCCTTTGAGGAATTTGTTGTCATGTGGTTCCTTGATACTTCCTTGAATAAAATCGATGATGATAACGACCTCGACGAAGCTGGGTAAGCGGGTGAAATTGAGTAGGAATTCGACGATCCTTTGGAGGATCGTTGCCAAAAATTCCTGCCCTTTTGGCGCCAGAAGTTTTTCAGTAGCTTCATGCTTGTAGAAGTAACAGCTTTATATCTAAGGAGTTCCCCTAACTTTTAACTGCTGAGCTTCGTAACTTCAGAAAAACCTAGCTGTTGAATCGGCTGCTTCTCCCCAAAAGATGGCTTAATAACCTCTGAGCAATGAGAGACGCGAAGATGATCAAACTCAGAATGTGTATGCTTCACATAAGAAACGAAATACGCTAACTGATTGATAGATCAGCCTCATATATATGATATGTCTATTCTATGTAGCGTGCATTTCCGTTTGCGGAGCGTCTCTCCCTCCACAGCATCTACAAACAAAGCGTGAATATTCTCAAATGCTCAGAAACACAACGACGAACAAAATTTAAAATTCTCCTCATATTTCGCACCGCGATGGCGCAGACTGCAAACCTACCTACATCAAATGATTAATTATTGGAGCATCAACCCAGCGGCAAACGCACGCAGTGCGCACCCACAGAAAAAACGAAGAAACTGCAAGAAACAATCGTGCGATCCAGGAACAGGCGGTCGAATGAGACGTGCAGAATAGCAGGCCATGAACTTATCTCCGTTGCAAGTAAATAAGTACAACTGCAGGAAGACGATAAGCCTTCACAGAAAAGCATCAAACAAAGGACAAGCCCGGAGAAAAATAAGCCGATCACACTAGTACATAGCTTGAGACTACGAGTAGATATATAATTAAAACACAAAGGAAAGTAAGACTTCAGGAGGCATTTTCGAAGAAGGCTCAATGGTCTGAAGCCAGATGCCCACCCACCGATGGGAACCATAATTCGTGTTATAAAAACATGCGATAAAGATAGATGCCCAAGTGATCTGAAAGTGGTGATTATGATGTAGTGAGTGACAAGGCAAATGTGAAAGGAAAGAGCCAAGGAAAGTGCCCAATCAATTTAAAACATCAAGGGGTAATGTGAATAGATTGTGGCCAAGCTAGGTCATCAATCAAATCAAATCACCATCAACTAGAAAGAGAGAGATGGTGCCAAGCAAAATAAATTTGAAACTAGCTCTTGCCTCTAGGGTGGAACATCCAAGGAGGTGACCTCTGAAAACTTTTCTTTTTCTCCTTTTCTTTGCCGTAATTTCTTTTTATTACATGCACCTTCCACATGTTGGAAGGTGCATGTAAATTTTTTTGAACAAAATAAATTTGAAACTATCTCTCGCCTCTACGGTGAAACAACCAAGGAGGTGACCTTTCGTGACATCAAAACTTTTATAATTTTTCTTTTCTCCTTTTCTTTGCCGTAATTTTTTTTTTACATCCACCTTCCACATCTTGGAAGGTGCATGTACATTTCTTTGAAAACAAACAAAGGGAGACACACATATTCCGTCCTGTGAGGCACCTCCTTTTTCATGAAGAAAAAGGAAAAAATGATTTCACGTAATGGGTGTAAACTTGTGTCTCAATGGAGACCCTCCAGCCAGTACTCATTGTCAATCTTACCTTTCTAAAGTTCAAAGGTTAGATTTATCTCTTTGCATTTTGGACTTTGACACATGTACTATGGGATGTTTTAGAGTGATGCCATTGTGGTGGAAATCTTATGGTCTTTTTCGACATAATGGCCTGTTCTACAAAGAAGCCCATGGCTTTCTACTTTGAAGATAAAATGAAGGCATGTGGGTTATGGGTCCACAAAACTAAATGAAGTGACAAGAATTTGGCAAGAATATGAAATTCACGAATATAGAAACAAATTTGCTACCAAAAAATGAGCTAATTTTTTTTGACAATATTACATGTAGATAGGATCTGAATTTTCCATGGACCTTCCATTAGGTCATAGGCTCATTTATCGATTGCTTGAATGCCATGTCCACTAAAAGGCCTCTGTAAAATCTAGTTGAAGATGGCAATGGTGTCGACACATTTAGGGTGATATTTTGATGAAGTGATTGTTTTTAAATTCTTTTTTAGTTGTCATTATATCGAGAGATGTGTGCTAAGAAAGATGTTATAGGAGATTTGTAGATTGCTATATTTTATTGGGATTTTGCAAGAGTTTTTTAGACATTAAAGATATAATGTTTAAGACAATAATGCTCATTTTTGTAAAAAATATTCCCAATACCTCAATGCCATGAATTTGTTACCTAATAGCTTATGATAAATTTCTTACCTACTAGCTTTATCCGATGTTATTGATGTAATAAAATTTTCTCCAATATATATTGCCTAGTATATGCAATGTTACATTAATTATGTGTCCTTTTTTTAAACAGAGTTCAATCTAGCCAAATTCACCTGGAATAATTAATTTATCAAAATTGGTTAAGAAATGCCTATGTTTGCTGGTCGCATGCGGTGACTGTACCATATTTTGGCTTGCTTCTATAATAAGCCTAGAAATAGCTAAAGCTTATCTACCAAATTAGAATCGTTGTTAGAAACAATAAATGACAACGTGTAATTATCGACATTACCATATGAAGTGTTTTTGAAAATCAGGACAATATACAAAGTTATCGTTCTCCAAAACGATAGTTATATTGCTAAAGTTAAAATTAAAATGTTGTTTATGCATTTGTGATTGAAAATCTAGTTGTTAATAGACATTTAATTAGATTGGCAACCAACATCACCAATATGATTATTAAATAAGGTATCATAGATAATCCAATTGAAAATGTGGATAGATAAACTCCTATTTTCTAGATTGACTAATAAATGCTTGATCTTGCCTTAGACCTATTTCTAGGCCTAATATGTAGTGAAGCTCACCCAAATCATGCATCTTAAACTCACTACCTAGTGCACTTTTTGTCTCATCAACAAGCTTCATGCAACTTTCTCTCAAGATGTTGTCATCTACATAAATGATGACAATGTGTGAGCTGTTGTCTCCAAGGTAAACGAACTTCTTGGTGTTGTAGTCCGAATAATGGATGAACCATTCTTTATGGCTTGTCATGTGCTACGTTGCTCCAAAATTGAGGAACCATTCCTCTAATTGTTCGACATGGTGATGGTTTACCATGAAAGCTTCTTGCTGTTCGCTGTCTACGACATTCTGCTTTGTGGTGACTACATGGAATTGCTGATCTAGTTGCTTCTTCTTGTCGTAGTTGAACTTCAAGATTTGACAGTTCTAGATTTTGTGGTTCGTCCTCTTGCAGTACTTGCAGAATAATCTCTTCTTGCTCTGAGCGGGTTGCTGATTCTGGATCTTCCGTGACTACTTTTGATTGTCATCAAATTGTCAGGGACAACTTTCTTCTTCTATTGTTTCTTTGTGTTCTTCTTCGAGAATAATGCTTCTGAGTCGTTGATGGAGGACGAGGATGCTCCATTCCTTCTTGTCTCCTCTTGCAGAAGATAACTATGACCTTGGACAATGTTATATTTGAGTAAATGTGGTAATCATCATCACCCAGTTTTCGTATGAGAATGACAAACTTGACAACAAGGTCATTACAGTGTCGTAGTCTTCGATCACTGAACCTATTGCCACCATCTTCTCAAACAAAGTCGTAAATTGATTAATGTGATTCTAAACATAATCACCTTCTGACATTCTAAAAGAGAACAACTTTTTTCTCAAATGCAGCTTCGAAGTGACGTCTCTCACTTCGTATAGTGTATTCAATATATTCCAAGCTTCTTTCAAGGATTGGGCTTGTTTGATATGGCCAATCTGTGTGTCATGGATGTTAAGGAAAAAAGCCTTGACATCCCTGAGCCTTCCACTTGGAAATGGCTTGCTCATTGATGTTGGATGTATCTCCTCAACTCTCCTAGATCCCATGCTAATCTAGTTCCATTCATATCGCTGTAGTTTACATGCATTGTCGCACAGACTCTATTACTAAAGACAAGCAAGAAGTTAGCTCTCGACTTATCGGGCTTCGCCGACTTATCGGGGAAGCCCGACCTGATCGATATATCAAGAAATCTAACATGTCCAACAAAACAGCTCACCCGAAGTGTCTAACATATTGGATCACTTACAATTTGCTTCGAACAGTAACACAAACTCATGCTACACAGTAACATAGATAGAAAACACTCTCCACACCAAGCTCATGTAGCAACTGTATTTCTCACAACAAAAATACACTGTACATATAGTTGTTCACTAAGGCAACCCATGCATGGCACAGGCTATTGTTGATGGGACGCGTGTCCCGTCAACTCGCCTCATGGCGAGGCCAACTGATCCTTATCCACTGATAGGACCCACAGTACAGTACCATAGTAGTTCTACTTTAGTTCTAACTCTCTCCCTTAAACTTATCAAACTGTTCTCTAATAAGTGGCTTAGTGAATATGTCAACTGGTTGTTCATCCGTACTACAATGAACAACATGAATTTCACGACTCAACAGCCTCTCACGTATAAAGTGATATTGAATCTCAATGTGTTTTGTTCTTGCATGGAACACTGGATTCTTTGCTAGCTAAATGCCACTCTGACTGTCGCTATGTATAGTTATGGGATTTTCCTGTTGCATGCCACTTCTTCCAAGATTTGTCTCAACCATATAGCTTTTCGTGTTGTGCTACACATTGCCTTATACTATGCTTCTGTTGTAGATAGAGCAACTATACTTTGCCTCTTACTAGACCAGGAAAAGCAATTGCCACAAATTTGGAATACATACCCTGTGGTGTAATTACGATCATCATAGTCACCTCCCTAATCTGCATCCACATAGCCACATAACTCAAGTACACCCTCATGCTTCCTGTAAACCAAGCCATAATCTGAAGTGCCTTTGACATAATGCAAAATACATTTGGCTATCTTCCAATGCATTTTTGTAGGTGCTGTCATAAACTGACTTACACTACCAATAACATAGCATATATCTGGTCTAGTCATGGTAAGATAAATCAAGCTCCCTACTAACTACCTATACAACGTAGCATCAAATGACTATGACTCGTCAAGCTTAGAAAGCTTTTTACCTGGTTCAATAGGAGTGTTCACTGGCTTGCATGAACCTGTGCAACAACTCTCTGACATAATTCACCCGTGTTAGACCTACTTTGTGTCCTTTTTGCCACACCTTCACTCCAAGGCAATAATGCATTAGGTTGAGATCTGTCATCTTGAATTGTTCCATGAGGTCTTTCTTGATTATTTCCCATGATAATCAAGTCATCAACATAAAGAGATATCAAAGCAACCATACCATCAAAGCATGAGACATAAAGATTTGGATCAACATGTGTTCTCACCATCCCCTTAGAACAAAAGTAGGCATCAATCCTACTGTACCACACACGTGGTGACTATTTAAGACCATAAAGTGTTTTCTTCAAGAGACATACTTTATTCTCCTGTCCTTTTGCTACAAAGCCTTTGGGTTGATCCATGAACACCTCTTCTTCTAACTCACCATTTAGAAAAGCAGATTTACATCCATCTGATGCAAAGGCCAACCAAAATGTGAAGCTAAAGCAACAAGTAGATGTAGAGTATTCCACTTACATACTGGTGCAAAGGTCTCCTCATAGTCGATCCCTCTACTTTGTGCATACCCTTTGATCACCAATCTTGCTTTGTGCTTTGCTATACTTCCATCTGCATGGTACTTAGTCATGTATACCCATTTACAACAATGGGTTTCTTGCCAAGTGGTGGTTCCACTAAGTCTCGTGTGCTATGCTTAGCAATTGACTCCATCTCCTCTCCCATAGCCTTGACCCAAATGTCATCATCTTTTGCTTCAACATAAGTTGAAGGTTCTTTGCTTTGAATAATGCTAGATAAGTGAGCATAATTTGCTTCATACCTTTCAGGTTGTGTCTTCTCTCTTGTTGACCTTCATAGCTCTCCCTGGCTAGATGATCTTGGAAAGTCATCCATGTCGCGGCTCTCCATCAATCTCTCAAACCAGTTAGGGAGCTTCCTATTAGGTGATCGGGTTCTTGGTGAAAATGTATACCATAGTACTTCTTTCTCCTTGCATTTGTGACCTGCAACTTCAATTCTTCTTGCCTCTCCAACCTGTCTCTTGAGGTTGAGTAGTAGTATCATGAGGTGTATCCTCGTGTCCATCACTAGGAAAGTTAATAAATGGATCATCATCAGGAGGAATCCTCATTGTACCATCTTTTCCACTGGATGTGTCCGTCTTCTCAACATCTTCATCTTCATACATCTTAGATTCATTAAAGATAACATCACGGCTGACATGTATTTGTTCTCCAATGGATCAAAACATCTATAGCCCTTTACACGATCATCATATCCTAGGAATATGCGCTTTATAGCATTTACATCAAGCTTACGTCTCTCTTCCTTAGGAATGTATACAAAGGCCTTACATCCAAAGATTTGCAAGTGGTTCACCTTTGGCTTCTTCTTTGTGAATGCCTCCTCAGGTGTTATCTTTGGTATGTAAATGGTAGAACTTCTATTTTGAAGATAGACTACCGTACTGCATGCTTCTGACCAAAAATCTTTTGGTAGTTTCATCTCAACTAGCATAGATCTGGTACTTTCCACAATCGTACGATTCTTGCGCTTAGCTACACCATTGAGTTCAGGAGTATGAGCTTGAGTAAATTGTCTTTTGAAATCACATTGATCACAAAGATCATTAAAGTCAGTAGACTTGTACTCAGCTCCATTATCTGATCTTAGAACTTTGATCTTCCTACCTGTCTGATTTTTGACCAATGCTTTGAAGCTCTTAAAAGGGGCAAACGAATCCGATTTCTTCTTCAAGAAGTAAATCCACATCTTGTGTGACATATCATCAATGAAGGTCATGAAATAGAAGGCTTTATCTAAGGACATAGTCCTCATAGGCCCGCATAGATCTGTGTGGATCAAATCCAAGATGTTCTGTGCCCTTGCAACTTCTCTCGATGTTGCTTCCCATACACACATGACTCGCACATCGTCTTCAAGTGGTCTTCCATCATAGGCAATCCTCTCACCATTTTCAATTTTCTCATCAAGCTAAGGCTTTCTAGGTTCAAATGACCAAGCCTTTTATGCCACAGTTCAGTTGTGATGGAATGGATGAGATAAGTCTATGTTGCCCCTTGATTGTAGCATTCAACTTGTACAATTTAGTGTTGGGCTCCCTTATACCATCCGCCATGACTTTGAACTTTTGGTTCACATCCTTCACAAAGCAATGATCATGGGCAAATTTTGCTTTCAACTTTTGATCAATAATGAAACCAACATAAAGTATATTTTTCTTCAAACCTGGTACATAAAGTACCTCCTTGATTGTCTTGCTTTTGCCATCAAGTAGTTGGATGAAAACGATGCCTATCCTCTGGATCTTGCACACATCACCATTTGCTTGTGAAATAGACGTTCCATTATCGTTGCTCAAATGTGATTTGGCCACTTGCCCTAAATGGTAATTTCTTGGTATCTCACCAAATGACCTAGAAATTTTAATCTAGATGCAATATATGAAAATTAGCCAATTAGAATGGGTCCAAACTCGACTCATCCACTTATCTACTTGCCAAATAGAGTACAAACATCATTAGGAGAAATATGAGCTCAAAATGGGCCCTTTGAAATTTGACTTTAAAGAGAAGTGTTAAGAATCAGATTTGATCTGATATATTTTTATTGTAAGCTCAAAATGTAGTATTGTAATTAACTATACATATCTTCAGTTAATTAGGATTTATAGTTTTTAGTAGTAATCGAGACTGGACCCGCACTTGTTATATTAGCTGGTCATTTGTCCCGTAGCCGGCTACTCGGGTTAGCTGAGTAGCCATACTGGTAGGAAATCAGCCTGTACAGTGGATTTTGGTTTCGTTATGCTATACTTGAGGGCATGTCTTAGATTGGTCAGTTATTTAGGCCATACTTGGCTTTGTTCTAGTTTGACAGGTGGTAGGCCAATTTTAGGACACCTCCTTTCATGCAATTTTAGGACACATGTCCTTTCATGTAATTAGTGTGTTTCACTATATGTACAATTGTCGCTTTGATATACAAAGCTTTTGTTGTGCCATCTTTGAGAGCTTGTGAGGAGTGTCTATGGTGATTGATTGATGCAATTTGCATACTGCACTAGATCCTAATAGTATTTTAACATGGTATCAGAGCTGCAAGGTGATGCAAAATGCACGATGCAGTGGAGCTATGGGATAACATCATCCATTTTTGTTTTTATTCTTCCATCGTTGATCAATCTCTAATTACTCTTTTCTTTTTCTAGTCACTTCAAAAAAACAAAAACAAAACAAGTGGGACACCACAATTGCACAAACCTTGAAGCAATTCTGTCCATTACGAGAATACTGCAATACAACCATGACTACCAAGTTTGTGATGGAATTAGTAACCTTTGACCTTTCACTGTACTACTTATAGATAATGATTCAAATATTAAACCTGTTATAGTTCTAGATTGTCCACACAATCCCTAGAGAATTTCTCTTATTCAAAAAGTTATAATTAGGTATCTTACTCTGAATCTATCCAAAATTACTTTTAGACCAAATCTCATTTCTATACCATAGCTAGTTCTCTTCCAAAAGCTAAGCAACCAATAGATCCCTAGATAGAATATTATCCCATCACTTCACCCCTCTTTTAAAGAAATTATCAATTTCAATAAAAGTTAACTAGAAAGATGATAGCTTACAAATTCTGATTATCAAATGAAGCAAAGCTGTCAGTACGTAAATAGCTCCTCTCCAGATTTGCGACGCAAATTTATAAATTATAACAATACAATACTATTGCATCCAATTGATATCTACACATATAGACCTGAAGAACTTGAAAACATGACTTTTTATGAGTATTGGCGTCGATTTATTGTAATTGCAAAAAAAAAACAATTTTAAAAAATATATATATATATATGGATCAATTAGGACATTATTTGTATAAAAATACTAAAATAATCAGATTCACAACTTATCATCCTACATATCAAACAGAAGTTTTTTTTTTCAATATCTTATTATGTCAATTTCGAAAAGAACATTATCTTTTGAGCCTCAAGAACAGTGATCTATCGTATTATACAGAATGCATATTGCGTGATTTCATTCGAAATAAAAAAGACATTGAACATTACGTTGAAGATTATTCGAATACACAAATGCTTCAAAATGAACGACGTCTTATTGCAACATAAATCATTTTCTCGCGAACCGTTATTTCAAGTCATATATGATTAAATAACGCTCAGGTATCATTAAGAACTGATACAAAAGATATGTTAGGTATTTCACATGAATTTCAATCATTCAAAAAATTTTCATTGACAACTGAACAAGAAAGTGCCTTTTCGATTTTGATGTCAAATCAATCAAGTATTTTTCTACTATCAGGTACACTCGGAAGTGGGAAAACACATCTAATAAAATATTTAACATTCGCACTCGAAAAAACAAACAAATATGTTTTATCATGCGCCACAATAGGTGCAGCTGCGTGTAGGCTTAGTAAACGTGCATTGACAGTGCACAATTTATTTTTGATCTCTGTTAATGCTCTCTATATAGGAAATCTAATGCCTACTGATGTACGTTACAAAAAAATCTTTAGTGCTGATATCATTATTATCGACAAAATGTCTATGATGACTGCTCAAACGTTATAGCTTGTCATACACCAAATAAATCAAGTAAAATCATATCCATATCGTCTGCCTTTCCAGAATTTTATCTTGTTGTTAGTAGGCGATCATGTACGTAAACATAGAACTGATAGTTTATGTTCAATATGCCAGATCTCGACATCTTTATATTGGAAAATGGCGATTCAGATCCACTTGACTTATTTGATTCAACACGCGTCAAATGCTTTATAGCTTTATATCTTTCATTTTTAAACACGATAAGATTTAGAAAGCCAACATTAGAAGAAATCAACGATACATTGAATCAACAAAAAATTTCAGAAGAAGAAGTTTTGAAAATGATTAGCTGTAACGTGACAATAATATGCACACACAAAGAAAATGTCAAAAGATATAACAAATGTGCTTCGAAGAGAAAAATATCATAAACGTACCAGTCAAAACAAATGTATCAGACAATCTAGAATTAAAATCATGGCTTGATGACTCGTCATTTCATCAACTAGACCAAATTGCAAAGAATACAAAGATCATGGTTCTTGCGAATCTAGACATAACAAATGGAATAGTTATTGGAGCAATCGGAACAATTTAAGACTATGCGCATTCGAATCAAACGAATGAAATCGATTCTATCATGACAGCAATCGATGGATCTAACAAAAATGAAAACTATGCCATCAACTATTAGGAAATTGAGATACGATTCTAAAATATATCACAAATGCACTTTCCCTTTAACATTAGCATACACTATTACAACTCATAAATCGCAAGGCATAACAATCAGCAACACTGCAATAATTGATATTCAAAACAATTTCTGTCCAGGATTAACTTATGTTATGTTATCTCGAGTGACAAGACGAGAACACATATTTCTCACACGCAAACTAACACCTACAGATTTTGATCCAACACCAGCCATTATAAATCAAACAAGTAACTAATATTGACAATATGATCTGATTCTACGACATCTAAATCTTTCTGACACATTACTTGATAATTTATTGTTCTAGAAATATCATATCCAAAATATTTTGTTTCTAATTTTCTAATTGTACTTGAAAACAGAGATCCGATATGGCATTACAAGAACTTACAGAGGCTCAAAAGGTACATTGTTATGAATATGATGAATTATTTTTTAGACTTGAATAAAATACCAAAAAAAAAATAATGCTTTTAACTATTCAAAATTTGTAATTTAATTCTAATAACGACTTTTATGTTAAAAACTTTCACAAGCTTTTCCGAAAACTAAAAGAAGAAACTCAACAACCGCAAGCTTTGACGTCTGAAGATATTGAAGAATTGCAAATTTATCCTACGACGCGACAAATGTTCCTATTGAATGCTTGCGGAATCGATCCGGAACAATACAAAGACGGTTTCAAAATAGTTACACTATGAGCACGTATATCACAACACATAAACGTGCAAGAGAAACCTATGTGCATGAACATCATGGAGATCCTATAGAAGGTAACAAATCACCTCTATTTTTATTTATTTATTTTCCATTCTATTCTTTTACTTTATTACATTAAACATATGAAAATCATATTATTTTTATAACATATTTCAAATTTGCAGGATTTATGAAACACTTTATTGAGTCTTTGATCTATGTTCCTGATTGTAATTGACATGAGTTTCTAACGTGCTCTAAAACTATTCGTGTTCTTTAACCAAAACCTTGGACTTAAGTTGTTGAGGACTTCTGTCTAGAAACATACAGTTCACAAACGCGATCAATTATCTGTCTGCACAACCACGAATACATCGAACATTTCTCGACTCTCTGTTGACACCTTAATCAGCCGGAGTGTAGTACTGTTGTACTACTCTGATAACATCTCACATGTAGAACACGTTTCATTCGATTTGATAGAGGCCAGATTGTTGTTCTAAAATTATTAACATTACACACCCCAAACACAAGTAATACTAGTTACTTTCTAATGTCTGTTGACAACCAGAATAACAATCGAAACTGCTTGTCATAACTATATCAAATACATAACTTTATAACGTTGTCCTCTGTTGGAACGACATTATTTACTACGAAATCTATATTAACCCTGTAGGTATAGTACGACATATACCAATTTTTGGTGCCGTTGCCGGGGATAGCTTAGGAAAGTTATAAGAAACTGACACATCCATCTCCATCTCTAGTGTATGTTAGATAGAGAATCCCAATTAGAACGATAGCGTAAGCTTAGAGAGGAATTTTTACAAAGACAGAGTGACAGTGCGATCAAAGAAATCTAGACAAAATCACTGCCCAATTACTTGAACTCCTAATTAGCTTCAGTATGGAGGGTCCTGCTGCACGTTTCACTTCTATCTCAAAAATTAAGTACGATTATTTTAATGGGACTACTTCCGATGATGCAGATAGCTATGTCTCGCAATTTGAGTCAATTGCTAATGCAAATAACGAGGAAAATGGCGTAGATAAACTGCGAATCTTCCCTAGTCTGCTGAGAAAGTAGGCACGCATATGGTACAGTCAAGTTGAACCAGATCGTGTAGGAACCTAGTTGCTACTGAAAGATGCGTTTCTGAACCAGTTCAGAGAAATCGATTATAAATCTAGAATTCTCGGATGTCTAAACAATGTTCAGAAGAAGACTTAAGAATCTCTTTGAAAATATACATGAAAGGTTAAGAAGCTTATAGGAAAACTAACTAGTGTATATCCCATTGATATGCAGATCGAATGGTTTTTAGCTGGTTTACCATCAAAGATTGATTAGTATTGCAGACAAGGGGACATGACCTCCTTAGCAGCAATAATAGCTAGTGCCAAAAATTTTGAGACCTCGAAACTAGCATGAAAGCGACGCTCAATTAAAAGATCTCATAAGTCTAAAATTGATTCCAGTGACAGCGATGATGATTCAGATTCGGACTCAAGTACCAGTTCTTCAAGCTCGGAGTCCAAAAATAGCGATTCATGGGAATCAGAAGCTAATAAAGGAGACAAACGAAATAAACGACGATCCAAGCGAAAGGACGACACAAAAACCATCGAGGATAAGTCATCAACTTCTAAAGTCGAAAAGCTTTGGAAGAGTAATATGGCTGACATTAATAAAAAGTTTAATGATTTGAATGTGCAAATCTCTGAAGTTGTAGACAAAAGACCAAAGGCATCTTCTTCCAACTCATGAATGTGGTGTACGAAATGTGGAACTTCTGGACATTCTAAGGAAGACTGCACCACTGTGACTGTTAAGTATATTGAAGATCTCGCCCAGGAGGTACTTTTTATTTTTCATAATGATGCGACTACTAACTATGTTCAGGGTACTGCAGCATCAGCCCAATAGGATAGACCAAAGTTTGCACCAAAATAATCCTCCTGAATTTGTTGGACCAGCGAAGTCTCAAACCGCGACTAAACCAGTGTCGGGCAACTGCTACAACTGTGGAGAGCCTGGACATTTTTCACTTGACTGTTGTCAGCCATGAAAGCCGATTGGTTATGTACCGTTATGCTTGAACTATAGGGAGCTTGGCCACAAGTATCCTGACTGCCCTCAGTCGTAGAAGCCATGACCCAAATATCAGTATGTAGCAACACCAACTGTTGCAGATTCAAAAGCAAAAGCTTCGATTGATGCTATTGTGCAGAGGATTGATGTAATTGAAGGAAAATTGGCAAAGACATATGACCAGTCCTGGCCAAGTGACGTGGAGAAGATATTCAAAGTCACAATGAGAAGCAAAGGCTCCTCGAAACCCAAACAAAAATCTTCAACGAAGCGCAAAAAATCTTCTAGCAAGATGATGAACAAATCTACGACTAAAGAAGATCTTAAAGATGACCCCGACTATGACTGCGATGTTGCAAAATTATGTGCAAAAGACATCTTAGCAGAAGCGAAAGAAATTATCAACATTGAACTTCAGTCAGCTGCTGCACGGAAGGTGGTCATGTTCGAGGAAGGGGACAACGAAATCACGAAGACTAAATTGTCTAGTGCTGTCATTGACAAGCCAATCTCGAAATCGAAGACGAAGGACTATGACGTAGTGACTGATATTGGATCTCTTCATCCGAACATCACTTTTGAGCAACTGTTGGCAGATAACACTTATTACAGAAAGCAACTAAAAGGTCTTTCCCAAGAGAGTTGAGATTTCAGACTGGTGAGACCAATAATCGAGGAGACATGTTTCTATGGTCATAAGGATTTTTTAAAGTAGACAACCAAAGAAAGGATTGTAAAAAGCGCCTCCAAAAGAGTTGAAACTTTCTTTCATTTTTGAATAATTTTCAATACTTTTCAGCACTTGGCCTGGGTATTTTTAGATGCACATACTATCTCTACATAACTCAAAATTGGAAAAAATTTGAAAGACTTGTTTCTATGGTCATACAATACTTTTAAAAGTAGACAAACCAAAAAAATATTGTTAAAATCCTATAGATCTCCAAATTCAATTTTTTTTGTTAGGCATGTTTCTATAATCATCTAGGATAAAAATTGAATGTAAAATTCACAACAATCTAGTCCCATATATGAAAATATCAAAGTTTCATCAGTACCCCTACATGTTTGACACATTATATCTTACATGTAAGTTGGTCAAAATGAAGGTCTCAAAATTTTTAATCGGTAAATGTATATATGAAGAACACACATGTGAAAGGATTTGATGTGATTCATCATAGTTTATGAGATATGATTTTTTGAATAAGTGCTTGAAATACACACTTTTGTGTGCATTTTGAAACGAGTCTAGTGTTAAAGAAATTTAGAAAACAATATTTTGTATGTAAAAAATTACATTCTTATAAAGCACATGTTAAATTCTTAGTTTAAAGTTTAAACTATTAATTGAGTTTGTTTTCTATAGCCAAACTTTAGACTCAAATTGAAATCTACAACCATACTTTTAAAATCTCTGAATAAAAGAAATTGTATTTACAAGACTAGAAGAAATTCAGCTGAACAAAAGGTGATCACAATTATTTCCACCTAGTTGGCTAGAATTTCTCTCAATACTTGCATAGCACACAACTGCATCATCTTACCAAAAACCATTTTGATGTTGCTGCAGGCGAGCGACTAACAGAGAATTGTAGGGGGGTAATGTCCGTCAATTCTAAAATTCTTTGTTACTTGACTATTCTCATCTTACTCCTTACCATAAACCATATCACGTACCATAGTTGTCACTTTTAATGGTAGGCCAATGTCTTTTGAAGTTCTCAGTTTGTGGTTCTACTCATACCTGTGAGAATAAATACTTGGGGAGGTAGTGATTTTCGAATATATCTAGCTTCGTTAGATACTCATCCTCGTCTTTTTGAGTGGCATTCAAACTCACATGGACCAACTAATTATTGACATGCATATAGCTTCATCCTTCTGTACCCATATTCTGCATGCGTATTAAAAACATTTCTTCTATATTGAAAAGCATGCACAAAAACCAGAAAGGCATGAACTAACCTTCAAAGGCATGCTCTTTACCTTTAACTTCTCTTTTGAATTCCAGGGACCACTAGAACATAGTGTACGCCAACAAATTCAATCTACAAAAACAAGTCTTAAATTCAACTGGCAATGTGCATGCACAAACGAGGATATTGAATTCAAATCTGATATGGAAACAAATATACTTCAAAAAACAAGTAAGTCTATTATCTCAGTTGGTCTGCATTATTCGTTGAGGCAAACACCCTCACATGAGTCTTACGACAAACAAAAGAATGAATGATCTGATCAAGTTGCAACCACTCTCAGCTACAATTGTTAGATCCTCTTGTGCAGTTAGATCCAGAATGTAGATTAATAAATCCCATTAGTCAGACTAGACTATGAGGTAGAGAACAAATGTAATTACAAAGGTACCAATCGTTGGACGTTGATGGGAGAGATGAAGTTTTGTCCACCTGTAAAAAAGAACTCACCAAAGTTCACATTGGCTGCATCAAAGGGATGGAATGGATTCCAGAACAAGTACTCAGAACAATCTGGACAGAGGTTAGAGAAGGGCAGACATGGACACACTCCATTGAATTTTTCCAGTCTGCAGCAGTCAATGTTTGTATAAGCAAATCTTGATAGAATTCAGTTTGTTGTATACTCAGATTTGGTTACAACAGTTTTTTTGTAATTATTCTTACATCCCGAGAATACACAAAAATCTCTCCATGACAAATTCTACAAACAAACCAATCAACCTTATTCTCAATCTATCAAGCACATCAGCCAGAAATCGTACAAACACGTAGTCCCAAAAATGTATTTTTTGCTAGATGAAGCAGTTCAGACATAACCAGAACATATTTATTCTACAAAAATATAGGCAAGTAAGAAACAAAAATGTTCGAAGAACTTTACATGTTAAAGGTGAACTGGACTGAATACCATAAAGATTCAGATTGTTGAATTGCTCCACAAAGGCACTATAGGTGTTGCCAAACACAAATGAATATTACTTAGTGGATTTGAGCATTGAAATCGAATACTCCCTCTTAATGTATATCCTAAAAAACTTGGATTTTCAGATTTAAAACATGTCGTTAAATCTGAGATGGTGCTCCTTTGATAGAGCTTTTGTGAAATAATCTGATAGCATTAACTCTGTCCCTTTGACAGCTTCAGACCAGGGTCGAGTGGTAAGTAGTTCGATTTGCAATTGGTCATTCCATATTTTTCTAGCACATTAGTGAGATATCGTTCTTGACTGATGAAAATTTGTCTACTGGGTTGATCTCGATGCATCTGGATTTTGAGACAATAATGGGCTGGACCCCTATCAGTCATCTTGTACTCCTATGCTAAGCATGCATAAAAGTCCTCATTGAACCTAAGAACAGACTATGTCATATTAGTTCCAATAGAGGATTTTGTATCCTTCAATAGATTTAGATTGTTACTAAAGAATAATGTATCATCTACATAAAGAGTGGTGATAATGAAGGAAGTAGAAATAGACTTGCACTAAACATTTGAGTCTGTCGAGTTTGGAATAAAACCATTCTCGATTACAAATGCATTGATCTTTTGAAACCAAGCTCTTGCTGATTGTTTCAAACCATAGAGAGCCTTGTGAATTTTGCACACTAGGTGTTCCTTACCCTTCAGTTCATAACCCTTTGGTTGCAACATATAGATTTCCTCTTTGATAGTTCCGTTGAGGAAGGTTGTTTGGACATCCATTTGATGGACTTCTAGATCAATTGTAGCTGCATAGGAGAGTAATAGACGAATTGAAGCATGTTTAATAATAGGGCTGAAGGTCTCTGAATTATCCAGATCTAGAATCTGGGAGAAGCCTGGCCTTGTATCGATTGAGTCTTCTCAACATCATACTTCGTCTTGAATATCCATTTGAATGGAATCAAATTTCAATCCTTTTGACAACTTAGTAAAAGTCCATGTTTGATTCTTGATAAGAGAATCAAATTTATTGTCCATTGTAGACTTCCATTGATCAGCATCAGGTGTCGACATTTTCTCTGAAATAGTGGTTGGTTCCTACACAAAGTAGCAGGCTAGATCATCCATAAATTGGGATGGAGGCTGTCTAGACTGATTCGATCTTCTAGGTTGAACTCCAGTCCTCTGATGCGATTCGACTTGTTGAGGGTCAAACTAATTGTCGGAGGAGTCGATGTTGAGGTTGTGATCAGTCCTGAGTTTGGAGTTGTCGACTATGGGATTAGAAATCTAAGCTTTTCCCTTGTGGTCGAAGAATTGGTCTTTCACAAAAATGACGTCTCTACTGGTGAATGATTTTTGAGTGTCTAGATTGTAGAGCTTGTATGTCTTGTGATCTAGAGAATAGCTAATGAAGATCGACTTTTTGATGGTGTTGTCCAACTTCTTTCTTAGATCTTCAGGGATTTGAGAGTAAGCAATGCATCCAAACACTCGAATATGCTTGAGTGATGGCTTCAATCCTATCCACACCTCATGAGGTGTTTTGCCATTCAGAGCCTTAGTGATGGATCAGTATTGCAGATAGGCATCTATAGTAACAACTTTTAACCAGAATTTCTTTGGAAGAGAGGCATGGGCCAGCATGCTCTTGGCACTTTTGATGAGTGTTCAATTCTTCCTCTTAGCTACACCATTGGACTGAGGCGAGTAGCGGGTTGTGTATTGTTGATGTATTATGTTGGCCTTGTAGAAATCCTTGAAATCGGTGGAGATGAATTCTCCCCCTCCATCAGTACATAGAGCCTTGATCTTTCTCTGAGTCTGATTTTCAACAGATGCCTTGAACTGTTTGAAGGACTTGAAAGCTTTAGATTTGTTCTTCAAGAAATAGGTGACAGTTCACCGAGAGAAATCATCAATGAAGGTTAGGAAGTAAATGGCTCCCCCTGTCGAAGAAGTCTGCATTGGGTCACAAATGTCGCTATGTACAAGATCAAGGAGACCTTTGAAAATATGAACTGAATCAAAAATAAAAGGACTTCTAGCATGCTTACTGATAATACAGCTTTCACATGGAGAAGTTGGTTTGCTAACAGAAGGAAGACGTTGCACTAGATTCTGAGTTGATATTTGCTGAGTACTATTGAATTTAAGATGACTAGGTAGTCATCATCACGAGATTTTTAAAGGATATGAAAACTTCAAGGGGTGGTTTGGTAGCACCCCTTGAAGTTTTCACATCTCTGATGTGGGAGAACTTCACCAAGTATTTTCTATGGGATGTGACGTGTTGTACTGGCCTTTAGAGTAACCTTAAATGTCATTCTCCAATGGTAGGCAAGCTTTACATCTCCAACGTGGCCAAAATTCACCAAGTATTTTCTATGGGATGTGACGTGTTGTATTGACCCGCGGAGTGACCTTCAATGTGAAGACAAACCAAGATAGATCAATCACCAAGTACAAAGCAAGGTTGTGGCAAAAGGATATGCACAAGAATATGAAATTGACTACGATGACCTTTGCACCCATGGCAAAGATGGTGAGCATTATTTCACTTGCTACACTTTTTGGATGGGATCTATGGCAATTGGATATCACGAATGCATTCTTGAATGGTGATCTTGAGGAAGAGGTGTTTATGGAGCAGCCTGAGGGCTACATTTCACATGGCAAGCCAAATCATGTTTGTTTTCTACAAAAGAGTTTGTATGGTCTTAGGCCTAGCAACAAGGAGTTGGTATGCTAAGCTTAACAACCAAGGGGGCGGTGACACTCAGGTAGACATGTCCTCAGAATGAGCCTTGGGAAAACTCATGTCCAAAACCTCGATGATTCGCCATAAACTACAAAAACTCCATGTTAGAGAGAGGGGCATGCATCAGCCAAGTATAGACTCAATCGTTGGGTTTCTCCCATGTTTTGTGCTCTGTGCCTAGTCCACTCCCGTGGGTGGGCGGATGGGAGGAACACTCAAGCCCTGGCAGCAACAAAGTTTTTCAAATTTAACATGTGAAGTTGGAGTGCCAGGCAGACCAGCACCCCTTCGATGAGATTTTTAGATTTCAGTTTAGGTGGTGGTTCATCGTCGATGACATTTTGAGAAGTTCATTTAACCTTTTCATTTAGAGGAAGGAGAAGTTGTTACAAGGTCTCCTTAGGTGTATTCTTGGAAGGATAATTGAAAGGGTGCATGAGCAATAGGACTCATAGGTGTCCGAGAGAAAGTAGCAAGAAGTAGGGGAGGGAAAGCCTGTCAGATGAGATGGCAAAAAAGAGGTGAAAATCAGAAAACAATCAATATGGTCAACAACTTGTGATGGAAGCAAGTGAGGAGAGTCTGTGGAAGAAGATATGAGCAAAGAGTGTACTTGGCTGGCATGAGGAAGTTGTCACATGAGCAAAATTAGCAAACAACAATGTAGAACAATGGTTAGAAGCAACAGAAGGTCCATGAAGGTAGCTCACAAGCAACTTATCTTGAGACAAGATCAACCGAGAGGCAGGAGGAAAGCTGAGAGTAATCTGTTGTTGCCCTCAACCACACAACCGTTGTGGTGTGAGAGCATTCCTGATGATGCACACACTACCATCATCGTATGCTCCAACTCATTCATTGAAGTCTTTCTTGCAACTAAAAACTCTAATATGCTTTTTGATTTCCAAGGAAAGGCTCAAACTTGGAGTCTTCGACCCAAAAAGAACTTTTTGCCAAGCTGAGAACCCATCCAACCATATGATTGGCTTGGTGGCAGCAGCATTAATTAGCACCAAAAAAAATTTGTGCTAAATTCGCTCTCTCCCTCCTCTTGCTTCATCTTCCTCCATTTCATCTCTTGCTTCTTCTTCGTCCAGGGGTTTGTGAAAATGCTGAGAATGAGCTGTGAGAGTATATATATATTAAAATGTTAAGGTACCCGACACATCGAAGTGCCCGACATATCCAACACATCGAAGTTCCCAGCATATCGATCCATGAACTATCAGATGACTTCAAATACATCTTTGACAGTCCACCTGACTTATACATACACTTATAATTAAGAGAAGATGGCCATCTAATGCATAACGACTTCAGTAAATTAAGCAGTTAGATTGTATGCTCCCAATGCACTATGCAATGACATGCAATCATCAATGTACAACGTCAATGCTCTTATAGAATTGGTTAGGCTATATTCTAGCTAAGTAACTAAGTTGCTATGTAATTAGTAAGTAGATCAACGATCATCAACAAAAGCAATTTTGGCGCTCACTGTCTTGCATTGCTTCACATTCTTGTACTCATTTTTCATTCAATCAGAGTGCAAGTTTTTGTCTCACTACAGTATTGTTCTATTGCGCATTGCTACTATTGATTCATCTTGATTATTGTTGATAATTGTTGCACTTCTGATCCATGCACCATCCATTTTTTCTACTTCCGCTGCTATATTACCATTATTGATCTGATATCAAAATTCTGTTTCGATCAGTTTTCTACTAGTTCGATATCAGTCACATTTCTCTGACAACCTACCGCTTTACGACATGGTATCAAAGCAGGTGGTTCAATAATCTGCATTTCTATTGCAGATTATTAGTCTTGTTTCTACCAAGACATCATCTCAACAAGTGCGCAGCCAACAACATTCTCGACGTTTTTGTTTTTACCAACGATCTCGTTCATTAAACTAGAATGGATCCATCTTCTAGTTCATCTCCGATTGACAAACTCGACGGAGAGAACTACCATCTTTGGAAGTTCAAGATGAAAGTAGTTCTTCTTGCCAAAGAGCTGTGGGACATCGTTGATAGCATTAAGATCAAACCAGAGACTGATGCAGACATCAGCACCAAATGGAGACATAGAGATGGCAAGGCATTCACCTTGATCACTCTCAATATCAAAGACTCTCAGATCAGTCACATACATGTTGCTCAAACCGCTAAGCATTAGAGAAATTCTGAATCCAAAAAAGACCCTATAAGAAATGCCACATAGATTGACAAAGTTTATTAATGTAAATTATCAAAAGAAGTTTATTTTATGCCCAAATGCTTTTTCATTTCTGCCCGCACTATTTTTTATGCTTAAACATTCCATGTACTCAAAAGTTTAGATCCAAGAGATTACTCTTCTTCTTGATAAAGCATTCATTTGAAGCAAATCAACATTGAAACCATTGTCTACCATTTGGCCAACACTTAATAGATTCTTTGTTACTATAGGAATGTACAAAACACCTTCTATCTTGACCTTTTTGGAAGATCCTAAGCAAAGGGGAATGCTACCAACTCCGTCAATCTTGCAAGCTTCATCATTTGCTGTATAGATAGATTTTATAGGCCATCATAAGATAAGAGAGAAGAGAAAAACTCCCTTTTGCTAGTCATGTGTGAAGTATCTCCCAAATCAATCCACCAAGGATCTTCACCTTTGAAGCTTGCTGAAGAAAATATGGACATCATGAGGGTCATGTGAACTATCCTCCTCCTCCTCCTTGCTCGTGTTGGGCTTGGCTTTGATCGTGTTTCCTCTTGAAGCATTCGGAGGCATATTGCGAGGCATAATGCCCCATCTTGCTACAATAGTAGCACTTCACCTTGGATTTGTCCTCCTCGACTTTGGTGGTTTATGGAGATGGATTTGAGGGTCCTTCTTGATCCTCAAGCTTTGTTGAAGCCTTCTTGAATGTTGATCATTTGCCTTTGGACTTCCCTTTGCCTTTGTTGAAGAGAGCTTGGTCATCTCCACCTTGGATGGAAAGCCTTATCCATCCTCTCTTGCATTTGGATCCTTATTGACTCCTCGGCCATGAGTGTTGGTAGTTGACCCATAATTGCATACCCGTGAATGGGTAGTTGACCCATAATTGCATATCCGTGAACCAAATTGCAAATTCAAATCTTAGTCCATTCAAGATGAGTTGAACAAGCTCTTCATCCTTGATAGGATCACCTACGAAGACTAGCTCCTTGTTCACTTCCTTCACTCTTAAGACAAAAGCACGTGCACTCTCTCCTTTCTTTTGATAGCTTCTATAGATTTGATTCTTCAAAACTAACGTCCTAGTTTGGTTCTTGGATTCATAGACCTTTTTCAAAGTCTCCCAAGCATCTTTAGCCGAAGTGCAGTCTCCTACCTCTCTTAAGAATTCATTGACACCATTTATTTTTATAGAACGTAGTGTAATATTGCACCTCTTGTTGTATTTGGATTTTTATTGAGGATAAATAGGTTCATCCTCCTTACTTGAAATGAACATGTAATATGAATCACAAAGCACCACTATATATAGTGTATTTTAGGGCCTTGTCCTCAAATCCTATTGGCCAGTTTCTACCTCCCTTATTATTTGAAATTTGAATTTTGGGAGGAATCCTTTTTATTCACTAACTTCACTATTAGGCCTTGCGACATTGAAGTCTTACAAAAAGGCCTAAAGTTTTTGTATTAACTTCCAACTATTCAAATAGCTATGTGATCATCAGATTGGGGATAAGGTAGATCTTCAATCAAATCAATAGAAGTAATCTTTATTTGTGTCAAGTTTTTGATTAGGAGAGGAGATTGTAAATGGTAAAGCGATTGTCCATCATGATTATGCAAGATCTAATGGAGATTGTAAATGGCAAGGAGGATGAACCTATTTATCCTTACTTGAGGATAAATAGGTTCATCCTCGTTTGTGATTCATATTACATGTTCACTTCTATCAAATTGAAATCGGATGTCCTTGCTCTTCTTTCTTGCTCCATCTCTCGTGCTTTATTTGGATTTGCTAATTGTTGGAATTGATTTTTGTTATACTTTTTGAGAGAGAGAGAGAGAGAGAGAGAGAGAGAGAGAGAGAGAGAGAGAGAGAGAGAGAGAGAGAGAGAGAGAGAGAGAAGTAAGCTTTACCTTCACTTGGGTAGTGTTAATGGATGTAGTGTTAGTCTTAGTGTTAGATGTGGAATCATAAGCATGTGCTTGATTATGAACTACGCTATCACTTCGATGGGAACGAATCTCTGCATAACAACATGTTAATCCACAAAGTGGAGCAATATCATTTAATATGGGTTGTAGTGGGTCCTGCAACACATTAGGGGTGGGATGATGTTGGCTGATTCAGACAAATCCCCAAGATACTCGACCAGAGCTACCCAAGAGCACCTCTCACCTTAGACCGAGGAGGTCTCTGAGAAGATGAGACGAATGAAGACTGAGAGCCAAGTATGAGAGCCGAGTACTAGTTAAGAATGCCAAGCAAGAACTGTGTAAGCCTCATGGTGAATCTCGAAAGATGGAATGACCATGTAGGAACTTGTATTTTTAGGTAAAGTAATAAATGCAAGTAGACCCCTCTTAAAGAAAGTAGAGTGAGCCACCTTTTGATGCTGACATCTAGTGGAGAGCATAATTCCACTTGTAATTTTTGTAATGTGGAAATGCCACTGGGATGCCATCTAAGGAACTCTCTTGCTTTATCAAGAGACTCCCTCTTTGTAGAAGAGAAGCTTTTTTTAATGTATCTACTCCATGCTGAAATGAGATTATCTTCCATGAGCTTTGATGCATTCTTGAGCTCCTTGATCATTCTTGTCTCTTGAGTGATCCATTAATGATCTTTCCCTTCCATTTCCTTTGTGTGTGGTTGTGGATCTTAGTGGTGGATTATATTTGTTGCTTTCTTTCATTTATGTTTGTGGATTAATATAGGATCAGCATTGTGGTAATCCGTCATGAGATGGTTTGTGGTGTAAGTCTTGCAAACCCCCTTGCATTCCATTTCTTGGCGATCTTTGAGAACCAAGATTCAAGAAACGATGTTGTTTGATCTTTGGAACCTCAAAAATGCTTTATATTAGTTTTTTGTTTTTAGCTTTGTGGTTTAATGCATGTGTAGATTACTTGTAATTAGTTTAGGATCTGATTCAAACTCGTTTTTGCAACAGTAGAATAGGATTTCATGGCTATTCAACCACTCCACACGATGATTTCTTGTTTGAATGCATGATCGGCATGTTTGATTTAAAGCATGTGATTTCAGTTCAAGAGTGATTGCCCTTAGTCGTCCGCTAATAGACAAGACAAATACCAGAATGATACTAATCCATTCTGCCTGATTTGGGCCTAAAACGAACAAGATAAACAAGATAAAATGGTCCACAGTCTCAACTGATAGGCGATGAAGTTCGGAAGAAGAATATCTAGTTCATAGATCCTCTAGAGCAAGGGATCTGTCAACAGATTCATTTGATTTAATCACTCAATGAATCTTAAGCAATAAGGGCCATAATTGAGTCATCTCAAGTGACATATAATTTGGGATATCTTGTGTCATAGGGATCAATTCTATCAACAAGCCTATCAAACATGAGCAGTTTAAATGTATTGGAGTCGATATTCATCAAATTTGATCACTCAATGAGCCATGTCCATAGATGAGAACCAAAACTGAGCTTTTTTGTGTGTAGGCACTAAATTCACGCTATTTTGAGAGATAAATATCAAATTTGAGCTATCTCAAGTGATAGGAACCACTTCCATTGATAAGGGATCAAACTCGAACAATCTGAAGCTCTTAACATTGAGATTGGTCAATTTGATCATTTCATGAATTATGCTTATTGATAAGCACCAAATTGCTTGTTGGGCATTATATTTGAGCTATTTTGGGTGACATGCATGCCAAAGTCTATCTCGATCGATAGATTAAATCAATTTCGAGCCATATCAAGTGACAAAGTCACGACTTTATAATACATAAGAATATTTTTTAATTCATAATTCAAAATGTATTTAGGAAATAAACACCTACATTTTTCTATTTAGGAAAATGTTTTCCTAAATAGAAATCTATTAAAAATTAAGGGTTTTCCTAGATGAAATCTATGCAAGATACATGTTATAACTAGGAAATCTTTTTACTAAGTTAGAGATAGTACAAAGGTATGTAGGAATTTCAATGTTTTCCTTCGATAGAATTTGTGCACATACATTTTTTAGTAGGAAAAATGTTTTCCTAGTTAGAAGGGTCCAAATCAACTTTTCAACTAGGAAAAGTCGTGTGGAACTAGGAAGTTTCCTATCTAGAAACATGTCACATTTTTCTTGTGATATACCATGGTCAGTCAACGCCCAGAAGCCTCACACCACTGATCACTGTCGTGCTCATTTTTTTGGATGTCTTCTTTTAAATGCTCCAAAGTAGCATTGGAATGACTCCCCTTTCTTGTAGTTATGGAAACTAACCAACATTTGAATTGCACTCCAATACATTGACTAAAAACTACCATTGACTACCTAATTAGCCGAACCTATTTATGCTAGAAGCTAACAAACATCTAAATTGCATTCCAACAAAACTAGGCAGGAAGGGGCAGGTTGCATTATTCCTTGTTTATGAACTTGCATGAATAAAACCAAAATTTCATGTGCTTTAGGCTATATAAAAAATATATGGTTATATATGCCTTGCTTGTACGTCTAATTGACCTTTTATTGAACCCATCCAACTTGTGGCTTGAGCATATTTGCAAATAGCTTTAAGATCATAGATTGAAGATCGTGATCACATCGTTCCATTCAAAATATTAAGATAAATGATGATCCCTCCAATAATACATATTAAATATAAATGTTCAAGTTTTCGAGTGGCAAACTTCAAAAGGATCAATGGAGACGACACAGACACCTTGATCTGACTTTCTATTACAATATGAAAAAATGCAAGAAAAGTATAACAGTTTACGAATCTTTTATAACCTTCGTGCGTGACTTTATTTGATATTTTTAGTCACATATCTTGTTTGAGGCTAGATCCTAATGATTTCTGCGAACTAGTAAGTCCATTAGATGTAGCACTGATGATGCACTACTCTAAATAAGGAAATATTGCATCGATATAATTGCAATGATTCAATCATTTCTGCAGCATTTTCATCATGTTCACTCTAAGTAACACTACAGGATTCACCAGCCTATATTGATTTTCTAGTTCGCTCAAATACTAGATATTACTGAGCCTAATAAATAAAGCAAACTATGCTGACTGACAATATTATTTACAACCAAGTCGATCTATGCCGTCTGTAATATTATATAGAAGCATTTTTTTTTCTTATATTGATTTAAGATTATGTTGCATGTACATTGACGAAGACACAAATGGTTCTTCCATTTTCTATTTTCAAGCAGATTCTCACTTTTCATGATCAATTGTGAAATGTTTCAAACCCCACTCTCTTGGAGGAATCACATATTAATTGTTGCGCTTAAACAACCCGTGATCCTGGACTGGAAGATCCAATATCAATAGAAGTTGTGGATAGGCCTATATATGAAGCCGTAAATCTCTTGTGCACAACACAATTACATCCAGTTGGAATCAATGTAAAAGTTTCCATTTCAACAGCTATGGATATATACAATTACGTAAATACCAAGTAACGAATCTGGAAAATGCCAAGAATAATAATTAAACCAGGGATTCGCACAACGGTATCAGCAACTCTTTAATGATGAGATACGGGTGTTGCAACGCAGAAATCGACACAAGTCAATTTGATTTATTAAGGGTTTACCACCACCAAAGAATACATAATCTTAATGTGGGAATGATCTAATTTAAGCTTATCGTAGGCTAGAAAATTACTGCAGATGACACGAACGCTGTCATAAACTAGCTCATTTATCATCCTCGTACATATATTTTTAAAGTTAGAACGCTGTAGAAGACAAGTGACAAGGATCTATGTTCTTCTTACAATTAACTATGACAATGAAGATCTAAAGGTCTGACTCTGAACTAGATTAAGCACGAGAAGATTCTGTGCTGATGTCTATATCATGACGAGAACCTTGTATTGTTCTTTAACGGAGGATTCGTCAGAATCTAATATTCAATATGTGATTCAATAACATATCGATAACTTTTTCTGAGAAAAATAACCTGAAGCAGCTTACCAAAACAAGCCACTCTAACCTCAACTTTAATTATAGCCAGTGCAGAAAACTAATATCGGCTACAGGTGACGGGTTTACAGGAGCATAGATTGTCAAATTTGAAGTTTGTTTGCCCTTGCCATCATGTCTTTTATAAAATTATGTAACAAAAACCAATTTTTATCACGAGACTAATGCCTAATCGCACTAACCAGAAGATGTTTGAAGAAATAAAATTGTATTGCAAGTTACTAGAAAAATATAAGTCTGTAAACCAAGTCAGACTGTCAGAGCACCCGTTAAATTGTAACTACCAGTTTCATGACTCAAAATGACTACCTAATTGCTATAGACGAATCGCAGAAAGCTCCTGATCATGATCTAAGTGCTTTTGAATCTTGGGGCTGATGACCTAGACACAGTAACTTATCTTCCCCGTGACACATCTACTAATTGCCTTTACTTGAGTTTTATCTTCCAGAAGATATTTTTTAGACACTGCAAATGAAATGATCGGATTATAAGGTACATGCAATGACGCCTGATACTTTTCCGGTTCAATTTCTTTGTATTATATTTCACAGATCATGCATCGAAACAGCCGCCATATTTGGACTTCATCACGCTACAGCCTACCCGGCTACGTCAGATTTTTTGAACTCCATTGGTTGATTGAAGCAAAAATTGATCATCATCTTAGCTGGCAAATATTTTAATGGGTATGCTTTCAGGAAGAAAACTAAGCAGTACTGGTACCCGCGCAATCTAGCTTCAGCTTTTGATCAGAGAACTAATTCTTACATTCGAATTTTGTGTGCTCAAAACATGCAGCGATGTATAAGCTTTCAGGCAAGTGAGAGTGCCCTTATAGTCATCTTCGGCAGCCGCACTCTCTTCGCATTCGTTTTTGCAAGTATAAGGTATTTTTAAAGTTAATCCAAGCATTCGTCATACAATAGCTCTTTTGGTAACATGATTAATTATTATAGCGCGCACGGTATAGAAGGTCAATGTACTCCCAAATGAGACTCCTGGAGAGTCCTGCCTGCCTCGTCCAATTCAAAGTGACACCTGCAGGCAGACCACCTCTCAACTACTCTTGAAGACTCACAACCCTCGGATGAGGCCGGAAGAAAACTGGCATAGCATTTGCGGTTGAGATTAAATGGCTAACTTAAGCATGCCAAATTACACTAACTGCTTACATAGCTTAGCAAATGATTCTAATTTCTGGCAACACAACAAAATCTTGAATCTGAATTTGCTCAAGTATTTAATTTGGTATATTGCTTTGCAAACTAAACATAATGCTTCAATAAAGGTCTTGTTGATGATGATAAGCCATATATTGTAAGAACGTATAAGACATGGAAATTTTGTAATGATTCAATCCTCTTTATTAGGTCGATCATAGAGTATAGTAGTCACTATACCACAGGCCTAATAATCTATGATCGAACTTTTTGAAATATGAATTAATCTTTCTGCTTCTTTCAGTAAACTTAAGAAAAACCCCGCACTGGACGAAACACAGCGCTCCGAAGGACAGACAGTACGTTGTTTGGGAAGCTACCACAAATGACAAATCTCTTTTTCTCTTTCTACTCCACTTTGGCACTTTCCATTCACGATCACAAAGAACACTCACAAATATTTTCTTTCTCTTTCTCCCAGACCATAATCACGTTCTCGGACGTCGAACCTGCTGTCTTAGCTAGTCATGTACGGCTCTTGATTCTGCCTGAAGAGAGAGAGAGATTAATCTTATATTGTTGTATGTATTTTTTTGAAAAACTTACTGGTCCACATTAAAAATGAGATTTTACAGGGGATGAATCTCCGGCATCATCTTAACTGTCACATTGAATGAAACACCTCTCTAATCTTATCAGATGAAGATACGTTCCCGGAAATCTTCTAACTATGTAACCTCTCATGTCAACTGCAAAAGTCCTCCTATTGGCTTCATTTTAATGTCAGATCAAATCATTTGCTAGATGAGAATGTGCCATTTTCAAATCGAGCAAAATACTACCTTAAGCCTTACAAGGATTAGTCAAAGGAAAATCAAGGGTGTCAATCTTAAAATCAGATGGAAACTAGGAAATGCAAAAAGTCGGAGGTAGCTGACGATCTTCGCTACGTTTGTTGCTACCCGACGCGCATGGGAACTTCCAAATCTTAAAAAGAGAATTGCTTGTTTAATGGAAACTTCATGAATCCACGTTTGTTCTGGGACCACCTTCCCGTTCTCAATCCAGAACTATTCGATCCTTCTTTCCTCCCAACTCCCATTATTGTCCCATATGCAAGTTATCTTCCCTTTTAAAAGCCTTAAAATAAGAAGGGAGAGTTACAAGTCATATCATGTGATGCTCGTTAATGGATAGTGTTGGAGGTCATCGTGTAGCAAACTGCGCTTCAGGTTAGAAGGGCTCCTAATTCCCATATGCAAGAAGCGCAGTAAGAACCTTCTAGAGATCAGGAAATGAGATGTTGAAGGATATTATGTAAGTCCCTTACAGAACCCATCTACCCAAGGATACAGATAGAAACTTTGTTAGCATCAAATTTTCAATAAGGCGTATGCCCAGCAAAATGGATGCGAGAAAAAAAGAAGCGGCATATTTAACAACCACCGGAGTTCTGGAGGTGCAAATTTAGTGCCAAGATGTCCCGCTCTTTAGTCCCTTCAAAATAGACATGAACAAAACTGAGTGGCCTTTTGTGATACAGAGGAAGTACGTCAAGATTTACTTAAAGCATTTATGAATAAAGCTTCACAGCTCTGAAGCTGTAAACTAACTGAAAGAAATTTTTTCCCTCCATTTCAATGATCAATCTCACTAGTAGGTCGACAAACTTTGGGTAATTTGCGCCTCAACTCAGAAGCACCTTTAATACTAGCCAGTGACTGGCTCCTCAGTTTTATAGTTTAAACTTCGAAGTTGCAACCTACCTTTCAGAAGGGCATTATCCAGAAGACAAAAAAAAATACATGTTTAGGTTCAAAAGTCTAGGCTTATAGAATAAGCGTTCCTTGAAGTTAATTAGCTGTAACTTGAAACTTTGAAACCAATTTGAATATTCTTTGTTAAAGGGTTGTTGCTGTTTGTTGTGCTACACATATCAAAATTTACAGTTGATGTTACGAGCAGCTAAAGCCAAGCAATAACTTGATCACGTCACGCAAAGTCATCCCTAGCAAACACAATTGGAATGAAACCTGGAAGATGAGCCAGACATAATAAATGGAATTTGAGAATACTATTTAACTTTTCAAAGATTAACAGCTGCACTGCGATTCTCCAAAATTGTTAATCATGTAAAATGACCAAATTAACAGGAGACAAGTCTTTCACCCATCGTGAATTTTGCTATGGGAATGGAATCATGCGAATCCAACAACATACTATTCTGAGAAATCTGGATTAAGCTTTAGTGAGCCCATTGATAATTTATTCACAGCAATTTCAGCAGAAAACTTGCTTCTGATAAGCAAATTGCACACAGCTGCTAGAAAAGGAAAACGGGAATGAACTATTTATAGGTACATCTGCCTGTGCCATTCTTGATATTTCGACCTCCAAGTTACATGTTTGTCTTGTCGTATAATATATAAGCCATCTTCCCGTCTTCCATACAGTAAAAGGGAAGCTGTTGTAAGGTCATACGCAGTTTTTTTAAAAAGCTTGGACTGAAGTTTATAAAAACAACTACAGTAAATGTTGCATCTTAACGTTCGGCACATGATTTTAATTGTGCTTGTATCGTTGTGCGGAAACCTACACTTCTGGCTATGCGTGATGGAAGTTGAACCTGATAGGCTTACTACTGCCAAAGCCTATTACAAATGGTTCCATTTCTGAGAAGAATTAACTCAGAATGGAGGTCGATTACTGGCAGCCCATGCTTGAAGGACTTCAGCTGGCAATTGGCAGTTCGTAAGCGGGTTCTGAGATATGTTGTAAAGTGCCATGCCACACGGATCAGTGGATGGTGCTGCTGCAGGAGAAATTGTAGACATTTGGTTGGGATCCTCATCATCAAGGGGCAAGCGATCGTATGTAGCTCCAACAAAAGAAGTGGCAATCACCAGCACCGGGCTTGCTGCCATTAGCTGACCCACAATACTGCCACCAAGCAACTGGCCAGGCTGAGATCCTGCCAAAGCTACTGTGAGGCCTGCCACAGCTACGGGTGCCGGAGGTGGCAAAAATGCTCCTGACAAAGATAGGATCTCGAATCGCCCATGGAACGTAACTGTTGAGCCAGGCGCAGCGAGCTGCCTGAGAGTCACATTCGCCACTGTACCCGTTCCTCCGAGAACGCATAATCCACGTTGACGCCTCCTTGCAAACGCAGCTAGCGTCTCACCTACATCACAACCTCCTGCAATCTCTAAAACATGCGGCCTCATTGCGTTTCCGCTATCTCTGGTGATGATAATGGGCGGTTTTGGCTTGTTCTTAGATCCTGGTGGGCGGCCTCTAGGCTTTCGGAGAACTTCTCCCTCTCCCATTAGCTGTTGATGATCTGGACCTTTTCCTTTACCGTGTCTCCTGGATCCGTTTGGACTGGTGCTGCCACTGTTTTCTTCTTCTGAGTTATGTGAACCTCGGGGCTGAAAGGGAAGAGCACCAACAAGCTGGTGACTGTGATTGTGGCTCGACTGATGGTTATGGCTGGACTGGAATCGTGGATTCAAACTGGCCATGAATCTACATCTGCTGAAGTGACTTTCTGAGAATCACCTTTCTAACAATCTTTGAGATTTTTAGAGTGTTGATTGTTTCTCGCAGAATTTTCATTGGCGGTTGGTCCAGCAGAAGCTTAAATAAAGAAAAATAGAATTTGCAACCACTGATTTTGACAAAACTTTGCAAAGGGTGATAGCATCTACTTTCAAAGAAAAGCATGTAGCAACAGCAAAGTTGTTTTTTAAATATACCACAAGGCGTAAGAGACCTGATGAACAATGTACTGGCTCCTTCAAAAAGTTTGGCTTCTGATGCTACTACTCAATTGAGGAGGAAAGGAGGAAATTTCTCCAAGGCTCCAAGATAATAGCGTGAAGATGGAGTAGAAGCTAGATGAAGGAGAGAGCCCCCGGCTGCAAAGAGGAAAATGTTTCAAGACGCGACATCTGCTAATGAACAAAGTATTGAAGTCTTAAGATCAAAGTTCGGCTTCCGATGCTCCCACTGCGTTCAGAAGGATGAAAATTCTCCATGGTTGAAGGATGTGCGCGTGTAGAAAGAATTAGAAGCTAGAAGAAGGAGAGAGCGGGCTGTGAGGAGCAAAAAGAGGAGCTGGTGGTGGGGTAGATCGAGCATAGTTTGGTGGTGGGTGGACCAGGTTCTGCGCATGGGATCGCACAATAATCTACCTTCTCACCATCTGCAAGTCTTTCGTTCTTTCTCAACACCTACACAAGAAAGCGCGAGCTCGCTCTCCCTTCCTGCCTCTCTCTCTCTCTCTCTCTCTCTCTCTCTCTCTCTCAAGCGATTACAGTTTCACCTTTGTCTATCCGTCCTTCCTATCGCTCAGTAAAAGTCCCAGCTCAAAATTGCTAAGATCTTATATACTGCGGCTCTTTTGGACGATCCAAAAGCTCCGTTCATTTGCAACCACTTCAGCCTAGAGAGAGAATTAAGGTCAAAGTTGTACAAAGCAAGAAATAGGCCATTTCTAAATGTCACCCTAAATCCGACAAAAGAGTGATATTGAAATTAGCACATCAACTTGCTCATGTGCAAAACTCAAGTGGATTTCTTCTCATGTCCTTCACTTAGTCTCTCTTGATCATTGAGCAACAAGGATCCAAGGAATTAGATGGGTTTACCTAATAATCCAAATGACTATGGAGTTTTTAAAATGACATAATGTATGGGGTTGGGAATAATGCTCATTAAATGTGGTAACTTTTTGGCCTTGCCCTAATATTGTGTTGAGGTTGGCCGATGGAGTTTGGAAGAAAGTCAATTTTAAAGGACAAATCTTGATGGTGACCTAAACTTTTGATTAAGTTGAGACCTTGGTTAAAGGCCCATCTATCCCACATGTAAGTGATCGTGCATGGATGGAAAAGAGGCAATGAAAAAAAAGTGACTTGCATGCACATTTTGCTTTTGCTTTTTTTTATTATTATTATATGCAATCGATCCATAACAAGCATGCATCTCATTAACTGTCTGCATTGTGCCTGACAAAGTTTGCATGTATGAACCTATTTAATGTGCATGTTAAGCAAAAACTTCATGTAAGGCAAACCCGAAACTTCCTTCCAAATTCTTCAGGGAAGAACTTAAGCATGCACAACCTTTCGTTGTTTGCATTCCTATGAGCCACAAATGTCTATATCAAAGCTTCTTTGAATCATGCTCCTAGGCTTTTGTGTTTTATCTTTGAAGTACAGGGATCAAATGCTTGTTTAGCCAACAAATTGAAGCCAAATTTTAATCAAATTGGGCAAATCTTTTTCTCTCCTAGTAGGTGTAGATGGGCATTGCATAGTGGAATAGATTCTGCTCAAAATCTTTGTAAGCCAAAAGGGTACACCTTTGTTGAAAGACCATCAGTAGAGGGCAAATTTTTATAAAGTTTGGGTACTATGATTTTGGATAGACAACCAGTGCACTTTTCTTTTTCCTAGCAGCTTGGCGACCTTGATCTGCAAGTAATACCAGCCACCAACCAAGTGCATTTCTGACTTTTCCTATTAATGAAAATTTTAGTTCAGACCTATACTTGGTCAATCAAACATGTCTGCTAAAAAAAAAATTTGTACTTTGTGAAAATTTGAGATCCAAAGATGATCCTAAATATTAGATTCAGGCCAAGTATAGTTACATCAACAATCACTTCCTTTGATGTTAGGCAACTTCTACACTAGCTCACTAGTCTGATCAAAACTAATTAACATTAGATTTGATCATAAACCTTCATAAATAGGGTACACTATAGCAAGAAAGCTTTTAATGCATTATAAAATCGACATCTATCAAGCATATATCACAATATCTACACAAATGTCAAAGAGAACCAAAGATGAAATCATAGTATTCCTCCAAAATCTTTCACAAATGAAAATGGACAATATGGTTCTATTTTCTCCACACCCTAATTGTTATTTATAGCTAGGAGCGATGACTCTTAGATGGGCCACATGATAGCCCTCAAAAATGTGGGGGCATGTCGGAGGTAGAGTGATACCTTCGACCTACGTGTCATCATCTGATTGGGCATGGTGCTGCCAGTTGGCAAGAGGCTGTCTCCAAAGGCTAGCCTGTCTCTGGAGGTTGAATTTTTTCACATCCGGAGGCAGGAAGGAAGTAGGAGAAAATATTTTCAAAATATTCCCTCCTACCTCCTCCATGTGGCCCAGCCTTCTCTCTCCTCTTTATCTCTAGAGTCATTTGCCCTAACTTAGCCACCATTTGGCCAAAATTAGCTATATTAGCAGGACCGAGAAGCTCTACCTTATGCAAGAGTATCACATCTCCCATAGCTTGAGAGAGCTCTGAGATACAAAGAAATTAGCTTGTGATATGGCATAGTTACTTGCAAAGGATTTGAACAAAAGAGCAACAATCAATCGGAGCACATGACAGAGAAAATGTTTTAAATAAACTCCCACAACCATAGGAATACTTTATGAAAAAACAATGTCGAAAGATTGCAATCCTCACAAATCAAGGTCCACCTTGTGAATTGACAGTGAACAGTCATTCACAAGACAAGTCTTATGTAGGTGCACAAAGGAAAAAGATAAGCCTACGAGAAAAAGACTTAATACAATCCAGCTATGTTTGAAGATATTTCTTTAACATAGAAGATGAATTTTGAAAGGAAGACAAAAACTTGTGTGCGGGCCTAAAAGCCTAAGGGTGTGAAGTTGAGAACATGCATCTGCAAGGAACCCCAGTGTCTCATCGATCATTTCTTGGCAAAATGATGCATCTAGTATCTCCAAGGTTTCTCATTGAGTGTTTTGCAAGAGCCAAAAGACAGCCTCTTTGGTACAAAGGTCGAACATATTTTAGTATAAGTGATGTTAATATTCTATAATGGCTCCATGCCAACCAGAGCAATAATAATAATGCATAGTTCAGCAACACTCGATTTGAAGTCCACTTTCAACACGTATTAGTGTTTTAGCAACCCATTACCATTTCATTTTCATTGCTTATTATTGATTTCATTGCTTGCTTGCTTGTGCTTATGCTTTCATTGCTTCTTGTTTGTGCTTGTGCTTGTGCTTGTTTCTTGTTACTTTAGGAAATTTAGTTGCAATCTAGTTTGAATATTATTCTTTCTTCCTATATTATGATTGAAATTGTTTATAATAATTTTACTTCCATTAGTTTAGATTTTTTGTAGTTGATCAATTTTTTCATACAATTTCAGTTTTAATTTCATTATGTGTTTTATGTGGTTAGTAATTGTCCCTCTATTCTTGATTTCCAGTGGAAGTGGTGGACAACACCATCAGTGTGACCCACTATCTAGGTGTGTGAAAATTGTCAACTAGTGTAGTTGATTTATCTGGGCAATTTTGAGGCCAAAATGAAATCTCAACTTAGAGATAGATTTATACTTCTCAGTAAAGGCCTAAATAGTGTTTGTACTATTTTTGGCAAGTAGATAAATGGATGAGGTCAGGATCTGGACCCATTCTAATTGGCTAATTTTGATACATTGCAATACATTGATGAAGTACCAATAAGTTACCATTTAGCGCAAGTTCAGGGAAATTGGCCAAATGACATTTTAGCATAGCGGTACCAGCATGGAAAAAGTATCATTGTATTCTCTTTTTATGTGGAGAATTCATCTCTTTTGATTCTATGTTCATCTCATGTGTATTTCTCAAGATATCTTGATTTCTAGTGTGTAGAATGTGAATTTTCTTGTTGATCTTCAATCCACATGTGTGAAATGATGTATGATGCTACTTTTGTATGGACTGGGACAATACCATACTATATCCAAGTGTTTATGATCATATCTTCATGCATTTCCAAGTGCTAGCATGTGTAAAGTGATGATTTCTGTGTTGTAGCTAAATCTAGATGTGCACTCCAAAGTGGCTAAAGATCTAAGATCCATCAAGTATGTTTTGGATCTGATTTTCTCACATGGTATCAGAGCGAGTTATAGGACAAAGTTGGAGCATTTCTCAATTATAGGGGTGGATTTGAGGGCGCCATAAATTCTATGTGGATTTGGAGGTGTTTCTATCTCAAATGTTGCTTTTTCAAGTATAGAAAGTGGATCTTTGTGATCCTAGCATCAATTTAAGTCAAATCACTTATAGTAGCCCAATTTTTTAACCCACTACTGGAATGTGGAGACAAAAGTTGCTCATGGTATTTGAGGGCGCCATAAATTTTATGTGGATTCGGAGGTGTTTCTATCTCAAATGTTGCTTTTTCAAGTATAGAAAGTGGAGCTTTGTGATCCTAGCATCAATTTAGGTCAAATCACTTGTAGTAGGCCAATTTTTGAAACCACTACTGAAATGTGGAGACAAAAATTGCTCATGGTAGTGGATGTTACATTCTATTAGATGATATTGTAGGGTCAAAGATCTCGCGTAGTAGTAGCCCTCACGCCTGTCAACAAGGGTTAGAACATTGGATAGGTGCCTAACTATGAATAGATGATATTTTTAGTTAGTTCTCTACTTTTTCCCTAACTCTAACATTACTAACACTACTCCTTCCTATCTCTACTCACTCCTAACTAACATTCATCAATATTTTTGAGAAAGGGAAGAGAGGGAGAGAGGAATAGAAAGAGAATAGAGAGAGTGAGTGAGGGTGGAGGTTAGCTCAAATGCTCCTTGTGCTTGCTAATGGAAAAACTTTAACTATGTAAACCAAAAATTCACAAACTTGAAAGCAAAAGTTGGAAGCACAATGAAAACATTAGCAAGTAGTGAATAGCAAATGAGGATGCTTCTCTCCAGAAATTGGTAGAGTTTACTCCTCCTCATTAAGCATGCAAATAGAGTACATTTGGTGCCTTTTTATAAATGGGGAAGGCCCTTGCCCCAAAATCCTATTGGCTAATATCCTATCCATTCATCTGACCCAACTTGATCCACGGGTCCATAAAAAGTACACTAGAATTCACAAGATTCATGTGAGTCCAAAAGTGGACCCAACTCTAAAAAAGTAAACGCTAACTTTTAAAATGACTTTGGGCCTCAAGTTTTATTTTAATTACAAAGGGCCCAAGCCTATTATTTCTATTTACAATTAGCTCGCGTGCTCATTGGGCCATGGACTTATACGGGTAGGAAGCCATGCCCTCGCAGCACATTTATTATTAAATTTATCCCTTTGCTCACATTGTGTTGGAAATACCCCCAACAGGACCCACGGCCTGAAGTAGTGCCAGTCCCTCGGCACTTCGCCGGTTCAGTAAAGGGAGCGCTTGCCATACTTTGATTGACTTATAAAAGTAAAATCACTACCTCTAGTAAGTTCTATTCCAAGTATGAACTTAAGAAGTCCTAGATCTACCATCTTGAACTCACTAGACAAAGAAGCTTTAACATTTCTTATGCCTTCACCATCATTTCTTGTCAATATGATATCATCAACATAAAGAGCTAAAATGATGATCTTTCCACCATTACATTTGATGTGCAAAGAAGGCTCATAAGAGCTAATCACAAAGCCAAGGGAGTAGAGAAAATCATGCAAGCTAGAGTACCAAGCTCTAGGTGCTTGCTTCAAGCCATATAGGCTCTTCCTTAAGTGGCAAACCTTGTCCTCCTCACCATCCTTGATGAGCCCTCGAGTTGCAACATGTATATTTTCTCCTCCAAGTAGCCATTGAAAAATGCAATGGTCACATCCATTTGATAGGGATTCCACTTGAACAAAGTAGCAATACAAATGATCAATCTAATAGCTACAAGCTTTGCTACAGGTGTAAATGTTTCTTCATAATCTATGCCTTTAGTTTGAAGAAATCCCTTAGCAATCAATCTAGCTTTGTACTTACTTATAGATCCATCTTGATTGTAATTTAATCTATAGATCCACTTACATGCAAGTGGCTTCTTCCCATATGGAAGGTGTACAAGATTCCAAGTTTGATTATCTATCAAAGCATCAAACTCTACTTGCATTGCATCTCTCCAAACTTGTGATCTACTTGCATCTTCATAACATGATGGCTCATCAAGCATTGTGGTTAGAAAAGAGTAAGAGGTAGAAGGAGTTTTGTCTTCCCTTTGCTTTCATTTCTCAAAAGTATGTGAGCCTTAAAGGCTCGGCCTTGCTCCTTGTGGATCTTCTCGGCCCCTTTGGTTCTTGATCTTGATCTTCCAAAAGATCATTTTCAAGAAGCTCCTCCTTGGGTTTTTCAAGATCTTCAACACATAAAGGATTAGATGCATTTGGAAACATCTAACTTTGAGATTCATCAAATAAGTCATCCTTGCTAACTTTTACTTTGCTTACAATAGGATCAAAAATCCTATAAGCTTTGCTATTTTCACTATAGCCTACAAATATTCCTTTGAAAGAAGTTGCATCTTCTTTCCTTCTAGTTTTTTCCAAAGGAATGTCGACATAACAAATACATCCAAATACTTTAAAGTCTTTTACATTAGGGTTATTGCCAAACAAAGCTTGAAATGGTGAGATCCCACCAATAGCACTATTAGGAAGCCAATTACGTAAAAAATTTGCACAAGTTATGGCCTACCCCCAAAAAGAGATGGGTAGAGATGCATCAAGTCTCAAAGACTTTGCACATTCACAAAGGCTCCTATTTTTCCTCTAGGCCACCCCATTTTGTTAGGGGGTGTAGGAACAAGTAAGCTCTCTCTTAATGTCATTGACCTCACAAAAGTCTCTCATCTTGTTGGAGATATATTCTCCTCCATTCTCACATCTTGGAACTTTAATGCAAGAACTAAGTTGCTTTTCTAATAGAGACTTAAACTTCACAAAAGCTTCATAAACAAGGCCTTTCTTAGACAATAATTCAATCCAAGTGAATCTAGTACAATCATCTATGAAATTCACATACATCAAGGCACCTCCATTACTTTCATGAGAAAAAGCATGTACATCTGAATGAATAAGATCCAAGGGTGAAGTAGATCTTGTCAAAGATCTCTTGTAGGAAATCTTGTGCGACTTTGCAAGGCCACATGCCTCACACTTTGCCAAACTGATAGCTCCTTTGATGCCATGGACTTCATTGATTGAAGATTAGGATGGCCTAATCTTTTGTGCCAAAGCTCCACTTGAGTCAAATCTTCCCTAACCATATTCACACTTTCAATGGCCACATTAGCATCCAACTTAAAAAACCTTCCTTGCTTAATGCCACTAGCTATGCACTTATCACTTTTCAAGATGGAACATATTCCATTCTTGAAATGTACATCTAGTCCATTAGTTGAACAACACTAAGTATATTTTTTGTAATGGATGGAACATACAAAACATTGTCAAGATCTATCATCTTAGATGATCCTAAGCATAATGGAATAGATCCTTTGCTATCTATCTTACATTCTTGATCACTAGTAGTGTAGATTGACTTCCTAGAATCATTACTAGAGAGTAAAGTAGAAAAGTAATGCTTGTTGAATGACATGTGGAAGCTAGCCCTACTATCAATCTACCATGTCTCTTGGCTTGATCTTCGTGTAGATGCTATCATCAAGGATGTGTTGAAGCCATCCTCTTCCTCCTCCCCTTGTGCAAGATTGTCTTGATCTTCACTCCTTTGTGCATTATTCTTCTTATAGCATTCAAAAGCAAAGTGTCCTTTCTTTCCACAAAAGAAACACTTTAGCTTGGCTTTGTTCTTTTGCTTCCCTTGGAGGTAGATCCTCCATCCTTGACCTCGACCTCCTTGCCTTGGTACTTCTTGAATGGATGAGTCTTCTTGTGGCTCTTTGATGTGAAGTTTGCTTTCTCATCAATACCATGTAGTGGCATAGACCCCATTATTGTCTTGAGGTGTAGAATCCTACACTCCTCAGCCACAAGAACATTATGCAAACTTATCTATTGATAGAAGTTGGTCTTGAATAGCAAAAGATTGAACTAGATTAGAAAACTCATCACCTAATCCATTCAATATCACTTGTACTAGTTCATTATCTTGGATCTTTTTTCCTATAGATCCCAATTCTTTGTTTAAAGATTTTATCCTTAGGAAATATTCTTGTCCATTTTCTCCACTTTCCCTCATGCTTTACAAGATCAAGTTTCTTAGCATAAGCACTCTTGAAGTGTTATTGGATTCATAAATGTTCTTTAGTGAATCCCAAGCCTCTTTTGATGAGGAACAAGAAGCTACCCTTCAAGATGTCATTGCTTACATTCAACTTTAAGCAACGCAAGGCTAATCTAGACACCTACATGCGCTTATCTAAGGACACAAGTACCTTAATCTACAAGCACCTACCCTTAATTCAAGGGTACCCTTATCCAAGGGAGACTCACCATTTAGCCCCCTAGACACTAAATGGGCACATAAGGGCTATTGAGATACTGCTAGTTACATAGGTATGTAACATGGATACCCAAGGGAAAGCTAGTCTCATCATGGATCCAATTACCATTTGTCAAAATTTAAGATGAAGATTGTACTAATGGCTAAGGACTTGTATGATGTTGTCACAGGTGCAAAGGCAAGACCCGAAGCAGATGACATTCCAATCTCCCGATGGAAGCTGAAGGATGGAGAAGCTTTTGCACTTATCATCCACAACATCTCAGACACACAGATTGGCCATGTGTCTGAAGCTCAAACCTCCAATGAGAGTCTGGGATATTTTAATCACCCTATACAAAGTGTGCGACATAGCTTGTAAACTACATCTTAGGAGAAAATTCTTCTCCCTCAAGATGAAAAATGGTGATTCATTACAAAATCACATTAACCAGTTCAAAAACTTGCTACAACAAATGGTCGTTGTCGGATCTATCATAGACAATCAAGACACAATAATGACACTGCTTTCAAGCTTGTCAATATCGTATGATAACTGGGTGATGATGATCACTACACACCCAAAGTTGACTCTATCATGATTTATTATGATGCTATTACAAAAAGAGACTAGGAGTTGTGAAAATTACAAAAAGTTATCTATCTTAGCTTTATGGGGTGGGTTGACAAAGTTTGGAAGTCAAGCTCCTTGGTGTCATAAGTGGATAGGGCCAATTTAGGGGATCATGGTTGGATATTTATCCACCAAAAAGGCCTATAGAGTTTTTCTACTCTCTACTTCAAAGGTGATTGAAAGTAGAGATGCTATATTTCATGAAGATCAACATCCATCACTTGAAGGGACCGAGATCAAGCTACCTCAAGATCCATCACCAAACATCACGTTTGAAGACAATCAAGATGTTGGGGTCGAGATTTGAGGAGGAGTCTCCTTGGGTTTTCGCACCTAGGAGGTCATCAAGAGAGAGATCCGAGCCTAAGAGACTTTCATATGTTGAAAAGGCAAGAAAGTGGATCTTGATTCGACCAATTTTACATTTTTCATCTCACATGAAGAGCCAAAGGATGTTGAAGATACACTCAATACCAAGGAGTGATTTGAGGCCATGAAGCAAGAGTATGATGGATTGATCACCAGCAACACTTGGGAGCTTGTGGACCTTCCATCCAACAAGCACATCATTGGATCCAAGTGGGTATTTTGAATCAAGTATAAACAAGATGGAACCATCAACAAGTACAAGGCAAGATTATGTGCCAAGGGATTTGCTCAAATCCATGGACTTGATTATGAAGGGACCTTTACACCCATGGCAAAGATGGTGACAATAAGGATTCTCATATCTCTTGCTACCTATTTAAGTGGAAGGTGTTCCAATTGGATGTGTCCAATGCATTTCTCAATGGATATCTTGAAGAGGAAATTTATATGGAACAACCTCAAGGATTCATCAAGGATGAATCAAAAGTGTGCTTTCTCTTCAAAAAATTTTATGGACTCAAGCAAGCACAAACGTTTTGGTATGAAAGACTCAACTCTTCTCTAATCTCACTAGGATTTACCTGTAGTAACTATGATCCTTCCATGTATATAAAGTTTGTTACTAGTGATATTGTCATTCTTCTCATCTATGTAGATGACATTATGCTTTGTGGAAGCTGTATCAATCTAGTTGAAGAGACTAGAGTTGCACTTGGAAAGGAGTTTAAGATGCAAGATCTAGGAGAGATCCACTATATCTTAGGCCTAGAGATTGACTTTCATGATGATTATGCTTTTATATGTCAATCTAGATATGCTCTTTCTATGTTGAAAAAATTTCATATGGAAAGTTGTAAGGGCATTGATACACCAATGGAGCATGTCGTAAAAGATCCTAATAAAGGTGATGAAAGATCCTTCGAGGACATCACACTTTTTAGGAGTCTTATTGGCTCCTTGACATGGCTTACCATCACTAGACCTGACTTGAGCTATTGTGTGCAAAAGTTGAGTCAATCTATGCAAGATCCAAAGATCCATCATTGGAAGATGGCCAACAGGGTGCTAAGGTACATATCCTCATCACATGATTATGATTTACTTTACAAGAGTGAAGATCTATCCTTTATTGGCTACTCAAATTCAAACTTCACAAGTGAAAAGGCGGATTGAAAGTCTACAAGTGATACACTATCTTTTTTGGAAGAAATCTCATATCTTGGCTTTCCAAAAAGCAAGATGCTATCTCTCTTTCTTCATGTGAAGCAGAGTATAAAGCACTCACTACATCAACAAAATAAGTGCTTTGGATCAAGAGAATTTTTTTGAAGCTAAAGTGCATCAAGGAGGATGATCTACCATTGATCTATTGTGATAATATCTTGGCCCAAGCTCTTGCCAATAATCCAATATTTCATGCAAGGAGGCAAGCACATAGAAGTGGCACATCACTTTGTGAGAGAAAAGCTTATTGAAATCCATTTGGAGCATATTGATTCATCTTCATGTATTGCCGATCTACTCATTGAGCCTCTACTCAAGATTTCCTTCATCAAACATAGATCTAATCTTGGAATGATTCCAAGATCCATGATTTTTTAGATTATATATTTTTTTAGGAGGAGTATGAAAATTACAAAAAGTTATCTATCTTAGCTTTATGTGGTTGAAAAAGTTTGTCAAGCTCCTTGGTGTCATAAGTGGATAGGGCCAATTTAGGCTTTGTTGGTAAAAGTCAAGTACACTTGTTTTTAGTTGATTAGACCAAAAGTAAAAGATGACAAGATCGAGCTAGTTAGGTTCCTTACACATGTCAAATTTAGGTTTGTTGAGTGATGCTCCCTATGTGGTGGCAAAAGTCAAAGGGTCCAATCATAAGAGAGAGATGTGTTGTAAGGGTCCAATCAAAATCAAGGGATGATGAATCACTCATCCAATAGGATTAGAGAGGCTATGATTAAGGGGTCCAATAGAAATCAAGCATGGATCTCCATGAGTTTTATATGTACTTTGAATTCCATCATAATTCTAAGTGAGTTTTTGAGTCAATTTGGAGATCTATCAATTCTGCTTGTATTGCACTCTCTCTCTACCCAATACCAATAACTCTATACTCTCTCTACTTGAGGAGAGGAGCTGTTGGGACTTAGATTTTTTCATGAATTACTTCCACACATGTGAGAGGTGTTTATTTATAAATGTATGCATGTAGAATGGTCAGGCTCTTAATACTTTTGTACAGATCAATAAAAGTTTACTTTGAAATTATAGACTTGGTCACTTAAATCATTCTTTTGTACATCACATGTCTAAGCAATCTATTATACTTGATCTCAACTATCCAGATAGGAGAGCCAAACTACATGTCTGTCAAGACTGTGTAGTTGGTAAACAAGCTAGGAAACTCTTTAGATCAAGCCATTAGCATTTTGCTAGAGAATTGTTAAATACTGTACATATAGACATTTTTTGCCCAATGCAGAATCCTTCATTAGAGAATGCAAAGTACTTTATCACTTTTGTTGACTAATTTTCTAGAAATATGATGTACTTTATCAAGAAGAAATTCGAAGCTTTCAATTGCTTCAAAGTCTTCAAGGAGCGTATAGAGAAAGAAATTGGTAAGAAGATCAAAGCCTTGAGGACCGACAATGATGGATAATATATCTCTACTGAATTCAAGGAGTATTGTTAGAGCCAAAGCATTGAACATCATTTTATCACTCCCTATTCACCTCAATCAAACAACTTAGCCAAGAGGAAGAATCGTACCCTGGTTGAGTCAGCCAAATGCATGCTATCCACATGCATCATTGCCAAAGACCTTCTGGACTGAAGTTGTTTCAATTACAACTTACATTGAGAACAGATGTTCTACTAAGGCCCTCTCAGGCATAACACCCCATGAGGTTTGGACATGATCTAAGCCTTCATTGAAGAGCCTATGATATTCAGTTGCATCTCCTACGCGCAGATCCCAAAGGAGACAAGGAAGAGATTCGACTTCCACAATCTAAAGACCATCCTGATCTGCTATACCTCTTTTGACAATACCTATAAGCTAATACCTAGCAAATTTTATTCAGCAGGGATATAGTCTTTATTGAAGATCAGTTCATCAACTTCAGAGATAAATGTAAAGTTCCATGTGAACATTTGGTACCTACCACCGACATGACAATGCGAGCCTCAGGCTCCATCGTGTCGACAATCGACAATGAATCAGAAGAAGACGTTGTTGTTACTCATCAACAAACCAACCAAGGAATGGATCATCAGTCAACACGACCTCCAAGAAGATCGAACCGCGTACGCACACAGCCCACAAGGTATATTCTTGAGTTTGTCTATCTTTTAATGCATGAATCAAATACAATAGAAGAGGAACTTAGCCAATCAGACTCCAATCTCTGGTGAGAAGTAATGGACAAAGAGTAGTCCTCTCTGATCAAGAACCAGACATGGTCATTGGTTGAAATACCTACCGGTAGCAATCTTATCGATTGCAAATGGGTTTTCAAGGTCAAATAAAAAGCTAATGGGAGTATTGACTGAAGGAAGGCCCGACTAGTGGCCAAAAGATTTTCTTAGATCCCAAACATTGACTACAATGAGACTTTTAGTCCAGTAATCAAACATTCATCGATCTGAGTTTGTTGTGGCCGACCTTGAAGTACATCAACTCGATGTAAAAACAACTTATCTGAATGGAGTTATAGAAGAAGACCTTTACATGATAAACCGGAGGGATACGTTATCAAAAGTATGAAAAATCATGTCTGCAAACTCAACAAGGCACTTTATGGCTTGAAACAATTAGCAAAAGCTTGGTTTCAGAGGATCAACACATTTCTCATCCAGCATGGTTTTAAACCAAGTACTACTGATTCTAATGTTTATTTCAAGTCAGTGCAGCATTCCTTCATTATCATCACCTTGTATGTCGAAGATACATTGTTTTTTAGCAATGGTACCAATAAGATGAAGGAAACAAATGTTGTCCTCTGAATTCGACATGGCTGATCTGGGTGAGGCTCACTATTGTCTTGGAATTCAAATCCATTGAGATAGAGAGAGACAACTAATCTACATTACTCAACAAAAGTATCTTCATAGTACACTTATCAGATATAATTTGATTAATTGCAAAGAAGCTCACTCACTAATGGATTCAGGCCTGTGACTGATGTCGAAGGACCATTGTCCTCAGACAAAATAGGAAAAAGAGCAAATGAGAGTATTCGTATCAGCCGATACTTGGCTCTCTCATGTATGCAATGGTCTGTATAAGACCTAACATCACTTTTGAAGGTGGTCCTATCCCTTGGAACAGTCGTAAGTGAATCTGTATTGCTCTTTCCTCTACAAAAACAAAATACATTGTTGTTTCTCAAGCTATTAAAAAAACAATTTGGTTGAGAAATTTACTGTCAGATATTAGTATGAATCAATACACTCCTACAATTATGTTTTGTAAGAATCAGAGTGCCATTGCCTTATCAGCCAACCCTAATCATTTTAGGAGTAAGCACATTGAGATTCGATATCACTATGTAAGGAATAAGATTCTTGACAGAGAGATAAGCTTAATGTACTATAGAACACAAGCCATGATAGCAGATGTGTTTACCAAGGCTTTGAGCATTGATGTACACAACAAATTTTGTGCATTGCTTATTCTAAAGATCAAGGCATTCACAGATCAAGATTAAGGAGGGGTGTTGAATTATTTTCTTCCTCTACTCTCCTAAATCCCATGTTAATCTAGTTCCATTCATATTGATGCAGTTTTACATGCATTATCACATAGCCAGTCTATAGAAATACTCTATTATCAAAGACAGACAAGATAATGGCAGTCTGACTTGTCGAAGTCACCCGACTTGTCAGAGCTGAAAGACTTATCAGAGAAACCCGACCTGGCCGACTTATCCAGAAGTCTGACTTATCGACTCAACCAACCATCGTCGGGAACGATCAAACAACTATCATGACTCCATTGACTATTGGTAGCGACATGCGCGACTCAGAATAGTCAAACCCTTCTCATGCCCACTTCCAGTACTATGCAACTACTTGGACAATGACAATAGTAGCCACGATCTACTCTAGACGGTGCAATGGCTCCATGCCATCTTCTTGTACATACATTTGCACAAATGTAAATTGTATATAGTTGAACATTGTAACCAATTAATTAATGCATACTAATGCCAATTTATGCCAGATGAAATAAGCTGATTCCACATTCGCTCGAGCGCCCATAGACGCCAAGATGACATTTTATCAAGACAGACATAATAGATTCTATCAAGCATTGATTCTTTCCTTTCAGACTGATTGTCAATATAAGCTCATAGTTGTTACAGATTGTAGTTTGCCTGTTACTGATTTGTGCCCACCATCATCATTTGATTTGTATTTCTATACATTCAATCTGAATAAATTACTATCTGATTTTGCGTTCCAATTTTGTCAGTGTTGCATGCTTTGCTCTTTTTGTCTGACTCTCAAACTATTTTGTTTGACTGTTTGCTCTTCCTCTTCTGCATAATCACAATTAAGCTCTATTTTGTGTTTGCCTATTGTTATAGTAGTGCACGCATTGAGGGAATCAGTCAACCACTGCCTTCGTGTAGTAGTAGGATCTTTCTGATCCGATTGTTCGACCTGTCCATCTGATCCACGACCTCAATTCATCATCTCCCCAACAAACTCTGGTGAGAGTTAAATATGAGTGTGTCCTAATGATCATTATCCAGTTTTCATATGTATAAGACAGGCTCGATAGCAATGTGACTTTGTGTCTTGATCATTGATAGTTGATTCGACAACTGCCATCTAGTGTAAGAGATTCTTGAATTGGCTAGCATGATTTTAAAGAGAATCATCATTCGACATCTTGAGTGAGAATAATTTCCTTTTGAGATGCAACTTAGAAGTCATCTACCTCACATCATATAGTACACTCAAGATGTCCCATACTTATTTCAAAGTTTGAGCTTCTAATATATGGCCAATAGGAGTGTCTGATATATTGAGAATGATGAACGCGAAAGTTTTACCATCCTTAGATTTCCATTTGGAGTCGTATGAGTCATCTTCAAGCTTCAATTCGATACTTGCGACAACATTCCACAACTTGTTGGAAATCAGCAAGGTCTTCATCTTAAATTTTCAGAAATAATAATTGGATCCATTCAACTTGTTTGCGATAAGACCAATTTTGCTTTGAGCCATACTTAGCCACATTGTGTTGTCATTCATCCAGTTAGTACTTCTTGAAAATTCACTTGCTAACCGACTCGGGTAAGTCATTAGCTTCATAAAAAATGGAAACAACCTTTGATCTCTTTAATAGTTCGTCATTGTCAAAGTCACTTGTTGAGTGATTCCCATGTATTTATGTAGACTATGTAGCTAACAAATAAAAGTACAGAGCTAGATAAATGAATGAATGTAGATTAACTATAGGATTATATGAGAATAATCCAACAAAGCTTTGCACAAGGTTAGCATGATCATCCAACAAATCATTAAAAACAACTTGCACAAGCTTAACATTGGGTGGTAAATTCTTGAGGCCATCTTGTTTGTCTACTTTTGGAAGGATCTTAGGAGCTTTGGAGGAGAGGCACATTGGAGGGCTTTTGGAGGCATTGGTGGACATCAACTCAAAGCCTTGTGGGCTAATCTTCCTATGTGTAAAAGTGGTATCAGAGGGCTCTCTTTTTGTTGCATAAAAATCTGCCATCAAATTTTTTGTGATAGTGTGGTAGAAGTAGCACCAATTCTTGCTTCTAGACATTCGTGGGCTTCACTATAGGTGCTATTTTTTCTATTTTTGAAAAGCTTTTTAAGATGAGAATAGAATGGCTAGCATGCCCACATTATCATTTTGATAAGTAGAATTGCAAGCTGAAAAGTAGGTGAATTTAGAGGTGTTTCATGAAAGTAGAGGTTGAAAATTTCTTGTTTTGCTGTAGAGAAGTAGAAGTCTGATTTTTTGTTGGCTGTCCAAACTTGTGGGCCCAGCCAATAAGAGCCCAACTTCAACTTATAAAATTTTATTTTTGAAGTTTAGTTTGTGCCTAAAGTAAAGTTATTAAATGTAGAGGTAGTTTGGAAGATTGGTCTTGTTTACACACTAAAATCAGTGAGGAATCCATCCATCTTAGGCCAAAACGACTCTTCATTTTAAAATTCTATTTTTTTATCACAGAACTTCAGTGACCTTCACCAAACTTCAAAAAACTTCAAATCTGATTTTAGTCTATTTGAACCTTGGATTAGTGAAAATAGGCCAAAAATTCTGGCTTTTGTGAAGAAAAGTTGATTTTACATTAATGTGGAATTGTTTTAACCATCATTTTGAGATTCTGTTCTTTTTTTTCATAGAACTTCAATGACTAATTTCATAGCACTTCAGTGACCTTTACAAAACTTCAAATATGATTTTTAGTCTATTGAAAACTTGGATTAGTGAAAATAGGCCAAAAATTCTGGTTTTTGTGTAAGGGAAGCTAATTTTACTTTAAAGGAAAAAATGTTTTGGTTTAATGATTGTAAATTCATTCATTTCTTAACTTTTGAAATTAAAGAAGAAAGAGAAAGAATTTGCTAGCAACTTCTACCAAAACAAAGGATAGTTCTCCATTCCACATTGCTACAAACATAGATGAAACCATCTTGAAAATTTGATAAATGTAAATGGAAATTTGCCATGAAATTTGGTAATGGTTTGCTATGAATGATGTTATGGAAAACTAAAAGAGGGACCCAACATATAAATGAAAACTTGGATGAGTTTTGAGTCATTTTCATGAGATTGGATCTAAAAGTTTTGAACTTTTTTTTGGGATTTAAGCTTATGGAGTTTGGAATGAGCTTTAAAAGAACATGCATTAGTTTACACTAAAATATTCATAAGCCTATTGTCTTTTTCTAATCTTACTTTCTTTGCTGATGCTTTGAAAACTAGGATCACGATCAAGACACTCCCATGGATCAATCAACCCCTATATAGACCTGATAGTGTGGTTCAAGCACTACAAATTCTCTACCAACAAATCCAAGAAACAAACCAACAACTACATGAAACTAATTTGAAGAATCAAGCACTTGAATCTAAGTTGGCTAGTCATCGAAAGCATGTAGTACTTCCTCCTATTAAAGTGTATAAAGGGGAAAAGAAAGAGAGGAGTCTACAAGTAGGTAATTCATGGCTTAATGTTTGGAATAAATATTTTGCCATGAATACATTTTCTAAAAATGACACCGCCACTATGTTTCTGGATGGAAAAGCCTTAGTTTGGTGGGAGGATTTAGTAGCCAAAGAAAAATAACCCTTAACATGGGAGGCATTTTGCCTAGTATTCAAGGAATATTTTCTTCCCTTGTTAGATGATTATGAACATTTTCAAAAGCTTTCTAGATTAACCATGACTAAAGGCCTTGATCAATTCATTCAAGATTTCCATGAGTATCTTACTTCTCTTTATAGTGAAATACCTCCAAAGATATAGATGCTCATGTTTATTGATGGTTTACCTAAAGATTATCAAGTACCATCCTAACGCCCTAGAAGATGCTATTAGAACAACCAATTTTTTTTATGATACTTCTAAGCCACCTAAGAGTCATCACCCTAATGAGCAAAAGAAGGACTTCCAATTTAAAACAAAGGATAAGGAAGTTACCAATGAGGCATCTTCGAATCCTAATTCTAAGAAACCCAAACACCACTTTAATAAACATCAAGGTTGTAAGAAAGACCTAGCAGAAGCTCGAAAGAAGAATCTGTGTTTCAAGTGCAATGGAGAGGATCACCTTGCACGAGATTGTGTCGAAAACAAAGCCTCAACTTCAGGTATCATATCTCAAAGTAATGAGATGGATATTTGTTTTCTTAGTTCAATGTTTTATGGACCTAATGACTTAAATTGCATTAAGGGTAAAATTGGAGGACGTTTTGTTTGCAGGGAAAAACACCCCTTTTTCAAGTTATTTTTGATGGAAAATCATCGCCACGTGCTATTACACTGACGCAAAACTGTTAAAAAATGATGAATTCCATTTATGTGGCCTATGCCCCTAGTTTCTGGGTTTGTCGGGACTCGGAGGTGCCAAGTATTTTTGTAATACAGTTTTAGTAATTAAAAACTTGGTCGTGACCCCATAAAAACTAAAACCATAAATAGGGCCCAACTTGACTTTGAAATTGCAAGTTGAGGCCAAGTTAGGTGTTAAAAACGAATTTGGGCCAGTGTCCTATTTTTAGAAGCAGTTTTTTGAAAAGTCATAAGGAGGTGCCCCATTTCTTGAAGGGGTGCACCTCCAGCCCATTGAGCCCCTATGTATGACCAAGGAAGGGTGTGGGACAACATTCTCACTGTCATCTTCTTGGAGAAAGAGAGAGAGAGAGAGAGCTTGTGCAAGGAGTGTGTGGAGAAGAGGAGGAAAGGAGAAGAAGTTGTAGCATGGTGCCTTCCACTCTCATCCATTTCCATTTTCATGTCTGATTCATTCATTGCTATTGATCTACAATTTGAATCATTAGCATTGTGTTACCACTATTTGTGGATATGTGAATTGTTCTTTCTGTTGCCTCTAACATTGTGATTGCAGATTGTGAGAGTTTGAAAGCCAGATCACTGTCTCTAACATTGTTATTGCAGGCTTTGATCTATGGGACACTATACTGAATCATGTGCAGTGATCCTACTTGTGAAAAATTATTGATTTGTTGCTTAGCATCCACCTTAGAATTTGCTTCATAAGAGACTGTCGAGTTAAACATTGTGATCTGAGAATGTGGTAATGATTGCTTAGCATACAGGTTGAGGCATTGCAGCCTTGTTTATGTTGTCCTAGAAATCCATTGACCGATGAGCAATTTCATTGCCTACTATTCACTATTATAGAAGTATTTTAGAGCCTTGATTATTGTGTTTCAGAAGGCTTATTTTGTTACACAACCATCACCAAGTCACCATCCCATTAGGATTTGAGAATTGTTGAACCATAATCCATTTGAAGGTATGATAATCACCAATCACTCAAACCATTTATCAAACCTTTGAAATTGCTACTAAAGGTTCTTGTTGTCAAGCCATTCTGAAGTCAGATCTCTGCTCCATACAATCCATGTTAGTGACCACTTCCTTCCCTACCTGCGGCTCATTCAGAAGCCTGTTTGCCTCATCTGTAGCCTACGACCATTTGCATCCTTATTGCCCATGCTCCCTACCTACGGATCTACCTACGGGTTTGCCACAATTATGCCTGCGGTTTCCCTCCTTACATTTTCTAATCTACGAATTTCTTCGGACACCCGAGAAATACAACATTTTTTCAAAGAATGTGAAGAATGTGACATACTACAGATTTACATGAGATTTCATACTGTCCATGTCTATGTCTTCACGCTCTAGTTAATAATTGATTTATTGATCAACTAATCAGCTATTAATAATCTTGTGATTGTCAAATTAGAATCTAACACAAGATCATCCAACAACTATATAAGGAAATGAGCGATTAGAGACAAGACATTATTACAAATCAACTAGATCATCAAACAAATCATCATCTGACAAAGATCAAATGACCAAAATTGGTTTCCAGTATCTAACTCCTCAGGTTAGAGATCATAGAGAGAGTAAAGCATATTTTGAAAGATAGCAATTACTTGATTCTATAAGTAGGATCACGCGCTATTGTTTTGTGATTTGATCGTTGTTACTACAGCACTCATTATAAAAAATCGCTATTTTCTTTATCATATTATATTCATGTTAAATGCTTGAATGCCTCTCACTCTTTCTTCTTTACTGTCACGAGTACAGTAAATGAAAAAATGTATGGTTGTCATAGATGCCTAACTAATTCACATGCCTTTATGCTAGTAACAGAGAAGTACATGACTGTCTCAGACGCCTTATCGTTACTTCTCCTTATGGTTGTCTAGGACACCTATAATGACATTCAACAAATCAGAACAGTTCTATCATTCCGTTATCTAAGTAACACAGATTCCATTATTAATTTTTACTTGCTATTGTTTTTCCTTGTTGGGAGGACGACCTTCATTTCTGCTGCGGCCCAAACCTTGTTGTTCCCAACAGCAAAGCTTCAAGAGAAGTGAGAAAAATGCAAATGATTATGTGCTTAGAATCAAGTCTCTTAACAAAGAGTTAGCCTCTATTGGAGAGAAAATTCAAGATAATGAGCTAGTCCAAGTGATCCTAAATGGCCTAGGTGATGAATTCATAAATTTGTTCCAAAGTTTTGCCATCCAAGACACTTTGTCATCTATTGATAAACTTCATAGTGTGCTTATAGCTGAAGAGTATAGGATGCTCCATACAAAGGCTAGGATGAATTTCTTGTCATTGTAGGATGGAGATGAGAAGAAAAACTTCTCGTTCAAAGGCAAGAAGAAGACCAATGGAGCAAAGAATAATCATCGAAAGGAGGCCAAGGAGGAGGATGGCCATCAAGCTCAAAGGGAAAAGGCAAAAAAGACAAATCCGAGAACAAGTGTTTCTTTTGTGGAAAGAAAGGGCACTTTGCATCATAATTCTTCAAGAAGAGAAAGGCACAAGAAGACAAGCAAATCAACTTTGCATATCAAGAGGAGGAAGATGAAGAAGAATCATCCCTAATGGAATTCATCTCAACACCATCATCCAAATCCAACACAAGTGAAACTTGGTGGATTGATAGTGGGGCTAGCTCCCACTTGACTTTCCAAACGGACTACTTTTCCACTCTACTCTCTTATAATGATGTTAAAAAGTCTATTTTTATAGCTAGTCATCAAGAGTGTAGAATAAGTGGTTTATGTACTATTCTATTGTACTTGGGATCACCCATAAGGATGAATCTTGAAAATTTCCTTTATGTAGCATCTATCACTAAGAATTTGTTGAGTGTTGGCCAATTGATGGATAATGGCCTTAATTTAAGCATGGATTTTGTTCCATATTTAAGAATGATGATTGCATAGCTAAAGGATTTAAACAAGGTAGCATTAGAGGAGTTTTCGATTCCAAAAGGGCCATATAAAAAATTGTGCCTTAGTAAGAGAATGTTAGAGAGAGAATGATAAAATGACTAGAATTTTTTCTCGTTTTCTTAGTTTTTGGTTCTTCCCATCGTCTAAGTTGTGTGGTTGGCTCATTTCTTGAAGTATATTAATAGTGCGCACGAAAAAAAGCATGCTGCCGAGAAACAAAGCACGCGCCACAAGCGAGAGAAAATTCTCTCCAAAATTTCATGTGAGTCAGAGAGTCTGTGGAAGAAGATATGAGCAAAGAGTGTAGTCAACTAGCGTGAACAATGGTTAGAAGCAACAGAAGATCCATGAAGGTAGCTCACAAGCAACTTATCTTGAGACAAGATCAACCGAGAGGCAAGAGGAAAGCTGAGAGTAATCTGTTGTTGCCCTCAACCACACAATCGCTGGTGTGTGAGAGCATTCCTGATGTGCACACACTGCCATCATCGTATGCTCCAACTCATTCATTGAAGTCTTTCTTGCAACTAAAAACTCTAATATGCTTTTTGATTTCCACGGAAAGGCTTAAACTTGGAGTCTTGGACCCAAAAAAAACTTTTTGCCAAGGTGAGAACCCATCCAACCGTATGACTGGCTCGGTGGCAGCAGCATTAATTAGCACCAAAAAAAATTTGTGCTAAGTTTGCTCTCTCCCTCCTCTTGCTTCGTCTTCCTCCGTTTTATCTCTTGCTTCTTCTTCGTCCAGGGATGTGTGAAAACGTTGAGAATGAGCTGTGAGTGTATATATATATTAAAATGTTAAGGTACCCGACACATCGAAGTGCCCGCCATATCCGACACATCGAAGTGCCCAACATATCGATCCATGAACAATCAGATGACTTCAAGTACATCTCTGACAGTCCACCTGACTTATACATACACTTACAGTTAAGAGAAGATGGCCATCTAATGCATAATGACTTCAGTAAATTAAGCAGTTAGATTGTATGCTCCCAATGCACTATGCATTGACATGCAATCATCAATGTACAATGTCAACGCTCTTATCAAATTGGTTAGGCTATATTCTAGATAAGTAACTAAGTTGCTATTAATTAGTAAGTAGATCAACGATCATCAACAAAAGCAATTTTGGGGCTCACTGTCTCGCATTGCTTCACATTCTTGTACTCATTTTTCATTCAATCAGAGTGCAAGTTTTTGTCTCACTACTGTATTGTTCTAACATTGCTACTATTGATTCATCTTGATTATTGTTGATAATTGTTGCACTTCTGATCCATGCACCATCCATTTTTCCTACTTTTGCTGCTATATTACCATTATTGATCTGATATCAGAATTCTGTTTTGATTAGTTTTCTATTAGTTCGATATCAGTCACATTTCTCTGACAACCTACCGCCTTACGACATGGTATCAGAGCAGGTGGTTCAGTAATCTGCATTTCTATTGCAAGTTATTAGTCTTGTTTCTACCAGGACATTATCTCAGCAAGTGCGCAGCCAACAATATTCTCGACGTCGTTGTTTTTACCAATGATCTCAGTTTCTTTCTTGATCCCCTCCTCCTCACAAAAGGCCTTACTGTAGGAATGTACAAAACACCTTCTATGTTGACCTTTTTGGAAGATCCTAAGCAAAGGGGAATGCTACCAACTCCTTCAATCTTGCAAGCTTCATCATTTGTTGTACAGATAGATTTTATAGACCATCATAAGATAAGAGAGAAGAGAAAAACTCCCTTTTGCTAGTCATGTGTGAACTAGCTCCCAAATCAATCCACCAAGGATCTTCACCTTTGAAGCTTGCTGAAGAAAATATGGACATCATGAGGGAGTCCTCATGTGAACTATCCTCCTCCTCCTCCTTGCTCATGTTGGGCTTGGCTTTGATCGTGTTTCCTCTTGAAGCATTCTGAGGCATATTCCGAGGCATAATGCCCCATCTTGCTACAATAGTAGCACTTCACCTTGGATTTGTCCTCCTCAACTTTGGTGGTTTATGGAGATGGCTTTGAGGGTCCTTCTTGATCCTCAAGCTTTATTGAAGCCTTCTTGAATGTTGATCATTTGCCTTTGGACTTCCCTTTGCCTTTGTTGAAGAGAGCTTGGTCATCTCCACCTTGGATGGGAAGCCTTATCCATCCTCTCTTGCATTTGGATCCTTCTTGACTCCTCGGCCATGAGTGTTGGTAGTTGACCCATAATTGCATACCTGTGAATGGGTAGTTGACCCATAATTGCATATCCGTGAACCAAATTGCAAATTCAAATCTTAGTCCATTCAAGATGAGTTGAACAAGCTCTACATCCTTGATAGGATCACCTACGAAGACTAGCTCCTTGTTCACTTCCTTCACTCTTAAGACAAAAGTATGTGCACTCTCTCCTTTCTTTTGATAGCTTCTATAGATTTGATTCTTCAAAACTAACGTCCTAGTTTGGTTCTTGGATTCATAGACCTTTTGCAAAGTCTCTCAAGCATCTTTAGCCGAAGTGCAATCTCCTACCTCTCTTAAGAGTTCATTGGCAACATTCATTTTTATACAATGTAGTGTAATATTGCACCTCTTGTTGTATTCGGATTTTTATTGAGGATAAATAGGTTCATCCTGAACCTCTATTGAATTGAAATCGGATGTCCTTGCTCTTCTTTCTTGCTCCATCTCTCATGCTTTATTTGGATTTGCTAATTGTTGGAATTGATCTTTGTTATACTTTTTTAGAGAGAGAGAGAGAGAGAGAAGTAAGCTTTACCTTCACTTGGATAGTGTTAATGGATGTAGTGTTAGTCTTAGTGTTAGATGTGGAATCATAAGTATGTGCTTGATTATGAACTACGCTATCACTCCGATGGGGACCGAATCTCTGCGTAACAACATGTTAATCCGCTTCATCTCCTTTGACGCTTGATGTGCTTGGATCTAGGGTTGAAGGTAGATATGAAATACCCACTACACTCAACAAGTCATGTGACTACTAAAAGTCAAAATTACATGCTACACATTAAATTTGAGCTATCTTGAGTCATATGGATGAATTTGAGGTATGTGATTATCCTAAGCTCAAGTATCATCTAATTTCATCATTCTTGAGCAATAGGGACCAATATTGAAAGTAACTAATCAAAAGAAAGAGCTGCGGAAAAGGAAAAGATAAAGATGACAACGAGCCTGTAGAATAAAACGAGCTCTTGTCAAAGCTCGACATTGCAAGGGTCCAAAGTTGCAACTATAGAACTACCAGTTCCTTCACCCTTCCACCAAGCCTTCATCATCTTATTCTACCATCACCAAACCATCCGTCCAAATCTGTTCCTACCACCAATGTGTTGATGAGTCCATTGATGAGTCCATTGTTAACCAAGATTTGTGCAACCTACCAATCGAAGATCTTTCTCTTCTCATCAAGGAAAAAATCATCGACAAGACTGGAATTTCAACTGAGAAAGAACTGCGGAAATGCCCAGAAGCAAAATGGAGGATACAGACTTCCCAGAAGTTAGTACCTACCAAGAAACCAAAGATGAAATTGTCAATGGTAGATACAAGTGATAAAAGAAAAATACACGTGGGATGCACTCAAGCATGCAAGTTGTGAAGTTGTTGGGAGCTCTCCAATTTTGAGAATGTCAACCACTTGTAGAAATAACACATTTTGGTTACATTGCGGTAGATTGCGAAAAATAGATTTTGATAAAGACTCGCAACAATAAACACTTGGTTTTATGCAAGCGAATGAGGATCTACACTTTTCAAAGTGACAATCAAAGGTACCAATGCAAAGTGGAGCAATATCATTTAATATGGGTTGCAGTGGGTCCTGCAACACATTAGGGATGGGATGATGTTGGCTGATTCAGACAAATCCCCAACTTATACTCGACCAGAGCTACCCAAGTGCACCTCTCACCTTAGACCGAGGAGGTCTCTGAGAAGACGAGACGAATGAAGACTGAGAGCCAAGTATGAGAGCCGAGAAGTACTAGTTAAGAATGACAAGCAAGAACTGTGTAAGCCTCATGGTGAATCTCGAAAGATGGAATGACCATGTAGGAACTTGTATTTTTAGGTAAAGTAATAAATGCAAGTAGACCCCTCTTAAAGAAAGTAGAGTGAGCCACCTTTTGATGCTGACATCTAGTGGAGAGCATAATTCCACTTGTAATTTGTGTAATGTGGAAATGCCACTGGGATGCCATCTAAGGAACTCTCCTGCTTATTTAAGAGACTCCCTCTTTGTAGAAGAGAAGCTTTTATTAATGTATCTACTCCATGCTGAAATGAGATTATCTTCCATGAGCTTTGATGCATTCTTGAGCTCCTTGATCATTCTTGTCTCTTGAGTGATCCATTAATGATCTTTCCCTTCCATTTCCTTTGTGTGTGGTTGTGGATCTTAGTGGTGGATTATATTTGTTGCTTTCTTTCATTTATGTTTGTGGATTAATATAGGATCAGCATTGTGGTAATCCGTCATGAGATGGTTTGTGGTGTAAGTCTTGCAAACCCCCTTGCATTCCATTTCTTGGCATTGTTTGAGAACCAAGAATCAAGAAACGGTGTTGTTTGATCTTTGGAACCTCAAAAATGCTTTAGATTAGTTCTTGTTTTCAGCTTTGTGGTTTAATGCATGTGTAGATTACTTGTAATTAGTTTAGGATCTGATTCAAACTCGTTTTTGCAGTAGTAGAGTAGGATTTCATGGCTATTCAACCACTCCACACGCTGATTTCTTGTTTGAATGCATGATCAGCATGTTTGATTTGAAGCATGTGATTTCAGTTCAAGAGTGACTGCCCTTAATCGTCCGTTAACAGACAGGACAAATACCAGAATGATACCAGTCCATTCTGCCTGATTTAGGCCTAAAACAAACAAGATAAACAAGGTAAAATGGTCCACAGTCTCAACTGATAGGCGAAGAAGTTTGGAAGAAGAATATATATTTCATAGATCCTCTAGAGCAAGGGATCTGTCAACAAATTCATTTGATTTAATCACTCAATGAATCTTAAGCAATAAGGGCCATAATTGAGTCATCTCAAGTGACATATAATTTGGGATATCTTGTGTCATAGGGATCAATTCTATCAACAAGCCTATCAAACATGAGCAGTTTAAATGTATTGGAAACGATATTCGTCAAATTTGATCACTCAATGAGCCATGTCCATAGATGAGAACCAAAACTGAGCTTTTTTGTGTGTAGGCACTAAATTCACGCTATTTTGAGAGATAAATATCAAATTTGAGCTATCTCAAGTGATAGGAACCACTTCCATTGATAAGGGATCAAACTCGAACAATCTGAAGCTCTTAACATTGAGATTGGTCAATTTGATCATTTCATGAATTATGCTTATTGATAAGCACCAAATTGCTTGTTGGGCATTATATTTGAGCTATTTTGGGTGACATGCATGCCAAAGTCTATCTCGATTGATAGATTAAATCAATTTCGAGCCATATCAAGTGACAAAGTCACGACTTTATAATACATAAGAATATTTTTTAATTCATAATTCAAAATGTATTTAGGAAATAAACACCTACATTTTTCTATTTAGGAAAATGTTTTCCTAAATAGAAATCTATTAAAAATTAAGGGTTTTCCTAGATGAAATCTATGCAAGATACATGTTATAACTAGGAAATCTTTTTACTAAGTTAGAGATAGTACAAAGGTATGTAGGAATTTCAATGTTTTCCTTCGATAGAATTTGTGCACATACATTTTTTAGTAGGAAAAATGTTTTCCTAGTTAGAAGGGTCCAAATCAACTTTTCAACTAGGAAAAGTCGTGTGGAACTAGGAAGTTTCCTATCTAGAAACATGTCACATTTTTCTTGTGATATACCATGGTCAGTCAACGCCCAGAAGCCTCACACCACTGATCACTGTCGTGCTCATTTTTTTGGATGTCTTCTTTTAAATGCTCCAAAGTAGCATTGGAATGACTCCCCTTTCTTGTAGTTATGGAAACTAACCAACATTTGAATTGCACTCCAATACATTGACTAAAAACTACCATTGACTACCTAATTAGCCGAACCTATTTATGCTAGAAGCTAACAAACATCTAAATTGCATTCCAACAAAACTAGGCAGGAAGGGGCAGGTTGCATTATTCCTTGTTTATGAACTTGCATGAATAAAACCAAAATTTCATGTGCTTTAGGCTATATAAAAAATATATGGTTATATATGCCTTGCTTGTACGTCTAATTGACCTTTTATTGAACCCATCCAACTTGTGGCTTGAGCATATTTGCAAATAGCTTTAAGATCATAGATTGAAGATCGTGATCACATCGTTCCATTCAAAATATTAAGATAAATGATGATCCCTCCAATAATACATATTAAATATAAATGTTCAAGTTTTCGAGTGGCAAACTTCAAAAGGATCAATGGAGACGACACAGACACCTTGATCTGACTTTCTATTACAATATGAAAAAATGCAAGAAAAGTATAACAGTTTACGAATCTTTTATAACCTTCGTGCGTGACTTTATTTGATATTTTTAGTCACATATCTTGTTTGAGGCTAGATCCTAATGATTTCTGCGAACTAGTAAGTCCATTAGATGTAGCACTGATGATGCACTACTCTAAATAAGGAAATATTGCATCGATATAATTGCAATGATTCAATCATTTCTGCAGCATTTTCATCATGTTCACTCTAAGTAACACTACAGGATTCACCAGCCTATATTGATTTTCTAGTTCGCTCAAATACTAGATATTACTGAGCCTAATAAATAAAGCAAACTATGCTGACTGACAATATTATTTACAACCAAGTCGATCTATGCCGTCTGTAATATTATATAGAAGCATTTTTTTTTCTTATATTGATTTAAGATTATGTTGCATGTACATTGACGAAGACACAAATGGTTCTTCCATTTTCTATTTTCAAGCAGATTCTCACTTTTCATGATCAATTGTGAAATGTTTCAAACCCCACTCTCTTGGAGGAATCACATATTAATTGTTGCGCTTAAACAACCCGTGATCCTGGACTGGAAGATCCAATATCAATAGAAGTTGTGGATAGGCCTATATATGAAGCCGTAAATCTCTTGTGCACAACACAATTACATCCAGTTGGAATCAATGTAAAAGTTTCCATTTCAACAGCTATGGATATATACAATTACGTAAATACCAAGTAACGAATCTGGAAAATGCCAAGAATAATAATTAAACCAGGGATTCGCACAACGGTATCAGCAACTCTTTAATGATGAGATACGGGTGTTGCAACGCAGAAATCGACACAAGTCAATTTGATTTATTAAGGGTTTACCACCACCAAAGAATACATAATCTTAATGTGGGAATGATCTAATTTAAGCTTATCGTAGGCTAGAAAATTACTGCAGATGACACGAACGCTGTCATAAACTAGCTCATTTATCATCCTCGTACATATATTTTTAAAGTTAGAACGCTGTAGAAGACAAGTGACAAGGATCTATGTTCTTCTTACAATTAACTATGACAATGAAGATCTAAAGGTCTGACTCTGAACTAAATTAAGCACGAGAAGATTCTGTGCTGATGTCTATATCATGACGAGAACCTTGTATTGTTCTTTAACGGAGGATTCGTCAGAATGTAATATTCAATATGTGATTCAATAACATATCGATAACTTTTTCTGAGAAAAATAACCTGAAGCAGCTTACCAAAACAAGCCACTCTAACCTCAACTTTAATTATAGCCAGTGCAGAAAACTAATATCGGCTACAGGTGACGGGTTTACAGGAGCATAGATTGTCAAATTTGAAGTTTGTTTGCCCTTGCCATCATGTCTTTTATAAAATTATGTAACAAAAACCAATTTTTATCACGAGACTAATGCCTAATCGCACTAACCAGAAGATGTTTGAAGAAATAAAATTGTATTGCAAGTTACTAGAAAAATATAAGTCTGTAAACCAAGTCAGACTGTCAGAGCACCCGTTAAATTGTAACTACCAGTTTCATGACTCAAAATGACTACCTAATTGCTATAGACGAATCGCAGAAAGCTCCTGATCATGATCTAAGTGCTTTTGAATCTTGGGGCTGATGACCTAGACACAGTAACTTATCTTCCCCGTGACACATCTACTAATTGCCTTTACTTGAGTTTTATCTTCCAGAAGATATTTTTTAGACACTGCAAATGAAATGATCGGATTATAAGGTACATGCAATGACGCCTGATACTTTTCCGGTTCAATTTCTTTGTATTATATTTCACAGATCATGCATCGAAACAGCCGCCATATTTGGACTTCATCACGCTACAGCCTACCCGGCTACGTCAGATTTTTTGAACTCCATTGGTTGATTGAAGCAAAAATTGATCATCATCTTAGCTGGCAAATATTTTAATGGGTATGCTTTCAGGAAGAAAACTAAGCAGTACTGGTACCCGCGCAATCTAGCTTCAGCTTTTGATCAGAGAACTAATTCTTACATTCGAATTTTGTGTGCTCAAAACATGCAGCGATGTATAAGCTTTCAGGCAAGTGAGAGTGCCCTTATAGTCATCTTCGGCAGCCGCACTCTCTTCGCATTCGTTTTTGCAAGTATAAGGTATTTTTAAAGTTAATCCAAGCATTCGTCATACAATAGCTCTTTTGGTAACATGATTAATTATTATAGCGCGCACGGTATAGAAGGTCAATGTACTCCCAAATGAGACTCCTGGAGAGTCCTGCCTGCCTCGTCCAATTCAAAGTGACACCTGCAGGCAGACCACCTCTCAACTACTCTTGAAGACTCACAACCCTCGGATGAGGCCGGAAGAAAACTGCCATAGCATTTGCGGTTGAGATTAAATGGCTAACTTAAGCATGCCAAATTACACTAACTGCTTACATAGCTTAGCAAATGATTCTAATTTAATTCTTACATTCGAATTTTGTGTGCTCAAAACATGCAGCGATGTATAAGCTTTCAGGCAAGTGAGAGTGCCCTTATAGTCATCTTCGGCAGCCGCACTCTCTTCGCATTCTTTTTTGCAAGTATAAGGTATTTTTAAAGTTAATCCAAGCATTCGTCATACAATAGCTCTTTTGGTAACATGATTAATTATTATAGCGCGCACGGTATAGAAGGTCAATGTACTCCCAAATGAGACTCCTGGAGAGTCCTGCCTGCCTCGTCCAATTCAAAGTGACACCTGCAGGCAGACCACCTCTCAACTACTCTTGAAGACTCACAACCCTCGGATGAGGCCGGAAGAAAACTGGCATAGCATTTGCGGTTGAGATTAAATGGCTAACTTAAGCATGCCAAATTACACTAACTGCTTACATAGCTTAGCAAATGATTCTAATTTCTGGCAACACAACAAAATCTTGAATCTGAATTTGCTCAAGTATTTAATTTGGTATATTGCTTTGCAAACTAAACATAATGCTTCAATAAAGGTCTTGTTGATGATGATAAGCCATATATTGTAAGAACGTATAAGACATGGAAATTTTGTAATGATTCAATCCTCTTTATTAGGTCGATCATAGAGTATAGTAGTCACTATACCACAGGCCTAATAATCTATGATCGAACTTTTTGAAATATGAATTAATCTTTCTGCTTCTTTCAGTAAACTTAAGAAAAACCCCGCACTGGACGAAACACAGCGCTCCGAAGGACAGACAGTACGTTGTTTGGGAAGCTACCACAAATGACAAATCTCTTTTTCTCTTTCTACTCCACTTTGGCACTTTCCATTCACGATCACAAAGAACACTCACAAATATTTTCTTTCTCTTTCTCCCAGACCATAATCACGTTCTCGGACGTCGAACCTGCTGTCTTAGCTAGTCATGTACGGCTCTTGATTCTGCCTGAAGAGAGAGAGAGAGATTAATCTTATATTGTTGTATGTATTTTTTTGAAAAACTTACTGGTCCACATTAAAAATGAGATTTTACAGGGGATGAATCTCCGGCATCATCTTAACTGTCACATTGAATGAAACACCTCTCTAATCTTATCAGATGAAGATACGTTCCCGGAAATCTTCTAACTATGTAACCTCTCATGTCAACTGCAAAAGTCCTCCTATTGGCTTCATTTTAATGTCAGATCAAATCATTTGCTAGATGAGAATGTGCCATTTTCAAATCGAGCAAAATACTACCTTAAGCCTTACAAGGATTAGTCAAAGGAAAATCAAGGGTGTCAATCTTAAAATCAGATGGAAACTAGGAAATGCAAAAAGTCGGAGGTAGCTGACGATCTTCGCTACGTTTGTTGCTACCCGACGCGCATGGGAACTTCCAAATCTTAAAAAGAGAATTGCTTGTTTAATGGAAACTTCATGAATCCACGTTTGTTCTGGGACCACCTTCCCGTTCTCAATCCAGAACTATTCGATCCTTCTTTCCTCCCAACTCCCATTATTGTCCCATATGCAAGTTATCTTCCCTTTTAAAAGCCTTAAAATAAGAAGGGAGAGTTACAAGTCATATCATGTGATGCTCGTTAATGGATAGTGTTGGAGGTCATCGTGTAGCAAACTGCGCTTCAGGTTAGAAGGGCTCCTAATTCCCATATGCAAGAAGCGCAGTAAGAACCTTCTAGAGATCAGGAAATGAGATGTTGAAGGATATTATGTAAGTCCCTTACAGAACCCATCTACCCAAGGATACAGATAGAAACTTTGTTAGCATCAAATTTTCAATAAGGCGTATGCCCAGCAAAATGGATGCGAGAAAAAAAGAAGCGGCATATTTAACAACCACCGGAGTTCTGGAGGTGCAAATTTAGTGCCAAGATGTCCCGCTCTTTAGTCCCTTCAAAATAGACATGAACAAAACTGAGTGGCCTTTTGTGATACAGAGGAAGTACGTCAAGATTTACTTAAAGCATTTATGAATAAAGCTTCACAGCTCTGAAGCTGTAAACTAACTGAAAGAAATTTTTTCCCTCCATTTCAATGATCAATCTCACTAGTAGGTCGACAAACTTTGGGTAATTTGCGCCTCAACTCAGAAGCACCTTTAATACTAGCCAGTGACTGGCTCCTCAGTTTTATAGTTTAAACTTCGAAGTTGCAACCTACCTTTCAGAAGGGCATTATCCAGAAGACAAAAAAAAATACATGTTTAGGTTCAAAAGTCTAGGCTTATAGAATAAGCGTTCCTTGAAGTTAATTAGCTGTAACTTGAAACTTTGAAACCAATTTGAATATTCTTTGTTAAAGGGTTGTTGCTGTTTGTTGTGCTACACATATCAAAATTTACAGTTGATGTTACGAGCAGCTAAAGCCAAGCAATAACTTGATCACGTCACGCAAAGTCATCCCTAGCAAACACAATTGGAATGAAACCTGGAAGATGAGCCAGACATAATAAATGGAATTTGAGAATACTATTTAACTTTTCAAAGATTAACAGCTGCACTGCGATTCTCCAATCTTGTTAATCATGTAAAATGACCAAATTAACAGGAGACAAGTCTTTCACCCATCGTGAATTTTGCTATGGGAATGGAATCATGCGAATCCATTAACATACTATTCTGAGAAATCTGGATTAAGCTTTAGTGAGCCCATTGATAATTTATTCACAGCAATTTCAGCAGAAAACTTGCTTCTGATAAGCAAATTGCACACAGCTGCTAGAAAAGGAAAACGGGAATGAACTATTTATAGGTACATCTGCCTGTGCCATTCTTGATATTTCGACCTCCAAGTTACATGTTTGTCTTGTCGTATAATATATAAGCCATCTTCCCGTCTTCCATACAGTAAAAGGGAAGCTGTTGTAAGGTCATACGCAGTTTTTTTAAAAAGCTTGGACTGAAGTTTATAAAAACAACTACAGTAAATGTTGCATCTTAACGTTCGGCACATGATTTTAATTGTGCTTGTATCGTTGTGCGGAAACCTACACTTCTGGCTATGCGTGATGGAAGTTGAACCTGATAGGCTTACTACTGCCAAAGCCTATTACAAATGGTTCCATTTCTGAGAAGAATTAACTCAGAATGGAGGTCGATTACTGGCAGCCCATGCTTGAAGGACTTCAGCTGGCAATTGGCAGTTCGTAAGCGGGTTCTGAGATATGTTGTAAAGTGCCATGCCACACGGATCAGTGGATGGTGCTGCTGCAGGAGAAATTGTAGACATTTGGTTGGGATCCTCATCATCAAGGGGCAAGCGATCGTATGTAGCTCCAACAAAAGAAGTGGCAATCACCAGCACCGGGCTTGCTGCCATTAGCTGACCCACAATACTGCCACCAAGCAACTGGCCAGGCTGAGATCCTGCCAAAGCTACTGTGAGGCCTGCCACAGCTACGGGTGCCGGAGGTGGCAAAAATGCTCCTGACAAAGATAGGATCTCGAATCGCCCATGGAACGTAACTGTTGAGCCAGGCGCAGCGAGCTGCCTGAGAGTCACATTCGCCACTGTACCCGTTCCTCCGAGAACGCATAATCCACGTTGACGCCTCCTTGCAAACGCAGCTAGCGTCTCACCTACATCACAACCTCCTGCAATCTCTAAAACATGCGGCCTCATTGCGTTTCCGCTATCTCTGGTGATGATAATGGGCGGTTTTGGCTTGTTCTTAGATCCTGGTGGGCGGCCTCTAGGCTTTCGGAGAACTTCTCCCTCTCCCATTAGCTGTTGATGATCTGGACCTTTTCCTTTACCGTGTCTCCTGGATCCGTTTGGACTGGTGCTGCCACTGTTTTCTTCTTCTGAGTTATGTGAACCTCGGGGCTGAAAGGGAAGAGCACCAACAAGCTGGTGACTGTGATTGTGGCTCGACTGATGGTTATGGCTGGACTGGAATCGTGGATTCAAACTGGCCATGAATCTACATCTGCTGAAGTGACTTTCTGAGAATCACCTTTCTAACAATCTTTGAGATTTTTAGAGTGTTGATTGTTTCTCGCAGAATTTTCATTGGCGGTTGGTCCAGCAGAAGCTTAAATAAAGAAAAATAGAATTTGCAACCACTGATTTTGACAAAACTTTGCAAAGGGTGATAGCATCTACTTTCAAAGAAAAGCATGTAGCAACAGCAAAGTTGTTTTTTAAATATACCACAAGGCGTAAGAGACCTGATGAACAATGTACTGGCTCCTTCAAAAAGTTTGGCTTCTGATGCTACTACTCAATTGAGGAGGAAAGGAGGAAATTTCTCCAAGGCTCCAAGATAATAGCGTGAAGATGGAGTAGAAGCTAGATGAAGGAGAGAGCCCCCGGCTGCAAAGAGGAAAATGTTTCAAGACGCGACATCTGCTAATGAACAAAGTATTGAAGTCTTAAGATCAAAGTTCGGCTTCCGATGCTCCCACTGCGTTCAGAAGGATGAAAATTCTCCATGGTTGAAGGATGTGCGCGTGTAGAAAGAATTAGAAGCTAGAAGAAGGAGAGAGCGGGCTGTGAGGAGCAAAAAGAGGAGCTGGTGGTGGGGTAGATCGAGCATAGTTTGGTGGTGGGTGGACCAGGTTCTGCGCATGGGATCGCACAATAATCTACCTTCTCACCATCTGCAAGTCTTTCGTTCTTTCTCAACACCTACACAAGAAAGCGCGAGCTCGCTCTCCCTTCCTGCCTCTCTCTCTCTCTCAAGCGATTACAGTTTCACCTTTGTCTATCCGTCCTTCCTATCGCTCAGTAAAAGTCCCAGCTCAAAATTGCTAAGATCTTATATACTGCGGCTCTTTTGGACGATCCAAAAGCTCCGTTCATTTGCAACCACTTCAGCCTAGAGAGAGAATTAAGGTCAAAGTTGTACAAAGCAAGAAATAGGCCATTTCTAAATGTCACCCTAAATCCGACAAAAGAGTGATATTGAAATTAGCACATCAACTTGCTCATGTGCAAAACTCAAGTGGATTTCTTCTCATGTCCTTCACTTAGTCTCTCTTGATCATTGAGCAACAAGGATCCAAGGAATTAGATGGGTTTACCTAATAATCCAAATGACTATGGAGTTTTTAAAATGACATAATGTATGGGGTTGGGAATAATGCTCATTAAATGTGGTAACTTTTTGGCCTTGCCCTAATATTGTGTTGAGGTTGGCCGATGGAGTTTGGAAGAAAGTCAATTTTAAAGGACAAATCTTGATGGTGACCTAAACTTTTGATTAAGTTGAGACCTTGGTTAAAGGCCCATCTATCCCACATGTAAGTGATCGTGCATGGATGGAAAAGAGGCAATGAAAAAAAAGTGACTTGCATGCACATTTTGCTTTTGCTTTTTTTTATTATTATTATATGCAATCGATCCATAACAAGCATGCATCTCATTAACTGTCTGCATTGTGCCTGACAAAGTTTGCATGTATGAACCTATTTAATGTGCATGTTAAGCAAAAACTTCATGTAAGGCAAACCCGAAACTTCCTTCCAAATTCTTCAGGGAAGAACTTAAGCATGCACAACCTTTCGTTGTTTGCATTCCTATGAGCCACAAATGTCTATATCAAAGCTTCTTTGAATCATGCTCCTAGGCTTTTGTGTTTTATCTTTGAAGTACAGGGATCAAATGCTTGTTTAGCCAACAAATTGAAGCCAAATTTTAATCAAATTGGGCAAATCTTTTTCTCTCCTAGTAGGTGTAGATGGGCATTGCATAGTGGAATAGATTCTGCTCAAAATCTTTGTAAGCCAAAAGGGTACACCTTTGTTGAAAGACCATCAGTAGAGGGCAAATTTTTATAAAGTTTGGGTACTGTGATTTTGGATAGACAACCAGTGCACTTTTCTTTTTCCTAGCAGCTTGGCGACCTTGATCTGCAAGTAATACCAGCCACCAACCAAGTGCATTTCTGACTTTTCCTATTAATGAAAATTTTAGTTCAGACCTATACTTGGTCAATCAAACATGTCTGCTAAAAAAAAAATTTGTACTTTGTGAAAATTTGAGATCCAAAGATGATCCTAAATATTAGATCCAGGCCAAGTATAGTTACATCAACAATCACTTCCTTTGATGTTAGGCAACTTCTACACTAGCTCACTAGTCTGATCAAAACTAATTAACATTAGATTTGATCATAAACTTTCATAAATAGGGTACACTATAGCAAGAAAGCTTTTAATGCATTATAAAATCGACATCTATCAAGCATATATCACAATATCTACACAAATGTCAAAGAGAACCAAAGATGAAATCATAGTATTCCTCCAAAATCTTTCACAAATGAAAATGGACAATATGGTTCTATTTTCTCCACACCCTAATTGTTATTTATAGCTAGGAGCGATGACTCTTAGATGGGCCACATGATGGAGGCTGCCACTGGTGGTTGCCTTTGGTGGCAACCTCAAAAATGTGGGGGCATGTCGGAGGTAGAGTGATACCTTCGACCTACGTGTCATCATCTGATTGGGCATGGTGCTGCCAGTTGGCAAGAGGCTGTCTCCAAAGGCTGGCCTGTCTCTGGAGGTTGAATTTTTTCACATCCGGAGGCAGGAAGGAAGTAGGAGAAAATATTTTCAAAATATTCCTTCCTACCTCCTCCATGTGGCCCAGCCTTCTCTCTCCTCTTTATCTCTAGAGTCATTTGCCCTAACTTAGCCACCATTTGGCCAGTATTAGCTATATTAGCAGGACCGAGAAGCTCTACCTTATGCAAGAGTATCACATCTCCCATAGCTTGAGAGAGCTCTGAGATACAAAGAAATTAGCTTGTGATATGGCATAGTTACTTGCAAAAGATTTGAACAAAAGAGCAACAATCAATCGGAGCACATGACAGAGAAAATGTTTTAAATAAACTCCCACAACCATAGGAATACTTTATGAAAAAACAATGTCGAAAGATTGCAATCCTCACAAATCAAGGTCCACCTTGTGAATTGACAGTGAACAGTCATTCACAAGACAAGTCTTATGTAGGTGCACAAAGGAAAAAGATAAGCCTACGAGAAAAAGACTTAATACAATCCAGCTATGTTTGAAGATATTTCTTTAACATAGAAGATGAATTTTGAAAGGAAGACAAAAACTTGTGTGCGGGCCTAAAAGCCTAAGGGTGTGAAGTTGAGAACATGCATCTGCAAGGAACCCCAGTGTCTCATCGATCATTTCTTGGCAAAATGATGCATCTAGTATCTCCAAGGTTTCTCATTGAGTGTTTTGCAAGAGCCAAAAGACAGCCTCTTTGGTACAAAGGTCGAACATATTTTAGTGTAAGTGATGTTAATATTCTATAATGGCTCCATGCCAACCAGAGCAATAATAATAATGCATAGTTCAGCAACACTCGATTTGAAGTCCACTTTCAACACGTATTAGTGTTTTAGCAACCCATTTTCATTGCTTATTATTGATTTCATTGCTTGCTTGCTTGTGCTTATGCTTTCATTGCTTCTTGTTTGTGCTTGTGCTTGTGCTTGTTTCTTGTTACTTTAGGAGATTTAGCTGCAATCTAGTTTGAATATTATTCTTTCTTCCTATATTATGATTGAAATTGTTTATAATAATTTTACTTCCATTAGTTTAGATTTTTTGTAGTTGATCAATTTTTTCATACAATTTCAGTTTTAATTTCATTATGTTTTTTATGTGGTTAGTAATTGTCCCTCTATTCTTGATTTCCAGTGGAAGTGGTGGACGACACCATCAGTGTGACCCACTATCTAGGTGTGTGAAAATTGTCAACTAGTGTAGTTGATTTATCTGGGCAATTTTGAGGCCAAAATGAAATCTCAACTTAGAGATAGATTTATACTTCTCAGTAAAGGCCTAAATAGTGTTTGTACTATTTTTGGCAAGTAGATAAATGGATGAGGTCAGGATCTGGACCCATTCTAATTGGCTAATTTTGATACATTGCATCTAGACTAGAATACATTGATGAAGTACCAATAAGTTACCATTTAGGGCAAGTTCAAGGAGATTGGCCAAATGACATTTTAGCATAGCAGTACCAGCATGGAAAAAGTATCATTGTATTCTCTTTTTATGTGGAGAATTCATCTCTTTTGATTCTATGTTCATCTCATGTGTATTTCTCAAGATATCTTGATTTCTAGTGTGTAGAATGTGAATTTTCTTGTTGATCTTCAATCCACATGTGTGAAATGATGTATGCTGCTACTTTTGTATGGACTGGGACAATACCATACTATATCCAAGTGTTTATGATCATATCTTCATGCATTTCCAAGTGCTAGCATGTGTCAAGTGATGATTTCTATGTTGTAGCTAAATCTAGATGTGCACTCCAAAGTGGCTAAAGATCTAAGATCCATCAAGTATGTTTTGGATCTGATTTTCTCACATGGTATCAGAGCAGGTTACAGGACAAAGTTGGAGCATTTCTCAAATCTAGGGGTGGATTTGAGGGCGCCATAAATTCTATGTGGATTTGGAGGTGTTTCTATCTCAAATGTTGCTTTTTCAAGTATAGAAATTTGTGATCCTAGCATCAATTTAAGTCAAATCACTGGTAGTAGGCCAATTTTTGAACCCACTACTGGAATGTGGAGACAAAAATTGCTCATGGTATTTGAGGGTGCCATAAATTTTATGTGGATTCGGAGGTGTTTCTATCTCAAATGTTGCTTTTTCAAGTATAGAAAGTGGATCTTTGTGATCCTAGCATCAATTGAGGTCAAATCACTTGTAGTAGGCCAATTTTTGAAACCACTACCAAAATGTGGAGACAAAAATTGCTCATGGTAGTGGATGTTTTTCTATTAGATGATATTGTAGGGTCAAAGATCTCGCATAGTAGTAGCCCTCCCGCCTGTCAACAAGGGTTAGAATATTGGATAGGTGCCTAACTATGAATAGGTGATATTTTTAGTTAGTTCTCTACTTTTTCCCTAACTCTAACATTACTAACACTACTTCTTCCTAGCTCTACTCACTCCTAACTAACATTCATCATGATTTTTGAGAAAGGGAAGAGAGGGAGAGAGGAATAGAAAGAGAATAGAGAGACTGAGTGAGGGTGGAGGTTAGCTCAAATGCTCCTTGTGCTTGCTAATGAAAAAACTTTAACTATGTAAACCAGAAACTTACAAACTTGAAAGCAAAAGTTGGAAGCAAATGAAAACATTGGTAGAGTTTACTCCTCCTCATTAAGCATGCAAATAGAGTACATTTGGTGCCTTTTTATAAATGGGGAAGGCCCTTGCCCCAAAATCCTATTGGCTAATATCCTATCCATTCATCTGACCCAACTTGATCCACGGGTCCATAAAAAGTACACTAGAATTCACAAGATTCATGTGAGTCCAAAAGTGGACCCAACTCTAAAAAAGTAAACGCTAAGTTTTAAAATGACTTTGGGCCTCAAGTTTTATTTTAATTACAAAGGGACCAAGCCTATTATTTCTATTTACAATTAGCTCGCATGCTCATTGGGCCATGGACTTATACGCGTAGGAAGCCATGCCCTCACGGCACATTTATTATTAAATGTATCCCTTTGCTCACATTGTGTTGGGAATTCCCCAACAGGACCCACGGCCTGAAGTAGTGCCAGTCCCTCGGCACTCTGCCGGTTCAATAAAGGGAGCGCTTGGCATACTTTGATTGACTTATAAAAGTAAAATCACTACCTCGAGTAAGTTCTATTCCAAGTATGAACTTAAGAAGTCCTAGATCTACCATCTTGAATTCACTAGACAAAGAAGCTTTAACATTTCTTATGCCTTCGCCATCATTTCTTGTCAATATGATATCATCAACATAAAGAGCTAAAATGATGATCTTTCCATCATTACATTTGATGTACAAAGAAGGCTCATAAGAGCTAATCACAAAGCCAAGGGAGTAGAGAAAATCATGCAACCTAGAGTACCAAGCTCTAGGTGCTTGCTTCAAGCCATATAGGCTCTTCCTTAAGTAGCAAACCTAGGAATTCCACTTGAACAAAGTAGCAATACAAATGATCAATCTAATAGCTACAAGCTTTGCTACAGGTGCAAATGTTCCTTCATAATCTATGCCTTTAGTTTGAAGAAATCCCTTAGAAACCAATCTAGCTTTGTACTTACTTATAGATCCATCTTGATTGTACTTTAATCTATAGATCCACTTACATGCAAGTGGCTTATTCCCATATGGAAGGTGTACAAGATTCTAAGTTTGATAATCTATCAAAGCATCAAACTCTACTTGCATTGCATCTCTCCAAACTTGTGATCTACTTGCATCTTCATAACATGATGGCTCATCAAGCATTGTGGTTAGAAAAGAGTAAGAGGTAGAAGGAGTTGTGTCTTCCCTTTGTTTTCCTTTCTCAAAAGTATGTGAGCCTTAAAGGCTCGGCCTTGCTCCTTGTGGATCTTCTCGGCCCCTTTGGTTCTTGATCTTGATCTTCCAAAAGATCATTTTCAAGAAGCTCTTCCTTGGGTTTTGCAAGATCTTCAACACATAAAGGATAAGATGCATTTGGAGACATCTAACTTTGAGATTCATCAAATAAGTCATCCTTGCTAACTTTTACTTTGCTTAAAATAGGATAAAAAATCCTATAAGCTCCTTCTAGTTTTTTCCAAAGGAATGTCGACATAACAAATACATCCAAATACTTTAAAGTCTTTTACATTGGGCTTATTGCCAAACAAAGTTTTAACATTTGTAGAGTTGCTTATTTGTTCATACCAAACAATTCTCCTATTTTTGTTCTTATGTTTGAAATGGTGAGATCCCACCAATAGCACTATTAGGAAGCCAATTACATAAAAAATTTGCACAAGTTATGGCCTCCCCCAAAAAAGAGATGGGTAGAGATGCATCAAGTCTCAAAGACTTTTCACATTCACAAAGGCTCCTATTTTTCCTCTCCGCCACCCCATTTTGTTAGGGGGTGTAGGAACAAGTAAGCTTTCTCTTAATGCCATTGACCTCACTAAAGTCTCTCATTTTGTTGGAGATATATTCTCCTCCATTATCACATCTTGGAATTTTAATGCAGGAACTAATTTGCTTTTCTACTAGAGACTTAAACTTCACAAAAGCTTCATAAACAAGGCTTTTCTTAGACAACAATTCAATCCAAGTGAATCTAGTACAATCATCTATAAAATTCATGTACATCAAGGCACCTCCATTACTTTCATGAGCAAAAGCATGTACATCTGAATGAATAAGATCCAAGGGGGTGAAGTAGATCTTGTCAAAGATCTTTTGTAGGAAATCTTGTGCGACTTTGCAAGGCCACATGCCTCACACACTTTGCCAAACTTCTTGAATGATTTTGGTAGGCCGAGAGCTAGCTCCTTTGATGCCATGGACTCCATTGATTGAAGATTAGGATGGCCTAATCTTTTGTGCCAAAGCTCCACTTGAGTCAAATCCTCCCTAACCATATTCACACTTTCAATGGCCACATTAGCATCCAACTTAAACAACCTTCCTTGCTTAATGCCACTAGCTATGCACTTATCACTTTCCAAGATGGAACATACTCCATTCTTGAAATGTACATCTAGTCCATTGTCCATTAGTTGACCAACACTAAGTATATTTTTTGTAATGGATGGAACATACAAAACATTGTCAAGATCTATCCTCTTAGATGATCCTAAGCATAATGCAATAGATCCTATGCTATCTATCTTACATTCTTGATCACTAGTAGTGTAGATTGACTTCCTAGAATCATTACCAGAGAGTAAAGTAGAAAAGTAATGCTTGTTGAATGACATGTGGGAGCTAGCCCTACTATCAATCTACCATGTCTCTTGGCTTGATCTTGGTGTAGATGCTATCATCAAGGATGTGTTGAAGCCATCATCTTCCTCCTCCCCTTGTGCAAGATTGCCTTGATCTTCACTCCCTTGTTCATTCTTCTTCTTATAGCATTCAGAAGCAAAGTGTCCTTTCTTTCCACAAAAGAAACACTTTAGCTTGGCTTTGTTCTTTTGCTTCCCTTTGGAGGTAGATCCTCCATCCTTGACCTCGGCCTCCTTGCCTTGGTACTTCTTGAATGGATGAGTCTTCTTCTGGCTCTTTGATGTGAAGTTTGCTTTCTCATCAACACTATGTAGTGACATAGACCCCATTCTTGTCTTGAGGTGTAGAATCCTACTCTCCTCAGCCACAAGAACATTATGCAACTTATCTATTGATAAAAGTTGGTCTTGAATAGCAAAAGATTGAACTAGATTAGAAAACTCATCACCTAATCCATTCAATATCACTTGTACTAGTTCATTATCTTGGATCTTTTTTCCTATAGATCCCAATTCTTTGTTTAAAGATTTTATCCTTAGGACATATTCTTGTCCATTTTCTCCACTTCCCCTCATGCTTTACAAGATCAAGTTTCTTAGCATAAGCACTCTTGAAGTGTTGTTGGATTCATAAATGTTCTTTAGTGAATCCCAAGCCTCTTTTGATGAGGCACAAGAAGCTACCCTTCAAGAGGTCATTGCTTACATTCAACTTTAAGCAACGCAAGGCTAATCTAGACACCTACATGCGCTTATCTAAGGACACAAGTACCTTAATCTACAAGCACCTACCCTTAATTCAAGGGTACCCCTTATCCAAGGGTGACTCGCCATTTAGCCCCCCAGACACTAAATGGGCACATAAGGGTTGTTGAGATACTGCTAGTTACATAGGTATGTAATATGGATACCCAAGGGAAAGCTGGTCTCATCATGGATCCAATTACCATTTGTCAAAATTTAAGATGAAGATTGTGCTAATGGCTAAGGACTTGTATGATTTTGTCACAGGTGCAAAGGCAAAACCCAAAGCAGACGGCATTCCAATCTCCCGATGGAAGCTGAAGGATGGAAAAGCTTTTGCACTTATCATCCACAACATCTCAGACACACAAATTGGCCATGTGTCTGAAGCTCAAACCTCCAATGAGAGTCTGGGATATTTTAATCACCCTATACAAAGTGTGCGACGTAGCTTTTAAACTACATCTTAGGAGAATGAAAACTGGTGATTCATTACAAAATCACATTAACCAACTCAAAAACCTGCTACAAAAAATGGCCGTTGTTGGATCTATCATAGACGATCAAGACACAGTAATGACACTGCTTTCAAGCTTGTCAATATCGTATGATAACTGGGTGATGATGATCACTACACACCCAGAGTTGACTCTATCACGATTCATTATGATGTTGTTACAAAAAGAGACTAGGAGTTGTGAAAATTACAAAAAGTTATCTATCTTAGCTTTATGAGGTGGGTTGTTAAAGTTTGAAAGTCAAGCCCCTTGGTGTCATAAGTGGATAGGGACAATTTAGGGGATCATGGTTGGATATTTATCCACCAAAAAGGCCTATAGAGTTTTTCTACTCTCTACTTCAAAGGTGATTGAAAGTAGAGATGCTATATTTCATGAAGATCAACATCCATCACTTGAAGGGACCGAGATCAAGCTACCTCAAGATCCATCGCCAAACATCACGTTTGAAGACAATCAAGATATTTTGGGGTCAAGATTTGAGGAGGAGTCTCCTCGGGTTTTTGCACCTAGGAGGTCATCAAGAGAGAGATTCGAGCCTAAGAGACTTTCATATGTTGACAAAGGCAAGAAAGTGATCTTGATTCCACCAATTTTGCATTTTTCATCTCACATGAAGAGCCCAAGAACCCATTTTCATGACACCATCTCGCCTTCCTCTCATAGCTACATCTCCAACCATCACTTTGGCTTCCCCTCCAGTGGCAATCCACAACACCTCACCTTTGACTCCAGGCAAGGCTCCAGTAACTCCACCTTTTCTATCCCCGGACATGGCTGCATTTCACCACACTGCTCCTCCATCACCTTTTTCCTTTGCTGGATCTCCAGAGCGCTCTCCTTTAGCTGCTCCTGCACTGGTTCCATCACCAGCTACAAAGCAATCAACGCCTGCTCCCAGCCTCCCACACCCCTTGGCTACTCATCACCCAGTCACCCCACCCTCACATCCTTCTACCATACCCGATCGGCCCTACTCAAGACCTCCGCCTAGTATTTTCATGCATTAAATGTGGCATGCAAAGTACAAATGGCAATTCCTATGGTAGCTCGAGTTTCTACTTCTACCTACCTTGAATATTTTATTCTAAGATGGGTCTTTACTAAGCCAAAAGAGCTCAATTCATCTTTGGCATTTTTAGGACCCCTACTTACAACATTAGATAGATTTTTCCAATATTTCAACACTCCTCCTAAAAAAGTATCTAATGTGGATCAAGCATCGATCTTGAGATAAGACCAAGATTAGATCTATGTTTTGACAATGCACTTTTGCAAAGTGGCTTTGTGAGAAGATCAGCAATACATGAAGATGTGTCAACATGTTCCAAGTTTATTTCACCTCCAATAAGCTTTTCCCTTACAAAATGGTGTGCCACTTCTATATGCTTGCTTCTTGCATGAAAAATAGGACTGTTTGCAAGAGCTTGGGCCGATATGTTGTCACACTTGATCAAGGGAAGATCATCCTCTTTGATGCACTTTAGCTCCATGATTAACCTCTTGATCCAAAGCACCTCTTTAGTTGTTGTAGTGAGTGCTTTGTACTTGGCCTCACAAGAAGATAGAGATATGGTATCTTGCTTCTTTGAAAGCCAAGACACAAGATTGCCTCCAAGAAAAATAGTATATGCATTAATGGACTTTTGATCCATTTATCACTTGCAAAATCGGAATCCGAATAGCCAATAATAATTAGATCTTCATTCTTGTACAATAAACCATAATCTTGAGTAGAAGATACATATCTTAGAACTCTTTTGGCCATCTTCCAATGTTGGATCTTAGGATCTTGCATAAATTGACTCAATTTGTGCACACAATAGCTCAAATCGGGTCTAGTGATAGTAAGCCAAAAAAGGGAGCCTCTAAGACTTCTATAAAAGTGTGATGTCCTCGAAGGATCTTCATCACCTTTAATAGGGTCTTTTACATGTTGCTCCATGGGAGTATCTATGCCTTTACAATTTTGCATATTGAATTTTCTCAACATAGAAAAGACATATGTAGATTGACAAATAAAAGCATACTCTTCATGAAAATCAATCTCAAGGCCTAAAATGTAATGGATCTCTCCTAGATCTTTCATTTTAAATTCTCCTCCTAATGCATCCTTAGTTTCTTGAACTAGCATCAAACAACTTCCACTAAGAATAATGTCATCTACATAGATTAGAAGAATGACAATATTACTACCATCAAACTTTAAGTACATAGAAGGATCATAGTCACTAAGCACAAATCCTAATAAGAGTAGAAAGTTGTTGAGTCTTAAATACCATGATCTAGGTGCTTGCTTCAAGCCATAAAGACTTCTAAATAGCAAACACGGCTTAGATTTATCCTTGATGAATCCTTGGTTTGTTTCATGTATATCTCCTCCTCAAGATAGCCATTCAAAAAAATGTTGGAGACATCAAGTTGATACAATTTCCACTTAAAAAATAAGGCAAGAGAGATTATGATTCTTACTGTCACCATCTTTGCTACGGGAGCAAAGGTTTCTTCATAGTCAAGGCCATATATTTGTGCAAAGCCTTTAGCACATAATCTTGTCTTGTACTTGTTGATGGAGCCATCATGATTGTATTTGATCTTGAACACCCACTTGCATCCAATGATGTGCATGTTAGGTGGTGGATCCACTAGCTTCCATGTATGGTTGGTGATTAAGACATCATATTCAATCTTCATGGCCTCATACCACTCCTTGGTATTGAGGGCTTCTTGGACATCTTTGGGCTCCTCATGAGAAACAAAATAAGCATAGGTGGAATCAAGATCCACTTGTTTTCCTTTGTCATCATAAGTGAGCCTCTTAGGCTCGGATATCTCCCTCATGGATCTTCTAGGAGTGAAAATCCGAGGACTTTCATCTTCAAATCTCGACCCCTCCAAGATTGGACTTTTCTTCTTCATGAAAAACTACATCTCTACTATCAATTACTTTAGAAGTAGAGAGCATGTAGATTTGATAGGCTTTCTTGTTGGATGAATATCCAACCATTGCTCCTTTGCTTGCCAAAGGATCATCCTTCTTTCTCGTTTCCAAGGGAATATGGACAAAGCATATGCATCCAAATGCTCTAAAGTGATCAACCTTAGGTTTCTTCAAATAAAGTGCTTCATATGGTGACTTTCCCCCAACTGCAACATGAGGGAGTCGATTGCAAAGATAGTTTGAACAATTGATGGCCTCACCCCAAAAGTCTTTTGGCAAGGATGCCACAATTCTAATGCTTTTGGAACATTCACACAAGGTTCTATTCTTTCTTTCAGCCACCCCATTTTGAGATGGTGTATATGCACAAGAAAACTCCCTTTTTTATGCCTTCAAGCTCACAATAATCATGAAATTTATTGGAAGTGTACTCACCACCTCCATCACTTCTAAGAATCTTGATTTTGTATGAAAATTGCTTTTCAACTAGAGCTTTGAACTTTAGGAAATAGTCAAACACCATAGACTTTGAAGCTAGAAGATATAACCAAAAAAACCTTGTGAAATCATCAATGAATGTTACAAAGCAAGTAGCACCACCCTTGCTTTTTGAAGATGAAGTGCATATCCATTGGATCTTCTGCATCAAAATCCACTTCTTTCTTGACCTGTACTTCCGTTCCCTCATCAAAAGGTTTAGTGATTTCTTCAGATTGTTCATCGAGTGTATGAGCTCCAATGGATGTGTAGTCTTGGTAGATGACTTTGAAAAAGGTTTCTTATGAGATTTAGATATGGCACAAGCCTCACATGGCTTGAAATTCTTGGAGATAAGATTAGGCAAGCCAATAGCTTTGGCTTTCTTGACCATGGAAATCATAGAATCATAGTTAGGATGCCCCAACCTTCTATGCCATAGTTCCTCCAAAGAAATATGAGAAGCAAAAGCACCATCACAAGAGTTAGCATACTCTTTGGGATCAAGCTTGTAGATTCCACCATATCTAGACCCAAATGCAAGGATCTCATCATGCTTCTTGATTGTACATGTATCAACATTGAAATTCACATCTAGTCCACTATCAAACAATTGCCCAACACTAATAAGATTTTTTGTTAACTTAGGAACAAAAAGTACTTTAGACAGAGAAAGAACTTTTGATGATGAAAGCTTTAAGGGAATGGTCCCTATGCCTTCGATAGTACACTCATGATCATTTGCTATGTAGTTGGACTTCTTGGCTCCTTCATAAGGTGTCATGGATGAAAAAGAATGCTTGGAGCTACACATATGTGAGGAAGCTCCACTGTCTATGTACCATGAACCATCCTTCTTGAAAGGTGATGAAGAAACACTCGAGACCATAAGAGATCCCTCTCCATCACTTGCATGAGCATCTTCTTTCTCTTCATTGGAAATGTTGGCTTGTTTGAATTGACTCTTCTTCTTGAAGCAATTGGTGGCATAATGCCCCTTCTTGCCACAAAAGAAACACTTGATGTTTTTCCTCTTCTTCTTGGATGTGAAAGCTTGAGAGGACTCATCCTCTTCTCCTTTCTCCTTGGAAATAAGATTGTTCTTGCTTGAAGAGGGTTGGTGTTGATTCTTACTTCTTGTCTTGTGCTTGTCTTTGGTAAAGAGGGCATTTACCATCAATGTTGAGAGACAGTCTTTCCATTTTCAAGAGCTTATACTCTTGTCTTGATTCTTCAAAAATGAGCACACTTTGGAGTGCTTCCAAACTCAGTAGCTCCTCCTTAATGGCATAACTCTGAACAAGGTTGTCATATTCCTCCTTTAACCCATTAAGTATGACTTGAACAAGTTCATTTTGGTTGATGGAGTCTCCTATGCATGACAATTCTCTATGGAGGTCTTTAACTCTCATTACATAGGTTGAAGCACATTCATCACTTCTCTGTACACTTTGAAAATTTTGGTTTCTTAGTGTTAGAAATCTAGAAGTATTCTTTGCCTCATAGATGGAGTTGAGAGTATCCCAAGCATCTTTGGCATTAGTATAAGCACCAATTTCTCTTAAGATGTCATTTGAGACATTCATTTTAATATAATGCAGAGCCATCCTAGCTCTTTTTTTGTACTTTGGAGTTTCTTGAGGATTTTGTGGTTCTTCTTCAATACCAAGTACAATATCCATCACATCTTGTAGAATTAAGACAGATTCTATCCTAACCTTCCAAATTGAGTAATTGGAGGTTGACAATCTTTCACTTGCTTCTAATAGAAAGGCACCCATTGAAGCCATAAAGAATGTTGGAAATAAAAAAAGATGGATGGAAAAATTGCTTATCTTCTCACTATAGGAACCAATCAAGGGTAAAAAACCAAATCTCATGTAAGACTAATCAAAAAACTGTGAGATAGATCTCACTAGCTTGACAATCTCTCTAAAAATAGATTTGAATCATCAAAAAAGATGAAGTATGACAAAAGTTATGGTTCTATGAATTTCACACGTGTGAAATACTCCAAATATGTCAAATTGACTCAAATACAATCTATTTTTATGAAACAATTTGCCCAGATCCTCTAAATTTTGCGTAAATCACATATAGATGAGATTGGTCAACATCTGGATGATTTTTGTGATCATTCAAGCAATAAATGACATGTACTCATGATTTGCCATAGGTCTAGGTGCCCTACCTATGACTATTCAAAAGCTTATAACTTTTGATTGGCTTATCCAACTGTCATGATTCAAATTGCATCAAAATCTACACATTTCTAGCTTTCTAGTGGGCGAAATTGCATGAAATTTGGATCTAAGGTGAGAGAGAACCACCAAACTGAAAATGGGCGGATTTCACATGTGCCTGCACCTGAAATTCCGTACAGTCCCTGATCTGGACCATTCAAGGTGATTTGAAGCTCTATATCACCAGAAAACTGCAAACTAGCTAGAAAGTAGAATCTAGACAATTCCTAACTTGAATTCTGATCAAATTTGCAAATTTTTGATTAGATTTGCTTGTAGATCTTAGGTAGGCTATGATACCATGTTGAATTCACACGTGTGGGACGCCCTACACATGTACTTTTGATCTCCTAAGCCCAATAATACCATGAAGATCAAACTAGCATTGATTGACAATAGGAAAGTTGATCATACAAGAAATATTATTGTGTTACAAGCAAGATATGTCAACAAAACATGAAACTAAGTACAATAAATGCCTCAACTCGGCTAGAGAGAGAATATGAAAGTACAAACTCGAGTAGAGAGAGAGGGCACAAAGAACTTAGTCTCCAAATTTGCATTATACACAAATTTCATCATCTTCTCAATGAGAGTACATCACATATATATAGATCCATGGACTCTCCTCCTACTTTGAGTTGAATTGGATTTATGAATCCACCTCTCAAGCTATCTAGACTTATTCAAGCCACCTCAATATGTCTAATTGTGCCACCTAGTATTTTCATGCATTAAATGTGGCATGCAATGTACAAATGGCAATTCCTATGGTAGCTCAAGTTTCTACTTCTACCTACCTTGAATATATTATTCTAAGATGGGTCTTTACTAAGCCAAAAGAGCACAATTCATCTTTGGCATTTTTAGGACCCCTACTTACAACATTAGATAGATTTTTCCAATATTTCAACAATCCACCTGTGGTGGACCTAAATCCACAAGCAATCTTTGTAACCATACCGCTTCTTGTGTAGTATTGTTGAGTGCTCGATATTCAGCTTCCGTCGATGATAAGGCTACTGTAGGTTGCTTTTTGCTGCTCCATGAAATTGCAGCTGTACCATAACTGAATGTATGACCACTGGTAGATCTTCTGTCATCAATATTACCTGCCCAATCGGCATCTGTATAACCTACCAACATTGGCGCTTCAGGCTAATCATACTTCAAACCAAAATTCAATGTCCCTCGAATGCATCTGAGAATACGTTTAGCAGACTTCCAGTGTGCTTGACTAGGATCTTGCATAAATTGACTAACAACACCAATACCATAAGAAATATCAAGTCGTGTGTGTGTCAAATAAATCAAACTACCCACCAGCTGTCTATACAAATAAGCATCCACTTTCTCAAATTCATCATATGCAGTAAGCTTCATGTTGACATCCATAGGTGTACTCAAAGGCTTACAATCTTGCATATTGAACTTATAAAGCAAAATCTTGTGCATATTTGCTTTGTGTAAGAAAAACCATGTCTTCCTTTTGCCATACTTCAATGCCAAGACAATAGTGCATCAATCCTAAATCACTCATGTCAAAAGCTATGAAAAGATCTGATTTCATTTCATCAATTAAGCTCTCATTACTTCCTGTAATAATCAAATCATCCACGTACAGCACAATGAACACTATATCTAAATTTTGCCATAGAATGTAAAGATTAGGATCAACATCACTCTTTATCATTCCCCTTTGCTTGAAGTGTTCATCAATGCAAGAGTACCACGCCCGTGGTGCTTGCTTCAATCCATAAATGGCTTTGTTGAGCTTACAAACGAGATTCTCTCTCCCTTTGAACGTATAGTTACCATCTTAGCTACGGGTGAGAAGGTTTCTTCAAAATCAATACCTTCATGCTGCTCAAATCCTCTTGCAACCAACCGTGCTTTATACTTGTTGAGTTGCCCATCAGCTCCATATTTGATCTTGTATATCCATTTGCAAGTGATAGGCGTCTTATCATCAGGTAGCTCAACCAAGTTCCACGTCCTATTTTTCGATACAACTTCCATTTCTGTTTCCATAGCTTCACGCCTTTGCTTTATCAAAAGTTTTTGGTTCTTGAGCCTTGAGCACAAAACCCATTAGGGCTAGATTCATCTCTAATCTTGCATGAGGTTTTCGATTTCTACTTGATCTTCTAAGCTCTCCCTGCTCACTTGATTCGAGAGTATCTCCCTTATTGGCGTCACTTGTTACTGACAAGTAACTCCTAGAAATCTCATTATTGAACCTGTCTTTTTCCATTGGCTCTTCCATATCGACACCAACTTCTTTCTTCACTTGCACTTTAGCTTTATCATCAAAGAGATCAATTGTCAATTTTATTTGGTCATTTTGACCCATCTCATCAAATGTGGCATCTCTGGAAATCACGATCTTTTGTGCATCTGTGTCATACATCATGTATACCTTGGCTCTTTCATCATATCCAAGAAAAATACACTTAACAGCTTTTGCATCCAGCTTCTTTTGTTTTTCATCAGGTACATGACCGTAAGCATCACAACCAAATATTCGTAAATGAGAAACATTAGGTTTATTTCCAGTAAAATCTTCGTAAGGTGTCTTACCCTCCACGGACTTCGTAGGACACCGATTCAAGATGTGAGTAGCTATGTTGCATGCTTCTGCCCAAAAAGTATTTGGCAAACCGTTGCTCTTAAGCATTGCCCTAGCCATCTCCACAATGGATCTGTTTTTCCGTTCGGCAACTCCGTTCTGTTGTGGTGAATAGGGTGTAGTGGTTTGTCTTAATCCCCTGATCCTTGCAGAAATTTATAAACTTTGTTGAAAAATTCTCACTGCCACCATCTGATCTGAAGGTCTTAATATAACAACCTATTTGTTTTTCAACTAGAGCCTTGAACTCTCTAAACTTGGCAAAAGCATCCGATTCCTTGCTTATGAAATAAATCCAGATATGTCTACTATAGTCATCAATGAATGTGATGAAATAGTAACAACCACTAATGGACCTAGTTTGTATTGGTCCACACAGATCACTATGAACAAGATCAAGAATGCCATTGGCTCTTCTTGCTCCATCTTTGGGAAATCTCTCTCTATGTTGTTTTCCCAAAATGCAACCCTCACAAATTTTTCCTTCAAAAGAGATATCAGACAATCCAACAACTAGATTACCTCTTTTAAGGATTTGCAAGCTTTGAGCACTGATATGACCAAATCTTTGATGCCAAAGATCACTTCGACTATCAACATTGCTTACCATAGCTTGAGTAAAATATCTCGCATTCAATTTGTAGAGTCGATTCTCGTTCTCTTTACCTCTGGCGCGTCACTCCGATATTGGTATTGATATGTGATATCGGTATGATGGACGGATGTACGACTGCTCTTGGTTTTCTTTACCTCTGGCGCATCGATCCGATTTTGGTACGGATATGCTATAACTGTATGACACACGGATGTACGACTGCTCAAGATTTTTCCTACCTCTGGCACGTCGATCCAATACTGGTACGAAAAAGACTAAAAATAGAGGAAATATAAGAACTTTCAGAGGGAATATTCTAGATTTCCCACTTCAGCGTGGTGGCTACGCCGCCTCCTCTTTGCAAATATTTTGAAATGTGTGACCGTTCAAAAGATAGAGATCAGTAATGTGAAAAGTATGAAGCCTTCTAACTCTGAATGGTACTACTAGACACTGTCTAGTATGATTTGCGGTACTCCGAACAGACAAATGAGAGATTTCTTGGCAAACCTCTCACACAAATAGCACTTTCCACAATAACTAAAAAGTATTGTAAAAATCTCCCCAGCTCAACAAATTTTCAATCTGTTTGATGCTGCCCTGGCCTTTCTGATGCCTCCGGGACTGTGTATTTGTTTCCCACTGATGATTCTGAGCTCCAACCCTACAAAATACACCAAAGAAGAATTTCTTCCAGCCGTTTTTGTCTCTCCAAGCTTTCACCTCCCGTGAAGGACTTTCTCACTTCCTTGCGGAGCCTGTGACAAGCTGTATCCATTGATCAGGCATGTAGGACTATCGCTGCTCTGATACCATGTCAAGAACTAGATATGCAACATCAAGCATTCACCATAAGCAATCACCACAAGAAGGCAGAAGAAGAACATGCACTGTCACTCTATCACACTAACTCATACAGAATGTAAAATGTACAAATAAACCCTAAACCCTGATAGAGAGAAAAAACCTACCAGTACACTAATAGACTAGCCTACGGCTATTGACAACTGGTCACAGCTGTCAACATTAATGTGCATCATAAATAGTAACAATGAAGTTTATCATTGATTTCTAACAGTGATGGTTAGATAAATGAGTGAACCAATTACTTGATACAGAGACTACTGTACTCGAAGGATCATTCATTTTTACTTACAATGAGCTTTACATTTGACTCCATTAGTGTATCAATAAACTTTCCATCTACCATATGAAATATTTCTAGAATAGAATTAGCATAATTCTCTTGACAAATGAAGATAAATTGAGAAGTTCTAAATACCTCTATTCCTAAAGATATATGGCAATAGACCAAGATCATGCACCTCAAACTTTTTTTTTTTCCTTTTGAGTGCAATCTTGATATCATCCTTTTGAGTGCAATCTTGATATCATCAATATCGGATTGTTGCTTCCACTCAAAATGATATCATCCACATAGATTAGAAGAATGGTAACATCCTTTTCAACAAATCTATAGTAAAGTGATTGATAAGTGTATCATAGTTTTCAAAGCTAGATATGAGGAGTGTGAAAACTTGTCAAATTTGGCAAATCTAGCTTGATTGAACCATGTAAATATGTATATTGATGGGTCCCACATGTCTAAGTCTATGTTTCCACTTGTGAACCTACTCTAGAATAGGTTAGATCATGTTCATATATTTGGTCAAGTGTTTTTGGTGATGTATACCAAATCCCTAAAATCATGGAGTTGGTCAATGATCAATTGATAATAAATCAATCAATCCTTCTTGGGAGTCATTAATAGGCATCAAGTAAGGTCCAAAATATTGAACTTCAACACACTGCTACTCTTTTCTTCTATGCAAGTTCTTGATCAATCTGCTCTTCTTGCTCTGGATTGATATAGGCACACAATAATAGATACTTTGTTCAAGTTTAGTGCAATGAAATCCTATTTTAAATGAGTAGTTTTAGGTAAATGTTAAAATTTTAACAAGAATAAGTCAGAATTTATTTGATCTAATGGAAAGATGTCTCTGCTTTCTAATTTCTTGCATATGTTTTCAAAATTATGATTCTAGCAAAGCTTGTATTCCTCTTCAGTTGGATCTCTCCCAGAAATCGTAGCTTGTAGACAACAAAGAAACTTGCTAGCAATTAAGCTACGAAAAGAACTAAGTTGACAATCATGCAATGAAATTTAGGTTTAAAAATTGCTAACAAAAGAATTCTACAAAACGTTGTTCCCCCCGGAGCCAAGATGACTAATATTATTCAAGCTCAGTCTTACTCTTGGAGCTTCCTCATGCTTGTCATATTTATGGGGGGTTTTTCTAAACTCACTCGTGAGCAAAGTCAAAGTATTTTTGCTACACGAGCTTGGCTTGCTTGGTATACTTGTCCTTTGACATTGTTGACAAAGCTGGTCAAGATAGTGACACATGTGCTTGGCAAGTTTTGACAATATCCATTTATTATTAAATGGCAAGTCCCATGGACATTTCCTGTGCAACTCCTCTATAATACAATCATTTCATTAGTTGGTTGTAAACACCAATCTTTGAGAGGATCTCTAATATATAGTTTGGTCATTTACCGAGCTCGTTTTATGACAAAATATTGATTATTATCTCCCATATTCAAAGATCCAACATCATGAATCTCATATGGACATGTTGTGGACTCGCCATTAGGCATTGGATGTCATCATCATGAATTGACTGCTCGTAAATGTGCTGGCAAGCAGAAGGATTTAAACCTCTCATGAGACGCAGTGCCTCCTCTCGGTCACTGCCAGAGGTGACACCTCCATGGCCACCGCCAGAGCTACGACTACTGCTAGACCTAGAGGTGCACTTGTGAGAAAATTAGAATCAAAACATACTTGATGGACCTTAGATCTTAACAAGTCTTTTTCGAATGATTTGGTGAAGATATCAGCCACACACTTCCTTGATGAGACATGTTGAAGCTCCATCTCCTTTGCCATGACTCGTTCCCTCAAAATGATAAGCCACTTCAATATGCTTGCTCCTTGCATGAAAAATAGGATTGCTTGCCAAACTTTGGGTTGAAAGGTTATCACAAAAGATGATTGGGCTCTCTATAAAATCCATCAAGTTAAGATTCTTTACCGTTCTCTTGATCCAAAGCATCTCCTTTGTGCATGAAGTCAAGGCTTTGAACTTGGCCTCACTAGATGATAATGAGATTGTTGCTTGTTTTTTCGACATCCCTAAGATAGCTCCATCACCTATGAAAATAGCATGTGCATTTATGAATATCCTACCCCATTTGATCTCCAGCAAAGTCCGAATCTAAAAGTCCATACAGGTTAGGTGATGATCCTCTATAAACAATGCCAAAATCTCTAGAACCTGAGATGTACCTCAATACTCTTTTGCCTAGCTTCCAATGATCCACAATAGGATCATGCATGAATTGACTTAATCTATTAACACAATAGCTAAGATCAGGTCTTTTGATTGTCAAGAATTAGATATGCAACATCAAGCATTCACCATAAGCAATCACCACAAGAAGGCGGAAGAAGAACACGCACTGTCACTCTATCACACTAACTCATACAGAATGTAGAATGTACAAATGTAAAACTGGATTTTTGGCAAGGTGAATGCAACTTTGATTATTGCAAGATATTTTAGTCGCATCCAAGTTGAATTCACATGTGTGGAATGCCCTACACATGTACTTTTAATCTCCTAAGCCCAATAATACCATAAAGATCAAACTAGCATTGATTGACAATAGGAAAGCTGATCATACATGAAATATTATTGTGTTACAAGCAAGATATGTCAACAAAACATGAAACTAAGTACAATAAATGCCTCAACTCGGCTAGAAAGAGAATATGAAAGTACAAACTCGAGTAGAGAGAGAGGGCACAAAGATCTTAGTCTCCAAATTTGCATTATACACAAATTTCATCATCTTCTCAATGAGAGTACATCACATATATATAGATCCATGGACTCTCCTCCTACTTTGAGGTGAATTGGAGTTATGAATCCACCTCTCAAGCTATATAGAATTATTCAAGCCACCTCAATATGGCTAATTGTGCCAACTAGTATTTTCATGCATTAAATTTGGCATGCAAAATACAAATGGCAATTCCTATGGTAGCTCGAGTTTCTACTTCTACATACCTTGAATGTTTTATTCTAAGATGGGTCTTTACTAAGCCAAAAGAGCTCAATTCATCTTTGGCATTTTTAGGACCCCTACTTACAACATTAGATAGATTTTTCCAATATTTCAACAATCCATCTGTGGTTGACCTAAATCCACAAGCAATCTTCATAACCATACCGCTTCTTGTGTAGCATTGCTGAGTGCTCAATATTCAACTTCCGTCGATGATAAGGCTACTGTAGGTTGCTTTTTGCTGCTCCATGAAATTGCAGCTGTACCATAACTGAATGTATGACCACTGGTAGATCTTCTATCATCAATATTACCTGCCCAATTGGTATCTGTATAACCTACCAACATTGGCGCTTCAGGCTAATCATACTTCAAACCAAAATTCAATGTCCCTCGAATGCATCTGAGAATACGTTTAGCAGACTTCCAGTGTGCTTGACTAGGATCTTGCATAAATTGACTAACAACACCAATACCATAAGAAATATCAAGTCGTGTGTGTGTCAAATAAATCAAACTACCCACCAGCTGTCTATACAAATAAGCATCCACTTTCTCAAATTCATCATATGCAATAAGCTTCATGTTGACATCCATAGGTGTACTCAAAGGCTTACAATCTTGCATATTCAACTTATAAAGCAAATTTTGTGCATATTTGCTTTGTGTAAGAAAAACCATGTCTTCCTTTTTCCATACTTCAATGCCAAGACAATAGTGCATCAATCCTAGATCACTCATGTCAAAAGCTTTGAAAAGATCTGATTTTATTTCAGCAATTAAGCTCTCATTACTTCTTGTAATAATCAAATCATCCACGTACAAAACAATGAACACTATATCTGAATTTTGTCTTAGAATGTAAAGATTAGGATCAACATCACTCTTTATCATTCCCCTTTGCTTGAAGTGTTCATCAATGCAAGAGTACCACGCCCGTGGTGCTTGCTTCAATCCATATATGGCTTTGTTGAGCTTACAAACGAGATGCTCTCTCCCTTTGAACGTATAGTTACCATCTTAGCTATGGGTGCGAAGGTTTCTTCAAAATCAATACCTTCCTGCTGCTCAAATCCTCTCGCAACCAACCGTGCTTTATACTTGTTGAGTTGCCCATCAGCTCCATATTTGATCTTGTATATCCATTTGCAAGTGATAGGCATCTTATCATCATGTAGCTCAACCAAGTTCCACGTCCTATTTTTTGATATAACTTCCATTTCTGTTTCCATAGCTTCACGCCTTTGCTTTATCAAAAGTTTTTGGTTCTTGAGCCTTGAGCACAGAACTCATTAGGGCTAGATTCATCTGTAATCTTGCATGAGGTTTTCGATTTCTACTTGATCTTCGAAGCTCTCCCTGCTCACTTGATTCGGGAGTATCTCCCTTATTGGCGTCACTTGTTACTGACCAGTACCTCCTAGGAATCTCATTATTGACCCTGTCTTTTTCCATTGGCTCTTCCATATTGACACCAACTTCTTTCTTCACTTGCACTTTAGCTTTATCATCAAAGAGATCAATTGTCAATTTTATTTGGCCATTTTGACCCATCTCATCAAAAGTAACATCTCTGGAAATCACGATCTTTGTGCATCTATGTCATACACCATGTATGCCTTGGCGCTTTCATCATATCCAAGGAAAATACACTTAACAGCTTTTGCATCCAGCTTCTTTCATTTTTCATCAGGTACATGACCGTAAGCATCACAACCAAATATTCATAAATTAGAAACATTAGGTTTATTTCCAGTAAAAGCTTCGTAAGGTGTCTTACCCTCCACGAACTTCGTAGGACACCGATTCAAGATGTGAGTAGCTATGTTGCATGCTTCTGCCCAAAAAGTATTTGGCAAACCGTTGCTCTTAAGCATTGCCCTAGCCATCTCCACAATGGATCTGTTTTTCCGTTCGGCAACTCCGTTCTGTTGTGGTGAATAGGGTGTAGTGGTTTGTCTTGATCCCGTGATCCTTGCAGAAATTTATAAACTTTGTTGAAAAATACTCACTGCCACCATCTGATCTGAAGGTCTTGATATAACAACCTGTTTGTTTTCAACTAGAGCCTTGAACTCTCTAAACTTGGCAAAAGCATCAGATTCCTTGCTTATGAAATAAATCCAAATATGTCTACTATAGTCATCAATGAATGTGATGAAATAGTAACAACCACTAATGGACCTAGTTTGTATTTGTCCACACAGATCACTATGAACAAGATCAAGAATGCCATTGGCTCTTCTTGCTCCATCTTTGGGAAATCTCTCTCTATGTCGTTTTCCCAAAATGCAACCCTCACAAATTTTTCCTTCAAAAGAGATATCAGACAATCCAACAACTAGATTACCTCTTTTAAGGATTTGCAAGCTTTGAGCACTGATATGACCAAATCTTTGATGCCAAAGATCACTTCGACTATCAACATTGCTTACCATAGCTTGAGTAAAATATCTCGCATTCAATTTGTAGAGTCGATTCCCGTTCTCTTTACCTCTGGCGCGTCGCTCCGATATTGGTATTGATATGTGATATCGGTATGACGGACGGATGTACGACTGCTCTTGGTTTTCTTTACCTCTGGCGCATTGATCCGATTTTGGTACGGATATGCTATAAATGTATGACGCACGGATGTACGACTGCTCAAGATTTTCCCTACCTCTGGCACGTCGATCCAATATTGGTACGAAAAAGATTAAAAATAGAGGAAATATAAGAACTTTCAGAGGGAATATTCTAGATTTCCTACTTCAGCGTGGTGGCTATGACGTCTCCTTCTACCTACCTTGAATGTTTTATTCTAAGATGGGTCTTTACTAAGCCAAAAGAGCTCAATTCATCTTTGGCATTTTTAGGACCCCTACTTACAACATTAGATAGATTTTTCCAATATTTCAACAATCCATCTGTGGTGGACCTAAATCCACAAGCAATCTTCATAACCATACCGCTTCTTGTGTAGCATTGCTGAGTGCTCAATATTCAGCTTCCGTCGATGATAAGACTACTGTAGGTTGCTTTTTGTTGCTCCATGAAATTGCAGCTGTACCATAACTGAATGTATGACCACTGGTAGATCTTCTGTCATCAATATTACCTGCCCAATCGGCATCTGTATAACCTACCAACATTGGCGCTTCAGGCTAATCATACTTCAAACCAAAATTCAATGTCCCTCGAATGCATCTGAGAATACGTTTAGCAGACTTCCAGCGTTCTTGACTAGGATCTTGCATAAATTGACTAACAACACCAATAGCATAAGAAATATCAGGTCGTGTGTGTGTCAAATAAATCAAACTACCCACCAGTTGTCTATATAAATAAGCATCTACTTTCTCAAATTCATCATATGCAGTAAGCTTCATGTTGACATCCATAGGTGCACTCAAAAGCTTACAATCTTGCATATTGAACTTATAAAGCAAATCTTGTGCATATTTGCTTTGTGTAAGAAAAACCATGTCTTCCTTTTGCCATACTTCAATGCCAAGACAATAGTGCATCAATCCTAGATCACTCATGTCAAAAGCTTTGAAAAGATCTGATTTTATTTCATCAATTAAGCTCTCATTACTTCTTGTAATAATCAAATCATCCACGTACAAAACAATGAACACTATATCTGAATGTTGCCTTAGAATGTAAAGATTAGGATCAACATCACTCTTTATCATTCCCCTTTGCTTGAAGTGTTCATCAATGCAAGAGTACCACGCCCGTGGTGCTTGCTTCAATCCATATATGGCTTTGTTGAGCTTACAAACGAGATGCTCTCTCCCTTTGAACGTATAGTTACCATCTTAGCTATGGGTGCGAAGGTTTCTTCAAAATCAATACCTTCCTGCTGCTCAAATCCTCTCGCAACCAACCGTGCTTTATACTTGTTGAGTTGCCCATCAGCTCCATATTTGATCTTGTATATCCATTTGCAAGTGATAGGCATCTTATCATCAGGTAGCTCAACCAAGTTCCACGTCCTATTTTTTGATATAACTTCCATTTCTGTTTCCATAGCTTCATGCCTTTGCTTTATCAAAAGTTTTTGGTTCTTGAGCCTTGAGCACAGAACCCATTAGGGCTAGATTCATCTCTAATCTTGCATGAGGTTTTTGATTTCTACTTGATCTTCTAAGCTCTCCCTGCTCACTTGATTCGAGAGTATCTCCCTTATTGGCGTCACTTGTTACTGACCAGTACCTCCTAGGAATCTCATTATTGACCCTGTCTTTTTCCATTGGCTCTTCCATATCGACACCAACTTCTTTCTTCACTTGCACTCTAGCTTTATCATCAAAGAGATCAATTGTCAATTTTATTTGGCCATTTTGACCCATCTCATCAAAAGTAACATCTCTGGAAATCACAATCTTTGTGCATCTCTGTCATACATCATGTATGCCTTGCCTCTTTCATCATATCCAAGGAAAATACACTTAACAGCTTTTGCATCCAGCTTCTTTCGTTTTTCATCAGGTACATGACCGTAAGCATCACAACCAAATATTAGTAAATGAGAAACATTAGGTTTATTTCTAGTAAAAGCTTCGTAAGGTGTCTTACCCTCCACGAAATTCGTAGGACACCGATTCAAGATGTGAGTAGCTATGTTGCATGCTTCTGCCCAAAAAGTATTTGGCAAACCCTTGCTCTTAAGCATTGCCCTAGCCATCTCCACAATGGATCTGTTTTTCCGTTCGGCAACTCCGTTCTGTTGTGGTGAATAGGGTGTAGTGGTTTGTCTTGATCCCCTGATCCTTGCAGAAATTTATAAACTTTGTTGAAAAACACTCACTGCCACCATCTGATCTGAAGGTCTTAATATAACAACCTGTTTGTTTTCAACTAGAGCCTTGAACTCTCTAAACTTGGCAAAAGCATCAGATTCCTTGCTTATGAAATAAATCCAGATATGTCTACTATAGTCATCAATGAATGTGATGAAATAGTAACAACCACTAATGGACCTAGTTTGTATTGGTCCACACGAATCACTATGAACAAGATCAAGAATGCCATTGGCTCTTCTTGCTCCATCTTTGGGAAATCTCTCTCTATGTTGTTTTCCCAAAATGCAACCCTCACAAATTTTTCCTTCAAAAGAGATATCAGACAATCCAACAACTAGATTACCTCTTTTAAGGATTTGCAAGCTTTGAGCACTGATATGACCAAATCTTTGATGCCAAAGATCACTTCGACTATCAACATTGCTTACCATAGCTTGAGTAAAATATCTCGCATTCAATTTGTAGAGTCGATTCCCGTTCTCTTTACCTCTGGCGCATCGCTCTGATATTGGTATTGATATGTGATATCGGTATGACGGACGGATGTACGACTGCTCTTGGTTTTCTTTACCTCTGGCGCATTGATCCGATTTTGGTATGGATATGCTATAACTGTATGACGCACGGATGTACGACTGCTCAAGATTTTTCCTACCTCTGGCACGTCGATCCAATATTGGTACGAAAAAGATTAAAAATAGAGAAAATATAAGAACTTTCAGAGGGAATATTCTAGATTTCCTACTTCAGCGCGGTGGCTATGTCGTCTCCTCTTTGCAAAGATTTTGAAATGTGTGACCGTTCAAAAGATAGAGATCAGTAATGTGAAAAGTGTGAAGCCTTCTAGCTCTGAATGGTACTACTAGACACTGTCTAGTATGATTTGCGGTACTCCAAATAGACAAATGAGAGATTTCTTGGCAAACCTCTCACACAAATAGCACTTTCCACAATAACTAAAAGGTATTGTAAAAATCTCCCCAGCTCAACAGATATTCAATCTGTCTGATGCTGCCCTGGCCTTTCTGATGCCTTTGGGACTGTGCTTTTGTTTCCCACTGATGATTCTGAGCTCCAACCCTACAAAATACACCAAAGAAGAATTTTTTCCAGCCATTTTTGTCTCTCCAAGCTTTCACCTCCCATGAAGGACTTTCTCACTTCGTTGTGGAGCCTGTGACAAGCTGTATCCACTGATCAGGCATGCAGGACTATCGCTGCTCTGATACCATGTCAAGAACTAGATATATGCAACATCAAGCATTCACCATAAGCAATCACCACAAGAATGCGGAAGAAGAACACGCACTGTCACTCTATCACAGTAACTCATACAGAATGTAAAATGTACAAATAAACCCTGAACCCTGATAGAGAGAAAAAACCTACCAGTAGACTAATAGACTAGCCTACGGCTATTGACAGCTGGTCACAGCTGTCAGCATTAATGTGCATCATAAACAGTAACAATGAAGTTTATCATTGATTTCTAACAGTGATGGCTAGATAAATGAGTGAACCAATAAGCTTCATACAGAGAGTACTGTACTCGAAGGATCATTCATTTTTACTTACAGTGAGCTTTACATTTGACTCCATTAGTGTATCAATAAACTTTGCATTTACCATATGAAATATTTCTAGAATAGAATTAGCATAATTCTCTTGACAAATGAAGATAAATTGAGAAGTTCTAAATACCTCTATTCCTAAAGATATATGGCAATAGACCAAGATCATGCACCTCAAACTTTTTTTTTTTTCCTTTTGAGTGCAATCTTGATATCATCCTTTTGAGTGCAATCTTGATATCATCAATATCGGATTGTTGCCTCCACTCAAAATGATATCATCCACATAGATTAGAAGAACGGTAACATCATTTTCAACAAATATATAGTAAAGTGAATGATCATACTCACTCATTATGAAGTTCTATGAAAGTAGAAAAGTATTAAGCTTAGCATACCAACTCCTTGGTGCTTGCTTATGTCCATACAAACTCTTTTGTAGAAAGCGCACATGATTAGGCTTGCCATGCAAAATGTAGCCCTCAGATTGCTCCATAAACACCTCCTCATCAAGATCTTCATTCAAGAATGGCTTAGTGATATCCAATTGCCATAGATCCCATCCAAAAAGTGTCGCAGCAAAAATCTACATGCAAAAGCTAGAATCTTGATATATCTGTTGGGGGTATTCCCAACACAACGTGAGCAAAGGGATAGATTTAATAATAAATGTGTTGTGAGGGCATGGCTTCCTGCGCGTATAAGTCCATGGCCCAATGAGCATGTGAGCTAATTGTAAATAGAAATAATAGACTTATGCCCTTTGTAATTAAAATAAAACTTTAGGCCCAAAGTCATTTTAAAACTTAGAGTTTACTCTTTAGAGTTGGGTCCACTTTTGGACTCACATGAATCTTGTGAATTTTAATGTACTTTTTATGGACCAAACCAACCAGTAAAAGACCACAAAAAACACACCAATCTGCATTTTTGGAAGGAAAAAGAGCCTAAAATTTTGTCAGATTTTAATATCTCCAAAACTAGTGACAATTAGCCCTCGCACGACTGACAGTAGCTCCAGGGTACTTCCTAGAAGATTGCAAAATACAGAGAAAAAACCAAAAAAAATTTAAAAAACTCTTGTAAAAAATCAAAAAAATTCAAATCTTCACCAGAACTCTCGTAGAGCCCTCTGAAGTTCCACCTCAATGAGACCAGGACACAGAGAAGCTTGCGAGAGTTAGTTCACTGTCTAAGTGCCTGTGCGAGAGTTCTCAGTGGAAAAAAGACGAAAAAAATACCAAAGAACCCTCGCAGACACTAAAATTTTCAGTTCCAGTGCTCAAGAACCCTCGTAGAAAATTTTAAAATTTCATCTCAGTGAAATCAGGACACAGAAGAGTCTACGAGAGTTTGTTTGATTTTAGTGAGTAGAAAATTGGGTTTAAGTGTTAAAAAATCACTAAAAAGTGGAGATCCATCACATCCTTCTAGAGAAAACTCTCGTAGACCACTCCAATCGATCCAGAATGTCAATTTCCATCAGTGGTGAAGCCTACGAGTTTTAGTAAAAAATTATTGGTGAAGGTCGAGCCAAATTAGTGGTTCTGAACACTCGCAAACAATGAAACTTTCACTTCTTGCAAGAGTTAACCCTCGCAAAGACTTCCAGAGTCAGATCTACCCTAGATTCAGCTCCTGTGAATCTTGCAAAATTTAATTCCAAGTAATCAGAGAGATATCAAGATTTTTTGACTGAAAAATAGCTAAAGAACCCTCGCAAAACCAACTCTCGCACAAGAGAACCCTCGCAGACTAGATCAGTAGGAAGATCTACACCAGATCCAACTATTGTCAAAATCTTAGGTCGATTAGTGCAAGGAGTAAAAATTTATCAAGGAAAAATCACCATAAGGGGCCTGATTTCTCACTTTTAGCCCTTCAGATTGATCATATTCTTAAGATCTAGATTGCGTCCAACTATATCAGCAGGATTCAATAACTTTGGACTCCATCATTGAATGAATCTGAGATGTGGATGATCAATAGCAAGAAGGACAATGAATCAAGCACCACACCTTCCCAGAATAGTAGTTGTGCAACAAGAGGCAGAACCAAAACCAGTACCAATGGATCCAATGGGTCAACTCGTACTTGTCGCTCCCTTGCAAGCAGTCCGGAGGGCACCTCGGATGGAGATACCTAAATACGACGGATCATTAGATCCCATCCGCTTCCTCCAGATCTACAAACAAGCCTATGAAATCTGCGGCAATCGGACACCTATAGAGAAGTTGGTGTTGTTCCCTATGTCACTAATAGTTGTGGCTCAAGGCTAGTTTTTCAACTTGTCAGAGGAAGAAAAATCGACCTGGGAAGCAATTGAAGCGGCTCTCATCACGCGCTTTAAACCAAGGAAGTTCCTAGAAGAGCCATTTCTCCTGCTCAGCAAAGTCAAGATGGAAAAAAGAGAAAGGGTCAGGGACTATATTGAGCAGGTCAAACATCTACAAGTCTAAACGCAGTGCGGCCCTGACTCCTGATCATGTGGTAATCATGTGGCTCCTTGCGGAGTTACTATGTAGCATCGGAAGAGAACTAAAACGATGACAGCAATATGCCACTCTACAAGAAGCCATGGAAGACGCCATCAGGGAAGAAGATGAGGGACGAGATGATGAATATCCCACTACCCACACTTTGGCCCCCTCGGTAGCATCAACCTATCAAATGCCTCCAATCTGTCTACATAATTGTTGTTGGAACAGATGACTAAATTACACAAACAATAGATGGAGCAACTCACTGCTCAGTTCAATCAGAAACTGAAAGCCTTGCAAGAAGTTGTGGCAACTACGTCAAATCCATCTGATCAAAACCATCCACAGTATTCTTAGCCATATAATCAAGGGGCATCAAATGCGGCACGAAGGTATGGCGCACCGAATAATCAACAACGCATGGCCTTACCTGCACCACCAAGGCTAGCTAATCAACAAGTGGCCCACATAAACCTGACAGCAGCAGAACTAGAGATGCCAGTACCACTTCAACTTGAATAGCAGCAATGGTATGGATCGGATGAACCATATATGGATCCTGCCATAAATGAATATTATGCGGCCTATGCAGCTCAAACTCAGCGCCAGGGAGGGAGAAATTATGGCTGCTATGGATGTGGCGAAGGACACCGAATTGCTGAATGTCCTTACAAGGGACAATACACATCTTTCTGTCAGGAATGCGGATATGGACATTGCTTCAAAAACTGTCCATTGTGACCTGGGACCAGTGCACCATTGAATTTCATTGCGATACGACCAGCAACAGTTTCAGCGGGGATGCCACCAAAAAAGCAACAGATCCATGCCCCTGTATTAGCCGTCACACGAGCACATAAGCGGAAGGAAGTGGCTCCCTCACCACCACCATCAGTCTTTGATGACCAGTCCTCAACTTCAACACCATATTCGAATGTGAGGGAAGAAAGGAGACAGTACCAGAAGATATAGCATTGGGTACAGAGAGGACAAGCGGAGGATTTGACAATCACTAGACTAGATTTGAGTTATAGTGTAAGCAAGCTAAGTCAATATATGCAAGTTCCCTTGATGCATCATTGGAAAAGTGCCAAGAGAGTGCTTAGATATGTCTCTTCTACTAGATTTTTTGGCATTCTTTATCAAGGATCTAACTTGTACTTGAGGGCATATTCGGATTTAGATTTTGTAGGAGACAAGATGGATAGGAGATCTATAAGTGCATTAACCACTTTCCTTTATGGAGGAGTGATATCTTGGCTTTCCAAAAAGCAAGATACAATCTCTCTTTCCTCTTGTGAAGCCGAGTACAAGGCATTGACTTCAACAACCAAAGAACTCCTATGGCTAAGAAGACTTTTGGTGGAACTACAAGTGCTACAGGCCAAGGAGATCCCTTGCATCTATTGTGAGGATCAAGCATCTCAAAAAATTTCTACCAATCCGATCTTCCATGCTATAACAAAGCATATTGAGATAGCTCATCACTTTATGAGAGAGAAAGTGCAATCCAAGGAGGTACAACTTCATCATGTGCCATCATCTAAGTGCATAGCTGATATCTTAGCCAAGCCATTGTCTAAAGATCCATTTTTTAAGTTAAGATGTGCTCTTGGAATTATAGATAGATGTACATTAGACTTACCAAGTTAGAAGTGAGGAGGAGTGTTAAAACTATCACTTCCAACTTGATGTACTTGGTTAATCTTGAGATATTTGATCATGATACGATCTCACACATGTGGAGCCTATTCCCACATGTGAAAGGATGTACATAACTTAGATGGACCTACACAAGTGTGAAATTAACCTTTGAGTAGAATCTAGAAAAAAGTCATTTTGGTCAAACTTTTTGTAAATAGATTGCACTTCCATGTGAATGAGTAAATGCTCCCACATGTCAAGATGCTATTCACATGTGTGGATAAGATTGTAGATGATAAGATAGAGAGATTCCATTAGATCCTATTTTATAAGGAATGTTCCTATAATTGTGGAAGACTAGCTTTTTTGTTTCTAGCTAATGAGAATAGTCAACTTTGGAAAATGAGCATATATGGCTCCCATTGGTGGATCTGAATGACTAGGCACTCTTCACACATGTGAAGGCTTGTTGGATAGTACTCAGCTCGTGGATGTACTTGATCTATAAAGGGATCAACTAAATCAATGAGAAGTTGATGTGACATTGGCAATTTCTAGTTTTGCTTGTAATTCTCACATTTGTCTTGAGTTTTTATGATTGGAATGCTTTTGTATGTAAATCTACTTCACTCTCAATTTATAGTCCGTGCTGGTACTCTCCTCCACACGTGTGAGGCCACTCTTTATAGTTTTCAATCATTCGATCCATTGCTCTTGCTAAAATCATAGTGTAATGCATCTAGATCAAGATGTAACAAATAGAACTTGATAGATCATTGGATTCAGCAATCAATAACTCTTAATAATTGTTTTGTACAATCATAATTGTCCTTTTTATCAAAAAATTCACAATGTTTGTCCTACAAAAAGATGTCTTGAAGGTCCTTAAAGGAGGTAATCTCTCCCATAATGTAATTTCCCTTAAAAACATTTGAATTTTTTTTTAAACCCCATTCATTTCTATGTATACCAGTTCCATGTCCCTCATCGGCCACTTGTCGTAAGTTGGTCTCTCAATTTCTCGATCTGCATAAAAACGATCATGCGCTCTCTTTTTCCATTTCTAAAGTGTTTTGATCTTCAAAAACATCATAAAACTATATTCATCATTTGCTATTTGTATCATGAGTCAATCCCATTTTCCTCTCGCCATTAAAACCTTGCTAGTGTAAGCAATCACATGATACTTCACTGATTCATTTATCAAGGATAGGGCCTTCTATGTCCTTTTATCAAATGACCTCATGTTGGAAAGAGATGTTATTTGGCCTTTGTTTCACCACCATGACAATGTTCCAAAGCTTCTTCTCCATCAAATTTTTCTTCATATTAACTAGTACTACGCTATTATTAGATATTACTAGATTCACCAAGCTTTGATTCATCCAATCCTACCATTTTTTTCAAAAATAGCTCCATCTTTTGAGGGCTCAATGAAAGCCTATGAGAGTGATTTCAAGTTTCATAAGTCAACTTTAAGGTCTCCCCCAAAATGTCATAGGCTCTCTAGTCACTATGTTTGGCCTAACACTCCAAAAATAGCTCCAAATTGTCGAAATGCTCCAATGCAGGGTCACTAACTACCTTGGACTTGGAATGGTCTAGTAGCACCTGTGATCCAACTCCTTGACATGCTACAAGCATTGCATAGAGTGTTGAAACTAAGGGGAAGCCCCACAATGCATTATAGGAACTTTTGACCCTTTGTAAAGATATATGTTTTAAATTTTCAACTATATTATGTCCACACGTATGGCCCAATAGCATGTGTCCATATGTGTTGCTATGCAACATGGCACAAACCCCCATAATGTGACCATAATGAGAGCATAGATTGTAGTAGCCCATTTGATAGGTCTAGAACTACCTAGAACTAAGATAAATAAACTTATGTGTGCAAATTTCCATAATGTGAATATAGATTATAGTGGCCCCAACTAAATTTAGACACTTGGACATCATCATCATCTCTCTCTCTCTCTCTCTCTCTCTCTCTCTCTCTCTCTCTCTCTCTCTCTCTCTCTCTCTCTCTCTCTCTCTCTCTCTCTCTCTCTCTCTCTCTCTCTCTCTCTCTCTTCTCTCTCTCTAGTTGGCACTCCTTACAAAGTCTTTTTTGGATCAAAGCTCCTCTAATGATTTCACTTGATAAATTCCACCTCTCTAAGGTCACCCTCACCTACTATAATTGATAGTTCATCAATCAGTGCAGTAACAATTGCACATCATCCAATAATCCTCCAAAATTTATTGAATTTTTTGAGATTTTAAAATTTCAATGGCCTTCTTTTAAATACATAGATTATGCCAATTGCAATTTCTTATTTTTTCACAAGCTAAGCTAACTTGCTCTTTGGAAGTACTAAAAATTGGTCTTCTCTCAAGCTATTCCCAAAGAAAGCTTGGTTACTCACAAGGCATTATCCTCGATAGATTTTTCTTTGATTTGCACCTCAAAGAGGCTTTGAGACCTTGTTCAAAATCAAACCGAATAGCATACTACATATCCAACTACGATTAATCAAACATCTAAAGATAAACTTCAAAGGAAAAATGCACATCAACTCCAAATCTATGATTAGCATAATGAACCAAGACAAGCACATATAGATAGTACCAATTTATGAGGGTTACTAGTGCATGTTACAATAGCCCTTCTTATGGGATGACCATCCCAACTCAATATAGTTATGTGTACTAACATGGTACAAATACTCACTATTGATCGGATAGTTAAAAATAACTACTAGTTGCAAAAATGTGTGTCCAGTAAGCAATAAACTAGGCTTACAATGTATAGCACTTTTCTATATAACTTTTATGAGCTATAAGTCTTCATTTGACTCTCATATTTGATAAATCTGATAGTGTTATGTACCTTAATGTTCCCAAAGTGTTTAATATCACATATATGTCTCCAAGGGTCACAAAATGTCAGCTAGAACATTCCATACATCTCTAGTCCTTTTGGCACTTTTATCCATTTCTATGCACCTAGCTTTAATTTGTATATGAGATCATCACCTCTCACTATTATCCATCATGTCATTTTTTTTTGTCTTAGAAAGCTAAAGTTCTCCTAGGTTCCTTGAGAATTCCTTTTGGTATTGGGCCTAATGTGTCTCTCTCCTTGTATATGCCTAATTATTTCACAACTTGTTCTTAGAGCTTTCTACATCTCAAGGGTCTCTTTTGCCACCTTAGCATCTATGGTGCTCATGACTCATCATATTGATTACTACATTGAAACCTTTGGAGATCATTCATCCATGTTGCATTTCTCCTGTAGGATCTTTATTGTCTACATGACCAACCTATGGCCATGAAGCTTTTCTAAAAAAAGCATTAAATTGTCACCTTAAAGAATAAGCTAGATGAAACATTGAGTAAATTAACTTCAGAGAATTGATGTGGCAATCCAGACTCGTACTTTTCTTATCGATAAAAGCTCCTAGTGGCATACTTATTGATGGACTAGGACAAAGTTACAAGATCACATCTAATCTAATTATTTTCTTGTTAATGACATCGATTACTTTGTGTCTCTTGGTTGGGTTCTCGTATCATGTGTTGTCATCATGGCATGATGGATTGTGGATCTTATTACATAACTTTTATTATTTTGTTCAAAATCTACACTTTGTGGAAAATTTTCTCTACATAAAATGGATCTATTTGGGCATAAACATCCCACATACTCATGTTGAAATGAATTTGCTGATAAGGACTCTAAACTTTCATTACCTATATTGCTATGTGTGAAGAGTGTACTATCTTACTGAAAATTGGACTCTTAAGTCCAATTGAAACATTGCATCCATCATCGCTATTGATTAATTTTCTTTTCTAAGTTGCATAACTTTAAATGTAAAACATCATATAATGTCATTTTTTATGGATCAAGGTTTAAATATTAAATGAAACAAATAGTTTTGATATTTTAAATATAACATGCTAAAATATATTGTACGTAAAAAATAAGTAGATAGTGGTTTGAAGAAGTATTATAATAGATCCATGTTGTGCATGATTTCAAGTTTTCAGATTAAATATTGTGATTAAAAGATCATATTTTCTTGGTACAAAAATATTTTGCTATAAATGCTAATGTTAAACATTTCAATGTAGAGTTTTACTAGGAAATTTACATGAGTTCTTGTTACATTGTTGTTATAACATCGCCAAAAACAAAAATTAAAAATTAAGATATATATGTATTACCCTTGATTCAATCGATTTGTATCAATGTCATGTGACATTTTTACAAATGCTTCGTGACATGATTTGAAATCTAAAGCTAGTAATTTGACTTGGTCGAAGTTGCCTAATTATTGCTGATATTTTACTTAGTTTAAGAATCTTGATTGATTTAAAAAAGATAACATATTAATTAAAACATGTTACCATCCCAAATTATAATGATTTTCTATCAAAATAACATGATTAACTTGGAATAAGTTCCGACTTTATATTTGCACCAATTTAAATATTAAATACGTGCATATGATGCACGTTGGAATTTTCAACACCGATAAATCACTATCATTACAAAAAATATAAATTTTTTTATCGATAAGCCACGTGGGCATCATGTGCAATAGAATATAAAAGTGAAAGGCACTGAAGTGAAAGCGAAAGTTTGTGCTATTATATCGTGCTCTCAATCACCAGATTGTGGTATGATATTCGAGCCATGTGATAATCAGAAGTTAAATAATATATCAAATATAAAATATGACTTTGATCGTGAATATACTATATATTTTAAATGGACTTTTCTAAACACATTGATTTCTTATGCTAGTTTATGCTATATTTCAGCAAATTTTAATAAGACAAATTCATAGGAACTAACGCACAATGAAGACTAAAATATGAGAGAGCATATTTTTTTCTATAAAGTTGTCTAAAATAATGTAATGTGATTCGAACGTACATGATGTGATTTCAATCCTTGCACAGATTGTAAGGTAATTTCATTTCTTTGTACTAGATTAATTATGTAAGATGTATTGGTCAACTTTTAGTCGGTAGTAAGTGTTTTTTGAAATGATTAGCTAACTACTTCATAATACTTCATCAAACATTTGAGACAAAATGTGGATTTACATTTTATTAAAGAGCCATCCCTAAACCTTACATTAAGATTATACATTTTAAGTAGGATTTGTCGAAACTAAATATCTTAACGACACATAACATGAGTTCCTAATACCTTGTTCATCAACATTAAACACAAGGTGTCTTGTGAGAGAAAAGATCAATCCTTCTAAGAATCAAATTATATGTACAAGCTGTGCAAAACACTAACTTTTATAAATTGGAAATTTATTAAGTAATGTTAATATATTGATTTTGAATTATAGTTTTCAGTTGGAGTAATGTGGGTGATATCATACAAGTGGTGAGACCCAGTACCCATAGTACTCTTTTGACATCAGCAGTTCAAAATTATTTGATCCAAAGATCCACTACAAGTATTTGGTGAATGTCACCCTTATGATTTTTGAAAAAAAATATAGTCATGTAACTTCACAACGCAAATGGTCGACTCAACATCCATCCATAGAATCAAATTTGATTTATTTCAATTGTAAAGTCCTAAAGTATATGCTCTTATATCAATTTTCATGCCCACTAGTATTGGATATTACATACAAATGCCTATGCAATCTTTTGAAATACTTAGGCACAATTTTTTGGCAGGGTTAGTCACTGTCCATTATCAAGCTTAGGGCAGTTACTAAATTATTTCCCTAAAGTAAGATATTAACATCCATTGATGGTCTCCCTATACTACCAATAATCACTAATAAAGAAAGATTTCTCAATCATGTTCAATTATGCACATCGAAGTGATTCATTATGGATGGAAAATGTAGAGCCTTAGTCAAATCCACAAAGAAAAAAGCAGAAGACTTCTTTATATTACCCAACAAATGTACTTTTGCTAATGAAATTCAATTTTATGAATTGCAAGTTTGTACATAATCCCATGGATCTAGTTTTAAAATTATCCAAAGACCCCTATATCAATGAGGAGAAGGCCGAAATGAAGGGATATCCATATCAATCCTTGATGTATACAATGATCTCCACCAGGCCCGATCTTGCATACACCATCAGTTCCTTGAGCCAATATATGGCCAACCCTGGTATGATCCATTGGAAAGCTCTTTTAAGAGTAATCAGATATGTATGAGTTACTCTTGACCTCTATATCTGCTATGGCGATGACAAATCATCTGATATCCATACACTTCATGGATATACAAATGCTAATTGGGCAGGTGATATCGACATCAGAAGATTGACTTTTGAACTTGTCTTCTTGTTCAATGATGGTCCAATATCATGGAACAATGGAAAAAAAACCTCCATTACAATGTCATCTACAGAATCCTCTCAAGCTAGTAAAGAGGCAATTTGGTTGAGAAATTTATTGTTTGATGTTGGTCTCATACAATCTGCTCCAGCAATTATTCAGTGTGACAATCAGAGTGTCATTGTAGAATCCAGTACATGGCAGCTGATATATTTACAAAAGGATTAAATCAAGAAGCACACCAAAATTTTTGTGCTATCTTGAATTTGAAAATCAAGGCATTCAAAAATTCAGATTGAGGGGGGATATTGGATTTCTATCCTCTCCATCCCTATTGTTAAATTTACACAAGCTAGTTTGCACAATTACCACTTGTAAACGACTTTGAGGCCATGTTGTGGGATGTCACACGTGCCAAAAGCATAGGATAACTTATTCTATGTCAAATCATTAACCTAGCTCTGGAATGATACCTTTGGGATATGTCCAAAGAATGCATAGATAGGGTAGAGAAAAAGTAGGAGCTAAAAATAGCATTTTTTTCATTGTTTTTGGATCTTGAGGTATTGACCCTAAATAGGGTGGATCAAAATGATCTTTAGGTTAGATGTTAGGGTTAGGTTATGATGAATACATAGAAGTCCTAATATTCTCAAAATTGAGCTCTACATGTATAAAATATGTGTTGGGATTTCCATCCAATAATGAGCAGAATCAAGATTTTCCTTCTTGACTAGTTTGAGTCTATGATTTAGTTGATGAATGCTATTGGCATATGATACTTTTGTGATGATTGAATGAGTTTGGAGTTGTAGGTATAGTACACAGGCAGCATCAAGCCGTACTTTCACACGTATAAAGAGTTTTGGAGCTAGTTCATGGAGTTCAAGCCAAGATAAGCTAGGAAACAATGCATTGATTAGTAATCTAGCTTCTAGATCTTGTTTGGATCTTAAGTAGGTGCTTTCTCCCTAATTTCTAGGACCAAATGAGTTTATTTTGCTTCATTTTTATCATGGTATTAGAGCCATTCCAAGAAATGAGCTTCAATGCTAGAATCATAGATTTTGATGCAATTCAAGCATTGATTGCTATCTAGACATAATCTATGAGTAGTGCTTCAATCCTTGATCAATTTGAGTGAATAGAGATTTAATGGTTTTTTATTTACAGGCTTTTTAGCTTCAAAATCTGATTTGTGGTCATCTCTTATCAATTGGATCAAAATAGCAAGTATGTTGCACTTTCCTCATATTGATGCGACTCGATTTGTGGAGTCTATCACAAGGAATAGTCTTCAATCAATCAAAAGGAAGGTAGATTCTTAACTTTGGTACTGTAATAGGTCATTCTTAGACTTATTGAGATCTTATAAATTCAATTTTGGGGTCATCCCAAAGACTTTGATAAGTGCTCATCAAGTTAATGCAATTCTAGTCAAGATTGTGTTCAATTTTGCTTGATTTGTGAGATAGTTTGGATTGATTATTGCATGGTGATTCAACCTGATCTTGTACGAATGATTTGAAGAGGCATTTATGTGCATATGATTTCTTTTGGTTCAGGTTAGGTGAATATTCTATCCTTGTGAAGTCGAGATCAAGGAGGAGGCAATTCTAGATCCAATTTTTTATGCAAATTCAAGCTAGTTTTCATTCTTGTTGACATTGATATTTTTTATTTGGCTTAAGATCAGGTAGGATTACAATGACTTTACCAAAAGATCTTTGTTAATACCAAGCTTGAGAATTGACCCGTAAATCAGAAAAGGATTTCTTCAATATTTAAGTAGAGAAAATAAGTTTAGAAAACGGTTTCATTAACCGTTTCTGTGACATCGTCCATGGTCAATGACTAATCAGTATTACCTTCCAAGGAATCACAAATTTTCGGGTTGATAAATGTGTTAAGAAATTCACCAATATATCATTTATAAAGAAATAGCTTGCCGGGTTTTCGGTTTTGTAAATTTGAGATATCCAAAAAGGGGTCATGACCAATATCTCAAATTTTTAACAAAACACCAGTTTTATGACCGATAGTTTTTGGCATCGCTAAGATTTATGACCATACTATGGTCATCCTATCTAGTTAGTTTCAGATCTTCATTTTGGAATTGCATGCATCTCATACCACAGGTTCTTCTGCCATGAAGGCCCTCCACTTCCTTATCAAAGTGTTAGAAAAAATAATACAAGTATATGAAGTTCTTGGAAATTTATTTAAAAATTCCAACTTCAACCCAAACAAACATTCTTTCACCCCTTTTCACAATCTTTACGGTCACCGAAAGGATCAAAGTATTTATGCCTTGAGTGACAGAGTTAGAAATGGGGAAGAATGAACTTGAATAAGGGGAGAAGAATGTCATGCCCATGATTGGTCTCGGGTAGCATATGCCAAAGGGGCCCTAGGAAGTGAAGGCACCCTGTAAATCAAATTTTGAGGCATTTCGTTAGAGTGACGCATTTTTCGCATCTTCACCAATGTTCATTTCATCAAAAGTTGACGTCACGGCCTTCTCACGCTCATCCCATGCAACTGTGCAATCAGAACTGACAACAACAACAGCCACCCACGATCTCCTACAGACAGCACATCCACTTTGTACTTTCTTCATCTGCACACCTGTAAAAAGATGTATATATGTTGGATACCACCTGTGTATCCAGTGTGTGTAATGTAGAGCATGTATTAGAAGCCTTACAGAGATAGACGAAGTAGATGCCTTGCGCATTGATTCTTCTATATTGTCAGTAATAGGTTCGTTCCTTTTCCAGATTGAATTAAGCTTTGTAGAGCACACGGTTTCGTTGCTATTGTCTTGTGCTCTACCACAATTTAACATGTATATTTTGCTATACTTAATCTGATAACAACTCTTTTGTTTTGTGTTCAACTCTTTAGTGTCATATTGCTATGCTTATTTTCATTATGTTTGACTTTCTTGTTGTTGAATCTGGTAATCTATTCTTAGTGAATAATCATTAGTCTAGTTGTTGACGACTAATATTTAGTCTTTTCTTTCGAAAATCATTCGCAACTGATTATCAATTGAGCTCTGTCTAACTCTTTCACGAATCATTCGCGACTAATAAATTGTCTAGCTACTCGTGACAAATTATTCTTCTGATGTTTTGTTAATGTTTGGCTACGTAATCAAAACGACCGTAATTTAACGTTCTGTTAGTTTCTGATAGGCGTAGTCATGCTTAGGGAAGAAGTAATATAGCTCATTCCGCTGCACATGAACACATTCCGTTCAAGTTCGTTTCTCATTCAAATTTTTGAGTTCGTTTCTTTTCGTGTTTGTTTTCTTTTCGAGCTTTTTTTTGTCTCTCATTCTCACACACCTCTTCTTCCAGCACTTCCAACTTTCTTAAGTAGCATCTATCATGTTTGTGAGTCTTGTGCTTTGTCAAAGTCACATAGACTACCTTATACTAGATCTACATCTAGACCTATAGAGCCTTTTCAGGTTGTACATTCGGATATTCATGAAATTACTACAATTAGGAATAGTGGAGGTAAGATGTATGTAGCTTTTGTTGATGATTTTAGTAGATTTTGTTGGATCTAAAGAGCAAAGGTAAAGTGTTTGATGTTTTTGTCAAGTTCAAGAATGCAAGGGAGGAGTGACAATGGTGGAGAGTACATATCACCCCCCAACAAAATGGAACGGCTAAAAGGAAGAATAGGACTCTTTGTGAGAGTGCCAAATCCATGAGGTTAAGTGCTAACCTTGATCAGCCATTTTGGAATCAAGCTTTGTTGTGTGCCAATTTCTTGTGCAATAGGTGGCCGAGTGCTATTTTGGATGGAAGGACACCTTTTGAAATGCTATTCAAGAGGAGGCCGAGTGTCAACTTTCTCAAAACTTTTGGATGCACATGCTATGTGAACATTACTCTTGATGATAGAACCAAGGAGGATCCATCTTCAAGAAAAGGAATATTTGTTGGATATAGTGAGGTGAGGAAAGCCTACAAGGTTGACATTCCTTCTACTAACAAAGTGATTGCTGGTAGAGATGTCATTTTTTATGAGGGGAGCATTCCAAAAGTGACTACTAATGTTGATGATGTGGATGGATCTGACAATCTTGATGACGATGTTATGGATCTTACTTTGGATGGTGATGATGAGGGACTTTCATCAAGTCAAAAGCCAAGAAGAGCATCAAGGCAAAGGAAAACACCTTCAGGGCTCACATATGATGAAAAAGGTAAGCAAGTAGTTTCTATAAATTATGTTGCTTTCCTAACCTCTTTTGATGAACCTACATGTGTAGATGAAGTAGGGAAGGAAGAGGAGTGGATCTAAGCAATGGATCTTGAGTATCAAGCTCTCATGAAGAATGAAACATGGAGATTGGTGTTACCCAAGGACAAGATAGCTATTGGATGAAAATGGATCTTCAATGTAAAGACAAACCAAGATGGATCTATCAACAAGTAAAAGGCAATATTAGTGGCAAAAGGATATGCTCAAGATCATGGCATTGACTATGATGAGACTTTTGCACCCGTGGCAAAGATGGTGAGCATTCGGGTCATTATTTCACTTGCTACTCTTTATGTATGGGATCTATGGCAATTGGACATTTCAAATGCATTCTTGAATGGTGATCTTGAGCAACCCGAGAGCTACATTTCTACTTCAAAGCCAAATCATGTGTGTCTTCTACAAAAGAGCTTATATGGTCTTAAGCAAGTACTAAGGAGCTGGTATGCTAAGCTTAACACTTTTTTACTCTCTCAAGGGTTTGTTATGAGTGAGTATGATCATTCAATTTATTATAGGCTGGTTTGAAATTTTGTTACCATCTTGCTAATCTATGTGGATGATATCATCTTGAGTGATAGAGACAATGAAGATGTGAAGGATATCAAGAGTGCTCTTAAGAAGGAATTTGAGGTGCATGATCTTGGTCAGTTACACTACATCTTAGTAATAGAGGTGATTAGGACTTCTCAATCTACTTTCATTTGTCAAAAGAAGTATGATAATTCTACTCTAGAAAGATTTCATATGGTAGATACAAAAGCTTCTGATACACCAATGGAGTCTAATGTAAAGCTAATGTAAAGCTAACTATAAGAGGTAGATTCAAACTATGCTAAAGACAAAATGAATAGGAAATCCATATGTTCTTATTGTATTTTCATAGGTGATGGAGCTATATCATGGATGTCAAAGAAACAAGCCACTATCTCATTGTCATCTAGTCAGGCCAAGTACAAAGCACTTACACATTGCACAAAGGAGATGGTATGGATCAAGAGGATGATCAAGGATTTACATGTGCTCGATTTTCCAAAGAGTCCAATCATCTTTTGTGACATCCTATCAGCCCAAAAGTTGGCAACCAATCCTATCTTTCATGCTAGGAGCAAGGACATTGAGGCGGCATACCACTTTGGGGGAGCAAGTCATGCTAAAGGAGGTGGAGCTTCAATATGTTTCTTCAAGGGAATGTGTAGCTGATATCTTAACCAAAGCATTGGGAAAGGAGTTGTTTATGAAGCATAGGACATCACTTGGAGTGTTATCAAAGTCTATGCTAAAACTAGTTGAAGAGGAAGTGTGAGAGATTTCAACTAGTTTGATCAATATTGAGTCAAATGCTACATTTGTTTATTTGGAAATTGAGGCCAATATCATATTAGACTTAGAGATTTACTTTTTATAGTCATATTAGTCTAAATGCATTTAAAATTACTCATTTTAGAGTTGGAGGGAAATCTAGAAAGTCGAGTTACTAGTAGATTCAAATTTGAATAAGGTTCATGGAACCTAGTCACTCTATGTTAGGGATTTAGCATTTTGGAGGGAAACCAAACTTTTGAGTATTCATGGATCTGTTTTGTAACCAAAGATCTCTAGACGATTTGAATCTAAATTGATCCCAAATATTTCACAGAAAGTCCAAAAGTTATCCGAAACATTGTAAGGCTATGTGGCAACTCTTCAGAATACCCTTACTATTGCGCAAAACCAAGTGGACAAAGTCGTTCAAGATGCCAAACAAAAGGTGTTATTGCTTTAATTGGATATGGCTGCGCTTGTTTGATAGTGCCTTCAAGGTGAATTGGACGCGACTGCCCTTGAAAGAGACACGTATTTGCAGACACAAGTACTTGATCGTCCTGTTTCACCGGATGAGATTTATTATTTATTCAAGAAGGTTGAAACCTACCAGACTTCATTGGCAAAGTTTCAAGTTCAATTTGATAAGTTCAAACGTACGACATCGATTGAGCTAGCCAAGGCAAAGGCAATTATCAAGGATTTGGAAAGGTAGCCACTCAAGTCTTGGAATCGAATCCTCATATTCCACTTCCCATTATGCCTCAGTTCTCACCTCAGTCACAAGATCAGGGAGGACTGGATATGTGTATGGATCAAGGGGGAGATGCCGGTACTGAAGAAGACGTAGTACTAGATGCACTGGCCATGGACAAAGGTCCATCTACATCTAGATCCAAGCCTTTATTTTAGAAGCCGATCACCATCAAGGACCAAATCCAAGTTTTTTTGCAGCAACATCTGCATGAGTCCTCGAGGGGTGGATGCTGAGGTAGTTGTTGAGTCAACTTGAGAAACAGCAATTAGAACCTATTGTCATGTACATGGACAACACTAGTGCAATCTTCATGACTCAAGATCCGGTCTTCCATTTTAGGACCAAACACGTACCACTCAAATACCATCATGTCCGAGATCTTGTGCAAAAACAAGAGATTTGGATTGAATACGTGAAGACTACATAAATGACAGCTGATGTTCTCACAAAAGCCCTCGAACAGCAATTGTTTGAAAAACACAGGAAGAATATGGGAATTGGCTGAAGGAATATGTAGTTCAAGAGGGAGTGTTGAAAAATGAACTTCACTTTCCTTCATCCCTAAAGGCTTCTAAATGGCATAGTCCACTTTCATAGAAAAAGACAACCGCAAGTACAGTCTATTCTGATAGAAGCAGACAGCTACAACTAATCAGCACTTAGCGTAGCCATTAGTTTGCAAGACTAGCTTAGAAGAAATTATAAAATTAGATATAAATGTGCCTATGAAGTGCACATAAAAAGAGAGAGAGAGATAGCAGTAAGAGTAAGAGATAGAACAAGAATAGAAAAATACAGAAGACTTGCAAGCGCAGAAGCTACAGGCAATGTACTCTCATCAGAGAAAACAAGTCTATAGAACTATAATGTTCTTGTCAGGTCTCTACTATGCATGAATATTGACACTTTTTATGTATGTATGTATTGTTGTCTTCATGAAGATGAATGACTGATCTTGCAATCTAAGTTAAGCTGTAGATTCACGAGTGCAGAAAGACTGAGTGTTAGAAACTTTGTTGGGTTTTTTGCAATTTTTGTATTCTGTCTCTTTGAGTTTTTCGCATTTTCTCGTAGAGGTAAAATGTGCTCAAGTGCATGAATTCAGAAAATTTCACATAGTTCGCACTTTTCAAAAATTGCGAGATGTAGAGCTCGGATCTGAGTATATTAGGGCTTCTATGTATTCATCATATCCACCCTATCTAGGGTCAATACCTCGAGATCCAAAAACAATAAGAAAAATGTTATTTTAGCTCCTACTTTTTTTCTACCCTATCTATACACTTTTTGGACATATCCCAAAGGTACCATTCCAAATCTAGGTTAATGGTTTGACTTAGAATAAGGTATCCTATGCTTTTGGCATGTGTGACATTCCACAACAGGGCCTCAAAGTCATCTACAAGTGGTAATAGTGCAAACTAGCTTGTGTAAATTTAACACTCCTCCTCACAACTAGTTTGAAGATAACATAGACTTGCTTATCAACCCTAGGGCTGATCTTAACTTCACAAATGTAGCTCTTTGAAGTGGTTTAGTGAGGATATCAGCAATACATTCACTACTTGTCACATGCTCCAAAGATATCTCCTTTGATTGCACCTTCTCTCTCACAAAATGATGAGAGATCTCAATATGTTTTGACCTTGCATGAAAGATTGGATTGGTTGCAAGGTGTTGGGATGAAATGTTGTCATTTTAGAGAGTTGGAACAACATCACTTTCAGCTCCATAAGTAGCCTTTTGATCCATAATATCTCCTCTGTTGTAGTGGTGAGAGCTTCATACTCGGCTTCGGTTGAAGAAAGTGAGATGGTTTCTTGTTTCTTTGACAACCAAGAAACTACTCTTCCACCAATGAATGTTGCATTGTTGAGGGGTGTAGGGACAAGATAATTCTTTTTTAATCCCTTCTTGATCACAAAAATTTTTAAATGCATTGGAGATATATTCTCCACCATTATCACTTCTAAAAGTTTTGATCTTGTGATCAAGATGCTTATCAAAAAATGCTTTGGATCTAAGAAAGCTTTCAAATACTTGTGCTTTAGATGAAAGTAAGAATATACAACAAAACCTTGAGTAATAATCTATGAATGTAACAAACATGGTGGCACCTCCATTGGACATTGTACTTGCAAAGTGTACATCTGAGTGGATCAACTCAAGTTGATGAGTTGTCTTTGTGATTGAACTTGAGAAGGGATTCTTATGTGCTTTTGAGAGAGCACATGCTTCACATACTTTTTCCTCTTTTGCCAAGGATCTTGGAAGTCCTAAGGCAAGCTCCTCCTTGCACATGACATCCATGGACTTTGAGTTGATGTGACCAAGTCTTTTGTGCCAAAGACTATGGTTGGATAGTTTGGTCTCCTCGGCTAGCATCACAATATCCACATAGGAATCTACTTTGAATAATATTCCAAATCTTATGCCTCTAGCAATGATCTTGCCATCCTTCTTGATGTTACGTGCATTTGTGGTGAACTTCACAATCACAAACCATTGCAATTGTCCTACACTAAGCAAGTTTTTAGTGATACTAGGAATGTAAAGTACTCCATCAATCTTGATCTTCCTTGAAGATCCCAAGCATAAAGGTATGGCCTATGCCTTCTACCTTACAAGCATAATCATTTGCTGTAAAAATTGACTTGATAGGTCCATCATAGGTAGATAAGATTGAGAAATACTCCTTCTTACTTTTCATGTGGGAGCTAGCCCCACTATCTATCCACCAAGGGTCTTCATCAAGCTTATGCTTGAAGATGAGAAACTTGACATCATGAGTGAATCTTCATGAGAGCTCTCCTCTTCCTCTTGGCCTAGGTTTGCTTGACTTTTAGATTGCTTCTTCTTGAAGCACTCTGAGACATAGTGCCCCATCCACAAAAGTAGCATTTGATCTTCGACATATCCTTCTTTGGCTTGCTCGAGCTTGGACTTGAAGATCCCTCTTGATCTTCACCTTTGACTTGGTTCCTCTTGAATGCAACACCCTTGCCTTTGGATTTGCTCTTGCTCTTGGTGAAAAGAGCCTTGTCATCTCCATCATTGAGGGAGAGCTTCTCCATCCTTGACTTGATGGGAGTTCTCCTACTCTCCTCGGCCATGAGGACTCCTTGGAGATCTTCAAGTGAGGGTAACTTGCCCATAATTTCATAGCCTTGCACTAGGTTAGCAAAATCCGCACTCAAACCATTCAAGATTAATTGATCAAGTTCACTTTCCTTAATGGAATCTTCTATGTAAGCAAGCTCCTTGTTTAAGTCCTTAACTCTCAACACATATGAATGTCCACTCTCTCCTTTAGCTTGAAAACATTGAAGGGTTTCATTCTTCAAGGATTGCAACCTTGAAGTATTCTTGGATTCATATATATTTTGAAGAGTTTTTCATGCTTCTTGAGCCGAGGTGCAAGCACCTGCCTCTTTAACAAGCTCATTAGCTACATTCATATTTATACAATGGAGAGCAACGTTGCATCTCCTTTTGTATTTTGTTGTTTCTTGAGGGTGAATAGGCTCATCCTCTTCACCACTCACTATATCCATTAGATCTTGTAAAATAAGAATTGATTCCATTCTTAGCTTCCAAATTGAGTAATTAGAAGCATTCAATCTATCATGTGAATCCAAAAGATATGCATTCATTGAAGCCGTCTATCTTTAAACAAGATCTTGATTACAAGTTTAGATGCAAAATAGAAATGATTGAAAGACTAGCTATCTATAAAGTCCTCAAACCAAGGATCCTATTCTAAGCATGCCAGTCACAAGCAACACAAGGGAACCTGATGGTGGACAAACCAACCCAACCAACCTAGATCAAACGGATCTATTCCCCAAGCTATGGATCAATCACTCAGAGAGGAATGAGGCATCACACCAGCAGCATCCTGCTACTGGTCATGCAGTCAAGCATACACTAGTGAGAGTCCAATAGGTATACTTATACCCTCCAAGGCCCATGCACCACTAGTAGTGCATTGTGACACCTCACTGGACACCTCTACAGCTGTTGTAAAGCTACCTTTACAAAGCTTTACTTCCGGCTCCATCGACGCCATCAGCGCCAGCTATGTCCCCGGCGCCAGCAGCGCCCCTGCTAGACCCGGCGCCAACTGCGCCGGCGCCTCTCCCGGCGCCACTGTGACCAGAATCCAGCCGGCGCCAAGTTCCTATGGCTGAAAATCTTTGATCGGTTCTAGCGGAGTCCAGAGAGCTCAGATCGATGTGCAATCACCTCACATGATCTAGGCATGATTAAAGGAAGCCTGGGGATCAATAAAATCTAGAGAGAGAAAATGACTTTCTAGAAAGAGAAAATCCTAGAGAGAGAAAAACGTGCTTTACCAGCTTGGGTAGAGTGCTTGGTATGAGGGGGGTGCCGAATCACACCAATACTATAGGGGAGTGCGGGTTGCGACTCAGGGCGAGCTCCAACCAAGTCTCAACCTCCCTTGCCGGAATGTTGTCATGGCTCTCGCCTTGGCATGCTAGCGCCCCAGAGACTAGGGTCGGTCACACACTTGAAATGTAACCTTCTCAGATTTATCAATAAAGTGGGATTTTTCTCAAACTGACTCTGATTACCTTCTGGGTTTCAGTGTTCGGTAAAAGCGCCAGTTGTAAGGCTGCTTTCAAAATTTTTAACTTGGCACATAGCTGAGGGTCGTATCCCAGTACGCCAGCGGTATGCCGTCGGGACCATTCGGTCCGTGGCGCCAGCGGTATGCTGTCGGGACCATTTGGTCCAGGAACTGGTTGCTCCATATCTGTCGCGGCTTGTGGTTCTGAGTGTTCCTTGCATGAACGTGAATGGATTAAGCTCTTGGGGAATGGGCTCTAACCTGTCGGCTGAGTTGGATGGCTTGCTTGGGTGGAAGTTACTTGTTTATGGTTGTCCAGTCTGGCGTGGCGCCAGGTTGGCTTCCAGCGCTCGTGACGAAGCTTTTAGTTGGTTAAGTCTGATGTAAGTCAGACCGCTTGCTTGGAATGGATGTTACTCGTTTGTAACGAAGCTTCGAGTTGGTTAAGTTTGATGTATGTCGGGCGGCTTGCTTGGAGGGAAGTCACCCACATCGGGACCCCCGATCTGGCATGGCGCCAGGTTGGATCTCAATGTTGGTTTTCGGAACTTCAAGTTGGTTAAGTCTGATCGTTGTTGGCGAGTTGGCTGCTTGTATGTCAAGTGGGTTTGGATGGCAAGAGTTGAAGGCTGGGAAGCTAAGTCGTGGTTCCCGGCTCCCTTTGGGATGCCTGCGCTACATGTGGTATCAGAGCCGACTGGCCGGTCAGCTATGCGGATCTCACGGAAATGGCCACGGTTTGGGGTTCATCAAGACAACTGTTGTGCAAGGTGTTGCCCACAGTGTAAGCACGGGTGCGTCCACGGTCGGGGTGGTCGACAGAATGGGGGACTTGATGAGTCAAAGTGCTGCCCTTGAGGTGTAAGCACGGTCAGTTCTCGCGGTTCGGGCCTGGCGCTGTCTGCACGTAGGACAGATGAGGCAGTGTGCTGCCATTAGGTTGGTGTAAGCACGGTCTGTGCCTTGTGGGGTGCGGGGTGACATATTCGACTATACGGGTTAACCATTGATACAGAGATGTTGCTCGAATTCGGGTGTAAAGCACGGGTGGTTAGCTGCCGGTGCGGGATAGCTGCCGATCGTTTAGTTATAAGGGCTATCGACCAAAAAGTGGTGGGGCATGACTGAGGCAATGTGTTGCTTAATGGTGAAAGCACGGATAGTTGGAGGGGTGTCCTATGTGGGCTGATTCCGTGATCGATTTGTATGGGCGCGGCCAGGCAAAGGTCCGTTGGCAGGACCATTTCAAAGGGGGACCTTGTCTTTGTTACTTGTTAGTAAACATGCCTGAGTGTCTTACTTGTATGTATTCATGGTGAGTCTTAGTACTCGTGCTTTGCCTGGTTTGCATGATTGCTTGTGATACAAGGAGCTAATGGCTCGAGAAGGAACCTTTTCTTTTGAAGGCTGATAAATCAAACAAAGAGGACTACCGAATCTGTAGGGCGGATTTGCAGTTCAAGTACTCGCACATGAACGGCAACGAAACGACTCAATGTTTGCAAAGGATGGATGGCTAGCCTGTTTCTTGGGTTAGTTTCATTTGCGACAATGCCCACCAGACGTAAGTTGGAAAGGGCAATTTCAGGGGAGATCTTCTGTGGAGCAGTTGGTCTTCATTTTAGGACGGCCACCTTCGGAACTGAAACTCACTGAGCATGGGTGATATCCAGAATCTGTGGGGCGGATTTGCAGTTCAAGTACTCGCACGTGAACGGCAACGAAACGACTCAATGTTTGCAAAGGATGGATGGCTATCATTTGCGACAATGCCCACCAGACGCAAGCAGGAAGTCAAAAGTTGGAAAGGGCAATTTCAGGGGAGATCTTCTATGGAGCAATTGGTCTTCATTTTGGGACGGCCACCTTCGGAACTGAAACTCACTGAGCATGGATGATATCCAGTATCAGTTGGGTTTTTCCTCAAAGGGGAAAGACTAGGATCCTCTTCAGATATTGGCAACAAGTTGGATCGAGCCATAATCCTAGCAGATGGGAAGCAAAGTGTTGGAAAGGCTTTTTGTCCGAAGAACTCTACTCTAAGTCCGATCAGTTGATTTTATAAGTGGAGGGGAACTATCGCACAGACCTCTCTCTTGGGGCAAATTTTGAATGAAAGTTGATCGAAATGGGGGCAAATTCAAGGTGACCTAGCCATACTCACACGAGGAGACTGGCGAACTTTGGACCTAATAAGTTGACAAGTTTTTGTTGTGGAAAGGAAAGTTTGTTATAGGCTTTCTCTAGACCAGCAATGATGAGGAAACATATGAGTATGCTGGCTTGTGTTACGTGTAAGACAGCTGATCAATGAAGGAACTGCGAAAGTTGAGTCTTGCATGAGAGACTTGGTATTTCGAACGGATGCTAAGGGACAGTTCGCGTTGAGATCGGACTACTGCAAACTCTGGGTGCATATGTCTGATTCAAAGAGAGCTACTTGAAGCCAAGCTCGATGTATACTTCTTGTTTTGACTGTGAGGCAACTGACCAGTGATGGAATTGTGAAAGTCAAGTTTTGCGCGACGGACATGGTGCTTCAAACAAACGTGAAGAGGTAGTTCGGATGCAGATCAAACTGGTGCGACCCTTTGGCTTTCCACGAGGTCAATGGTTACATTTGGGTTGATTCAAAGAGCTACTTCAAGCTAAGTGAGAGGTGCATTGCGGAGTACTCAATCTTTGCCTACCTTAAAGAGCCAAGATGGAAAAGTATCAAGATCAGGCTGGGACAAGGAGAGAAATCAAGGTGCAGGAGCAACAAGGCACGGAGTGGACCATAAAGTGGGCAATCAAACGATAAATCCTTTGGCTCAGGGAGCCCTGATACCTGTGCGAAACTGAACAAATCTGGAGCTCAGGGAGCTCAACACAAAGTGCATCAAGGACAAATCAGGAGCTCAAAGGAGTTCCAAAGTCGAAAGTCAGAAGCGACAGGGGCGAACATTTCAAAATAAGGCCTCTGTCACCAGTTAATAAGGTTTTTGGGTTTTACGAAAGCAATATCAAATCTACACTTTTCCCAGACAAAGATATATTTTCAAGTTATGTAATCTTTCAGTACAAAGAGCTGAGCCTCCGACTTGTGGTGTGCCAGCTTCAATGTTAATAAAAAGTGGCCAGTAAATTGAGTACTGTGCCAATTAACTTAAATGTATAGTTATTTTAATTGGGAGACACCTTTACTTTAATCTGACATCTGATGAGGACATCAGATTTTATAAAGGTGGGGTGGATGTTGTAAAGCTACCTTTACAAAGCTTTACTTCCGGCTCCATTGGCGCCAGCTATGTCCCCGGTGCCAGCAGCGCCCCTGCTGTTCCCGGCGCCACTGTGACCAGAATCCAGCCGGTGCCAAGTTCCTATGGCTGAAAATCTTTGATCGGTTCTAGCGGAGTCCAGAGAGCTCAGATCGATGTGCAATCACCTCACACGACCTAGGCATGATTAAAGGAAGCCTGGGGATCAATAAAATCTAGAGAGAGAAAATGACTTTCTAGAAAGAGAAAATCCTAGAGAGAGAAAAACGTGCTTTACCAGCTTGGGTAGAGTGTTTGGTATGAGGGGGGGTGCCGAATCACACCAGTACTATAGGGGAGTGCGGGTTGCGACTCAAGGCGAGCTGCAACCAAGTCTCAGCCTCCCTTGCTGGAGTGTTGTCATGGCTCTCGCCTTGGCATGCTAGCGCCCCGGAGACTAGGGTCAGTCACACACTTGAAATGTAACCTTCTCAGATTTATCAATAAAGTGGGATTTTTCTCAAACTGACTCTGATTACCTTCTGGATTTCAGTGTTCGGTAAAAGCGCCAGTTGTAAGGCCGCTTCCAATTTTTTAAGTTGGCACATAGCTGAGGGTCGTATCCCGGGATGCCAGCGGTATGTCGTCGGGACCATTCAGTCCGTGGCGCCAGCGGTATGCTGTCGGGACCATTTGGTCCAAGAACTGGTTGTCTCCATATCTGTCGCGGCTTGTGGTTCTGAGTGTTCCTTGCATGAACGTGAATGGGTTAAGCTCTTGGGAAACGGGCACTAACCTGTCGGCTGAGTTGGATGGCTTGCTTGGGTGGAAGTTACCTGTTTATGGCTGTCCAGTTTGGCGTGGCGCCAAGTTGGCTTCCAGCGCTCGTGACGAAGCTTTCAGTTGGTTAAGTCTGATGTAAGTCAGACCGCTTGCTTGAAATGGATGTTACTCGTTTGTAACGAAGCTTTGAGTTGGTTAAGTTTGATGTATGTCGGGCGGCTTGCTTGGAGGAAAGTCACCCACATCGGGACCCCCGATCTGGCATGGTACCAAGTTGGATCTCAATGTTGGTTTTTGGAACTTCAAGTTGGTAACCTTTCTAACCTTCTTCAAGTTCTATTAAGATCACCAACTAAATTTTTTTTGGAGAAGATTATAGGCTTTTCTAGTTGTAGGAAGATTTTAGTTGAAGTACCCAATGAATCTAGTTCTCTTTGGAAGAGAGTAGTGATGTTTATAGAATTGTTTAGGGGCTGATTTTTTATCATGTTAGAGAAGTTTTAAAGTGGGCTTTGGGTTTTTAAAAGTTCTGAAAAAAAATTTGTGGGATGGTTAGAGGAAGTCTTCCTCTACATACACAAACTTTTTTTTGCAAAAAGATTGATTCCAGCTATGTGTTTTGATCAAAACTAGTGTTTTTTTGCATAAATGAAATGTTTGAAGTTCTAATTTTCATTTTGAAGTTCTATTTTTCAGACTTGTAAATCTGAAAATCAGATCTGAAAAGTGAAGTTTTCATTCAAACTTCATTACTTACACCTTTCTATCTCCTAGTGTCATGAAGATGACAATGTAGGAAGGGAATGGTAGTGTAACTTTGTGCATAAAACAAGTTTTGAAATTCTGTTTTTTGTCATTTTGAAGTTCTGATTTTCAGACCTGTAAATCTGAAAATCAGATCTAAAAATTGAAGTTTTCATAAAGGTTCATTAGTTATCCATTTCTAGACACTAGTTTCTTGGTTTTGGAAATCTAGAATAGTGAGAAATGTGAAAACTTTGGTTGCTTTTGGAATGACAAATGGAATTGGAATGGGAATGGGAACTTTATGTAAACATTAGCTTGGATTAGTTTATTGAAGTTTACATAAAGATTTGGTTTTCATTTTTGCTTTTGATTAAGGCAAATGTAGCTTGTTGTTGTTTTCCTCTTAAGCTTGGATTAAGCTTGCAAATAGTAGGCTTGGATTGAGCTTACAAACAATAAGATTGAATGAATAGAAGGAAATGCTTTTTATTTGCATTGGATGTAACAATTGAAGCATTTCTATCATTCTAATTTGAGCACTTGTTGTTGTATTTGCATAATAGGAAAACACACAAGCAACCCCAATGGATCAAACCAATGAAAACCCGACATTTGATCTATCAAACCCATCCAATGTGGCACAAGCTCTTGAACTTTTATACCAACAAATTCAAGCCACTAATAAGCAGCTTCTTAAAACTAATCAAAGAGACCAAGACTTAGAGTCTAGGTTAGCCATTCAGAAGAAGCATGTAGTTCCACCTCCTGTAAAAGCGTTTAAGGGGGAGAAGAAAGATAGGAACTTACAAGTGGTAAGTTCTTGGCTAAATGTTTGGAACAATACTTTCCCATGAACCAATTTCCTGAATCCGAGAAGTTATCCGCTATCACCATGTTCCTTGAAGGAAGAGCTTTAGTTCAGATACGCATTAAGACAGAAGATATACCAAAAACCGGATTTTGAACTCGCTTTGGTCACTACGAATTTTTGGTGTTGCCTTTTGGTTTGACCAATGCATCAGCAATTTTCCAACAAATGATGAACGATTTGTTTAGGCCATATTTGGGAAGATTCATAGTGGTATTCTTAGATGATATCCTAGTGTTCAGTAAGACTTTGGCGGAACATAAAGAGCATCTTAGGATTGTCTTGGACATTCTAAGAAGGGAAAAGCTCTTTGCCAAGGAATCTAAGTGTGACTTTTTTTGCTAAGGAATTGTCCTACTTGGGGCATAAGATTTTCGAATGGGAAGTGGAGATTGAGGCTGATCGTATCCAGAGGGTTATTGATTGGCCTATTCTCACCACGATTTGGAAAATCAAGTCTTTCTTGGGGTTTGTGGGACTTTTTCGTCGGCATATTCCCCAATTTGCTCGATTGGCATTTCCCCTTACCCAGGCCTTGAAAGGCTATAAGAAGCTAAGCTGGAGGGCTAAGAGTCCACTAGTGGTGTGGACGGAGGATATGAATAATTGTTTTGAGTTGCTTAAGAAAAGTGTCACTTCAGCACCAATACTAATCATTGGCGATCCTAATAAGACTTTTGTGGTTAGGACCGATGCCAGTGATTATGCTATTGGAGCTGTTTTGATGCCAGATGGACATCCTGTGGCTTATGAAAGCAAAAAACTCAATCCTGTTCAGTCTAGGTATTGTACCTATGAGAAGGAACTGTTTGTAGTTGTTCATTCCTTGAAAATTTGGCGACATTATTAGTATGGAGCCAGATTTGAAATTTTGATGGATCATCAGACTCTTCGATATTTCTGTGATGCTACAGATTTAAAGGGGAGGCAAGCTAGATGAACTAAGCTGATGCAAATCTTTTACTTTTCTATACGTTATTGTAAAGGAAGTTTGTTGAGAAGCTTTTTCGACTATAGTGGCTCTCTTGAGATATTGTCAGTGATCGTGACCCAAAATTCACTGGGAATTTTTGGCAAGCAGTATTTGAAAAGTTGGAAACAACTTTAAGTTTGAATAGAAGTACTGAGCATCTGACTAGAGGCAGAAAAGCAATGACTTAATTTATACAAATATCCATGTCTCTTTTCAAGTGCTAGGATCTTGCTTGTCCTATCAACTACTTTGCACTGATCACATTCAAATTCTACTCTATGTCCTAGATCTGTGATTCTGCTTACATAGAGCAGATTCGTAACAGTTGAGCTAGTTCTGAAGCTTTAACAGTAGTTTTTGTTGGGATAAATTGAGCAAACTTCGTAAGTCTATCAACAATGACCCAAACCGAATCGTGGCCCTTCCCTGTACGTGGAAGCCCGACCACAAAATCCATAGATATGCTTTCCCACTTTTTGGTAGGAATATCTAAAGGATGTAATAGGCCACTAGCTTTTAGCCTCTCTACTTTATTTAACTGGCACTTAGTACATCTAAGTACATAGGCCTCTACCCGACTTTTCATCTTAGGCCACCGAAAATTCCTTCGAACTAAGTCAAGTGTTCTTTGTATACCAGGAGGTCCTACGCATGGACTATCATGACACTCATGCAAGATTTGGGACCTTATAGTGTCATTCTCCGATACACACAGAACTTTAGAGAGTAGCTTAGATTGATCATTTGCAAAGCTTAATCTTACAGTACCTTCACCTTTAATAGCCTGTGTGCTATTGTTGCCAAGGTGAACATATTTCTGGGTACTGTAAGATGTATAGGACTCAAAACAACCAATGAGACTGGTCATGTGCTGAGTGGCTCTGGAATCCAGAAACCAAGAACTATCGTTGGATGCTCCTTGATGGCTGGTCATGAAGGCATCATGATCCACTTCTTGAATAGGTTGTGGAGCTTCTGCAGCTGCATTTGCCACTTGATTCGACTATCCCTTTCTATTGTTCTTCGCTTGCAATATCCTGCAGTCTTAAATTTCATGGTTGTTTCGCTTGTAGTATCTGCAGAACAGCTTTTTTTTCGTCTGCGGTTTCGACTGTTCTTTGTGCTATGCTAGTTTTTGGTCTGTCTTTGATTGCTTCAGGCCTTTCTTCTTTTTCTGCTTAGTCGTGCTCTTGTTGGTGTATAAGGCGTGAGAATCAACTGAGGAACTTGAGGCTTCGTTCCTCCGCGTGTCTTCCTGCAACAATATCGTAATGACACTCAAAAGAGGATGTGTCATGATGATCATCACCCAGCTATCATATGAGCTTGGCAAGCTTGTAAGTAGTTGCATCACTACGTTTTGATCGTCTTTGATAAATCCGATAGCGGTCATTTGCCTTAGCAGGTTCTTGAACTAATTGATGTGATTCTGTAGGGAATCACCATTCGCCATCTTGAGGGAGTAAAATTTCTTCCTGAGATGTATCTTGGAAGCTATATCTCGCACTTCTATAGTGTTCTCAAGAAGTCCCAGACTTCTTTTGATGTCTGAGCCTCGGATACATGGCTGATCTGAGTATCCGTAATGTTCAGGATTATCAGCGCAAAAGCCTTTCCATCCTTCAGCTTCCATCTGGCGATTGTTGTGTCGTCTGCTTCAGGTTTTTCTTCTGCACCTATAACAACGTCATACAATTTTTTAGCCATTAGTACAATTTTCATCTTAAATTTCCACAGATGATAATTGGCTCCATCAAGCTTGTCCATGATAGGACTGGATTTTCCTTGGGAATTCATGTGGAAGAATTAGTCTAAGTGACTTAAGTATGAAAATCTGATATAGAATTACTGAACACTAAAGACAATTACTCTATCAGCTAGTAGAGACTAGTACTGTGAAAGCTTATCAGGCTACGAAAATTGCCCTCATCAACAGCTAGACTAATAATTACTCGCTAAGAATAGATTACCAGATTGAGCAATAAGAAAGTCAGACGTAATGAAAATAAGCATAGCAATATGACACTAATCTGAACGCAGAACAAAAGAGCTGCTATCAGATTAAGTATAGCAAAATATACATGTCAAATTGCGGTAGAGCACAAGACAATAGCGGACGAAACCGCGTGCTCTACAAAGCTTAATTCAATCTATAAAAGGAATGAACCTATTACTGACAATATAGAAGAATCAATGCGCAAGGCATCTACTTCGTCTATCTCTGTTAGGCTTCTGATACATGCTCTATATTACACACACTGGATATGCATGTGGTATCCAACATATATACATCTTTTTACAGGTATGCAAATGAAGAAAGTACAAAGTGGATGTGTTGTCTGTAGGAGATCGTGGATGGCTGTTGTCGTTGTCAGTTCTAATTGCACAGTTGCATGGGATGAGCGTGAGAAGGCCGTGACATTAGCTTTTGCTGAAATGAACGTTGGTGAAGATGCAAAAAATGCGTCACTCTAACGAAATGCCTTAGGATTTGATTTACAAGGTGCCTTCGCTTCCTAGGGCACTTTGTCATTTTGTAAGGCAGTGTCGTCTTTTTTGCCTGTCACAAAACGCGTGTAAAAACACAGTGTTGCATTTTTCGCCTTTTCTTCGTTTGTGAGATTTTACTTGTATTTATGCAGACAGTCATGTTTTATTCGTCTGTCTTATTTCACATGTAAATATGCAGACTGTGCGACAACGTGAGTAAAAAATGCAGGATGAATGGAGGCAGATTAAAATGGGATTTAGGAGAGTAGAGGAGATAAATCCAACAGGAAGACCAACCACAATATTCTTTCTTGCCATTACCTCCAATGACCTGAAATTGAGGTGTCCCATCCTCTTATGCCAAACCTCTTGAATAGATATTTGCTCTCTTGCAACACATCCAACTTGGTTAGCCATAACACAAGCATCTAGTTTGAACAACTTCCCTTGTGTTTTACCTTTTGCAACTAGGATATCCTTCCTTTTGATCATACAAGCATCTCCATCAAACTCCACTTTGAGGCATTTACTTAGCAATTGACTCACACTAAGCAAATTCTCGGTAATAGATGGAATAAACAAAACATCTTCCAAACAACATTCCTATTTGTAGATAGAGAAATAGAAATTGTGCCAATCCCTTTGATTGCACACTCACCATCATTGGCTATGTAGATCACCCTCTTGTCATCTCCATATGCCAACAAAGAAGTGAAGTACTCTTTGTGAAAAGTCATGTGTGAGCTTGCACCACTATCAATCCACCATCTAGATCTCCATCATTAGCAAGCATACATGAAGACATCACAAATGCATCATCATTTGTGTTTTGAACATCCAAACCATCCTCATCACGAGTAAGATTACCTTGCTTGTCTCCTTGATCTCTCTTCTTCTTGTAGCATTCACTTGCAAAGTGTCATCTGATGCCACAATAGAACCATTTGAGCTTTAATCTATCTTTCTTTTTGCCACTTGAAGAAGCCTCCCCTTGATCTTGCCATTTAGACCACTTGCCTTTGTTTTTGCCCTTGATGAACATAGCCTCCTCTCCAACTTGAGTTGATGTAGATCCACTCCTTGCTTGAAGCCTATATTCTTCATTGATCAAGATCTCTTGAAGATCAATCAAACTTGGCAAAGTCTCATTAAAAACAATTTGAGCACAAAAGGGGCCTTTCAAAGAGATATTTTTTATTTTTTTTCTCAAAAGCTTCTTCCACATGGACCAATCAAAACACTCAAATTTGAAATCTACGTAACATAGCTCCTTCAAATTGATTTTCTTTTCTTTTTAAAAGAACTGTAATCTTGCATCGGGGGCAGCCCATAAATAAGCCATTTTATCTATAGTATAGTATGTAACTCAGCAAAAAAATAGTAACTTTTGAACTGTAGTTCAGATTAAGACGATTACGGTGCCAATAGAAAGCCTTTCAAAATTCTTTGTTGTGCATCGCAAAAGTTCCCCATATTATCCACGATGCAATGGCCAAGCGAAATCTACCAGCAAAATCTTATGTGGTGTTCTAACCAAGACCGTCGAGTCTAGCCATTTCGATTGGGAATTAAAACTCCATGTCACTCTGTGGGCATATCATACTACCCCGAAGAGGGATACGGGTTTATATCCTTTCCAGCTTGTATATGGCCAGGAAGTAATTATGCCTGTAGATTTCCATGTTCCATCCCTACAAGTAGCATATAATCTAGAGATAGATAATTGACAAATTCTAGCTAATAGATTATTCCATCTAGAACAACTTTGTGACACGACGGATCAGCATCCATGCTCAACAAGTCCACAAACGTCGACAGAAGACATGGCATGATCAGTCCTTGAAGCTCAAGGACTTCCAGATCGGAGATAAGATCCTCCTATACCAAGCCAAATAATTTAAGGACAAACTAGAATTTTCTAGCCAAGGATCTTATGTAATTCAAAAGATATTTGCCTCTAGATATGTACAACTTCAAACCTAACAAGGCGATACTTTAGACACTGTGATTAATGGAAGCAGACTTAGAAAGTACAACGAACCCTGTTTTTATCTTGATTTTTACTAACTTCGTTTAAGTTCTTATTTGTTGATTGTTGTTATTTTTCTATTAATATTATATTTTTACTTACTACCTGCTTGTCATTTGCAAGTTTTTGGGATGGTTAGTTGTCAAACAATCAAGATATCATCAGATTAGTGATTCAGTCAGTCTTTTTCTATGCAACCACAAGATTTTATTTTTTTCTGAAGTTTTGATGCACAAAATTATCAGACAGAATTTGCCCAAACCAATTTCAGTATGTACGATTCATTTCTCACCTTCGCGAATTCTAGTATAGAGTTATACCTTCCAAAAATTGAAAAAAAAACAATTTTTCTCATCAGATCCTCACAAACAGAATTTGTAGATAATTCGTTGAGTCTAAAAAAACAGTGCACGATTTCATTGTCACATCCACGAATTCTGATTATTTCCATTTTTGTACTATCAGAGAATTCCACCCATTTTTGTACAAAACATCACTTGCAGGACCATCAGAATTCTTTCTCAGAATTCACAAACTTCATTGAGAAATCGTGGAAATTCTGGGTGCACTTGCGAATTCTTGTCAAAAAATGTCTATATATAGACTTCACCTATTCCACTCGTGAGTCCATTCCAGAACTCAGCTAGAGAGCTCATGCTGAATTTTTTTTCAAAATTTCAAAAACTTCCTCGAACTCTCACATTACTACTATCATGGCCGCAAGAGACTCCTCACTCTCACTTGATTGTCATATGGCCTCAGACCCTTATACGGGCGATCAATTCTTGATCCGCATCAAGAATTATCATGTAGCTTTCACCTTGGCCAAGGATATTCTCATCGACCTTGGCTTCGATCTCACATACTTCATCGATCATCAGAATGAGAGCTTGGTACGAGCAGACTATTCAACTTATTTCTAGAAGTTCCATTCTTTCCAAATCACGCAACTACATTGTCGTCGACCTCTCCTCAAAATGCCTACAATGCGTTGGTTTTTCTAATGTTGGGGAGATGATTCATGGAAAAGGTACCAACTATGATTCAAAGTACTTCCTTAACTTTGATGGAGGATGGCAAGGCGATTCCACAAACGACGACATTGCCATAAAGCTCATCAAGGACCCTAAACTACGGGCAGTTGTAGAAATTTTCAATACAATGGTTGAAGTCCATACTACCAAAATAAATTGCATTCCAGCAAGCGATCTATTCTCCCTCACTATCACGTTGGACGATCTCACTCAGGCTTACAAGTGGGCCAACAAAATCCATGAGAAGCTTTGTGTGACATTGAAATCTAGAAAACCCACAACTAAGTGTGGGTACCTCTTACACATGATGGTCCAAAAACACATGGGACAACGCACGGTCGCAGTCCTCAAAGAGCTAGAGGCAAAATATCCTACCACCAAAAAGCAGGCCACTCCACAAGTATTCGATTCTGCAGCACCTGCAGCCCCCACAAAAAAACAGAAGGGCAAGGCAATAGCTGAAAACAGTATAAAAGAGGGACTCCCCTGATATCTTATCAAGTGATATAGGGGCCAAATATGTCGCATTCAGCGTGAGCCTTAAATCCTCCAAGGTCCCAAAGGAAGTTTTAGCACAACAAGCGGCCCGACTTCAACAATGTTGGATTATTTTCCTACTAATCGACTAATCGACATTTTAATCTTCGTCCAACTTTTATCCAGACCTGCAGTTTTCTTCGTTGTTTTACACAATCTGCATAACTACTCGAAAATATCTGACAATGTCAGCATTTTCGGGATTTTCTCTCACTTCAGCTTTTTCACAAAATGCCAGATGCCTCAAATGTTAAGAAAAACGATGTTGGCAAAGACCTTCACATTATTCGCATTTTTTGCATGACAATTTACATTCATTTCTGCAGAGTGACAATTCACGTTCAAATATGCAAACAGACTGTTTACGACCAAAGCCACTGACTTGCATTAATTCATCAGCAAGTAATTTCCGAGAAGTTTTAACTAGATGGATGCTAGCACATCATAGCCAACTGTATGACGCATTTGGTGACCTAATTGCTTAGTATAAATAGTTGTTCATATTCCTACATCACAAGTATTGAAGCATGAACATCAATCATCAAGTATTGAATAGTTAGCATTCTCTCTCTCAAGCCTGCGAGCTTGGACACTCATGAGCATTCTAGCTCACTTCTTTAGAGCTGATTAGAGATTGTTATTGTGCTTACTGCTTATCAGTAGTTGTGCTTAATTCGGATTTATTTAGTCACTCCGAGATAGCTTAGAGTATGCGGCTTCGATCAGCAAAGTTGTTGTACTCATTTACATCTGTTTCATTTTCATACTGAATCAATACTATCTTCTTATTGCATTCAAGTTGGTCTCAGAATGTATGCGTTTATGTAATTCTTCACGATTGATTGTTTGTCTGATAATTCAATGCTTAATGTTTGCTTGTATTCATTGTTTAACGCTAAAATTTTCAACATTTCACATTTGAAAGTTTTAGACATTTGGTTACTACATTGCCTAGTACTATAAATTTTTGTTTTTGTTTTGTTTATTGTTGTATGTCTAGATATATTGACAGGCACTGATTATAATTTTTTGCAAATAACCATGAGCACTAATAGTAGCAGTCGTTGTCATAGGTTAAGGTCTCAATATGAAGCACTATGCTGCTAATCTAGTTGGGATCCATGTTAGTTGAACAAAGGGCAGCATTCAACTTGAATATGCTAAGCACTCAAGAGGGTAACATAATAGGCTTGTCATCACCTCCCACTCTTAGAAATGAGTCCACCCTTAACTCTTGCTACAATCTAAATGTTTACAAGATGTAGTGAGAGATGAAGAGAACAATGTTTAATAATAAACTACATATATTATGTTTTATGCTATTTTGCAGATAGATTATTCAAGAAGTAGAGTGATCAATATGGAGAGTGCAAATTTAGATCATGCAAGAACCGTGTGATGAAGTTTTACAAAACAAATAACGTTGATCTTGGAGTTTTATTGGCAGATATGAGGAAATGGATTTGACACAAGAGGGCCATTGTGCAAGATGCATAGTCTAGGTGGGTAGGTCAAAAAAAATTTGGGGTTCTCAATATGACTGGAGGGCTTGCAAGGAGAAGGCCAAAACACTAAACAAATATTACTTGCAAAAGGATGTTGCTACGAGTAGGATGACCCACAATCCAGATAATTCTAAGCTAGAGTCCAGTGGAAATATTGGCCTACTAACACAAGTGATACTTAATAATTACCCTAGTAAAAAAAATGTAAGTACTTACATTATGAGTATGATATGCCCTAGTTTTAATGTTTTGTCAATAGTAATAGGTCGTAAAAGAGTGGCTTGAGTATTAATTGACATGAAAACTATAATATTTGTATAACAGCTTCAAGACTCTGAATGTCATCTTTGATACTGGTTCTTGTAAAATTGTGTGAAGCTATAAAGTCATTGGTAACTATAGAGATGGAATTAAATGCAAAATGGAATCAATATCCTAATACAACCAATCAAAATAAAAAAAATTCAAGGATCTTGCACTTAGTAAGTTTGAATATTATGATCTATTCAGAAGGTATCTGAGACAACTGTGCTACTAAATTCCAAAACACATTTGAGACAGCCATGACTTTAGTAGAACTGATGATTTCATTACCACAATACAAGAAAGATAAAGAGAGATGATACAATTTGATTCAGAAAAATGCAACAGACATACAAAGTAGATCTCTATGCAAATACTGGTGAGTAGAAGGTATCTTGGCCAATTCTTATTGAATATGTAGACCGACCAAATAGAAACTGAAGATAAACTTGAATCAGCTTCACCCTCGAGCCACAGAGACTAAATAGTAGAGATGGGAGGTTTTTGGCAACTGAAGGGCGAATTCTTTTAGGTATATATGGACCCTTGGAACCTAGGAATATCTCTTCAAGAATCCTCATCCTTTAATAAATTTATATTCAATTGCTTTTGATCTCCTCACAAAGCTATTAATTACATTTCTAGCCTAGTTTGGAATGACGAGGTGCACATGACTAATAAACTCGTCCACGGGAGTGTTGAATATCCATGTCAAGTATTATTTGGAATCCTCCAAATGAAACAGGGACACAACAATTTATAAATTAAAATATTAAACAACAAAATATATTTTTTGAAAAAATCAAGTATTTTTGTTACATTTTTGTGAAACAAAGTCATTGTAAAAAAACAAACAATCTATGAAAAGGAGCACAAAGCGGTGAATTAGGCTAATGATGTTCACTAAACAAAGACTTACCACCATAAATTAGTTTGATGTTCTATTGCTTAAGTGATATTTTTATTATTAAAAAAAAAAAACTCATTTTAATACTCAAACTCACCTAGAAAAAATACCTCAACTTCTAGAAAATTGTCATAATAGGTTACTGCTATTGCAATAAAGCTGGAAAACTACCACTCAATATGGAAACAACTGCTCATCTAGTGGTTACACAACCATTCATCTTTGGGTGTCTCCAAACAACCATTATTGGAATGTGGAAAGAAAAATGAGAATAGACAAAGGATAATCAAGTTCATCAGCCATGTCTGTTTGTATTGCATGACCAAAACAATTGGAATCATACTATATTTCATGGAGTAATTATTAGATTAAAAATCAAGAGGCTTCTTATCAAACAATAAAGACAAGATTACGAGTGTGATGATCTATCAAATAGATCATAGACAAACTTGTTAGTTCATTCATGCTTTCTAGATATGTCTAAGGAATCAACAACATCAAGACCCGACCCTACTTCCACAATAAGTCCTTTCAAGAAAACCTTGCTCACAATAAAAAGATTTATAGAAAGTCATATGGACATGAAAAGTGAGCACAAGGGTTAGCACCAGAATAGTCGCTCTAGAATTTAGATTTCCATCATCAAGCAATGATGAGTTATCTCTTTCCACTAATTTTCCCAAATGTAAATGCTATGTCTACTAGAATCTACCCATACTCCAATGCGATAATCAAAACAAAAGTTCCATGTTCCAACTATATGTCTTTGGGGCCCAAACGTCATCCCTCGATATTGGCTTGATCGGGATTCAAGATAGCAACAAAGTGGAAGGGAATTCATGAAGATGCATTAACTAGAATAGATTTGCTACAGTGTAGGTGCACTTGAGTTGGTCTTGGTTGTGCTCATCCCTAACATCCCAACTCATGCCAACTTTTCAGTTTCGTGTGCTCCCACACTACATGTAGAATATGTGGTATTTTGCTGGAACCTTCTAAAGGTTCAAATGAGACATGAACTTCTAACACATGATGATAGATGACTAGCTTTAAAGATCTTGTTCCTAGCTTCTCTATTTACTCTGGTTCCAAGTGTTGCTAATAAAAGTTTTTTTGGATTTTGGATATATAACATTTCTCCCTGACCTTTTGGTCTCTTGTCTTTGTGAATCAAAAGAAACATGCTCCATTGGCTGTCCTTTTTGAGGTTGAAGCTTTTGATAAGTTTTAGAGCAACTAATTCCAAGATCTACTGGGTATATTGTGGCACAACGGAGCACAAAAGCTATGATTGTCAGTGTAGAAATAGCACCAACTATGTGATATTCAAACACTTTGCTTTTCAAAATTGGAATTAGGAATCCATAGAAGGCAAATGTCAATACAACAATCATCGCCAAAAATGTGGTCTCGAAACTCACTAGCAGGATAGGATAAACTAATTAGAAGACTTGACGTTAGCAACAATTCATGTGATAGGACTCCTTGATTGTAGGCGGCAGCTCTTCAAATACTACCATGCATGAGTAAAAACTCCCTCTCATGTAGCAATTTTGATCACATTGAGTAAATTTTTTGGTGGTGTCCAAAGTGCATCAATTTAAGAGTGAGCACATGATATTTGATTAAGAACCATAGTAGAGGTTGGACTAGTCGCATCCCCAAAAGTAGCGCATGATTTCCACAACAGTCTATAGTTACGATAAGCAAGCATAAGGATGGAGAAATTTGGTGAACTCCTTCCCAAAACATTTATCACAGTCAAGGAGATGCATGCTTGCAATGGATCGATTGCATGCCACTTAAAGAAAAGCAAAAGCAAAGTGTGGCATGCTAGCCACTCTTTCTCCATGCATGCATGATCACCTACATGTACATAAGTTGCACCCTTAACCAAGGTCCCGAGCCTAAAAAGTTAAGGTTCATGTCACCATGGTCTATCCTTTAACATTGACTATCTCCCAAACTTCATTGACCAACCTCAATGCATATTAGTATTCTCTTTGCAAGGCAATGTCAAAGAAAGATCTTGAGGTAAGGAGTCAGAAGTCCTACTCCAATTTTGCTCCGAAACTAGGACATGAAAGGGCTAGAGACAGCAAACGTTCTCGGTTAATAATAAATATCTAAGAAGGTTTTAGAGCATTGAGTAGGATGGCTCGTGATTCGTGAAGCTGGCTGTTCGGCAAGGTTCAAACTTCAACTTCCCAGGCTGGTCCCAACCTCCGAGGCCAAGCCAACTGGACAACTAGGACTTCAGGAGAGATCCTACTGGTTATAGTTGTTAGGTTGGTAGGCAGCCGAACGTTTGTTGTCACCCTCTAAATCTGTGCTTAAAGTGAACTGACGACTTATTTTGGAGTGGACTCATATCAATGCCTCTCAGCAGCGTGCTTTGTGTTCTGAGCTGAGTGGCTTTCTCCTCAAAGCATAATACATACAGCGAACCGTTTCTTTGACCAATGCGAAGTACAGATGATATAACAAGCTCACTACATATTCTAAAATGGTTGCAGTGGTTGCACTGCTCTGGCTTTTGGGGAAATTGGAAAAGCGTGGAGGCTGGCCGCTGCAGCCAGCAGGTATCCACTATCCAGCAAAATACGGGGTGACAAGACTGTTTGACGAACAATTTCATGTGGTTTAGAGTGTGAGGTCTTTCATGATTCAAGTCTGGCAATGGGGAGATAGGATTTGAGGGCGGATCACGAGCAGGCTTCAAGAATCAAGAGCCATCGCTGATGAATCATGAAGAACCATAAGTCCAAGAGTCGCATGAGGAAGCGAAACTGGATACGACTGATCACGTGGGTCCAGCGTGCGTACTCTGTTGCAGATTCCAGTGTTGCCTCCTCAGACTTTTACGAAGAGGACTTAGAGAAAACAGTGTCAGTGTGTGTCCGATTATTGATAGGAGTAACTCGAGAAGAGCTTCGTCGCCGAGGTGATGAACTATGAGAGCTGACTCACCGAGAGTCGAGAGGATGGCCAGTGAAACAGCGGGTGGGTGCATCATGCACATTGCACGCTTCCTTTTCATTTGGGGATTGGGGAGAGACTAGAGTTGTGTGTGTGTTTTCTTGCCTTTTTTTTTTTTTTTTTTTGGGGGGGGGGGGTGTGGCAAAATTGACGTGCACCCTCATTGCTATTAAAAAATGTTATTTATAACCTTATCAAAAACCTTATAACTTCTATTGTCGTAGGTGTTTTCTCAAATTAGCCCAACAATTTTTGTTGTTGTTGGGCTGATTTGTAATCCTTAAGTTCCCTTTTTCATCAATATATAAACATTGATAAAAAACCTTTCATCAAATTTTTTTCCTTTAGAAAACCTTAAACAATTTATTCAAAGCTTTCCATAATCAAGATTTAAAACACGAACAATAAATACAATGTCAAATAATACTAGTCTCAAATCTCAAATCTTAATACTAGCCTCTAAGTTAATTTCATAATCTATTATGTATAGATTGAACTTTGAGACTTAATTTTAAAGACACTAAAAAAACCTTTTTGTTTACATTTGTAGTAGGTAAAAAACTTACAAAGTATTTTTGAGCAACTAAAAAAATTTATTGACCCTAAATCTAGCCAAATTCATAAACCTACAAACTTAAAACAAAGAGGGGAAATGTCAAATGTAACAATTGGGCTGATTGTACCCCTCGATATTTCGTGAGCACTGACCCTTACACTAAAGAAGGGAGAGAGAGAAAAAAGCAGGCCCCAAGATGAGATTTATGGCAGGCATTCTCTATACATCTATGAGCTTATTTTGACTCACAGTTTGAAAAAAAAAAATCAATGTGTGAAAGCATCTACAATGTCTCTCTTATAAGATTATTATCATCATCGACTTTGACTATTGTGTAGACACTTGTCTTCGAATCCCGTGTATTTCTGCAAACTATGCAACAATGAGAGTAAACATGAATGGATCAAGATTAATATAAGATTTAGGACAGCAGAGGAGTAAATCCATTACCCTCCTTAATCTGGATCTATGAATGCCTTGATCCTCAAACTTAGTGATGCACTGAATCTATTGTGTGCATCAATAGTTAGTGCCTTCGTAACAATATTTGCCATCATGTGCGTTTGATAGTGCGTTAAGCTTACCTCTCGGTTGAGAATCTTACCCCTAATGTAGTGATATTGGATCTCAATGTGCTTACTCCTAGAATGATATCTATGGTTGGTTGATAGAGCCATTGTTAGAATCCACATCATCGTTCCGACCATTGCTAATACACAGCCAGGTGATGAACACTACACTACCGCCCATCCATAGAGGTACTGCCACCTCTCTCTCGTGCACTGGAGCTATAGACCACTATCAAGCAAGCTCGAACCTTCGATAAGCCATGGTGTCCCATACCACCATACCTTACCTGTAGCGCAGGCATCCCAAAGGGAACTGGGAACCACGACTTAGCTTCTCAGCCTTCAACTCTTGCCATCCAAACCCATACATGCAGCCAACTCGCCAACAACGATCAAACTTAACCAACTTGAAGTTCCGAAAACCAACATTGAGATCCAACCTGGCGCAATGTCAGATCGGGGGTCCCGATGTGGTTGACTTCCCTCCAAGCAAGTCGCCCGACATACATCAAACTTAACCAACTTGCAGCTTCGTTACAAACGAGTAACATCCATTCCAAGCAAGCGGTCTGACTTACATCCGACTTAACCAACTAAAAGCTTCGTCATGAGCGCTGGAAGCCAACCTGGCTCCATGCCAGACTGGACAGCCATAAACAGGTAACTTCCACCCAAGCAAGCCATCCAACTCAGCTGACAGGTTAGAGCCCGTTCCCCAAGAGCTTAACCCATTCACGTTCATGCAAGGAACACTCAGAACCACAAGCCGCGACAAATAGGGAGACAACCAGTTCCTGGATCAAATGGTCCTGATAGCATACCGCTGGCGCCACTGACCGAATGGTCTTAACGGCATACCGCTGGCGTCCCGGGATACGACCCTCAGCTATGTGCCAACTTAAAAATTTTGAAGCAGCCTTACAATTGGCGCTTTTACCGAACACTGAAACCCAGAAGGTAATCAGAGTCAGTTTGAGGAAAATCCCACTTTATTGATAAATCTGAGAAGGTTACATTTCAAGTGTGTGACTGACCCTAGTCTCCGGGGCGCTAGCATGCCAAGGCGAGAGCCATGACAACATTCCAGCAAGGGAGGCTGAGACTTGGTTGGAGCTCGCCCTGAGTCGCAACCCGCACTCTCCTATAGTATTGGTGGGATTCGGCACCTCCCCTCATACCAAGCACTCTACCCAAGCTGGTAAAGCACATTTTTCTCTCTCTAGAATTTTCTCTTTCTAGAAAGTCATTTTCTCTCTCTAGATTTTATTGATCCCCAGGCTTCCTTTAATCATGCCTAGATCGTGTGAGGTGATTGCACATGGATCTGAGCTCTCTGGACTTCGCTAGAACCGATCAAAGATTTTCAGCCATAGGAACTTGGCGCCGGCTGGATTCTGGTCACAGTGGCGCCGGGAGTGGCGCCGACGTCGTTGGCGCCAGGAGCAGCAGGGGCACTGCTGGCACCGGGGACAATGCTGGCGCCAGTGACGCCGGAAGTAAAGCTTATGAAGATAGCTTTACAACATCCACCCCACCTTTATAAAATCTGATGTCCTCATCAGATGTCAGATTATAGTAAAGGTGTCTCCCAATTAAAATAACTATACATTTAAGCTACTTGGCACAGTACTCAATTTATTGGCCACTTTTTATTAACATTGAAGTTGGCACACCACAAGTCGGAGGCTCAGCTCTTTGTACTGAAAAATTACATAGCTTGAAAATATCTCTTTGTCTGGGAAAAGCGTAGATTTGATATCGCTTTCGTAAAACCCAAGATCCTTATTAACTAGTGACAAAGGCCTTTCTTTGAAATGTTCGCCCCTGTCGCTTCTGACTTTCGAATTTGGAACTCCTTTGAGCTCCTGATTTGTCCTTGATGCACTTTGTGTTGAGCTCCCTGAGCTCCAGTTTTGATCAGTTCCGCACAGGTATCAAGGCTCCCTGAGCCAAAGGATTTATCGTTTGATTGCCCACTTTATGGTCCACTCCGTGCCTTGTTGCTTCTACACCTTGTCCCAGCCTGATCTTGATACTTTTCCATCTTGGCTCTTTAAGGTAGGCAAAGATTGAGTACTCCGCAATGCACCTCTCACTTAGCTTGAAGTAGCTCTTTGAATCAGCCCAAATGTAACCATTGACCTCGTGGAAAGCCAAAGGGTCACACCAGTTTGATCCGCATACGAACTATCTCTTCGCGTTTGTTTGAAGCACCATGTTTGTCGCGCAAAACTTGACTTTCACAATTCCATCACTGGTCAGTTGCCTCACAGTCAAAACAAGAAGTGTACATCGCGCACTCCCCTATAGTATTGGTGGGATTCAGCACCCCCCCTCATACCAAGAACTCTACCCAAGCTGGTAAAGCACGTTTTTCTCCCTCTAGGATTTTTTCTTTCTAGAAAGTCATTTTCTCTCTCTAGATTTTATTGATCCCCAGGCTTCCTTTAATCATGCCTAGATCGTGTGAGGTGACTGCACATCGATCTGAGCTCCCTGGACTTCGCTAGAACCGATCAAAGATTTTCAGCCATAGGAACTTGGCACCGGCTGGATTCTAGTCACAGTGGCACCGGGAGTGGTGCCGACGCTATTGGCGCCAGGAGCAGCAGGGGCGTTGCTGGCGCCGGTGGCGCTGGAAGTAAAGCTTATGAAGATAGCTTTACAACATTACCCTCAACCCTTGCCTACCTACATCATGAGGGCTAGATAATTGTCTTGACCTTACCACCAATAGAAGAGCTATTTATTCTCTATGAGAGAATGAATAACAAGCTCACGGAGATCCACCTCTGTATATATAGTCCAGGTGGGGTCATCTCCGACCATGGGAATCAAGCATGACCAACGACATTGCACACTGACGTGGGTCTATAACAAAGGGTCACCTCACGGCAATAGGACATTGACTCGTGGCACCCAAAAGACCTATAACTCAAGACAAGCATTATGTCCCATAAATGAGACCGTCACCTCATGTAACATGTTGCATGCCCTTATGGGTACATAACATTCCCTCCCCATTTAAGAGTCTCCTTCTAATGGGAGCAAGCCAGGGAAGTTCAGTCTTAAATAGTCCTCTCTCTCCCAAGTGTCCTCGTCATCTAACTTGCTTTCCAACGTACTAGAAATTCATAAACCGAACGGTTTCTCAGTTGGTGACGACGAACGTCAATCACTTCTTTTGGGACGTTAGGCACAAAGGTGGATAGATCCTCCAACTCAACTAGTTCACCTTCTAGAATGAGGGAATCCTTTCAACTAAGTCGTTCTTTCAAACGACTTACATAGAAAACATGATGAACCCCAATCTCAATCGGAAGATCTAGCTGATAAGCGATCCAATTGATTTTCTTTACAACCTTGTAAGGAACCCTATACCTTGGAGACAACTTATGACATTTCTCATCCGAAATACCTTTGAATCCTTATGGATTTGAAGATACACCGAAGTTTCGACCTCAATTTCTTGAGGTGAGCGACTGCAATTAGCATAAAACATAGCTCTATCTTGAGCGATTTTCATGCTTTCTTTGGCCACTTGCAGTATTTCTTGCATATCTTTAGGAAATCTACTCCATCTTGCACCTTGAGACCTTTGAGTCTGATAGAAATTGGCGAACGCGGCTGAAAATCATACATCAACATAAAAGGACTGAATCCGGTGGCAAAATACTTTTCACTATTGTGCGCAAACTCGCCGTTGGGAGATATTTTTCTTCAATCAGACTTTCGAAGAGAGAGAAATGCTCTAATCATATCTTCCAACGTCTGGTGGATACAAAAAGTTTTATTCAAATGCTTTTAGACTAATATAACTTTGAAAAGTCAAACTCTAAGTCTAATATAAAAATTGGCCTCAAGTGCCAAATATACAAATATGACCAAAATAGCAAAAGTATCTGAAATTTCTCACATGCACATGCATCCATGCAACCTCCCATGCAGTCCATCTAAACATAGATCACATATCCCATGCAATCCTCATGCATACAACTATCACAAGCCATGCACTGCTCCACATCCTTGCCTTTTATCTTTTGCAATCAATATATCCTACCTTTTGATCATATAAGCATCTGCATCAAACTCAACTTTGAGGCCTTTACTTAGAATTGACTCACACTAAGCAATTTCCTGGTAATAGATGGAATGAACAAAACATCCTCCAAATGAACATTCCTGTTTGTAGAGAGAAAAATATGAATTGTGACAATCCCTTTGATTGCACACTCACCATCATTGGCCGTGTAGATCATGCTCTTGTCATCTCCATATGCCAACAAAGAAGTGAAGTACTCTTTGTGAAAAGTCATGTGTGAACTTGCTCTATTATCAATCCACCATGGATCTAGATCTCCATCATTAGCAAGCATACATGAAGACATCACAAAAGCATCATCATTTGCATCTTGAACATCCAAACCATCCTCATCAAGAGTAAGATTATCTTGCTCGTCTCCTTGATCTCTCTTCTTCTTGTAGCACTTACTTGCAAAGTGTCCTTTGATGCCACAATAGAAGCACTTGAACTTTGATCTATCTTTCTTTTTGCCATTTGAAGAAGCCTCCCCTTGATCTTGCCCTTGAATTTGCCCTTGATGAACATAGCCTCTTCTCCAACTTGAGATGTTGATGAAGATCCACCTCTTGCTTGAAGTCTATATTCTTCATTGATCAAAATATCTTGAGGATCTATCAAGCTTGACAAAGTCTTTTGAATAGCAAGACTTTGAACAATGTTAGAATGAGCATCTAGCAATCCATTAAGAATAACTTGAGCAAGCTCTCCTTCCTTAATGCTCTCATCAATGCAAGCCTGATTTCACTCTCAAAATAAAAGTATTTGGACTTTCTTCATTCTTTTTCAAACAAGAAAAGATTTGCCTTCTTAGAGTCAACACTCTAGAAGTAGACTTGGATTCATAAAACTTCTTCAATGAATCCCAAGCCTCACTTGATGAAGTACCCTTACCAACTTCCTTGAGAAACTCATTGGTAACATTCATCTTTATCATGCATAGAGCCTTTTTGGCCCTCTTCTCATACCTTATTTGATCTTGTTGTGTTGTTGGTATCTCCTCCAAACCTACAACAATATCCAAAACATCATTCATCTCAAAAAGTGATTCCATCCTCACTTTCCACAATGAACCAAGTTACTTGAGGTAAGCCTATCATTGGCTTCCAACATGACTCCACTTGATGTAGCCATGTAGCAATGAACTGATCCTCTATTTCAACATATTTCAATGCACAAAGCACTAACAAAAACAAATGTTTTCAAAAGAAAATCACAAAGATATGAAACTTCTCAATTCTCTTCTAGCACTAAATCAACACATAGAATAGCGAAATCTTGATCAACCTATGATCTATCCTCAATCTAATGACTCTTGCCACTTCCTAAGATTGAAACACACTCAAACGAAGTTCAATAACCTCACAATCTAGAGATCCAATCAAAAATAAAATTTTGAAAACATCACAAAAAATTGATTATCTTAAAATCTACATGCAATTGCCTAAATCTTGATATGCAATCTTGTAGCCACCACTTAGGCTTTTCCAATGCTCTAAAAATCGTCCATTTCTAGTAAGTATGTTTGGAAATTAACATTGATCAAGAATATAACCCTAAATAGAGTTTTGATCTACAAAAGATCCAATCTACATATGCAAGAAACTCGATTTTGGTGTAGAATCCAATCTAGCATGCTCTAGCATTTATATCTTCTCCAAATCATTGATAGATGTAAATGCTTCCTTTATGAGGCCGACGGTCCGACAACTAGCCCAAGAGTTCCCACGTGTCGGAGCCCGAGGGCAGTGTGGGTCAAAGGCCTCCTCCTCTAGAGCACCGACGACGTGCTCAAACACGCGATAATAGACGAGGGCTAGGCGGGTCGAACCATCTTTTGTGACGCAAATCCAATAGTCAACTCGTCGGTTCCGGTGGTCGCAAGGCTGAAACTTAAAGGAATTGACGGAACCTTAAGGGCCCCACCAGGAGTGGAGCCTACGACTTAATTTTTACTCAACAGGAGAAAACTTATTAGGTCCAGACATAGCCTATCAGGCGCATCCAATCCTATCAGGCCATGGTCCCCAATCTCCAAGCCCAAATAGCCCCTGCACAAAATATGACAAAGCATGGCAGAATAAATGTGTAGAGCACCAGTGCAACATTGATGACTATCACATTGTGGTACTCATCCCGGACACCAATCTCATTCACATGGAGAGATAAAATGTGGTTATCGCCAAGTTCCAAACACAAAATTATTACAAGACTTTGGAATAAAGCAAAAGAGCTATACCGATCCACTCATCAACCTCATCGATGAGTTGTAAAAATAAAACGATGAATTGGAAAGTCTTTTAGACACCGCAATATATCAACAATTGTTAAGGTCATGCAATCGACAACAACTAGCCAAGAGTTATTGGCAACAACTCAAAAGGTCACATCCAAACCAGCAAGCACCCAAGCTTCAACCCAGACCCCTTTGGAGTTTGATACATCATTCACCATTGAGCAGCTGGATGTGTCCGAGGGAGAAATATCAAGGTCCGATACCTCACAACAAGCCCCCTCCCACAAAGAATTAGGGGCAAAAGATGCCAACAAGGGAAAATCCACGATAAGTGCCAAATGCATCTTTAAGTGACCCAAGACTCTAGAGGAGTCCATCCAAGATCTAGATGCTCAAATGTGGGGAGGCTATGTCTTGCCATGCTCTACCACTAACATCAAAGTTAGAATTAAAGTAGAATCACTGTGCTACTGTACTGTGGGTCCTATCAGTGGATAAGGATCAGTTGGCCTCGCCACGAGGCAAGTCGACAGGACACATGTCTCCCCAACGGCAACCTGGGTCATGCATGGGTTGCCTGAGTGAACAACTATATGGGACAGTGTAATTTCATTTTGAGAAATACAGTTGCTATGTGAGCTTGCAGTGGAGAGTGTTTTTTGTCTATGTTACTGTGTAGCATGATCTGTGTTCTTGTGCAAAGCAGATTCTAAGTTGGTATCAGATCCGTACAAGGAGTGTACACAGTATAGCATCGCCGTCGAAGAGAGCTTCAGGAGAAGAGTAGTCTTCTGAGAGTTCGAGGTTTACGGCGGGCTGAAGACGGAAAGAAAAGTCACTGTATAGATAGTCGTTAAGCGTAAAGGGATTTGTAGAGGAGCTGCAAAGAGCAGTGAAAGTGGCCATAGCAATTGACAAGGCAGGATTTGGTGAAAAACTGAGAAAATTGTGAATTTCTCAGCTTCGGTGAGGTTTTGAAGCTTTCTCTGCAAAGTTGAACCATGTGTGGTGAAATCCTTATCAAATCGTATGTCGTCAGTCCCATCAGATTGGTAGGACTAGGGCGACCTCAGGAAGGTTGAATTTTAAGAAAAAAAAACTCAAAGTAAAGCTGAGAATTGCTTGGAAAAGAGCTGAAGAAGGGTTTCTTCATAAAAATCATAAAACTGTTGAAAAAACTAATTGTTCTCAGTCGTTCCAAGGCCAAATACAGATCTGAAAAGTTCCTCCAGGGCATAGAGATAGGGCGCAGCCAGGTACAGATTCATATTGGATCAAAAACGCTCCAGAATTGCGCAAGGACAAGTTAATTTGGCTTGAAAAGAAGCAGGAAATCAGGAAAGAGGAGGAGAGGTCATGGAGGCCGTGAGGACTGGTCACGCGTTTCCAAAGTGAGACGTGCCTGCAAGCACGTGGATCAATGCACAAAAGTGCCCAGGACCGTAGGATCTCCAGTCACATAGATCCGTGGTAAAGATCGAGCCTCCAAGAACAGTTGTGGGCCGTTGGATCCAAGGTAGCCATTGGATTGAGGTGAAAGGGGCTTCTGAAGTCAAAGCTGAATAGTGCCCGAATGGAACAAGGAGAGCACATTCAGATGTCCATGACCAGAATCAAGACAATGAGGGATGAACTGCATTCTATTGGTGAGCGCATACGTGATGTGGAGCTGGTGCACAATGAATTGTCTAGCATTGCAGAACCCTATCAGATGTTTGTGAGCGGAATAGCATCAAGAGAAAGATTGCCAACCTTTGACGAGCTCACAGGAATCTTGATGCAGGAAGAGCAACGGCGAGAAATGGTGAAAGCTAGATGTTAAAATACTGACGATCAAGCACTTACGACATGCCAAAAACAAGGCAAGGGCAAGGGAAAGAAGAAGTCTAAGTAGCAATTTGTCAAGTCTCAGGAGGATGAGGGATCTTCTAGTAAGACAAAGAAGAAAGGCAAGTGCTTCCATTGTGGTAAAAAGGGCCATTGGAAGCGGAACAAGGCAAGGGAAAACCAAACCAAGCAAGTAACCTTGTCGATGAGGGTGAGATTGAAGACTCTAGCATCTTCATATCTGCATTGTCATCTAATCAAGATGATCAAGCGCGGTATATTGACTCGGGAGCCACAAGACATATGACATGTAACAAGAATTGGTTTAGCATGAAAGTGTTGGATAATGGAATATCCATTTCACAAGCAAATGGTGAGGTGTGCAAGATCAAGGGGATAGGCACTGTTTCAATCCAACTACCTGATGCCAAAAGCAGGATGATCAGGGGGGTACTTTGCGTACCAAGTTTGAGGAAAAATCTACTTTCTGTTGGAGTCATTATTGATCAAAAGTTGAAAGTAGAATTCGCCCATGATCGTTGCTTTGTGAAGGATGTGAACCAAAAGTTCAAAGTTATTGCGAATGGAGTAAGAGATCCCAATACAAAATTGTACATGTTGAATGCTACAATCAAGGGGCAACATGGACTTGTATCGTCCATTCCATCGCAAACTGAGTTTGGCATAAGAGACTGGGTCACTTGAACTTGGGAAGCCTCAGTTTGATGAGAAAATTAGAGATGGTAATAGGATTGCCTACCATAGAAGATCACTTGAAATCGATGTGCGAATCTTGTGTATATGGGAAGCAGCATTGAGAGAAGTTCAATAAAGGGGGTGTTGCAAGATCAAAGAGCATCTTGGATTTAATCCACACAGATTTATGCCGGCCTATGAGGACCATGTCCTTAGGTGAAGCCTTCTATTTCATGACCTTTATTGATGATATGTCACGTAAGAGTGGATCTACTTCTTGAAGAAGAAATCAGATGCATTTGACAACTTCAAAAGCTTCAAAGCATTGGTCAAAAATCAGACAGGTAGGAAGATCAAAGCCCTAAGATCAGATAATGGAGGTGAGTACAAGTCTAATGACTTCAATGATCTTTGTGAGCAATGTGGGATTAAAAGACAATATACGCAAGCTCATACTCCTGCTCTCAATGATGTAGCTGAGCGCAAGAATCGAATGATTGTGGAAAGTGCCAGATCTATGCTAGCTGAGATGAAACTACCAAAAGATTTTTAGTCAGAAGCATGCAGCACGGCAGTCTATCTTCAAAATAGATGTCCTACCATTGCCATACCAAAGATTACACCTGAGGAAGCATTCACGAAGAAGAATCCAAAGGTGAACCACCCTAAGTGGTTTGAGAGATTGTTGGAGAGCCGCAACATGGATGACTTTCCAAGATCATCTAGCTAGGGAGAGCTACGAAGATCAATAAGAGAAAAGACACAACCTGAAAGGTATGAAGCAAATTATGCTCTCTTATCTAGCATTATTCAAAGCAAAGAACCTTCGACTTATGGTGAAGTGAAGGATGATGACATTTGGGTCAAGGCCATGGGAGAGGAGATGGAGTCAATTGTTAAACATAGCACATGGGACTTAGTAGAACCACCAGTTGGCAAGAAACCCATTGGTTGCAAATGAGTATACAGGACTAAGTATTATGCAGATGGAAGTATAACAAAGCACAAGGCAAGATTGGTGATCAAAGGGTATGCACAAAGTAAAGGCATCGATATGAGGAAACCTTTGTGCCGGTTTGTAAGTGGAATACTCTACGTCTACTTGTTGCTTTAGCTTCACATTTTGGTTGGCCTTTGCATCAGATGGATATGAAATCTGCTTTTCTAAATGGTGAGTTAGAAGAAGAAGTATTCATGGATCAACCTGAAGGATTTGTAGCGAAGGGACTGGAAAATAAAGTATGTCGCTTGAAGAAAGTGCTTTATGGTCTTAAACAGGCACCACGTGCGTCGTATAGCAAGATTGATGCCTACTTTTGTTCAAAGGGGATGGTGAGAACACATTCTGATCCAAATCTATATGTCTTATGCTTTGATGATATTGTTGCTTTGATTGCTCTTTATGTTGATGACTTGATTATTACAGAAAATAATCAAGAGATGATAGACATGATCAAGAAAGACCTCATGGAACAATTCAAGATGACAGATCTCAGCATGATGCATTATTGCCTTGGAGTAGAGGTGTGGCAAAAAGGACACGAAGTGGGTTTAACATAGGTGAAGTATGTTAAAGAGTTGTTGCATAGGTTTAGGTTGCAGGATTGCAAACCAGTAAATACTCCTATTGAACCAGGGAAAAAGCTTTCTAAGCTTGATGAGTCATAGTCATTTGATGCTACGCTGTATAGACAGTTAGTAGGGAGCTTGATTTACCTTACCATGATTAGACCAGATATATGCTATGTTGTTGGCATTGTAAGTCAGTTTATGGCAGCACCTACGGAAATGCATTGGAAGGCAGCTAAACGCATTTTGCGTTATGTGAAAGGCACTTCAGATTATGGCTTGATTTACAGGAAGCATGATGGTTTACTTGAGTTGTGTGGCTATGTGGATGCGGATTGGGGAGGTGACTATGATGATCATAGATCCACCACAGGGTATGTATTACAGGTTTGTGGTAGTTGCTTTTCCTGTTCTAGTAAAAAGCAAAGTAAATTGCTCTATCCACCACAGAAGCAAAGTATAAGGCAATGTGTAGTGCAGCACAAGAAGCTATATGGTTGAGACAAATCTTGGAAGAATTTGGCATGAAGCAGAAAAATCCCACGACATTACATAGCGACAGTTAGAGTGGCATTCAGCTATCAAAGAATCCAGTGTTCCATGCGAGAACTAAACACATTGAGATTCAATATTACTTTATACGTGAGAGGCTGCTGAGTCGTGAAATTCATGTTGTTCATTGTAGCACAGAAGAACAACTAGCTGATATTTTCACTAAGCCACTTGTTGGAGAAAAGTTTGATAAGTTTAGATCAAAGCTTTTTATAATTAAAGTTTATTGACTTCAAAGCTATGTATATGACTGTATAAAAAGTAGACTCTACTTTAAGGGAGAGGGTTAGAATTAAAGTAGAATCACTGTGCTACTGTACTGTGGGTCCTATCAGTGGATAAGGATCAGTTGGCCTCGCCACGAGGCAAGTCGACGGGACACGCATCCCACCGACGGCAACCTCGGTCATGCATAGGTTGCCTGAGTGAACAACTATATGTACAGTGTAATTTCATTTTGAGAAATACAGTTGCTATGTGAGCTTGCAATGGAGAGTGTTTTCTATCTGTCTTACTGTGTAGCCTGATCTGCGTTCCTGTGCAAAGCAAATTCTAAGTATCAAGAGCCATGAAAAAGAGATAATCAAACAGTTAGCACCACAGCCCACATGGCGCAATGTCCTCTTTAAGGACGATAAAAAAATCCATGTTTGCATACTTCAAAATTTTCAGGTACTTGCACATGGATTCCTGCTACCTGCATATTCCACGAAGAGAGCCATGGCCAGAAGTGCAAGATAACAAGGCCCATCCAAATTGGCCAATCATTCCTAATTATGGGCCTGGACAAACCAACCAAACTTCTAGTATGCCCTAGAATAGTTTTTTTCAAAAGCACCAACACTCAGTGGACCAAATACTAGTGCACCAAGCATCTCTGAATTTCAAGGAGTTATCTTTTCTAAATTATGCTGAGTTCCATTGGGACCACTCCTTGGGGCCCTTGTATTTTGATCGCAATATCCCCTTCTTTAACCAACAAGACTAACTCATTGTTGTTCTGATTTATTATAGACCAACAATGACAACTTCCCAATGTTGGTTGACAAATACAAATGTTTAATGATTTAGGCGTCAATGACAGCCATACAATTCTTTATTACTGAAGTACTTGTGATAGTAGCAAAAGAAGAGTGAGATCTCCAACATCACATCCATCTCAAGCAACATTTTGGCCATTTGAGCACTTGCTTGGCCGGATTCTTATTGCAGTGTTGGGGAAAGTGCTCTTGGCCGGATTCTTGTTGTAGTGTTGAGGAGTGTGAAAAATTCAACTAGTTTAGTTGAGTTATTTTGGCAATTTAGAGGCCAACACAAAATTTCAACTTAGAGATAGATTTCTTTTATGTCAATAAAGGCCTTAATAGTGTTTGTTCTATTTTTGAAAAGTAGATCACTACCATGATCAGATCTAAGTACCTTGATCTTGACACCTAACTAATTTTCCACCAATGCTTTGAAGTTCTTGAGACATCCAAATGTGTCAAACAATATTTAACTCGTAACAACAACATTTAACTTGTAAAAACCACAAGTTTTATCCCTAAAGCCATCAACAATCACTTTGAAATCCCATTTCACATCCTTGATCTAGCATTTTTTGTTGTTGAACTCCACCTTCAACTTATGATTTGTCATTGTACCAATAGATAATAGAATTTTCTGAAGGATAGAAACATACAATACATTTTCAACTACCTTCACATGTCCCTCAAGAAATTAAATAGGCACTACACCAACTCCATGAATTTGGCACTCATCGCCCTTCGCCTGCGAAACTCTATCTCCATCGTTGGTAAGATCAAGGATTTTAAACCATGATTTCTTGTCTTTCATATGTCTCGTTGCTCTTGAGTACACGTACCAATGTGTGTGATCAATGGAATGTTACGATGATAATGTTGTCGCAAATGTCGTGGCTTGATCTTTGTTGTCACTATCATTCTCTTCCTCAGCAAGATTGGTCAACTGCTTCACTTTGCCCTTCTTAATATCCACCTTCTTCTTGCAGCAATCTCTTGCCCAATGTCCAGGCTTTTGGCAATAGAAACACTTGTCTTTCTTCTTCTTGCCAAATGTGGATCCCTGATCATCATCCTCCACATTTGATTTCTTGGGTTGCTCCTTTTACTTATGCTTTTCTTTGGCTAGCATTACTTGCTCTTCAAATGAGGGTTGTCGAGATTTCACTACTTCTTGAATCTGCTTAGTGATATGCTTAAACTGAGCGAGTAGCCTTGCTTGATCTGAGGTCTAGTCCAGTCTATTGCAGAGGACGCTTCTCCACACTAGAATTCGCACGGCAATGTTGTGCGATTCTCAAGCTGATTCTCAAGTTGGGCACTTTCTGGTTCGCTCGTCATTACTAGGAAAATCCTGGTTAGTTTCTTCTCCTCCATGCAAACACCTATGAGTTTGGTCCTCTAAAACATCATTCGAGAGGGGTTCGTTGTCTGAAACTGTGTTTTGAGTGCATCCCAAGCACCTCTTGTTGTTACAGCTTCACTAATATGGGCACTGACATGGTCCTTGACTGACAAATTTATCAAACATAAGACCTTCTGTGCCTCTTGTCAAATGTGTGAATATCAGCTGGATTTGTAGTTGGCAGTTGATCCACCCCAGTGAAAATGTCCCACAACTCTTTTTCCATGAAAATACTTTTCATTTTAAATTTCCAAATGCTATAATTGGATACCCCATCCGATTTGATGGCTTCTCCAAGCACGGATTCTCCTAATCCTGTCATTTCACCAATAATTGCTCCTATAGCGCCTTAATGAGGCCCAATTGTTGGAATTAAGCATTACTCCAACTCACCAGTATTCGAGTCATCTAAACACGATTCATTTGAGTTTGTCCTGAGCACCAGTATACTATATAGATATACTCTCTCTCTCTCTCTCTCTCTCTCTCTCTCTCTCTCTCTCTCTCTCTCTCTCTCTCTCTCTCTCTCTCTCTCTCTCTCTCTCTCTCTCTCTCTCTCTCTCTCTCTCTCTCTCTCTCTCTCTCTCTCTCTCTCTCTCTCCCTCTCCCTCTCCCTCTCCCTCTCCCTCTCCCTCTCCCTCTCCCTCTCCCTCTCCCTCTCCCTCTCCCTCTCCCTCTCCCTCTCCCTCTCCCTCTCCTCTCTCTCTCTCTCTCTCTCTCTCTCTCTCTCTCTCTCTCTCTCTCTCTCTCTCTCTCTCTCTCTCTCTCTCTCTCTCTCTCTCTCTCTCTCTCTCTCTCTCTCTCTCTCTCTCTCTCTCTCTCTCTCTCTCTCTCTCTCTCTCTCTCTCTCTCTCTCTCTCTCTCTCTCTCTCTCTATACAACAACATTGCAGTCTTACTCTCTGAAGTCGAACGTCTGTGCAATCAACCAACTGTAGCATAAACATGATTGATGACGAACTCTTCTAGTTCAAGGTCCACTTCTTCGACCTACTTCAAATTCAAAGTCTTGAAGTTCGAGGTTCACGTCATCCACACTGCTCTGTTTGACGCAAACCACGTCATAGTTCACTTTAGTATTTTTTTCATTGCGTACACTGTTTCACGCTCGTTGCCCACGCCATCATTGTAACTATTCCATATATATATACATAACTACAACTCACGAGAATATATCCATGAACTAATGATGGGACATCAAAAATATGCATGCAAATGGAGAAGAGTGAATCAAAGTTTCTACGAAAACTCCATTGTGTCTTAACTATCTGATTCCATAGGATCAGAGATATACTTGTGATCTAATTGTTGTATTCACAACAGCTTAATTCAAATTCTCTATTTTCTTATGTGTATTGCACTACGAATGCTTTCTGATCATTTTCTTTCTCAATTGACAATCACTGAATTTGAAATGTCTAATCTCGAAGGCAACATGGTTGTCTCATACGCCTAATGTTTCGCTCCCTACCAAGACATTCCTCCATTCGATCTAAGTCAATGTTAATGTTGTAGTTTTGGTAAAGTTCCTATAAAGTTCTCTATGTTGGAGCTGTGTTTCTTATTTTGCACCTAATCTATTCGAGAGCAACCCTACAGAGTGGTATCAGAGATACGTTCCAAACTACTATTAGCATTCAAAACTGTTTACTATACTTAGATCATTCATCATGGAAGGAACATCTTCAGAAATCCGCTTGATCAACAAGTTCAACGGTGACAACTTCCACATGTGGAAGTTCAAGATGAAGATGATACTCTCAAAAAAAAAAAAACTCTGGGGATATGTCAACGGTTCAATAGCCAAACCAGCTGAACTTGACATGTTGACCACTTGGGAAGCGAAGGATGACAAAGCCCTTGCCATTGTATCTCTAAATCTTAAAGATTCACAAATAGCTCATGTAGCTAATTGTTCCAGCTCCAAAGAGGCATGGGACATCCTTACTAGTCTATACAAAATGACAGACGTTTCGAAGCCTCTATGCCTCTCTAATAAAATTTAGTAGAGTGCTTGTAACCTCTTACTGGATGCTTATTGGGCTGGATGGAGATTTTTTATGAAATCACCTTAAAAATGTCTATCCTCCTACCTGAATTTGGATCATTTCAAGCTCGCACGTGTGAATTCTAGGTGGTAGGGTAACATGGTAGGTGTCTTGTAGACCTACTCTCCCTCTGTACTATGCCTTATAGTGACCAATTTGGTGTGCTATAGAGAAAGTTATGGCTATCGGAAGTTTGACAATTTTTGAACTAACATTCGAAAATTTTCCAAATTGTTTTAATGCATGCATGCATCCATGTAACTCAGTTTAGTACTTTTTTGTTGTTGAAAATGTATGGATAGGCTTGTATGCATGATTATATACATGTTACATAGGTGTTCAGAAGATTGATCAGAGAAATTTCATGCATAAAGCTATGTTTAACAATTCTAGTTCAAAAAGCTGATTTCTCAATTACTAGGCATTTTACGTAAAAATCTAATTTTTTTTTGAAATGACTGCATGTAATGTCTGCTGCATGCCAAATGTTTTGAAATACTTTCAGAATGAGATGGCAATTGTGAAACTACCAAGTCGATGTTTTAGATTGATTTTCATAGTTTTAGTCCATATCAAACGAAATTTGAAAATCCCAGTTACGTAAAATTTTGAAAGAACCAAGGATGTTTTGGATTTGTTCAAATTCGTTGGTTATTGATCAAACAAAAATCACTTATTAAGTGAATGATCTTACTGAAGTGAAATCAGTCATTTTTATAAGGTCACAGTACCTTTCACATTTGGTTGGAGATTTTTAAATCTGTCAATTAATAAGAGCATTTCTTGTTTTTTGGGATCAATAAAGACCAAGAATAATGCAAATCTTGTTGGAGCGATTTTTATGCCGATCTATTTGTTGATTGCCAGTAGTTGAGTGCGACACTTAATTAGTGAACAATCAAAACTGTCTGATTGATTAGTAGTTAAGAGTATTACTGATTTCCAATTGGTCATTTTCTTAGCCAAATTTGGGGCTTTCAACCTGAACCTCATTTGGGAAGGGTGGAAAGAGATGAAGCCTGAGGTGTAGATTATTGGTAGGCCAAGTGATCCAATCATTTTATTTTACTTTCAATTCCTGAAGTATATTTGATTGCAAGTGAGAATACAATTGGGAATTTAGAAAACTGCCTCTGGGAATTTGGATCTTTTTCCCAATGTTACTAGAATTTTGAGAAATCAAAGATTCTAAGAGAAAAAATATTGGCAGTCAGATAATCCATTTATGGAACCATCTCTGTTTTGCAAATGGATTTGGATCAAATCCCAAAATTTGCAAGTGAAAGTAGATGGAATGTGTTCCATACATGAATCTAGTAATTTGGATTTGTTTTTTTGTGGCATTATAGAGTGTTTCTTTATAATGACCGAGACAACCAAGAGAACTTCTAACTTGTAAAAGAATTAAATTCTTCTTACCAATTCTGACATGGATATCGGATATCTATGACAGTATTGTTTCTGGTTAAGTTGAGATTCTAATGTTCCTTTTGGTTCAAGCAATTGTAGTAAGTCCACGATCCCAATAACCTTGTAAGTATGCCAAGAATGCTATCAGATCATAGTTATCCACAAAATACCAAACATCGTGATCATATTTGCCATGGTGCTTTTGGTAGAAGACGCGACAATTTGTGGTCATGTCATCAGCTGGGTTGCCGATATTCACACCTGTGAGCATGGGCCAATGAATCTTATTTTTGACCTTGGTGTCAGAAAACGGTTCTCGACTTGTGTCAATGGGATTAGACGTGGAAGAGTGGAAGAAGTGGTGGGAGGAAGTACCACTAGTGTCCTGAGGGTTGGTTGGTGGGGGAGCTACATGAACTTGAGTTGGGCCTTGGACCCCTGATTTAGCTGGTGGGGGCTGATATATTGAAAATTATAAGCGCGAAAGCTTTACCATCCTTCGATTTCCATCTCGAGTCTTCTATGTCGTCTTCAGGCTTCACTTCAATACCTATAGCAACATCCAACAACTCGTTGGCAATTAGCACGGTCTTCATCTTATATTTCCATAAATGATAATTGGATCCATTCAGCTTGTCTGTGATAAGACCGGATTTACTTTGAGAATCCATTTGGAACTTTAGTCTGTCGACGTTAAGAGAGATATTGTGTTGTGCTACAATTGGAAATCAATTCTCTAATACCAAAACAAATTGATTAGAACTGAAGAATAATTCGATATCGTGAAAGATATCAAGTATAAGAGCTTGCAATCTGATATACTGGTAGGCCTTGAAAAATCAACGCTCTGATACCATGTTGGAAAGAGACGTGTGAAAGATGGGTCGAATAGAATTGAATAAAAATAAATCGAACGACAAGAATTAAAACTTATTGTGCGCAGCGGAATAAACTATCTGTCTCTTTCTTTATGCATGACTATGTCTATCAATTTTGAACAAAACAATAATGATAGAAATCACGTTCGATCTTATAGTAACTAACTTTTTCATTACTACTACAATAGTTATGTAGCCAAACATTAAGCATTGAATTATCAGACAAATAATCAATCGCAAAGAATTACATAAATGCATACATTCTGAGATGAATCTGAATGCAATACAAAGATAGTATTGATTCAGTATGAAAATAAACATATGTAAATGAGTACAACAACTTTGCTGATCGAAGCCGCGTACTCTAAGCTATCTCGAAGTGACTAAATAAATCTGAATTAAGCGCAACTACTAATAAGCAGTAAGTGCAATAGCAATCTCTAATCAACTCTAAAGAAGTGAACTAGAATGCTCATGAGTGTCCAAGCTTGCAGGCTTGAGAGAGAGAACGCTAACTATTCAATACTTGATGATTGATCTTCATGCTTCAATACTTGTGATGTAGGAATATGAACAGCTATTTATACTAAGCAATTAGGTCACCAAATGCGTCATCTAGTTGGTTGTGATGTGCTATCATCCATCCAGTTAGGACTTCTCAGAAATTACTTGCTGATGAATTAATGTAAGTCGGTAGCTTTGGTCATAAATAGTCTGTCTGCAGATTTGAACGTAAATTGTCACTCTGCAGAAATGAATGTAGACTGTCATGCGACGTCTTTTTTCTTAGCATTTGAGGCATCTGGCATTTTGCAAAAAGCCAAAGTGAGAGAAAATGCCGACACTGTGAGTCATTTCCGAGTAGTTATGCAGATTGTGTAAAAACACGAAGAAAACTACAGGTCTGGATAAAAGTTGGACGAAGATTAAAATGTCGATTAGTCAATTAGTAGGATAATAATCCAACATTGTTGAAGTCGGGCCGCTTGTTGTGCTAAAACTTCCTTTGGGACCTTGGATGATTTAAGGCTTGCATCGGATGCGACATATTTGGCCCCTATATCACTTGATAAGATATCAAGGGAGTCTCTCTTCCATTTTGTTTTCAATTGTTGCCTTGTCCTTATGTTTTTTCGTGGGGACTGCAGGTGCTACAGAATCAAATACTTGTGGAGTGGCCCACTTCTTGGTGGTAGGATATTGTGCTTCTAGCTCTTTGAGGACTGCGACCATGCATTGTCCCATGTGTTTTTGGACCATCATGTGTAAGAGGTACCCACACTTAGTTGTGGGTTTTCTAGATTTCAATGTCACACAAAGATTCTCATGGATTTTGTTGGCCCACTTGTAAGCCTGAGTGGGATCGTCCAACGTGATAGTGAGGGAGAATAGATCGCTTGCTAGAATGCAATTTATTTTGGTAGTATGGACTTCAACCATTGTATTGAGAATTTTTGCAACTGCCCGTAATTTAGGGTCCTTGATGAGCTTTATGGCAATGTCATCATTTGTCTATGGAATCGTCTTGCCATTCTCCATCAAACTTAATGAAGTACTTTGGATCATAGTTGGTACCTTTTCCATGAATCATCTCCCCAACATTAGAAAAACCAACGCTTTGTAGGCGTTCTAGGGAGAGGTCGATGACAATGTAGATGGGTAATTCAGAAAGAATGGAACTTCTGGGAATAAGTTGAATAGGCTGCCCATACCAGGCTCTCATTCCGATGATCCATGAAGTATGTGAGATCGAAGCCATGGTTGATGAGAATATCCTTGGCCAAGGTGAGAGCTACATGATAATTCTTGATGCGGATCAAGAATAGATTGCCCGTATAAGGGTGTGAGGCCTTACGACAATGAAGTGAGAGTGAGGAGTCTCTTGCAGCCATGATAGTAGTAATGTGAGAGTTCGAGGAAGTTTTGAAAATTTTGAAAAACAATTCAGCATGAGCTCTCTAGCAAAATTTTGGAATGGACTCACGGGTGGAATAGGTGAGGTCTATATATAGACATTTTTTGACAAGAATTTGCAAGTTCACCCAGAATTTCCACGATTTCTCAATGAGGTTCACGAATTCTGAGAAAGAGTTCTGATGGTCCTACGAGTGAATTTTTGTACAAAAATGGGTGGAATTCTCTGATAGTACAAAAATGGAAATGATCAGAATTCGTGGATGTGAGAACGAGATCGTGCACCGAATTTTTAGGCTCAACAAATTATCTACGAATTCTGTTTGTGAGGATCTAATGAGAAAATTTGTTTTTTTCAATTTCTGGAAGGTATAACTCTATACTAGAATTTGCGAAGGTGAGAATTCAAAAAAAAAAAGAAATCTTGTGGTTGCATAGAAAAAGACTGAGTGAATCACTAATTTGATGATATCTTGATTGTCTGACAACTAAACCATCCCAAAAATTTGCAAATGACAAGCAGTCATTAAGTAAAAATGTAATATTAATAGAAAAACAACAACAATCAAAAAATAAGAAAGCTAGTACAAATCAATTATTGATGATTACAGTAAGTTTGTTGTTGTCTACTTCACCCACAACAAATCGGAAAATCTTGATGAGTTTATGGAATATGTAAACTGGGTTGAGAAGTGGACCAAAAAGAAAGTCAAGCAGATCAAGACTGATAGGGGAGGAGAATACATCTCCAACCGATTTACCGACTTCTATAAAAGTTGAGGCATTCTCTATAGGAAGACAACAACCTACACACCACAGCATAATGGTGTAGCGGAGAGGAAGAACAGAACTTTCATGGAAGCTGCAAGATCTATGATGGCCTATTCGAAGGCATCAAGATCACTATGGGCTGAGGTAGTAGCTACAGCCACCTGCCTACAGAACAAGTTAGGCAAATCAAGAGTTGCTCACACTACCCCACACGAGGTATGGTGGAGAAGCAAGCCCAATCTAGATCATGTTCGGAACTTCGGATGTGTAACATAAGCACACATACCAGACAAGAAGAGGAAGAAGTTGGACAAGAAAGTGGAGCAAGGATTCTTGGTTGGCTATGATATACACTCTACATACTACAAAGTATACATGCTTGAAACTAATGAAGTGAAGACTGTCAAAAATGTCAAATTTGACCAGACAAGAACGATGGTTGAAGAAGATCCAATCAGCTATGAGGTTCTTAACAGACAGTATTACGACCTACCCACATCGATAGAGAGAGCAGACCCTAAGCATCCAGATGAAGATATTAAAATTTCAACTGAACTGAATGATAGATCAAATGATGAGCAGAACGACATATCAAAAGTACTCATTACACCGACAATACACCGAGGTCCCGCAGATAGTAGGCAGAACAATGCCAAAGCAGTTGTTGAGTCTGTATTATCTCCAAGGAGATCTGCAAGACAAAGAAGGGCACCAGTCAGATATATACTTGACAACTCATCTTCTGTACAAGAAGAATTCTGTGGATTCAGCAATGAACCACAAACTTATGAAGAAGCCATCAATTGCCCAGACAAGGACAAGTGGGTCAAGGCCATTGAAGATGAAATGGGCTCCATGAAGCAAAACAAGATATGGACTCTCGACATCCAACAGAAAGACTGTCAAATGTAAGTGGATCTAAAAGCACAAGTATGGACCAGACGACAATGTATTGAGATACAAAGTCAGACTAGTTGCAAAGGGCTTCTCACAAAGGTCTGCATTGATTATACGGATACATTTTCTCTTGTTATGAAGCACATGTCTCTACGCATATTATTTGCATATGCAGTTGCCTATGATCTGAAGATCCACATTGTAGATGAGAAGATAGCCTTCTTGCATGGGGAGCTGAAAGAGGAGGTCTACATGGACCAACCACCAGGTTTTACTTGTGAGTCACTTGTTGACTATGCTTGCAGAATGCACAAAAGCATCTATGGACTGAAATAGTCCGCCAGGCAGTGGTTCAAGAAGAAGGATCACGCATTAAGATCCTTGGGATTCTAGCCTTTAATGGCTGATTACAACGTTTATGTGAAAGTCATAAACAAAGAGATCATCATAGTCGGTGTCTATGTAGATGACACTTTGATCTTGTCATGGAGCAAAAAACTGATTGAGCAGGTGAAGGCAGATATTTCGAGGCACTTCAAAATATCAGACCTAGGGGAAACAAAATGCTACCTAAATTTACAGATTGATAGAGATCTTTAGGATGGGAGATTTTATCTATACCAATCAAGATACATTCAGAAGATCATTGATGATTTCGACATGATAGATTTCAAGGGAGTAAATACTCCAATGGTTCCTAGCATAGTGTTGACAAATGAAAATTGTCCCAGAGATGAAGCAGAACGGCAAGCAATGGAGCATAAGCCTTATAGAAAGCTTATTGGTTCTTTGATATACTTGGCAGACCGTACGCGACCAAACATTGCTTACACTATGTTCAGGTTGAGTCAATTCAATATCAATCCAGGTCCAATGCACTGGAAGATCGCCAAGAGGATCCTGCAATATCTGCAAAACACAAAGAACTACGGCTTATGCTATTATCGAGATGCAGAATTCAAGATTGAATCCTACAGTGATGCTAGCTGGACATTCTTGAAAGATGATAGTAAAAGCATCTCAGGAGGATGCACCATAGCAGCCAATGCAGGAGTTATCTGGATCAGTAGAAAGCAAAAAATAACTGCCCAATCATCCTGTGAGGCAGAATATATTGTTGTGGCCAAGATGGCCAATGAGCTGACCTAGCTCAGACAGTTCCTAGGTGGACTAGGACAAAACACCAATGAGCCGTTGAACTTGCACATGGACAACACCTCTACTATAACGACCCAGTGTTTCACTCCAGAACGAAGCACATCAACATCAACTATCACTTGATCAGGGATTTGGTTAAGAAGGACGAGCTACAGATGGTAGTTGACATTTTTACAAAGGCATTGGACAAGACAATGTTTGAAAGGCATAGAGTCAGCCTGGGAATAAGAAAAGTACATGGTTTAAGATGGAGCTGAAGAAACATTGAGTTTCTGTTTTTAAAGCCTTAGTATTTTTCCTTGTATTTTTGGACTGCTGCATATTTTAACTAGTTTTTGCACAGTCTGCATTTTTGAATTGTTTCGTCGCACAGTTTGCATTTTTGCGTCATGAGGAAAATTCATCCCTAGGTCTAAAACACTTAGAAAAATAACTTTGGCAACTTTTCCCAACAATGTTGCATTTTTGCGAAAAAGATGACGTTGTCTTTAAATGTCTTAGAAAAGTTTAGGCCTACTGTAGGGTTTTTCACCTTTCAAAAAAAACCGACATTGCCCTTGAAAAAGCGACACTGCTCTTAAAGTCATGAAAAATGTCCTTTAGCAAAACCACGAAGGTCTGCAGCATGAAGGCACTATGCAACGGGCAGGAGGTAGCTAATTCATGGAGGACAATGACCAAAAGTTGGAATCAGTTTTGTTTAAGACTTATGCATTTTCTTTTGATTAGATCTTTTAATTTAATCAGATCTCTAGATTAATCACATAAAAGATCAATGAAGGATACAGACAGAGATATACAGAGTATACAGTTTCCTGAATGCAGCACTGAATGAGGTGCGTATCAAGGAAGAAATATAGATCTAGTAGAAGCTAGTTCCTTTCGTGAGAAGAGAACACCTCTGTCATGCCGACGTGCTGATCTGGGAAACAGACAGCGCTCAAGAAAGACTTTCAATGTACACTCAATTCTGATAATATAGACGAGTACATCCTTTTTTGCTCAGTGTGTAATCTGTGAATGTTGTGATGCTTGTTCAATTTTATCAATAGATATATTTTTGCTGTCATTAAGACATTATCTGCTGTTCATAAACTTATAGTCAGATTAGCTGTAGCTATCTGCCATTCGGAGGATGATTGATCGGGGTTGAGGTAGTAGCCTTATCCGACAAATCGACTCCATCTGAGCTTCATCAAAATTCTCACAAAGACAAAGAGACTCCATCAACCGAAGTGGCTGAAGTCCCCGAAGACAACAAAGGCAACGAAGGCAAACCAAGGTGCCAAAGGCCGAAGTCCCCGACAAGGATTCAACCCCAGCTATGTGCCAAAGCCAAAAGTCAAGCCAGCCACCTCAAATGTCGAGTACGTCATCAAAGCTCGACGAGCGTGATAGTTTGAATGTCACGACTCAACCGTCCTTTAGTTAAGCAAAGTAGCAAGATGTAATTAGCTAATATTTTAGCTTAAACTAAGCATTAGCTTTCCCAGATGGATCAACTCCATTTGAGCTCATATTAGTGAATCACAACTAGCTCCGACTTCGACGTGCTCGAAGTATCCAACTTCCTTGACTTCCTGGATCCACAATAGCTGCATCAGAGTGGCTCGGAGATCTGAAGTTGAAGAATCCACATTAGTGGTATCAGAGCGGCTCGGAGATCTAACTGAGTCATCACCATCGATTCATAGCAAGGTTTTCAAGCTTTCTACATTGCTCTCGATTGAGGTGTGTCCCGACATGAACAATATATTCGTTATCCTCATTGGGCTCACTCAAGGAGAGGGTGATGGTGCATGCAAGACCTTCGTAGGGAGAATTACCATTTCGCTCGTGTTGAGCTTGTAGTAATTGTATAGTCACATCCTCGATCGTGTAATCTTTAAAGTACGAAGGCACATCATGTGCGGGTGATTCGAGGGGAGCTTCGCCCTTTAACTGCCTTGACGGTAATTTGGAAGGTTCTGGAAGATGTGTATGAGCTAAGGCGATTTCAAGAACTTCCCGATGAAGGACAATCTCTAACATGCTGTTCAAAGCCACAATTTTCACAAGTTGGAGGAAAGCAAAGTTTGTCTGGGCAGCAAATACTAGGATGTTTACCTGCATAGATAAAGCATCCGTGTATTGTGAGAAATTGTTACATTGCAAACACAACTTGGTTTGGATCGTAGGTCTGGGCATTTGGATCCATCACTTGAGTATTAGAATCATATGGATAATATACCACTTCCTAGTTTCAGTTCTCGGTGGATATTTTTAGGAAGTCCAATCAGGGACAATTTGATGGCCATACGTTCGGTGATATTTTCATCAACACATTCTACCTTGAGACGTTAAAACGCTCAATGCTTCACGCCGTATCTTTATATGTGTGATCTGGATGAATGGGCTTTGAGTCAGTTTAGAAGGTTTAAAATGCTTGATAAGAGCGTCTTTGAGGGTATTCCAAAAAAAAATATCAAAAGCTTCTAGGTTGAGATACCACTCTTTGGCGGTTCCGTGGAGGACCATAGGGATAATCTGAGTTTTTCAATTTTTGAAGTGTCTCAATAGAAACGACATGCATTATCAAAATCTTGGAGAAATCTAACTGGGTCATCATACTTTTGTGCATCAATGCGAGGAATTCTTCTTTCCAAGCATGGAGGATTAGGATTGGAAGATTCAGCAAAGTCTCTCGACATGATGCAGATGATAGCGAAAAGGAATGTGAACCATGACGAATCAAAACGAAATGAAACAAAAACAAAGCGAAATCAATTTGCGATGAAGGCAATATGTGAAAGGCCGGATAGAGCCGACTTGGCAGGAGTAGCTACTACCTGACTGTGGTCTAATTCTCTTCCAAGCCCTATATTGTTACTGCAAATCTGTTGTAAAAATCAAACTTGTAAACAGCAAATAATGTTGAATAAAACAACAACAGAAATTTATCTTCTGATAGCATGCATTTGGATATAGTAGATTATACACATCACTGAACAGAACATTGAAAAAATTGTTTCTATTATCAAAACTGAATTTTAGAATACAATTTTTGAGCATTGTCTATATTCCAGATCAGCGCGTTGGGGCGAGAGAGATGTCCTCTTCTCACGAATAGTATGACTACCTACTACTAATCTGTAAACTCACTCTGGAGCTATCTCTGATTGTCTGTCTATGTCCGTGACTTCCTTACTTGTATCCTTCATTGATCCCTTTATGTAATCAAACCATAAAACTGATTAAGTTGAAAGATCTAATGGAAAGAAATGCATTATCCTTAAATAAAACTGATTCCAGTTTCTGTCGTTATCCTTTGTGAATCATCCGCCTTTTGCCCATTGTGTTGTGTCGTCATGCTGCAGGCCTTCGCTTTTGCAAAAAGAACATTTTTGTGACTTTAAGAGCAGTGTCGCTTTTTTTTTAAACCAGTTCTAAGGCAAATGTTGCTTTTCTAAGGGTGAGTGTCCCTTTTTCTAAGGGTCTAAACCTTTCTAAGGCATTTAAGGGATAGTGTCGCCGTTTACGTAAAAAATGCAAGAAATGCGACAGTGTCGGGAAAAGTTCTCAGAATTATTTTCTAAGTGTTTTAGACCTAGGGATGAATTTTTCTCATGATCCAAAAATGCAAACTGTGTGAAGAAACAGTTCAAAAATGCTGACTGTGCGAAACATAGTTCAAAATGCACAATCACTAAAAACAACAAAGGAAAAACTAAAGAAAAATAGTAAGACTTTGAAATATAGAAACTAATAGTTTCTTTAGCTCCCTCTCAAAGCTGGTATTTTTCTGATTCCTAATCTTGCACGCTGCTTCTCAAAAATTGCCTTATCAAGAGGCTTTGTAAAAATATCGGCCACCATCTGCTTCATTGGAATAGACTCAGTGTTCAGCTTGTCTTTCTCAACCAAATCTCTTATCAAATGATATCTGATAGCAATGTGTTTCGTCCTGGAATGAAATACTGATCCTTCGTTAGATGAATGGTAGATTTATTATCCATGAATAGTAACAGCGGCTCGTTGGAGTTCTCTCCCAGTCCGTCAAGGAACTACTTGAGCCATGTAAGCTCGTTCGCCATCTTGGCTGCTGCAACATACTCTGCTTCGCAGGATGATTGCATAGTCACGGTCTGCTTCCTGCTAATCCATATGACAGTTGCACCAGTTGCTATTGTGCATCCTCTTGAGACGCTCTTGCAGTCATCTTTTAGAGATGCCTAGCTTACATCGTTGTAGGATTTAATCTAGAATCCTTCATGCTAAGAGAAACACAGCCCATAATCCTTCATCTTGAAGGTATTGTAGAATTCTCTTGGCTATCTTCTAGTGTGTAGGGCTTGGATTGATATTAAACTGGCTCATTTTGAAAACTGCAACATTCTGCGGACAGTCTTGCTTGGTCAGAACTGTTCTAGCTACCATCGGCATATTAGCTCCCTTACAGTCTGTCATTTGAAAATCATCAATGATTTTCTGGATGTATCTTGACTGGTGAATATACAGCTTCCCTTCGTCAAGATCTCTGTCAACCTGAAATCCTAGGTAGCATCTTGCTTCCCCTAGGTCTAATACTTCAAAATGTTGTGAAATATCATGCTTCACCTAAGCAATCAGCTGGTTGCTTCTGGACAGAATCAAAGTGTCATCCACGTAGACTACTATGATTATGATTTTTCCATCTATGACCTTTGTATAGACATTGTAGTCGGCCATCAACGGTTGAAATCCTAAGGATCTAAGAGTGTGATCCTTCCTCTTATACTACTGCCTAGCAGACTGCTTCAGTTTGTATATGCTTCTTTGCATTCGGTTGGCATAGTTTACAAAGCGTGAGCAGATGAATCCTTGTGGTTGGTCCATATAAACCTCTTCATTCAACTTGTCGTGTAGGAAGGCGGTCTTTTCATCCACTATGTGGATCTTCTCTCATGGATCTTCTTGGAGAGTCCATAGTCAGATCAATGGCCTTGTTTGTGTCTTTCTTGCCTTTGCTAACTGCTGAATTTTGGTGAGTAGCAGGTGTCTAGGGTACAGGATGTGCGCCTTGCTACTTGCTTTCTGAATAGTCACTCTGTCCATCTGGAATTTAAACATCTTGTTCTGAATGCTTAGAGTCCGCTCCTTCCATAGATGTTGGCAGGTCATAGTAGCCTCTGGTCAAGATTTCATAGCCAACTGGATCTCCATCAACTATTGTCTTTGACTCACCAAATCTGACATCTCTGACAGTCTTGATCTGTCTGCTATCAAGCATCTAGATCCTGTAGTATGATGAATGAACATTAAATCCTACGAGGAATCCCTGCTTTACATTTTCAGCTTCTTTCTTTTCGGATCTAGAATGTGGGCGTATGCGACACATCAAAAAATGTGCACATGTGTCAGACTTGGTTTGTTGCCCCACCAAACCTCGTGTGGCATGGTATGTGCAACACTGAATCTACTTGTCCTTTTCTGGAAGTAGTTGGTTGTAGCTACTGCTTCAGTCCATAAAAATTTTGATGTCTTTGAATAGGCCATCATGGATCTCACAGCTTCCATGAGAGTCTGATTTATCCTCTCTGTCAAACTATTGTATTGTGGTGTGTAGGCTGCAGTCTTCAAGTGAAGTATGCCTTTGTTGGTGCAGAACTTTGCAAAGTGTTTGGAGACGTCTCAACTACTTTACCTTTTTGTCAGTCCATTTTTCAACCCAATTTCTCAGCCCAATTTACAAACTCTGTGAATTTGTCTAGGGCCTCCGACTTGTTGTGGATAAAATATATGGTCAATGAAAGTGATGTAGTACTTCGAACCTCCTAGGGAGACCAAAATGGTCCACAAATGTCAGAGTGTACCAGCTCTAGGAGTTCTTTTGTTTTGAAAGAGTCCTTGGTGAATGGTATACATGACATCTTGCCTTTGTTGCAGGCATTGCAGGACTTCAAGCATGCTGCATATTTGATGTTGACACTAGTGAATGCTCCGCTCCAGCTAGCGTTGTATAGAGCAACTGTATTCATGTGATACAGCATCTTGTGCCATGTAATATCCATCAATTCGTTGATTTGGTGAGCTTGCTCTGAAGGTACTCAAATCTTGAGATAATACAAGTTCCCCTTTTGCTTTCCTATGGTGACAAACTGAGTGGTTGCGGATTCAACCAATTCGTAGGTATCACCTTCAAAGGTGACTATAAGTCTCGCATCTACCATCTTAGCAACAGATAGTAGGTCCTTCTGAAGAGTAAAAACTTATAGAGTGTCATCGAGCCTTCTGTCTCTTCCTTTGGTGCTTAACCACAGTGCTCCAGTTCCACTGACTATGTGTCTAGAACCATCTCCCAAGATTATATATCTGAAAGCCTTCTGATTCTTGATCAGTGGTCATGTGTCTTGTTGCCACGAAGTGTGACATTGCACCTGAATCAAGAATTATCTCTTGTGTCACACAGACATCAGCACACAAGTAAGCTGTTGGGTTCTTTCCATTGTTGGCTCTGTGTTCAGCCATCTTGGAGGACTCTGATTCCTCCACGTAGAATGAGCTATTGTCACTCTCTCGTCTGCTCTGAGCTTTCTTATTTCTAGGATTTTGGTTGCAGTCAATGGTTGCGTGACCCTTTTTGTGATAGTGGATGCATTCTATCTTTGGATTGAGCTAGCACTTATCAACATTGTGACCTTCTCGTGTGCATCTCGTGCAGGTCTTCTTCTCACCATTCTACTATCTCGGCTTGTTTCTGCTCTTCCATTTGTCTTCTTTGGCTCCATCTAACTGTTCCCTTCGATCTTGTCTGTGGTCTGCTTTCCTCTTAGGCTTGAAATTCTTCCTCTGCTTCTCTTTGTTATTGTAGAGAGCTTGATCAGAGTTATCCTTGTCATCAAGTTGTTTACGGGCTTCCACCTCTTCTCTAATCTCGATTACAGCCTTCTCATGGGTCATCTATGGATCTTTAGCAAGTAGTGTTCAGGTCATTTGAAATGATCTTGGTAGAGCTCATAGTAGGTCTGTGAGCTGCAAGCTCTACCAAGATCTGGAATTGTGAAACGAGAGGAACAGGTCATTTATTCTCCTGATGAAGGAGGTGAGATTTTTACCATCACATCTCAGATTGGTCAGTTGATCTTCAAGAAGCATAATTTGGCTTCGTGATTTCGTTTCAAATCTGCTCATCAAAGTATCACACATTTCTCTTGCATTAGAGAGTGTGGCTAGATCAAGTGTCAAGTTGTCTTCACATTAGTCATAAACAAAATTGATTCCAGTTTCTATCATTGACCTCTGTGAATCATCTGCCTTCTGCCCGTTGTGTTGTGCCTTCATGCTGCAGGCCTTCACTTTTGCAACAAGAATATTTTTGCGATTTTAAGAGCAGTGTCGCTTTTTCAAGGGTAAGTGTCTCTTTTCTAAGGGCAAGTTTTTTGTGAAAAACCCAACAGTAGTGCTAAAAGGGTTTTAAGGCATTTTGCAACAATCTCGCTTTTTTTCGAAAGGTGAAAAACGCGACAGTACGGCAGAAACCATTTCTAAGGGCAGTGTCCCTTTTGTAAGGAGGCGAAAAACACCACTGTAGGACAGAAACTCTTTTCTAAGGGTAGGTGTCGCTTTTTCTCGAAAGGCGAAAAAGTCGACTTTAGAGCAAAAACCAGTTCTAAGGCAGACATCGCTTTTCTAAGGGTGAGTGTCCCTTTTTCTAAGGGTCTAAACCTTTCTAAGACATTTTAGGGACAGTCATCTTTTTTGCAAAAATGCGAGAAATGCAACAGTGTCAGGAAAAGTTCTCCGAATTTGTGAAACATAGTTCAAAATGCAGAGTCGCTAAAAACAGCAAAGAAAAAACTAAGAAAAAACGCTAGGCTTTGAAAGATAGAAACTAATAGTTTTTTTAACAGAATGAGAAACATATTAATAGTACAGATGAACAGTACAGTACTGTAATTGGCCACAAAAGGTAGAAAGATAGTTTTCTTGCAAAATAGTAAGTCTGGGCAAGAATCTAGACTTTTTGGAGTAACAGAATCCGCAGTTGCAAACAGGCTGATTAAGCCGAATACAGTACCTGTGAATTCTGATAAAGAGTTTTATTATCAAATTACTGATTTTTTTTGGATTCTTTTGTAAAGGATGGAATTTGCAGAGGGTGTATTTCAAAGTTTCAGACTGTCGGCGATGTCATGGTATGGTCAGCGAATTTTGAGACGAAAGTTTTGTTGATAGACAAGTTTAATAGTGGAAAACAGACTAAATCTCAGAGATAGAATTCACAGAACTGCTAGAGGACTGATCTTTGACATATCTATCCTCAATAGGACTGGCGAATTCTAAGATGAAGATTTGCTTGGAAAACAGAGGGTTTTGACAATAATACATGTGGAAATCTGAACAGGGTCAAAATTTGCAGAGGTGATAGGTTGAAAGATAATGTTCTGTTATGGCTGTTTGAAAATTTGTCAAAATCTATCTTGGATATTTTTGTGTTTCTAGTTTGTGAGAAAATATCACATGTGTGGAGCATGTTCCCAAATGTAGAAAAAGTAAAAATATTTTAGTCATGTTGACTTTAGGAGTATCATAAAGATTTTGTATCAAGCATCTTAGTGTAGGGCCAAAATTGGCATAGAGTTCAAAATGGTCAAATCCACATGTAAAGCCTCAATTTGGCCAAAAGTAGATTGTGATGCAAACTCAAGGTAGTTAGGTTTGTGACACATGGGGCGCTAGCATGCCAAGGCGAGAGCCATGACAACACTCCAGCAAGGGAGGCTGAGACTTGGTTGGAGCTTGCCCTGAGTCGCAACTCGCACTCCCCTATAGTATTGGTGTGATACGGCACCCCCCCCTCATACCAAGCACTCTACCCAAGCTGGTAAAGCACGTTCTTCTCTCTCTAGGATTTTCTCTTTCTAGAAAGTCATTTTCTCTCTCTAGATTTTATTGATCCCCAGGCTTCCAATAATCATGCCTAGATCGTGTGAGGTGATTGCACATCGATTTGAGCTCTCTGGACTCTGCTAGAACTGATCAAAAATTTTTAGCCATAGGAACTTGGTGCCGGCTGGATTCTGGTCACAGTGGCGCCGGGAGCAGCAGGGGCGCTGCTGGCGCCGGGGACATAGCTGGCGCCAGTGGCGCCGGAAGTAAAGCTTGTAAAGGTAGCTTTACAACATCCACCCCACCTTTATAAAATCTGATGTCCTCATCAGATGTCAGATTAAAGTAAAGGTGTCTCCAAATTAAAATAACTATACATTTAAGCTACTTGGCACAGTACTCAATTTACTGGCCACTTTTTATTAACATTGAAGCTGGCACACCACAAGTCGGAGGCTCAGCTCTTAAAACTGAAAATGGTGACAAAGGCCTTTCTTTGAAATGTTCGCCCCTGTCGCTTCTGACTTTTGACTTTGGAACTCCTTTGAGCTCCTGATTTGTCCTTGATGCACTTTGTGTTGAGCTCCTTGAGCTCCAGATTTGATCAGTTCCGCACAAGTATCAAGGCTCCCTAAGCCAAAGGATTTATCGTTTGATTGCCCACTTTGTGGTCCACTCCGTGCCTTGTTGCTTCTGCACCTTGGTTTCTCTCCTTGTCCCAGCCTGATCTTGATACTTTTCTATCTTGGCTCTTTAAGGTAGGCAAAGATTGAGTACTCCACAATGCACCTCTCACTTAGCTTGAAGTAGCTCTTTGAATCAGCCCAAATGTAACCATTGACCTCGTGGAAAGCCAAAGGGTCGCACCAGTTTGATCCGCATCTGAACTATCTCTTCGCGTTTGTTTGAAGCACCATGTCCGTCGCGCAAAACTTGACTTTCACAATTCCATCACTGGTCAATTGCCTCACAATCAAAACAAGAAGTGTACATCGAGCTTGGCTTCAAGTAGCTCTCTTTGAATCAGACACATGCACCCAGAGTTTGCAGTAGTCCGATCTCAACGCGAACTGTCCCTTAGCGTCCGTTCGAAATACCAAGTCTCTCATGCAAGACTCAACTTTCACAGTTCCTTCATTGATCAGCTATCTTACATGTAACACAAACCAATGTACTCATATGTTTCCTCATCATTGTTGGTCCAGAGAAAGCCTATAACAAGTTTTCCTTTCCACAACAAAAACCTGTCAACTTATTAGGTCCAAAGTTCACCAGTCTCCTCGTGTGAGTATGGCTAGGTCACCTTGAATTTGCCCCCGTTTTGATCAACTTTCATTCAAAATTTTTCCCAAGAGAGAGGTGTGTGTGATAGTTCCCCTCCACTTATAAAATCAGTTGATCAAACTTAGAGTAGAGTTCTTCGAACAAAAAGCCTTTCCAACACTTTGCTTCCCATCTGCTAGGATTATGGCTCGATCCAACTTGTTGCCAATGTCTGAAGAGGATCCTAGTCTTTTCCCTTTGAGGAAAAACCCAACTGATACTGGATATCATCCATATTGGATACAAGTAAGACACTCAGGCAGGTTTACTAACATGTAACAAAGACAAGGTCCCCCTTTGAGATGGTCCTGCCAATGGACCTTTGCCTGGCCGCGCCCATACAAATCGATCACAGAATCAGCCCACATAGGACACCCCTCCAACTATCCGTGCTTTCACCGTTAAGCCGCACATTCCCTCAGTCACGCCCCACCACTTTTTGGTCGATAGCCCTTATAGCTAAACGATCGGCAGCTATCCCGCACCGGCAGCTAACCACCCGTGCTTTACACCCAAATTCGAGCAACATCTCTATATCAATGGTTAACCCGTACAGTTCGAATATGTCACCCCGCACCCCACAAGGCACAAATCGTGCTTTCACCTACCTAGGCAGCACTTTGCCTCATCTGTCCTACATGCAGACGGCGCCATGCCCAAACCGCCGGAACTGACCATGCTTACACCTCGAGGGCAGCACTTTGACTCATCAAGTCCCCCGTTCTGCCGACCACCCCAATCGTGGACGTACCTGTGCTTACACTGTGGACAGCACCTTGCACAACAGTTGTCTTGATGAACCCCAAACCGTGGCCATTTCCGTGAGATCCGCATAGTTGACCGGCCAGTCGGCTCTGATACCACATGTAGCACAGGCATCCCAAAGGGAGCCGGAAACCACGACTTAGCTTTCCAGCCTTCAATTCTTGCCATCCAAACCCACTTGACATACAAGCAGCCAACTCGCCAACAACGATCAGACTTAACCAACTTGAAGTTCCGAAAACCAACATTGAGATCCAACCTGGTGCCATGCCAGATCGGGGGTCCCGATGTGGGGGACTTCCCTCCAAGCAAGCCGCCCGACATACATCAAACTTAACCAACTCGAAGCTTCGTTACAAACGAGTAACATCCATTCCAAGCAAGCGGTCTGACTTACATCCGACTTAACCAACTGAAAGCTTCGTCACGAGCGCTGGAAGCCAACCTGGCGCCACGCCAGACTGGACAGCCATAAACAGGTAACTTCCACCCAAGAAAGCCATCCAACTCAGCCGATAGGTTAGAGCCCGTTCCCCAAGAGCTTAACCCATTCACGTTCATGCAAGGAACACTCAGAACCACAAGTCGCGACAGATATGGAGACAACTAGTTTCTGGACCAAATGGTCCCGACAGCATACCGCTGGCGCCACGGACCGAATGGTCCCGACGGCATACCGCTGGCGTCCCGGGTACGACCCTCAGCTATGTGCCAACTTAAAAATTTGGAAGCGGCCTTACAACTGGCGCTTTTACCGAACACTGAAACCCAGAAGGTAATCAGAGTCAGTTTGAGAAAAATCCCACTTTATTGATAAATCTTAGAAGGTTACATTTCAAGTGTGTGACCGACCCTAGTCTCCGGGGCGCTAGCATGCCAAGGCGAGAGCCATGACAACATTCCAGCAAGGGAGGCTGAGACTTGGTTGGAGCTCGCCCTAAGTCGCAACCCGCACTCCCCTATAGTATTGGTGTGATTCGGCACCCCCCCCTCATACCAAGCACTCTACCCAAGCTGGTAAAGCACATTTTTCTCTCTCTAGGATTTTCTCTTTCTAGAAAGTCATTTTCTCTCTCTAGATTTTATTGATCCCCAGGCTTCCTTTAATCATCATGCCTAGATCGTGTGAGGTGATTGCACATCGATTTGAGTTCTCTGGACTCCGCTAGAACCGATCAAAGATTTTCAGCCATAGGAACTTGGCGCCGGCTGGATTTTGGTCACAGTGATGCTGGGAGCGACGCCGGCGCCGGGGACATAGCTGGCGCCAGTGGTGCCGAAAGTAAAGCTTGTAAAGATAGCTTTACAACAGCATCCTAATGCTACCTTTGATGCACAAGAACTTGAACAAGCATTCAAAGAACAAAAGAAACTTTAAGTAAGGTACTGTTGGCAGCCAAAAATAATATCATACAGGGCATACTACAGCAGCCTACCACTTTTGGAAAGCTCCTAAGATCATACACAATAGCTTGAAGAAAATACACAAAGCAATGCTCACAATGGAGGAAGAAACAATGACAATGATCTATTGATCTCAATGAATCATACAATAGGTTTCTCCAACCTATTCTCCACAAATTTCAGCCTAATATAGGTGAGAGAGATGACTCTCTCTCCTCTCTCTAGAACTTAGGACCCAATTTTAAGACACCAGTAGCCTAAAATAGCCAATTTTGGCCTATATGTCCCAATAACATGATTTTGGTATCATTTCGAATGTCTAGAAGTTTGAGACTTCTTCAATATGAAACATATACTACAATAAAAGTATCTAGGCCTCTTCCACATGTGTGAAAGGTTAGATCCAAAACTATGTACCAAAAATACCAGATTTGGCCTAAAACTAGCTAAGAAATGTTGACAATTTTCACACTCCCTCTTCAACTTTACTTGCTAGTTTTACAACACTACTTTGATCTAACTTAAGAATGGTTTCCATCTTAAGGATAGATCTCCTTTCAATGATCCTAATATGTACAAAACAATAAACTTCATAATTGATATAGATAATAGTGTCCATATTGGATGTTTTCAAGATGAAACTAGTACATGAAGAATAACATAGAATGAGAATGGAATGATTCCTCCATGTTTCCACCTTTGAAATCTCTGTAAAACAGTAGCAAACATGTAATAAATGAAAATGATGAATGTTTGCCTGCATGTCTTCTCCATATTTCACTTCTTGTGACGTGTATGTGTTGAAATCCACCATGAATGAGTCTCCATTGCCTTCTTGCCATGAAGAACCATCAAGCCTTGGAATTTACTTTCTAAAAATAGCAAGGACACTATTTTTAGGCCTTATTGACATTAAGAAATGTATTTTTAAGTTGAAATTTCACTTTCGCCTCCAAATTGCCAATTTAGACAAATTAAACTAGTTGACATTTTTCACACTCCCTCTTCAACTAGTTTTACCACACAACTTTGATCCATCTTAAGAATGATATCCATCCTAAGAATATACCTCCTTCTATGGTGTTATAATAGCTTTCATAATTATATAGATATTAGTGTCCATATTGGAAGCTTCACTATTTCTTACATCAATTTTACATATCAAGATGAAAAACCAACATAGAATGTAAATAGAATCATAATGAATGAATACCTCCACGCTTTCACCTTTGATATCTCTGGAAAATAACAACAACCAAGCAATAAATGTGAGTGATAACCATTTGCTTGCATGTATCCTCCATCTTTGTCCTTTCTTGATATGTCTCCACCATGAAAATCCATGAATGGGCCTCCATCTCCATCTTGCCACAAGATATCACCATCACTTGATGATGAGTGATATGATGAGCCTCCCTTAGCTTCATTTCCATCAGCAAAACCAGCCAAGAATGCTAGTACAACTCCAACAACAAAATGATGCAAAACAATGTAACTAGTATTACCATATCTTGACAATTTGCACACATTCACATGAAATTGCTCAAACATGAGATAGAACAAGTAAAGTAAACTTGAGCAACACTTTCTCTCTGCTCCCTTGACCTTACTTGACTTTTTAATAACCTGCAAAAATAGATCCAAAGTATCTTTGACATTTGACTTCCGTTTGATGCTCTTGACTAGCTCCAAATTCCCACTTTCTCTTTTGTGTCGTTGAAGCCCTTTGAGATCAACCTCTGGGAGGGAGATAAAGTAGTTACATTTTTTGGAAATAGATATGTACATCCATTCGAGATTATTTGAACGACTAATATAATGGAAATTTTTTATTCACAAGATGAATTTTATTCTTCACTTGCTATGCCCATTTTGGATTTCTCTGTAAATGCATCCAAAAAGTTGTCCATTTTTTATAGTTCTTTACTCAGTGGGTTTAGATCAAGAGCAAATTGAACAAAGAAAGAAAGATCATAAGTGTGTTTCATGGTGTGTTTCCAATTGAATTACCTCATGGTTTACCACTTTCTAGCTTAATAGATCACAAGATTGAGCTAATTATAACTAGTCATCCTATTTCTAGACAACTGTACCAGTTTTTTCATAATGAAAAGTTCAAGATTACTAATCAAATTGATGATTATCTTAATATGGGACATATAAGACCCAATAAATCACCATGGGGTGCTCTTGTTCTTTTGAAAGCAAAGAAAGATGGAGGCTTTTGGATGTGTGTGGATTTTAAGGGGTTACATTTTTTTGCTCTATAGAAAAGTACACATATTTTTTAAAGATTAGTCTCTATCACTGATAAACTAGATGAAACCAACTATCATATGTGAAATTTTTAATTAAAAGTCATTTTGCTAGCTAAGGAGCTATGGAATAATGTAGAGGGTATTGAAACTAGGCCCTTAATAGATCTTCAAGTTCTTGCTAAGTGATAACAAAAGGATGAAAAGCGTTCTATCTTAATGATCTTGAAAGTGCAAGATACACTAATTGGGCACCTTAAGTCAGCTCAAATTTCAAAAGAAACATGGAGCATTATATGCAAACTCTAAGAAATTAGAGATGTGTCTTCTTATATATTTATGAAAATGAAGTTATTCACATTCAAAATACAAGAAATTAAATATTTTTACTCACATAAACAATTTCAAATATTTGTTTGAGCAAATCGTAGTTATTAGATCATCTATACAAGACACCAATGTTGTCACGACATTATTAGGTGCCATCTTAGCATCATCATTTAGAAATTGGGTGATGATAATATCAACTTAGTGATAGATAACTCTTACAAGAGTGTATACCTTGCTACTCATGGAGCAATGGAAAGATCATGCAGTTCTTCTAATTCCAAATCTGGCTCTCAAGCTTTGTTTAGTAAGAAGGGCAAAAATGAAAAAAAGCAATTTGAGCACTAAAAACAAGTCAAGGTAGCATAAGCATATGAGTACCACAAAGCATTCATGACAAAGAATGGAGCGGATCAAAATTGTCACTCATGGTATCTTCATTTTGGCACTACTCAACATATGGCAAGCCACATGGAATGGTTTTCACAACAAAGGAAATTTGTGCACTTAGAAGCTAATAACACTCACCACATCAATAGTGAAGGAACTGTAGAGAATTCCAAAATGGTGTAGTCACATATATTTCCAACATACTACATGTACCAAATCTGCAAAAAAACTTGCTTTCAGTCGAATTGCAGATTTAGAAAGAGTTTGATGCAAATTGTTGCATAATTCTTGATAAAAAGAGAAAGATTCTTGCACTCAAAAAGATGCAAGGATATCTTTATAGACTTAGCCATTGTTTGCAAGCTTTGAACACCATAATCACCATCAATAAGGACCTACCTTGGCACAGTTCCTAACATTATGAGTCCTATCATGATTAGTTCTAAAGAACGATTCTACGTTTCTACGTCACATGTCCTAACATAATTAGCCATAAGAGAACTTAAGACATTCTACAAGATCCAACAAATTTATGCTATGAGCCCTACCACAATTAGCCATAAGGGAAGGTAATAAAGGAGCTTACACGACAAAAGAATGTGAAGATAATTACAAAACACACTCCTCTCTCAACAAATTTTTCCAAGTTATTCTTGTACACTTGTAAACTATTGTAGTTTAGAATCTTATAAATACAACATGCATGTTGCAGAGATTAGTGATCCATAAGTGAGTACTTGAGTAAAAAATGATCTTTTATGCACCTTGTCTTGGTAAATTCAATAAGTGATTACTATTCCAAAAATATGTAGTGTTCTAACTTTTATTTTAGTTCTTTATTTTTGCACATATAGATTATTTTGGTTACATATTGTTACTATTGTTTTGATTTTTTATGTAAGTGGGTAAAGGAATTTACTAACTAAGTTATTTTACTTCGATGTGCAGTACCTACATACACTTTGGCAGTCTAAGACACCTCTTTTGTCTAGGTGTTGCTAATCTAGTCAAAACATTTAATTTGCAGATTATTTGTAAAATCAATCAAATCAGTGTATTTAATCTTTTATTACGATATTAGAACAAGGATTTTCACTATTATTCTATCACAATATATATTTTTCTAGTATTAAGTGTACATAAATTGCAACACTATTGTCAATCTAGTAAATCTAGACCGATGAAGTCCATTTATTATGTATCTCTCATTTTTTATGTAAAATTGGAGAGAAAGAATCACACTACATTGTCTACATTTGCTTGTATTTCTCTCTCTACAATTGACTCTCTCTCTCTCTCTCTCTCTCTCTCTCTCTCTCTCTCTCTCTCTCTCTCTCTCTCTCTCTCTCTCTCTCTAGATTGCTTGTTTGATCTTCATAGAGAGCTTGCATTATTAGATCATCTCAACCAAAGTGAACTAGTTCAAGTAATCCTTTAAAGGTTAAAGGTCATTGGATCTTGAAAATCTTAGGCTTTTTTGAATGTTTGAAATGTTCACATGCATTATGTATTATGCACCATCTCATTTTCAATTTTTTTTGTGAATATTGCACTTTAAGGATCTCGGAGCTATAAAGCTTGGATTTGGAGTTTGGAGCTTGGTGTTGAATGATGCTCTTCATGAGGCTAGATTTTGCTTTGTAAGAGATTGTTAGATTGTGTGTGTGTGTGTGTGTGTGTGTGTGTGTGTGTGTGAGAGAGAGTGAGAGAGAGAGAGAGAGAGAGAGAGAGAGAGAGAGAGATTGTTCAATGCTTTGTAAGAGTGCAATTTTTGTTGTTGTTGTTGTTGTTGTTGTTGTTGTGTGTGTGTGTGTGTGTGTGTGTGTGTGTGTCATCAATTCCTAAAGTAGAAGATCTATGTGAGAGAGTTATGGAGGCATAGATAGAGATATGGAAACTCAAAGAGAGAGATTTCTGAATTGATATGTAAAACATTAATGTGATGCACAATATTAATCAAATAAATATTATCTATGTGCATTCACAGCATCATTTCATATATGGCATTGGATTGCAAAAGGCAATATCATGTAGTCAAGTTGGACAATGAAATTTATACAAAAGTCGATGTCTTAAATCATAAGGGTATGTGTGCACAAGAGGCTTTGCTACATCGCTAAGAACTTTGTTGCAAGAATGCGGTCCTTTAGATGCAACTTTATATGCAAGTCGTAAATCACAAAAAATATATGGCCCTTTTTCTTTTGTTTTGTATGCATGCCCACACTTTAGATACACCTTTATATGCAAGTCATAGATTGCAAAATTTGTGTCTCCCTCTCTTTTTCTTGCATGCTTCCCTTGGCTCTCAACATGCATGACGCAACAACAATAATCAAATAAAGATTATTTATTTGCCTTCAAAAAATCATTTCATATGCAATTTTTTTATTGTTGTCAGATCTATATTCATGCACACACTTTGAATCAATGTTTGAGCTAAGAAAAGGAAATGCTAACCATTATGCCAAAATTCCAAGACAACTAGGATTCGCAATTACCTTTGCATGTAATCTCAGATACACACTCTTTTTATTCAAGAAATTTGTGGCAATGCCTTTGTGGTATACCATGACACTCTTGTTTAACTTTGAATTGATCATTTGTTTAGAGTTTTATTCTAATTTCATTCTCTTCGACCCTGATGTTTGATCATTGTTTTTGAAAAATATTTGTCATGTGAAAAAGTAAATTGAAAGCAAATCATAACATCAATACATGAAATTCAAAAGACAATTTTCGTAGAACTCATTTGTTTGCCAAATATTTACAGTAGCTTGAATTTGTCTAAGTGGTCATTTTAAATTTGAGCGATTTGAATGCCAATGTCTCGTGATATATCAATCACATTGTTCCGTATGTTTCATGTTTGGTTGTAACTATGAGCACATCAAAGTGAAAAAACGAAGTCTTGCAATTTTAAAGAAAAAATATAAACTCATTTTTTAACTAAAGCTCACTTACAAAAGACATGCCAAGTTTAAAAATTATTCCCAGAGCTTCAAGGTGTCATTACAAAACAAGACTTGTACCAGCATTAAAACATGACTTGGAAGCCAAAGAAGGCCAGAAATATGTATAAGGTATTGGTTTAGAGGCTATAGGCTAGTAAACTATATGTTGAGCAACATGTGCCGCTCAAAATACAATAAGCTACAATTATATGTTTGCTAACGAATAGTGTATGTAGCTAGTATGTGAGTAAATTTCATTTATCATTTATTTATTTTTTTGCACACATGTGGTGTCATTTGTTCGTTGTCTTCCTGCGTAGTTCGTCCTTCCTTCGACTAGGAATGGCATTTCACATCCTTTTGCTGGCCATTTTTATGGCATATTATGGGTCAAACTATTTTCCATAAAATGGCACAATCTAATTTTTTAAAATTGATATCTCTTTCCTTGCTAAACTTCTTGGCCTTGACTTTGATTTGCGATATCTACAGCTTGTAACTTGTGACTTTTGCTATATTGCAAAATTTGCCATATTTGAGAGCTGGCGATATTTGCAAACTTATGCCAATCTTGCACCACCATGAAAACATAACTTGAAACCCAAATAAGGCCAAGAATAAGGACAAAGATATATGTGGCTTTAGGGTGTTTTCACACACAAGCCCCCATGTAGTAGATGACTTGGCATAAAAAGTGGTGACTTGGGCTTAGTAAAGATGTTGGGCACTACTCCCGACATCTCCACTTTTGTACGACCACTATTTTTTAGGAGAATTATTAGGTGGGAGAACATCATGATGGTTGTTCTTGGATAGAGGAGAGAGAAAAAAGGCCCTCAGGATCTCCTTCATCGTTCTTCCACCACGCAAGGGGCCGCTGCAACTCACGCAGCTCAAGAAAAGGAGCGAGATTATAATAATGATCGTGCACATGGTGAAGATTTCATCCCTTTTGCCTTGGAAACATATGGATGTCTTCATAAGAAATTTAATGATTTTTTGTCATCATGTGCGGAGATTGTGGTGAAACGCCAGGGACAAAGCATTACGTTACCATCCGTCATTGTTTCTTTCTACCGTTAGCGTATTTCTATTGCATTGCAACATTCATAGGCGCTTTCCATTCTTCGATGAGCTCAATTTGCACGAGCAGTTGTTTCAAAGCTTCATGCATTGTCTATTAGTGATACTATTTTAGTTAGTTAATTACATCCAGCAGTTGGTGTTGAGTACTTAATTTATTGTTTTAAGTTATATTAAGCTTTTGATTAGCTTCTTTCATTTTTGCCATTTGGCATTATCATTCTATATAGTTTCATCTCCTTGTGCGTTCATGGGTTTTTTCATCATTTAATGATCACCAATGTTTTGAAAGGTGAGCAATCCAAAGCAATTTCCATAGCTAAATATTTTACTCAATTTGAAGGGTGCTACAAAGGCTTTTTCATATAATAAACTTTTAAGTGGAAAGGTTAAAAATGGAATCGCATCTCTATGTAAGGAAAATAGGTTGTGAAAGGCTAAGAAGGTTTCGAAATGCAACCCAATAGATGCACTATGCACGCGCGTGTGTTAATGGGGATGAAAAAAGACAGAAAAAAAAACGCGCGTGTGTGTTAATGGGAATGAAAAAAGACAGAAAAAAAAAACAGAAACACATTGGGTGGGGGTATGTGTGACTCATCATCCCTATTGCACCCCATTGTGTGAAAACACCCTTACATGATAAAGCACATTGTATGTCACCAAACAAACATCATTTCTAACACAAATTTCTTGCCTTGCCACGGAAGAGAGTCTTCATCCAGGAGCACAATTGAGAGTTGGGAAGGGCGATGGAGGTGGGAGCAATGGACGCCAAAACTATAAGGGTGCTGCTTTGTATGGACGTCGGCTCTCTCTATTCTTGGATCTGCCTTGTCCTCCTTCTAAGGTGTGATACTCAGAGCGTTGTAGCAGTTGAAAAGTGCTCCTTGTTCACATAAGAATTGTGTTTGCTCAGCTGAAAATGTAGTCGCAAAAACACAGTCAAGTATAGCCCCATTCATATTTCTTTTGAGCTCTGAAGTGGAGGTTGCATAGTCTGCTAGTTCGATACTGTAGCTCATTCTCAGACCTTTCTACAACCTGTTGCAACCTTCAGATATCGGGCAGTGTTTGCCTCTACAACGCAGTTCTTTAGCAGACCTCATAGTTGAGGTTTATTCTTAATCGCGTACTAGAGCTTCTTACTAAAACTTGTATGAGTTGTTAGAACCTGTACCTTCCTTGATCGAGGATCCTTGGCCATGAAACGGTCGTTACTTTACTCTTTGCCGTCCAAAACCCTAATGCTTTCCAACAGCAACCTTTTCATGATAGTCGTTCTTCTTACACTTCTTACAGAAGAATGGTGAATTATTGGGTGAAGAAAAGGAATTATCAAAATGAAATGCAGATCCGTCAGTAGAATCAAAACAACACCCGCTACATTTAACAGGGGCAAAAGATCTGAGTATTAGGGTGAATTCTATATAGGATGAAGTGGATATGGGAGATCTTCAAAACATAGAAAATATTGTTCAATCTAGTTTTCAATTGCCACATTGTAGCTTACGGTTGGTGGACTGGCCTTTTTCTGTTGATGTGTGAAAGTAGTGGTCACGATGATTGCATTGAGGCCCATTACAGTTTGGAAGATATCAAACTGATTAAGTGGTTTATTGATCCATTTTTACTAAATCATTTACCTTAGAATTCAAAATGGCCTTATTTTCTTTTAAATGAATTGTGATTTTGTCTCCTTTGCAACATAATCTAAGTAAATAATAATATATTATGGTTGAACACTTTTGTATTTCATGCTTTTCTGGTTACAGTACTTCTTGTTAGTATTGTAGAAAAAGATTCGTTAAAGAGTCTTTGCATCTCCTTGAGTGTCTTGGAAATATTCATTGGCCACGTGTCGATGTTAACTTTATAGAGTGTTGAGTTCTTCCTTTCACAGAATATGCATTCAATCACAGATATTCACATCAATTACAACAAGAGATAGCATCCACAAAGCATTCTCCAACAAAGAGAATTCAATGAAAGACAAAGGCTGTTGTCAGTAGCTCATGCGCTTCCCCATTGAGATCTCTAAATAATAAGGTCAAGGTGCCAAGCTCGATAATTTGAGAATTGAGAGTCTTTGTGTTAGAACTTTACTCCTTGTCCCATTTGTAAACAATTTTAAAGTTTTACATGACAGTTGAACATCTTGTAATTATTTGTAATTATTGAAAATGGCTTGGCACCAACATGTGGTGACAGTTTTAATTAAGTTCTAATCTGTGGGTACTAAACCTAGAGAGTCGTGCTTAGCTTTGGCATGGGGTATTGGGTAATTTATTTGGATTGGTTGGATCGACCTCGTAAAAAGTAGGTGAGTTGTCCAGTCAACATCACACATGTCATATTCTTACTGGGACACTTAGTTTAGTGTATTAAGGACACATGTCACACGATCCTACTTACTTGCCTATGTGTTAGGGTATTGACAAGTGGTAAGTTTTGGTTGTGCATGGAGTTTGCCATTTGTCGACAATAGGATGTGTTAGTGTCAAGGGTTGCTTGAGGATTGGGATATGAGAGCCCAAGAGAGGCATTCCTTATCACTTTGTATGCAGCGATTGCTGGGAGGAGACGTAGCAACTAGGTCTTGTAGTGTACTATGGGCATCATATTGTGTTGTTTCTACCTAATTGCTGTCTTGAATTTGTTGTCCTATAGCTTGCTGAAGTTCTGCATACAGTTGCTGGCCTTGTAGGATTCAGATTGCTAATTTTTTGCAGATTTCTCACACTTTCATAGCTTGTTTTGTGCTACAGCAACTCACGGACAATATCTACCCTAGTTGTCGAGTCCTTTGGTAAATTTCGAGTCTATACCAAAATTTGAGTCCTTTGGTAAATTTTGAGACTTTATTCGAGTCCTTTGGTAAATTTCGAGACTTTACCAATCTTCAAGTCCTTTGATAAATTTTGAGTCTTTACCAAAATTCTAGTCTTTCCAAAAATTTGAGTCCTTTGGTAAATTTCGAGTAAACTCCATGCATAGAATCTGAAAAGGGGTGGCAGGGGTGACAAAATTTCCAAAATTTACACATGTGGGGAATGTCCACAAGTATGATGGATCTAATTAAGCTTTGTGATTAGCACAGTAACCTGATTCTAGATTGATTAACAAGATCTAGTTCAGAAGATATGGCTTAACCACAATCTAGCATGCTAAGCATCAAAATATGATAGCAATAAATCAATCGTGAGCAAAAGTACAAGATATCAATGTATTAGCATTAGTCTCAACACGAGTTAAATGTTTTTCAGCATTCAAATCTGGAAGATAGTAGTTGCAAGGGTGGATGTTATGGAGGTTATCTTGCAATAATTCTTGATTAGTTAAAGGCTACTAGATTCCCACAAGAGTCGAAGAGAGCTAGTGGTACATTTCTATTAAAGACTTGAAGCCACCAAAGTACATAGGAGCAGTTGCTCTGTGTATATAGTAGAAAGTGTACAAAGTTACATGCAAAAATCTCCATTCAATCTTGAGTTATGGAGACATGTGTCCAGTTCTCTCTCTCTCTCTAGAGAGGAAACCACACTTATTTGTAGTGAGTCACTTAGTTAACTTGGGTCCTTCATGACATGTCCGGGGATTCCCCCTTAGTTTGTTGTCTAGTGCATGTGGTGGAGGTTAGAACCACAAGACCACCCACCCCTAATGGAGCTCCATGTTGTCCTATCATCTGGTGGTACACCACAAGGGATGCTGGGGTGTCTGAAAATAATCCCACCTCTCCTGCCAAATGTCCAACAGCTCCTAGAACATGCAACAACAAAAGACACATTACAATCAATAGCTATTTCTTATGCAAATATAGAAAACAAAATGGAAACACAGAGATAACGAGAGGAATTGGACCTGGCTTCGTCCAAGTGGGATCTGGTCAATGCCTCTCCAATGTGGTCCATAAACTCGTACATGAGACTGAGAATGCATCCCTCTCAGTCTACTAGGCGCAACACATAAAATACAGGCCTCAACACCTCAGTGAGCTCTAACGCCCGCATCCAAAACTCAATTTTAAACACAATCGTCTGAAAATGAGTGCCATTTTCATTACGACCTCTGAACTCATCGTAAAAACACCACCACGAGTGGCATCCACTCCTTGTAAAAACACAAGGCCAAGTGGGCAAGAAACCATGATATAACGATGGATCTATGACGAATGTCAGTCCATTCGTCGGACAATATAGAGCAACCGTAACTGCAAAACAAATTCCATCAAACTTAAGTTAGACACTTGCCATATCAAACACATATAGCTTAGATACACATGCTAGCAAGCTACAACAAATGCAAAAGAAACTTCTTAAATGAAAAGGAAAAAGGAAAAGATTCTTATGTCTACGAAGCTGAGCCCTGTCCTGGCTACTGAAAAAAGATCTGTGTTGGTCTCAGTGGCTGGCTAGACGACCCATCATGTCGATGCCCATATGTCTGTCGTAGCCTGTCTATCTCAGCATCCGAAATGGCACTGCACAGTGCAATATCCATGCCTCGCCCATCTGGCTTGGTCGATCGCAACAAGTGGGCCCTAACCCTGGTAAGTGACTCAGTGAACTCGAAACCGCAATGGTAGGATCTCCATCGGTGGGCACCAGAACCATGGGACGAAGCCACATCCCCTTGTAAAGGGCAATCTCTGCCCACATGCCCGTACCGACATCATGACGATGTGACCTATCAGCTATAGGCACTGCAACTGCTCAAGGCCTTGCAAAGCATACATAAAGCATGCAAAGGATCAGTATGTTGCAACTCATCTCACAAATTAGGAAAAAAATGATGTGAAAAAGCGGGCATGACATTCAAAACATGACATACGTGTTGTAAGGGCGACAATAGATATTCATGGCATTCTTCTAGGCATTAAGAAACACAATGTAGCATCTTACAGCATGTCAATAGAAGACATCTTGAAGTTTTTCCCTCCTTGACCCAAGCCAAATAGGAATTGTTCCTATCTCTTGAATCTCGCATTGATCACCATTTGCAGCAAGAATAAACTTCTTAGAACTTGAATATGATGAAAATCAAGAAAAATACTTCCTTTGCCTTTGATGTGAGAGCTTACCCACTATCAATCCACTGGATGCCATTCACAAGCTCTCAAAGATCCATCATTCTCTCCACATTTTGATCTCAGATTGTACCTGCAAAAATGACTTTTTTGCACGTAAATAACATGTCAAAACAATAGATTGGATGATCCAAACCCAAATCTACCCATAGATTTGAGATCCTTGTAGATTTGTCAATCCCTAGCACAAGGAATTTCCACAAAATCTTTAAACATGCCAATCTGGGACTAAATAAAAAATAAGATCTCCACATTGGTCTAGCAAACACGTGTGGGGAAGGCACCTGAACTCAAAAAACAATGATAGATCCCAAATTCACAATGCTACCACTGATAGAAACTCTCCTCTCATAACTAGCTTTTTCCTCTCAAAACTTGCTAATTTTGGACTCTCTTTGGATCAAACACTCAAACTCTTGGACTTGGCTCTGATATCATGTGAAAACTAATGACATTTAGGACCATAAATGGATCCATTATTTCTATCAAAAGTAGCACCTAGACACAATGTAGAACTATTAGCAAGAGAAATCTAAACAAATTGTCTATTGTCCAAAACTGGTTCACACATGTGAAAAGAGGTATAGTACGAACAGAGGACAGAGATCAAACCTTAAGTAGTAATCAATGCATTGTACTTCAAAAAATGCATGCAATAGAACAATCTACACAAGCTTGAAGCTAGAAATCTCAAAATTGCCAAACTCTCTCCAATTTTTTATTACAAAATGAAATCCCAAAGGGCATATACATAATGGCTGAGCCCAAGCTGGTCTGAATCAGATCTCACACGTGTGAGGGTGCCACCTAATCAGTCCTTCAGCTATTGCTAAAGTCTGGATCTAATTTGTTGGTGACCAATGAGATTGTACCTCTCCAAAATTCCTCTTTTCTAGGAGGTAGATCCTAACTTAATGAAAGTTGGAAATGACTTATCTACTCATAAGACTAAGTCCTAAACTATTTAAGCTTGTCCTTCACACGTGGGAACAACCTCCACACGTGTGGGATCCACCTATGTACATATTTACAAGGTTTAATCAAGCTAATCTTTTGCATTTTTCACAGTAGTCTTAGAGTACTTAGGAACTTGAAAAAAGGCCTTGCCCTTGCTCGTTGAGCTTAAAAGGTTTCCTATTCTGAACCACACTGGCCTTAGCTCACACCTGTCAATCCTGCACTTCCTTTTTCATGGCTGGCCAAATGTACAATTTCGAAATTGCCCCAAGTTCTCTAGGAACCTGAATGATTTGAAATTTGGCCCATCAAGTCATGCATACAAAATATCCTTCCTTAGGTAAACATCTGTGGGGATGAGTATTCTATTTCCATGACACAATAACCTGTCTCACATAAAGTATTTCAAGTGGGATCTTATTCTTGCTCTCCCTTGCACTTTGTACTAGTACAAAATGAGACACGTTTTCTTGTAAGATGGAGACGTGCCTCATCTTACACCAAGTCTAGAGCTTGTTTGCATAATCATCTGCTGAATAAGCTTCCCTTATTCAGCCAAGAGTGTCCCTCCTTATGATGGTAAAAGACAACACATAATACATTTGTGATAAGACATCTGCCACATTGTTATGGGTTTCAGGTTTATATTTGTTTCCCATACAAGACTCATGAATCAATTGTGTCCGTTGACCTTTTCGACTTTTTAAATCTGACCGGCCACATAAAAATTTCAAAGTAGTGATGTCATGCCTTAGAGCATAAACAATGGCATATAAGTCCTTGTCATGACTCGTGAGTTGGCCAATTCACTTGAGATTTCCCATATTTTGGTCAGAAATGCTTTTGGTTGACCATCCTGTTTTGACACAACACCTACAACTGTGCTATCTACATTTGTTATCAAATCAAACGGTGCATTTGAATCCACTTTATGCAACACATGAGTTGTGGCCATCTCATGCTTAAGCCGATCAAAGGCATCTTGCTGACAAACCCCCTAGTCTCTCCTTAGACCCTTATTTTTTGAGATTCATTAACAATGTTGCAAACATCCCTTGATGAATTCATGGTACCAACTAGCCATCCCAAGAATTGACTTCACATCTTATAACAGGGTGGATTCCAAGTAGGAATTTCACCTCCATCTTCCATGGATCCATCTACACTTGTTCCTTAAAGAACAAATGCCCGAGGTATTCTACCTGCTGCATAAGGAGCTCACATGAAGATTCCTAGCATAAAATTTGTGATTTTATAAGAATTGTAATATTGTTTGCACAAGTGAGACATGTTCACCCAACCTCTTAGGCTCCTAATAAAACCTTGAGATATATAATAAAAAACTTTCCAAGAAAGGGTTGGACGATCATATTCATGATCTGCTAATAACTTGTTTAACTCTTTTGGACCAGTTCTCAGAAATAGGACTTGAAAGAGCATTTACAATTCTCTGTTTTCTCATTTCCCAGTGCCATAAATGAAAGCCAATAGTTAGATGGTCATGATGTGGCTTGTCACACGTGCCAAATAGCATAGGATTCCATTCATAAGGATCTAAGGAAGCGAATGGCGGACGCGAACGCGCGCTTCCGGACGCGCGTTCGAGTCCGTGTCCGGATGCGTCTAATTTTTTTTATTTTTTTTTAAAATTTTAGACTTAAAAAAATTTAAAAAGAAAAAAAAAAATTTGGCATCCGGACCCCCGGACGCGTCAGTTTTTTTTTTTTTTAATTTTTTTTGTTAAAAGAAAAAAAAAATTGGACGCCTCCGACCCCGCGTCTGGGGGTCGGACGCGTCCGGGTCCGGACGCGGGCATTCCGGCCCGGACTTTCATGTTTGATAAGGATGTTCTCAAGTTGACCTAAGTGATAGAACCTTTGGAACGAGTCCAAATCATGCTTAGATACAAGAGAGAAAAAGTAGGAGCTATTTTTGGTAATTTTTATATTGTTGAGGGATCTCCAAGATTCTAACCCTAACTTGGTAGGGATGAAAGGTCCACCAAAATTAGCATTAGGGGTAGGTTTAGGGCTACTCATACCTGCCCAAAACCGTGATGGATCATGTATATATAGGTGATGATCTCTCACCAAAATCAATCAAGTAATTTCATGATTTTTCTCTCATATTGGTGCAATTGCTCTCTATGTTCATAATTCTTTGAGTTCTTGTGATTCTTAATCATTATAGGATTGAATGCGGGTCTGGTGTACAGTGCTCAGACTGTGAGAGGTCGTACTTTCACACGTATGAAGGCTTCTTCAAGGATTTGGGCCATTTAGTGAGGTTCAAGCATAGATTATTGATGGATTTTGATGGTGCAACTTGTGCTAACTTTATGGAATCATAATCTATTATTTCCCTCATCATTTCAAGTGTTTTAGGATCCTTATTTGCTGTAATTTTTGCATGATATCAGAGCCTAAATGTTGAAATGAGCTAAATCCTTGCTTTTCATTCAATTTGATCACAATTTTTGATCTAAATCTTGTGTAGATTGGATCTTAGCATCTAGCATTGATTCTAGAACCCAAAGTGAGTCAAATCCGTTGGAGATTGGTGTTGTGTGACTTCATTTGCAAGTATTTAGGTGTCTAAAACCAAAGGCTTAGTTGAATTCAATCAATAGCAAGTTTTGCTTGCTCCAAGCAATGATTTCTAAGCGAGTTTTGGAGGTGATTTCATAGAGGAGGCTTTACAAGGTTTGTGAAGCTTGTGCTTTATCCAAGGCTCATAAGAAGGTGTTTCCTAACTCCATCACAAAGTCATCTCATCCACTTGAACTCATACACTCGGATGTGCATATTGCTAGCACCAAATCTAATGGAGGTTCATCCATGTTTTTAACCTTCATTGATGACTACTCAAGATATTGTTGGGTGTTCTTACTTTCCTTCAAGTCTCAAGTATTTGATACTTTTGTAAAGTTCAAGTTGTTTGTGGAAAAGCATCATAATCATAGCATCAAGATTCTTAGAAGTGACAATGGTGGAGAATTCATCTCCAATGAGTTCAAGGCCTTTTGTGAGGAGGAAGGGATCAAGAAAGAGACTTCTTGTCCTTACACTCCTCAACAAAATGGAGTTGCTGAAAGAAGGAATAGAACATTATGTGAATGTTCTAAGGCTTTAAGATTGGATGCTTGTTTGCCCAAATCCTTTTGGGGTGAATCTCTTGTATGTGCAAACTACTTGATGAATAGGGTGTCTTGCAAAGCAATTGAAGGCAAAACTCCTTATGAGATGTTGTATGGAAAGAAACGCAATCTTAATCACTTGAAAGTTTTTGGGTGTATATGTTATGTGCATGTGCCATTGGAAACAAAAACCAAGGAGGATCCATCTTCCACAAGAGGGATCATGCTTGGATATGCAAGCTCAAGCAAGGGCTACAAAATCTATCTCCCATCCTTGAACAAATTTGTTGTTTCAAGGGATGTTATATTTGATGAACATAATATGCATATGTGCTTGAAGAAGGCTCAAGTGCTCCAACAATCAAGAAGAAGATGGCCGAGGAGCAAGATCTTGATTTTGAGGAGGAGCTCATGGAGGAGCAAGCACCAAACCCACCTATCACACCAAGGAGATCTTCAAGGGCAAAAGTGGAGCCATCAAGGCTCACATATCAAGGCAAAGGGCAGCAAGCTGAGGGTATCTCATCCACTTCTTATGCTTTATCTAGTTTTGAAGAACCATCTAATGTTAAAGAAGCATTGAACTCCAAAGAATGGTATAAAGTTATGTTGGATGAGTATAATGCCTTGATTGAGAATGAAACTTGGTTGCTTGTTGATAGACCTCAAAGGAATGTAATAGGATGCAAGTGGGTCTTTAAGCTTAAGTTGAATGCAATGGGAGTGTTAACAAACATAAAGCAAGATTAGTTGCAAAAGGTTATGCTCAAGAGAGAGGGATAGACTATGAGGAAACTTTTGCACCCGTGGCCAAGATGGTCACAATAAGGCTAATCATTGCACTTGCATCACATTTTGGATGGATCCTATGTCAAATGGATGTCCCTAATGCCTTCTTGAATGGTTTTTTGGAAGATGATATGGCTTAAAGCAAGCCTCGAGATCTTGGAATTCAAAATTACATTGCTATCTTATTTCACTTTCTTTTGTTCAAAGTGAATATGATCCCACTCTTTACATTAATTTCGATGATGTTGGTATTGTAATTTTACTCATTTATGTAGATGACATCATCATTAGTGGAAATAGTGTTGATGGTATTGAAAAAATCAAGATAGATCTATCCTTAGAGTTCAAGATGGTAGATCTAGGGTGTCTTCACTTCATCTTAGGCATAGAAGCTCTTAGAGGATCTGATTTTATCTTTATAAATCAAGTAAACTATGCTCAAAGTCTTTTGAAGAAATTTAAGATGGAAGAGTGCAAAAGTGTTGACACACCAATGGAGCAAGATATAAAAGTGCCAAATGAAGATGATGAAAGATCCTTCATGGACATCACTTTGTTTAGGCAACTTATAGGCTCGTTAATGTGGATCACTATAACTAGACCATATCTTAGCTTTAGTGTATGTAGGTTGAGCCAATCCATGCAAAAACCATTGAATATCCATTGGAAAAAGGCTAAGAGGATTCTAAGATACATCTCGCGTACATTGGATTTTGGGATTCTATATAGAGGAGACGTGATTAACCTTCATGCATTTAGTGATTCAGATTTTGCAGGGGACAAGAGGGATAGGAAAATCATCACTTGGAGTGATTAGTAAAGCAATGATTGAACCAAGCTAAATAGTGAGGAGTGTTAAAAATTCACAATTCTAGCTTGACTAGTTTTGGTCATATGACTTGTAAATAGTTAGAAGGTCATGATGTGGCTTGTCACACATGCCAAATAGCATAGGATTCCATTCATAAGGATGTTCTCAAGTTGACCTAAGTGATAGAACTTTGGAATGAGTCCAAATCATGCTTAGATACAAGAGAGAAAAAGTAGGAGCTATTTTTGGTAATTTTTACATTGTTGAGGGATCTCCAAGATTCCAACCCTAACTTGGTAGGGATGAAAGATCCACCAAAATTAGCATTAGGGATAGGTTTAGGGCTCCTCATACCTGCCCAAAACCGTGATGGATCATGTATATATAGGTGATGATCTCTCACCAAAATCAATCAAGCAATTTCATGATTTTTCTCTCATATTGGTGCAATTGCTCTCTATGTTCATAATTCTTTGAGTTCTTGTGATTCTTAATCATTATAGGATTGAATGTGGGTCTTGTGTACAGTGCTCAAAATGTGGGAGGCCGTACTTTCACACGTGTGAAGGCTTCTTCAAGGATTTGGGCCATTTAGTGAGGTTCAAGCATAGATTATTGATGGATTTTGATGGTGCAACTTGTGTTAACTTTATGGAATCATAATCTATTGTTTCCCTCATCATTTCAAGTGTTTTAGGATCCTTATTTGTTGTAATTTTTACAAGATAGTTGCAATCCAACTTTCAAAGAAATTCCCTTGTTCTCTCCACCATCGCAAATACTCTAAGCTGTTATACTTGTTAATGGCCAATTTATTCTCTTGTGCAGCAGATTGGGTCGAGCTCCTAGCCTCAAGCAGAGGAAAGGAAGTCCTAACCAATACAACACTCAATGGAGGACAGTATATTTTGAAGTAGTTTTACATTTTAACCCACTTAAAAATTGGGAAAAACATTCATAATGTTTGAAACATAGTTTCAAGTGTTCCATGTTTGGGCTTGTGAATATTTGGTTACAAGTATGCTTGTAGCTGTGAGAAAGGTCAGTTTTGTATGAGGCATTGTACTTTGTGCCTGGATTATCAAGAAAGTTCATTTTCTATGTTTTGCCCTATCGTGTGTTTCAGCCAAGGATCAGTGTTCGTGCTAGGTAGCTTCTTGCATTGAAATACACTAGAAATGTCTGGCTGATACCTCTTATTAACGTGTACGCTGGGGCCTCAAGGTGCTTAGTGAGGCAACATATAACATGTTTTGATAAACTAGCTTTTACATCAACGATACAGGCCTGACACACCCCACATGGATGCTGCCAACAATTTTCTGATTTTTCTCTGAGGTATACAGAGCTCCCACAGACATTTCTGATGTCAGGTTCGAATCTGCCTAGCTGATCTTCAGAGACTGCTCAGGCTAGCAGTAATCAGCCTACAACTCAAAGTCACTTCCGTGCTACGAAGCTTGACCCATTTTGCAAGTCTCTCATCAATTCATCTAGGTAGAGCAAAGTAATCTATCAAGAAAAATATCTCAACCCACTCTTATGAAAAAATAGATCAAAAGAATTAACACGTAATTTTCAGTTTCCATCAATCCCAACTAGAACAGCTACATGAATCAATTTCCATCCTGGAAAGGTCCAAATTAACATCTGAATATATCAGAGCAGATATTAACGAAGTTTGATTGACCTCTTTTGTAGGCTCTTCACTCTCCTGGATAGGCTTAAGTTTTGGATCGGTGTCTCCTGGATGGAATCACAACTTAACCACAAGGACAGAATGGACCAATGTTCTCTCTTTTCCAACAAAGGCGCTTTTTTAATCTTTAGGCTTTACTAAATTGTGTGAGTCAAGTTTGAGTAGATAACATGGACTTTTTTTTTTTGAAAATCAAAGCCTTCAATTTTCTGCGGAGCAAAAGCACAAAATAGCCCCAAAAGTAGTGCCCCTAATTTGCGCTAATTATGGCTAATGATAGCAGGCTGTGAATTCTGTCTACTGGTTAAGTTGTCCTACTTAGATTTACACAAGAGTAATCAATCCAAGGCTGAAACCGTGTTGGTGATATGCAGGTACAAGGAGCGGTGGAGTTTGAAGCTCCATGTGATGCCTGTTCTTTTAGGTGCAGTGCACAAATTGACTGGAAATGCCATGCCTTCACTTGTCCCTGCACGAGGTCAGACTTCAGGAAGCATTCCTTTTCCTTCTAAAGGCAGTGTAAAGATGTGTATGATGCAGATTGATTCTTTTTTTCAGAAAGTTCCAACTTGTGTCGGCATTTATAATGAACATTAACTGGGCTAGTTGAACAAGTTTGAATCTGACAGAAACACGTAATTATGGCAGGAAGATGGCTGGGAGTTGACATGGAGAGAAATGCAAAATTTATGGGGATTCCATATAAAGGAATTCCATCATCCTTTGGAAGTGCCTCTTTCAATAGCATGTACTGCCAGCGCTTGCTAACTGCTGTTGCTTTGGCTAAGGTAGTGCTTTTGAAGGGGATCTTTTCTAAGCATGTAAACAGATATGCATTCCACTCTAGCAGAAGCTTTTCACTATTATCTCACATTCTTAGAGGATGTAATAAATAATATGTTTTATGAAATTAGAAAATTTGGTATCAAGAAATGTACGAAAGGATAGCAAAGAGCTGTAATGAGCTTGTTTTCTGAGAAATTATTTGAGGTTAATGAAGGTCCAATGCTGGCATACTTCTGTTTATTTCAACACTCATACTTTCTATCAACTCGTCGCTCATTCTTGTTTGTCATGTTTGATACCTTTTGACTCGAGTGCATTGTAAGAAAAATATGATAATGCTCTCAGAATTGTTTGATGGGAAAAGAATATGGCTGTTGCTTTTTGTAAGTTCTTTTACATGTGAAATGTAGGTTGTTTGGCTCCTATGCTTCCATAATCATAACAGGCTTCTAGTTTGTCTTTGTATCCAGATCTGGAACATTTAGCTTCTACTTTTACATTTGCATCCTTCATGTTGAAATTTGCCTATATCAAAAATTTCAAAATCTATGCTTTTTTACAGGGTTATGACTCGGATGATCTTTTCAAGCTCTGTGTATCTCTATTCGAAAGCATTTGGGGTGTAGATGCAAAACATGAAGTGGATATCATGAGCAAAAACTTTCTGTTTTTGGGTTGTTCTAAAGCTGGTCTGACGAAGGAAGTTACTGAAGGGTACATTCAAATGTCATCCCAAGAAACTGTGAAACAGCTTCTTAAGGTATTAGAATCTATCCAAGCACTTTTTGCTGTTGTGTAGTCATTAGTTTCAACCGAAGAAATAACAAAGGATAAAATTGAACGTTTCAAGCTGAGCATGCTCTAGATATATGCGTGACAATGGTCAGCTCTTTGTTGAGGTTATGGCCTGAAAATTCAAGTTGGTTGGGAGCTTTGGGAATGTTGAACAGACAGCATGTATATTCACAGCATGTGGAGAGTGTTACTCTTGTTTATGAACTCAATAAGTCTTTATGCTCTAGGAAAACACAGCTTTGGCTGTCAAACATGGTGCATTTGGAACTCCTACAATGTTTGTGCGAACTAAAAGTGCTGGAATGTCCAACTCCCTTGAGCAGATTGGAGACCAAGACCTTATGTTCTTTGGCTCTGATCGATTTGAACAACTGGCATTCATGTTAGGCAAACCATGGAATGGCCCATTTCCATCTAACAGCAAGCTGTAAGCTGGTATAATTTCATGGTCATGACATGGAGATTTGGAAAAGTTGAAACAGTGAAAGCTTTTTAAGTGCATTTATTGGTTTGAAGCTTGTCTTAAAACTACAACATGCCAAATAGCCAGGTGCAAACAAGTTGTCAGCTCTGGTTCAACGAGAATCAGGTTATTAGAACTGGTTGAGAATGTCTCCCATACATTATTTGCTGATCGCCAGTGCTTAATGCTTCTTTGATGCCAAGCCCAGTTGGCAATCTGGTTCCATAGCAGCAGGTAAGTCTTCATGATGACATTGACTGCTATGCAGAGTTAAGGGATTATGAAACAAGAAAGACTTTTCAGGGCCTAAAGGCTTACGCTTAGGCAGTTGCCAGTCAAGACAACTTTGAGATGGAAATGCATCTGTCATCTGCTTAGGTGCCTACTGCAGCTGTGGCCGTAGAGGTCTGTAGATAGCTTCTAAAGAAGTGATAAAAAAGAGAGGAGATGCATTTTGCAAGATAACTTACTTGGTCTTGTATTCATAATTTTCAAAATCCCTGCTGAAGGGCAGTTGAATCTAGCATGTTTGTATTTATTGATAAATTCCAACCATCTTTGTTGGATAGCCATGCCATTTACTCCTTATGGGGTGCCTTGCTGGTATTCCTTTCACTTTTAGGTCTGAGCAAGTTTTGGAGAACGAAAAATTTGTAACAATATATTGCTTAGAGCTTATTCCCAATTATGACAGAATCAAAGCAGATGGCCAGGGTGAATACTGGCAGAAATGGCATGTGTGCAATTTTCTTAAAACACAATACTAGAGGGCCTCACAACATGATCATGATATGCCACCATCTGGAGTGTTTCCTGTTTGAACTAGATTGTCAGCAGATATTTAGTGAAAATTTATGAAGAATAATAATTACTGCACTTCCTCAATTAGACACCCTGAAAATTGTTGCTGAAGAGCAATATTGTACACCTGGAGTGAAATTGATTGTGAAAAGGCAAGTGGCATGCAAACGTCGTGCTATGAAACCTAGCTTTAAAAAATGTCCTTAGATTATGGAGTAAGGAAAATATACTGCATTGTTTTTTTGTTTCCTGAGACAATCTGGTTAACACTTTGAGAATCGAGTATCGTTACCAATGAGGATGGCCTGCTGGTAATAATACAACATTTTCTATAATTATGCAACTGTTGCTATAGTTAAACTTCATGCCCAATGTGAGATGTCCTTAAAACTCGAAATTTCGGCAAACGAGGAAGTATGAACTTGGACCTTATTTATTTTCTTGTTTGTCACATTCGCTTTGATAAAAGTTTTTCAATAGATTTGCAATTTATTTTATTGAAAATTCACCATTATCATCATGCCTAAAACTTCAATAAAAGATATTCACAAATGAGTGTTATTACCAATAAAAAGATTTTTGAAAACATTGTGGCGAAACAAGAAAAGATCATCCTGGAGTCCCAGAAGCAGCTTGAAGAAACAAATTTTGAATATTGGATGCTATTTGAATGTATGGGAGAAATTGCAAACTAAAATTTACTGTGGCAAAACGAGAGAAATTCTAAGTTCTTGATAGAAGTCGAGAATTACTGTACATTCTAAGTTAAACGACAATCCCACCAGTGAATGCTACTATGTGTACACATTCATACAATTTACAGGCAAAACTTCAAGGTTAGTCTTGTAAATGTCCTACTGATGGTGGGTGAAATGGTGGGTTAAAAAATATTCCATTATTGGTAAGCAGTAAAGAAGTTTGCCGGTTGGTATGAAATTTTCATTTTTACATAGTATGTACTGACTCTAAATTTTGAGAGCCCTTGCGCGTGGTCAAGTTGTGATCTTGGTCGTCGAAAGCAATTGAGTTGACTTTGACTCAATAACAAGATTCCAAGATGTTCATTACAGAAAGCGTCGGGCTGAGATCTTGACTCAAGATCAAGATCAAAATTTTGAGAAAATGATTGCTTACAAAGGATGCCGAGTCATCAAGGAGACTCAAGGTAAAGACCATGATTTTGAATGTTGCTTCTTGACCTAGCTACCACAAAAGACGCCAAGATGGCTCAAGTTCAAAACCAAGAGTTCAAATGCTACTTCTGAACTCGAGTTTTGTACTCCCAATTTGTGTATTTCTATAAGTACCAAGATGTAGATTGACGACTTCCACAATTTTTGTGTTTTGTCTTGGAACCTAGACATATTAAGGATGTGCAACAACCTAACAAAAGGATCTATGAGAAATGCTGGAGTGGAATTAATTACAAGAAGCCCAATAAAATCCCTCGTAAAAAAAGTTGAGAGTTTTCACTTTTATTTGTGAATGAATAATGCTCTTCTTTCTTCAAATCTCGCTTGGTCTCCTCTTTGTCTAGAAAAAGGCTTCCATAATTCTCAATTGGATCAAGACCGTTCTTCTTTTCTCAACAACTCTCGTTGTACAACTACAAAATGGAACTCTCTTCAAGCCCTAATCTCACATCCTAGTGGTGCTATCTCTTACCATGGCTCTCCCTATGTTTGGAACTAAAAAAGGTTCAAGCATTCTACTTATCCTCCTTATTCAAAGTTTTATGACTCGTATGGGATTGTGGACCATGTCTCCCAAATATCCCATTTGGCAAAAAACAACTTAACATATTAGGGTTAAGAATCTGGAATCAAGCGGATTTTCCCGTCTTACCAAAGTGCTTGAAACACACTTTTCTCATGCAAGTTAGGTTCACTTTGAGTCTTCTGTGTCGTCTTCAGATTTTACTTTTGTACCTGTAACAACATCCCATAACTCGTTGGCGATTAGCAAGGTCTTCATCTTAAATTTTCAGAAATGATAATTGGATACATTCAGCTTGTCTACAATAAGACCAGCTTTACTTTGAGATCCATCTGGAACTTAGTCGAAGAAGAATGGGAGAAAAGGTTGACCCTTCATCCAACCACTCTTCGTAAAAAGGAAGAGCCCTCTTCTCCCGAAAGAGTGACCAAAAGGAAGACGAGCAAAGAGCAGGTAGCTAATGATGGGAGCTTTCCACCAAGGTTTACCCCAGGGGAAGAACAAGTACAAGTTCAAGTAGCACCACATCTTTCTACCTCATAGGAGCTTGTAGTCTCATTACTAGCTGAAGTGGAGGCCCAAGCCTTGGAGAGCTACCAGAAGAGAGCCCTACTTGGTCTATGTCTGGGATCCAGACCACCTTTGGAAGAGCTGAGAAAGTGGGTCCTTGCTCAATGGAGCCGAAGAGGCTTGCTAAAATTCAATTTCTGCCAAAAAAACTATTTTTGCTTCATTTTTGCAGGTGAGGATAGTGTGAACAAAGTTCTTGCAGAAGGCCCTTAGATGTACAGGGCCTCCTTACTTTTTATGTTCAAATATGATCCAAGTTTCAATCCAGAGAAGAAGAAGCCCACAAGAGTCCCAGTGTGGATTGAGTTCGTGGATATACCTTGTCATTTGAGGGATCACCTCGCGTATCTGGTGATGCCCATTGGTATGATGATAGCTCAAAAGAAAGAGGAAGGCTATAATCCCAAGTGGTTTTCGCAAGTTTTGTTGAGCTGGACTTGGGGAAAGATCTCCCCTAGACTATTAGAGTTGTTGGTCGTTCCTACAATGCTCAGGTGAAGGTTTTGTACAAGAACTTGCCAGATGCATGGAGATTGAGGGGTCACCTGGTGAAAGACTGTCCCACAAAGCCCAAAAACAATCCCAAGAAAATTTCCACACAAGCAAATGGGAGGCAGAGAGTTGGCTGGATGAAGATGATGAGGGATTCACCACATACTGGGGGAGAAGAGGACAAAGAAGTATGAGAGCTGCCAGAAAGACACATACAGGAAGTCATTTTCAGCCTTTGGGAAGGATTGGCTTTAGCAGATAGGAGAAGGGAGGAGGTAATCTTCATGAAAGTTGACCTGGCATTAGAGGAGTTCAAAAATAAAAAAAGACCCTTTGTAAAGATACTTTTATTTTTTTTCTCTAGTTTCGACCGTCACCAGGCCCAATCAAAATGTACAGATTTGAAATCTACGTAACGCTGTTCAAATCAACTGAGAAATAAAAATACAATATAGAAAACTTTGAAATTTGTGTCCGGGCAGCATGGACTTATCCCATTGGTTTCTTCTTCCTGCTCGACACGTGCTAATCTGCCCGACGTCAATACCTCAAGTTAAATTTACTTAACTATGTTGGTTAATATAATGAAATCTGCTAACCATACTAGAAAACTAATCATGATTCCAAAAATAAGAATAAACAAAATTAATTACCTTAGAAATATCAATATCTTCCTGAAGGATGAACCACTCAAAAAATAACTTTGCATTATATAATGTGTACCACCCACAGCTGAATGACTCATTTTTGCTGGGGTGACTACAAAAAAAATTAGCACACAAGAAATCAATTAAGAAACAGAATGAATTAGAATGAAACAAATACATTAGAATACTAATTTCAAAATGTTGTTAAGAAAGACAGAATTTACCTCCAAACTAACGATCTGCCAGTCCATTGAATGGGGAACATCTGTTGAAATATATTTACTTAAATATGGCAAGTATATATCTACATCCTTATGCGTATTGCTAGCCGAGTTCATCTTGACACAAAATCCTTTAACAGTATTATCTACAGATCTCTTAATAGAGATTAGGTTTAAACTCCAGTGGTCACTGCAAAATAAGATAGAAAGTCCATTAGCTACAATTCTAAGAACTATTTCCATTGATAATGCCAATGATAAAGCATTAAACAGCAAGAAACATTTAACATATCTTACTTGGTATGATAAGGCACGACCAGGTATTTTGTTGTTGGTGTGAATCCACTAGTCAGACACTATGACAATGTGTCGTTATTCTCTTTGAAGGCCTGAAGCAAAAAGTTACTGAGCACCAGCAATTCATTGGATGAATCTCTTGCAATGTCATATTGGAAGAGTGTAATTTCAGACTCTATCACAGGATCACTGATGGAAGCCCATCTATTTTTGAGATCCAAACAATCAACAACTCTATAATGTATACTAAAGTCAAGTTCCTCTATTCTAAAACAAAATGGAATACCAATTCTATCTATAGCATCGGCTATGTCCTTCTCAAATTTAAGATAATCTTCGGCATCTATATATGTATGAAGATTTGAAGGAGGAGGAGGAGGAGGTGGATGAGTAGTATCTACAAGAATAACATGAGTATCCAAAATTGATGTAGCTATATTTACAACCTTATCTAGAGCAGTATTATCTACATTTGCATTCGGGTTAGGCTTCGCAGAATCGGTGGTATCTACCGGCCTCCTTACTTTCTTTGGGGCTCTCTTGGAGGCTGCCTGCATCCTAGGGTGCTTGGTAGGAAGATCAGTCCTATCTAGAGGAACAGATCTGGGAGCAGTAGGCTGAGACATGTGTAACTTGCAAAATCTCTCCCTCATTCTCAATAGTAACTAAAAGTCCTTAGGCATAATGGTGACTCTCTTAGAATGAATAGCAAGCAAAATTGAATCTTCAAATAAAAGGCTCATATAGTCCTCAACAGCTTCTTCAAGGCACTGGAGAGCAGAGGATGTGAATCTAATCAACTGACCGAGATCATTTCTAGTTATGTGACGGACGGCACAATAGAATGGAGCTCTGGGAATCAACAGAGCGGTTGATCTCTGATACTTACGAATATCAGAGAGCCACCTACTGCGGTTGCGCCTTCTAGATCTAACCGGAGGTGTAATGGCAACTACAGAGGTTGAGGATGAGCCAGCAGAGAAGAAATCCCTCCTCGTCTGCTTTCTCCTATCCATAGAAGTATACTGAGGGATATCGCACTTGTGCATAACGACTAGGATAAGAAGGAGAGGATTCTGAAGCATTTGCAAAGGAGCGATATGTACGGAAAGAAAGTACGGTATATCGGACCTGTGCTTGTGTCATTTCACACATGTCCAGGTGTCACCTCACACGTGCCAGTGCCTGCAAACCAATCGGGAACGAACACGTGTGTGTTGACCGTTGACCACATGTGTGAAAATTCACTATAAAAGACACGAGATCCGATTAATTTTTTGCTTTTTTCTTTTTCGAATTTCATGGCATATCGCTCTTGTGCACGCACTTTGTTGTACATTTTATTCCTCGATCCCTACTTGCGCACAAGTGCGATATTCAGGTGCTAGCTGCCGTACATATCCCTCTTGTGCGCGATCTTTACAGCTAGTTTTGTTTCGTTTTGTCTCCCTTGTGCACAGGTCCAATATCTGTCGTAGTGCCATGGCCTCTTCCTCAGGATCTACACGAGATTCGGGCCTAATTTCATTTTTTATTGAATTTGGGATTACTGAAAATCTAGACTACTTCCACAACCTATTTAGGCCATATTTACATGTTTTTAAGACTGCACAACCCAATTTTGATGTATTTTATGAACATTATGTTAGATTCAGGGATATACTCAATAAGCCTATTATCTCCATAGGTTCACTCTCGTACATGCATTATATTGATCTTGTTCATTTCTTCTCAGCTTTAAGAATGAGACTAGATAGAATGTTCACCAAATTGTTTGATCTTTTTAAAAGCAGTTCAATGTGTCCTTACTGCAACAAAAAATGTCGATTGGTTGAATACTTGAGTGGTTTCATACTTTTCCTGTTAGTTCAGATCCCCTCGGATGATGGCTCAATCTTGGTTAACTCTTCTAAGGAAATATTTATTTGTATAAGGCATAGGGCAAAGGCACTTATTTAAACTCCAGTTTGGAATGCAAAAGGAGGTGTCTAGAATTATCCTAAGTGTATGAGGTCATGGCATACCTGTAGCTATGACTACTTATCTATTTCTTTAAGGCATGAGCCCATGTTCAAGACCAGCCCTAACCTTAAGGACACATTTATATTTGAAATTATGGACCTTCCTTTTTAAGGAGGCCACTACCTCATATTTCCATCCTTCCTTCAAAATTTAGATTCATCGTGCCTGCTGTCGCGGCTATCTCAAAATATAGTGGCAACTCGGACACATATTCTGATCCAAAAATTTGGCCTTGGAAGCTCACTAATCCAAGGTTGCAGCCAAGTACATATTGATCATTGTAGGCAAATCGGAGCTCTGAAGCAGTAGATTTGAATTTTGAGTATTTCGATCCACGAGATGAGATCGATTCATAAATCTTGATCTACAAAGGGCACAAGAAAATAAAGAAAATAAGTGATGTCACAACCTGTCATAAATTCTTAATTCTTGGAAAATTGCAACACAAAGAAAAAAAAAGCCCAAGCATATCACTTATGTTAATAATTAAGGTACTCCCAACCATATTTGTAGTGAATCATAATGACTGCGGAAGAATGTACCAATGATATGCGTTATTCGAGTGTCGAAGAATCAAGAATTTGACCGGTCGAATAAGTCAGTTTAAAGACAGTGCACTAGAACAACTTTGTGGTAGCACAACAACAACTGTAATGTAGTAATACAACTGTCTGCTGACTTGAGAGTGGTTTAAGTGAGAGGAATTTAAGTAATGTAGTAATACAAATGTTTGTTGACCTGAGAGTAATTTAAGTGATGTAGAACAAACTGTTAGTAGATTTGAGATCACTCACACTTAGTGCGAAGAATAGATAATAGAGAAGATAGTTTTCAATAAATCTATTCTGAAGAAACAAAATGTTTCTGTTTACAAAGCTTTGCTAGCTTTCAGCCCTCTGCCTGACGAAGATGTTTGTGAATACGAAAGTCAAGAGACACGAAGCATGAAAGTTTCGCGAACACCTGGCGAAAAGACACAAACACGAAAGATTCGCGAACGAGAATCTTTTGCGGTCCAGCACGAAAAAATCAGGCGATGGAAACAAAACCAACGATGCGACACGAAAAACATCGCAAAACCCTTTCTGTCCTCATGCTCCAAAGAGTACTAGCCAAGATCATACAAGTACCCAGAAGTACAGATATCTGATCTGATGGCATGACATCAGCATATACACTCAAGGTCATGGCTAATCCGCCACTCTTGTAATTTCCTGATTAGTTGTAGATGCTTAATCACTCTAATCTTAAAGTTACACAGAACGACTATATACTTGTTGGATGATATACAAAACAGATACAAAAAACAATCTGATGCTAGTAAGTAATCAAGACGAAATACAGACAAGAAGTCCGCCTGCGTGCGAGACGAGTTCTGTGATCAGGATCCATAGTGATCCACAAGTCCGCTAGTAAGCGAGACATCCACTCGTGAGAGAAGTGTATTTCTCTCACGCCAACGCACTGCGTGGATCTGCATGTAGTGCTTGAAGAATCAAAGAAATATCAATAGATGATCTTGTAGCCATTGCGCACACGTTAATTTATGATGTATGATCTTGAATGCAAATGTGTCTGCTGTTATTCGTGTGTCTGATTCTCCTATTCATTTCGATTCCACACATTGGTTGAGTTTGTTGAATGCTGCATTAATTTATAAACGTAGATTAGTAGTGCCTGACTACATTCTGGAGGACTATAGGAGTGATTCAGCTGGCAGTGTCCAGCGACCACATCTGAACTCCATTCGAATCGCATTGAGTCGTGGTTGCTTCGCTTTCGCAACTGCTTCACGGCCGCGAAAGATTTTTTGAATCCTCTTCAGTGGTATCAGAGCATTCCTATCTACTTGTTATTATAATCTGACATAGCCAAGAAGCTATCAGATCCAAGAGGCCTAGCATTCAGATAAACAACCATCAATGAGGGAACAGACTTCAGAAGCAATGGCTTCAATCAGCAACATGTAGAGCAAGATCTGATTCTTCAGGATCTAACTTTCTAGCCTGGAAAGTTAAGACATCACTCATACTCAAGGTTTATTCCCCTGGGTGGATGGCACTGAAGAGATGCCTATGACATCAGCCAAGGAGCTACGCGAGTGTAGGGAGAAAAACGACAAGGCAGTATCATCTTCCATTGAAGATAGTCTCACACTTGACTTGGCTACACTCTCCAAAGCTAAGGAGATGTGGGATGCATTGCTCACAAAATTTCAGACGAAATTAAGAAGTCAAATCATGATGCTAGAAGATCAATTGACGAATCTACAAAGGGATGGAAAAGACCTCACTTCTTTCTTGAGAAAGATGAAGGATCTATTTATATCACTACATAACTCTGGAGCAGAGAATGCAGTGTCAGTTGAGAAGCAGCTCACGTACCTATTGAGAGCCTTACCCAGATCATTCCAGACAACGAGGACCCTGCTCGCGAAAGATCCTACCATGAACCTCAAAAAGGCGATTGTCGAGATTCAAGAGGAAGTCAAGGCCAGAGAACATCTTGATCACAAGGATGGTTCTGACCAGGCCCTCTGCGGCAACAAAGAAAAATCGAAGAAACAATTTAAGCCTAAGAGGGAGTCGAATCAGAGGGGGAACAAGCAAAAACAACTAGAGGAATAAAGGGAGGTCGAAGTAGCAAGGTGCAGACAAGAAGACTTGCGTGAGATGCAGAAGAGATGGGCATACAGTAGATACATGCTGGCTCAATCCCAAGATTGAGTGTATCCATTGCCACAAGAAGGATCACGCAGTCGTGGATTGTCGCCAGAACCCGAGAAACAAATTAGCACAGAACAAACAGGAGAACAGCAACAGTTCATCCTATGTCGAGGAGCCCGATATCTCGAAGATGGGCGAAGAAAGAACGAACAAAAACTGTTCGACCACCTACATCTGTGAAGACGTGTGTGGGCATCAACATCTGACACACATGAGGTGATTCTAGATTCAGGAGCCACCTCACACTTTGTGACATATAGACGAATAATGTCTGATTTCAGAAGTGCAGATCCTTCAAGATTCATAGTTCTTGGAGATGGATTTAGACATCAAGTGAACGGTATTGGTTCACTGTGGCTCAACACCAACGGCAGAGACAGACGACTCGAAGACGTTCTGTTCATGTCTACTCTACAACAAGACTTGCTCTCTGTAGCAAGAATAGCAGATGTAGGGATGCATGTAACATTTTCTGACGAAGCATGCAATGTGATTGATGCCAGTACCATAACTCTGATCACTCAAGGAAGAAGAAAAGGAAACCTATATCATCTGAAGGTACGTCTACCTACAGATCAGGTGCATCAGACTCATGATGACCAGCCAGACACTCTGTGGCACAGAAGACTCTGCCACAGGAACTCAATGGCACTTTACCAAGCAAGCCATCATGGAGCGATAACAGGGGTCAGCATCTCGAATGCAACCAGTTCGACCACCTGTGATGCATGTTTGAAGGGCAAGATATCACGTACTCCATTCATCAAGGACTCCTACAAAATGACTAAGATTCTAGAGTTAGTGCATTCTGACATCTGCGGACCATTCAATGTGATCTCAATAGGAGGTTCAAAATATTATATAACCTTCATTGATGATTATAGCAAATTTGCCAAAGTGTATTTTATTCAGAATAAATCTGAAGCACTTAATAAATTTACAGAATATGTGAATTGGACTGAGAGATGTACAGGCAACAAGGTTAAGCATATCAGGACAGATCGAGGTGGCAAATACATCTCGAATTGCTTCACTGACTTCAACAATGATCATGGCATCATTCACAGAAGGACTGCAGCCTACACACCGCAGCACAATGGTGTTGTAGAAAGACAGAACATGACCCTGATGGAAGCAGCCAGATGTATGATGGCCTACTCGAAGGCTCCAAGGGTACTGTGGGCTGAAGCAGTAGCTACAGCTGCATACATCCAGAACAGGACAGGTAAGTCTGGTGTCCCTCACACAATACCACACGAGGTATGGTGGGGTAGAAAGCCCAACCTGTCTCACGTCAAAATTTTGGCTATGCAGCTTGTGCACATATTCTTGATAAGCTTCGAAAGAAGCTTGATGAGAAAGCCGAGCAAGGATTTCTGGTAGGTTATGACAACAATTCGTCATACTACAGAGTCTACCGGCCAGACACGAACACTGTAAAAATAGTGAGAGATGTCAGATTTGATGAGAGTAGGACAATGGCCAATGACGATCCTATTAGCTACGAAGTTCTGGAGAAACAGTACTATGACCTGTCACAAGTGACGAAGAGAGCAGAGGACGAACATGAAAATGAAGATTTTTGAGTCGTCTCCCATTCAAGCGACGAATCTGAAGAAGAAAGATTCGAGAGGTAGCCTGTGGCCGCAGTTCTCGTAAACCAAGATGGTTCCAGACCAAGCAGAGCAAACAAAGGCAAAGGCATTGCTGTCCCAGGAGGATCTCCTAGAAGGTCGACAAGACCACGAAGAGCGCCAGCAAGATACGTGCCAGATAGTTCAGCTTCCACATCAGAAGAGTTCTGCGGATTTAGTGACAAACCACAGACTTTCGAGGAAGCGATTGACAATCCAAAAAAGGACAAATGGATTCAAGCCATGAACGAAGAGATGGAGTCCATGAGGAAGAACCATGTATGGACATTGGAGCCATTACCACATAAGCACAAGACTGTCAAATGCAAATGCGTTTTCAAGCTCAAATACGGACCAGATGGGGATGGCACGAAATACAAGGCAAGATTGGTAGCGAAGGGATTTTCTCAGAGATATGGTATCAACTAATTTGAAACCTTCTCTCCTGTCGTCAAACATTCGTCCCTACGTCTGTTATTTGCATATGCAGTAGCTTATGACCTCAAGATCCACATTGTGGACGAGAAGACAGCCTTCTTGCATGGCGAACTAGACGAAGAGGTCTATATGGATCAACCCCCAGGATATGTCTCAGACTCACTTCCTGACTATGCATGCAGAATGCATAGAAGCATCTATGATCTAAAACAATTAGCCCAAAAATGGTACAAGAAGAAGGAGCAAATCATTGAATGCAGACAAACACATAGAACGACGAATGTGATCAGTACATGTCAAGATAGAAGGATACTATCTAAGTTGACTCCCATTCACTACAGTATCTAAGGGGATGCCTTCAAGTGTTTTAAGGCAGGCATATTCGGAAGAAAAGATTTGATCAATAACGTATGGCCCTTGTCTGGTGAATTTCAACTTTCCTTTATGTGCTTTTGTCTGATATAAGAGGACCTTATTCCCCTCTTTAAACTCCTTGATCTTAATTAAACAATCATGCAATCTTTTTGTCTACGCTTGTGAACCTGTTGTGCATGGACACTGATGGTACAGGTTTCACAGAGCTTTTTAAGATCAAATAGGCGATTGGCTAAGATTTTTTTGGAATCTAATTGCAGATCATAGGCCAGGCGTAAAGATGGAACATAAAATTCAACTGGCATAATGACTTCCTGACCATAAGTCAACTGAAAAGGGGTAGATCCATTAGATTTCTTAGGAGTTCAGCGATAAGCCCAAAGTGCGACATGTAACTTCATTTTCCAATACGACCTACTGGCCTCTACGGTCTTAGTGAGGATTTCGCATAAGATTTTATTCGTGGACTCAGCTTGTCCATTGCATCGCGGGTGATAAGGGGCACTTTTCCTATGGACCATAGTAAGTGTTCAATCACAACATTCTGAATCTTCAATGTTCGATCATGTTGCAGTCATTTTCTCCATGATCTTTTTTAATGTGTTGAGATGACTGGAAATGGTGTCTGCATCAGACATTCTGAGTGTGAAGAATTCCTTCCTCAGATGTAGTTTGGAAGTGACATCTCTGATGTCATAGAGTGTAGCTAGAATGTTCCAAGCATCCTTGGCTATCTATGCAGATCGAATATGACTGGAGTCTCTGATATTCAAAGTGATCAAGGCAAATGCCTTGCCATCTCGTTGCCTCCATTTGGTGATGCTAGCTGCATCAGCCTCTGGCTTGATTTCAGTATGATCAACTATGTCCCATAGTTCTTTGGCTAGTAGAACGACTTTCATCTTGAACTTCCAGAGATGGTAGTTCTCTCCATTGAGCTTGTCAATCAGAGAAGAGCTAGAAGTAGAATCCATTCTGGTATAGTATCGATATTGTTGGTTACTGCTCTATTACCATGTTGGAAATAAAAGAAAATCGATATTTGCAGTGAAAGTGGTGAGCAGGTGGTGCGTGGATCGGAAATGTGGCAGTTACCAGTAAAGATCGAGTTCAAGATAAATCAGATATTACAATGCGCAAATAGAATAGAGTAGTAGTAGAACGATGCACTCTGATTGATATAAAAAACGTGAATACAAGAGCGTGAAGCTGGGCGCAAATACCAGGCTTCAGCTGAAAATCGTTGATCGTAGAATAATGGAATACATCAATACTAACTAACTGATTCTAAACTTACTTAACCATTGATCCTCGTTAGAGAATAATGTTTGAATCATTGTTACAAAAGATAGGACGTTGACTCCATCATTGATGATTGGAAGTCAGTTGATCAGTGCATTGGAATCCTAAGTTAATCTACTTACAGTCCCACAGAAGGTAGCCGTTATTTTAACAGTATGTGAGTCAAATTTTCTAATTAACACTATCGGAAAATATACAAAGGGTCGGATAATTTACAAAGGGTCAGATAATTTACAAAGGGTCGGATTTATTCAAAGGGTCGGATTTATTAGACCCGATCCGATTCAGGGTCGAAGACGTCCAGATATTTTTCGCCTCAATCCGATCCGATCCGGGGTCGAAAAATTACATTTTGATGGGATTGACATTGGGTCGGAAAATTCGCTTGGGTCGGAAAAAATCAATCCTGAATTTTTTGATTCTTTGCTAAAATTTCAAGCCTTCATATGTTTGTGTAATTTTTCAGAATAAGTATGAACAGGTGTCATGATGCTCATTAGTGGCTTGATAGGTGCATCAAATAGTGTAAAGTTTGTAATGTATGAGTAAATTACGAGTTTACTATTATTTACACACATGGTCATCAAAATGCATAAGTATTCTTGTATATTGATTTTGAGAATGTTGTCTTTTAAACATTAAAAGGCATATTCTAAACTATCAAAGAGACCTCACCTATTTTTTTGGCATATTATGACTTTTAATGGGTCAAAAATAAATTTGAAAAAAGGAGAGTACAACCCACAAAGATAGCAAGTGAGACCCATGGAAAATTTGTAGTTTTAAAAAGGGCTCTCTATCACCATTCATTATGCTTGGCAAAGGTCTTTTATAGTGACCTTTACATCCCATTCATGGCTCGGTCTAATGGTCTTTTGCATTTCTTTTATCCGGTGCAAAGGCCACTAATAAGGCCATTGACTGACACATAAAGACCTGCCTAAAAGCTAGCACAATTTGACAATAGTTTACGACAAGACCTTAACAAAAAAACACATCAAAAGAACCTTAATGAATTTTCAGGATTCACAATTAACAATTTCACTAGAGAGGTAATTTAGAATAAATAGTGGTAATTTCTTAAAATCGATTTCTCTTTGTTAATCTAGCATCTAGCATCTAGCATCTCATGAGAAACTCCAATCAAAAAAACATTTTACACTTACAAGGTTGAGCACTACCATCCAATCTCACAAGGAAATTGAAGTCTCAATAAAGTTGGCAAAAATTACTAATCAATGAGAGAGTATCCCACAAAATAATTAATGCAATGCTTATCATTAGAAAAGTGGGTGAAACAACACAATTTCAATAGAAGCCAATTGTATGAAAAATGATGATGTAGAAAGACACTTTTCTATAAGCAGAACATAGTGTACAAAGCTTGATCAAGCTCTCAATGAAACATGAAAAGATCTATTGCATGCCAAAAGATGGAATGCAATAGAACTTAGAAAGAAGTACTTGAGGAAAATGAGAAAATTAAGGGAATAGTAAGGGCCATTTTAGACTTCAATGTCTGGCAAGTCCCAAATTTGAAATAAAATTCTCCCATTGGTCTAGGGAGAATAAAGCCCATTTTTTGGACTTTCACACATTGCCTAGCATGTTGAGTTGCAAAGACAACTTAAGTAAAATGGACTAATAGATGGCGAGATTCAAATGGGCAAATCAAATTAGCACTTACCAACCAAGTTTGAAAGGAGGGTGGCTCTCAACTCACTTGCCAAGGTTCAAAAAAGGGGTGACAATTGAAAGGGATTTGACATTAGTGTGAAACAATCTAGAGCCACCGTGGTCTTTAGCAAAGGGTCGTTCAGATTGTCTTTATGTCAAATGGAGGCCCTGACTGAAGGGCCTTCCTCTATGTGAGTCACTTGGACTAGCAAGTAGTTGTGAGATACTTTGCTAGAAATCGTGGTTGTTTTAGAACTTTGGATTGTTTCACACTAGGGTAAAGTTCCTCTCATTTGTCGGCCATTTAAACCTTGGCAAGTGTGAGTCGGTGGCCACGCCCCTGCTAATTGGCTAGATTGATTCTCGCCATTCCATTCCCAGCAATAGAGGTAGTCCTTGTCCTTGGGTGGACACATAGCCTCTAGCACCTATAGGGTTCAAGGCCAAGGGAGAGCAGAGACGTAAACCTTGCCTCTATTATTGAACACTTTGTAAAATAATAAAATAATTAGGAGAGCCTTGAGTAACGGATGACAAATGGCGGCTGAGAATATGTAGCAACGTGTCGGCTCTTGATTTGGCGTGGAATATACTGGTCCAGCCGCCAGACAAAAATTGGCAGCCCACCCATCCAGTGGGGGCCCATGGGACCACGATGGCGGCCACCCTTCCCCCCTTCGTCTTTTCGCCTTTCTCCTCTTTTCCTTTCCTGGAGACATCGATAAAAACTGTGGATTCTTCTCTCTTCTCGTTCTATCTCTCGGCAAATCTCTTCGCCTACGTGCATGCAAGCGCATCGCATTCAACGCGAACAGGTAAATGCATGCTTTTGTGTTTATCTGATTTGCCTGTAGTGATTCTATGAATGTAATATGAGAAGATATGGTGTATGATCAGTTGAGTTGGAAGAATTGAAAAGTTTCGAGTATTGTAATGTGCTAAAGATCCTCCTTACTTGTACCTCTCCTATTGGGCATTGTTGTACTTGTACCTCTCCTGTTGGGCATTGTTGGTTGAAGGTATAGATCCATAATAGGCTAAGGTAAGGTTCAATTTGCTTTCGCTGCTGTGGTCTGTTTGATTCCTGTGGGTGACTGCAAGAAGTGATTGATTTTATCTGTATTTTATCATTAGTTGTGGAGGGGATTTCTGCCTGCATGATCGGAACGGGTCTAATGAAATCTCTGGATTTGTGATGTTTTTGTTCAATTTTGCTTTGGTTGGTTGAAGTAAGTTAAGCATAGTTATTGTTCTTATTTCTTGAAGGTGTATTGATCTTTGGTCTGAATGTTCTATTTTCTGTTCGTTGGTTAAGGAGTGGATTGAGCATAGATAATGATTCTCTTTCTTGAGATAATATTGTAGATGCATATGGTTGAAATGTGCCTCTTACTAGGCATCCAACTGGCTTCTTCAATTTGCAGGGAAAGAGAAAAGAACGGAACTTGCGATGGCCCCAGCATTGGTAGCAAACGGATCGGTTAAGGCCGATGCAGCGAATCCAGGTTCATCGCCAGCCATTCCTTCGCGAGCAATACCTCCTATAGCTCATCCCACGCCTGAAGATGCTTTCGGAGTTGCTGCTAACATTCAGTATCATGCTCAGTATTCCCCTCATTTTTCTCCCTTCAAGTTTGAAGTTGAGCAGGCTTTTTTCTCGACAGCTGAAAGCGTTCGTGATACACTTATCCAGGTTTCACAGCCTCTCAGCTCTCAATTCTATAATAATGCATTTGCATTCCATGTAGATTCTGCTTCTTGTTATCAGGCGGATAATAATGACAACAAGCACCCAGAACAATGCATCATATCTTACAATAAGGAGGAATTGTTCGAAAGGAAATTTTTTTTTTTTTTGAGATTGGGAAAATGTTAGGAACTTTACAATTTCCGCCTAAAAAATTGGTAGACGGCATCTGGTGAAAAGGTTCGCGATCTAATTCCTATCCTCAGCTGTTCCGAAATTTCTGTTCTTGAGCTTTTTGATTGATTACTTCAAATGAAGCATATCACAGTCAGCTGATATGCGATAAGCTCAGATATGATCTTATGAAACGTAAACCGTTGATTTGTTGTGCATTTTGCAGAGATGGAATGCGACTTATGAACACTTTCAAAAGTCGGACCCAAAGCACATACATTACATTTCTATGGAGTATCTCCAGGGCAGAGCTCTAACCAATGCCCTTGGCAATCTTGGCCTGACAGACGCTTACGCAGCAGCACTCTATAAGCTGGGTTATGATCTGGAGAACGTAGTAGAACAGGTAGGTTATTGTGATTTGTTTACGGGCAGCAATGTTCATTGCAATGTAACATGTTCTGTTGTGGTGCGTTGCGATGTATCGTATTGTGCAATTGATACAAAACGTGACAGGATCAAGAATTTAGGTGTAGAACACTATCAGAACTATGCAATCTTTTCTCGGCGAAGGTTTTGCATGCTAGCTTGATAGAGTAGCAGTGAATCACCTTCCTTTTCCACTGTTGAATGAATAGTTGGAGAACTATTCATTCCGCCTATAAGATTTTGAGGGTTAGTTGGAGAAGCAGAAGTTTTCCTCCATGCTGAGTTTCATCATGTAGAACCTTATGCTTCTAGGATAGACTACCAGAAAAGTACTTCTCTGAGATTCTAGTAAGTCTTATTTACCTGGAAGGACGACTTATGGTGGAATATGGAAGAAGCTAGCAGAAGATGAGGATACAAGCCTATCCTTGACTACATTTAAAAATAGGTAGTTAGGTTCTGGTGAATCTTATTTAGCTGGCAGGTGGAAAATAAGATATTTACGGCAATCAAGCAGAAAAAGCGTTAACTCAGAATAATGTGCTTGAAAATGGAGTGCAAGACGCTAAGGACCAACAATCATGCACAGCCAGATGAAAATGGATCAGATTGGAGAGATCAATTTAGGAGTTGATGGGAACAGGGTGCCAGTTCTCCTCTAAGCCTCTACCTTTCAGAATTATGATATTAGTTTGAGAAGTAGAGGTTTATGTTGGAAAAGTACAGCCACTGAAGCATTTTGAAAATTCATGCCATCTGAAAGAATGTTTGTAACTTCCATAGGATGAGCATAGTGTTGCTTTTCTGTTGTGCAATCTGAGATGTTGTAGCAGAAATATCTTTTTAAATTTTAAACTAATCCTATGTACAATAATCTCCACTTCTGCTCTATAGATTAGACTCCTATGTCTTTCCAGCAAAATGTTTGTGATGGAAACTGTAATGGTGTAGCTAGTTGAGATAAAAGTAATATTGCATTTGATTTATTTAGGTTTATCAAGGCAAGATTGCACCTGAAAGTTTCTGATCTTGGTGGTAATCGCAATATCTACCAGGAAAAAGACCCAGCTCTTGGAAATGGAGGTTTGGGAAGACTAGCTTCATGCTTTCTTGATTCCTTGGCAACTCTCAATCTTCCAGCATGGGGGTATGGCTTGCGCTACAAATATGGCCTTTTCAAGCAGCTTATCACAAAGAAAGGACAGGAAGAGTATGCTGAAGACTGGCTTGAGGTGAACTTTGGACCAAAGTGTATCAAGCTTGTAGTTCCAAAATCTGTGGGCACATGGTGCATGACTAACCAAAACTTTGATGATTTCACTTTTCTCTCTTTTTTATTCATATGGGTATGCAGAAATTCAGTCCTTGGGAAATTGTGAGGCATGATATTGTCTACCCTATTCGTTTCTTCGGAAAAGTGAAAGTTGACCCAAATGGGAGGTAAGTGCTTATTGCACAAGTTATCTGTTATATTTTTCCACTACACGTCTCTTGCCAGAATACTCACTACTTGCAGCTACATGTTGGTTCTAACTTCTCATGTGTACACTTTGGAGCATCATTGCCCATTTCAGAATGGAACACGTTCTGGAATGTGTTCCTTTTTGGGACTTGACCGAAAAAAAAAATCAAAATATACGCAATTTTTAAATAAAGGATGCAAATAAAAAAGCGAACCTGTATCATTTAGCAAAACTGCTCTTTCTGGTGAACCATTGGCTCCAAATGATGAGACACTAGGAGCTGAGTCTGAGCAAGGTTGTGAACCATATACTCAGATCGTCAGCAAGCAGATGGTGGGCATATTTATCACCATCTGGGTATGAAGAGAACTCTGTCGCCATGTGCATAGCTTGAAAGTTTTGTGTGTTGGGTGTGGACTAATGGGCTACTATGGAAATAAGGTGATTTATCTTGCCTTTGAACGATCTTTAACATACAGGTAAGCTTATAAAAGTAGTTCACATCAAACTTGCTCCTTTGCAAGGATTCCCTCTGTCAAGATTTTCATGCCTGCTGGTTACTATCATGTAGTTTAAAATCCTTGGCTTAAACAACAAAAAATATCTTTTCAAATTCTCCCTCTCCCTCTCCCTCTCCCTCTCTCTCTCTCTCGTAGAGAATCATTCACAAAAAATCAAGGGATATCCTTGCAGAGAGCCAATGAGAGACCGGTAATAAGCTAATCTCTAACCACTCATCAGGTACATTAGCATGAGGAGTTACCTAAGAAAATGAACAACACAGCAACATAGTCAAGCTAATATAAAGTGTCACTGGGCCTGTCATTTAAAATTATAGCAGGAGAGTGAGAGAGACTTGTATGTTAAAAGTTATCAAATAATAGAACTGTTTCCTGTATGGAGGTTTAAGATAACTTGGTAAATGAAAAGCTTTGTAGACTAAAGAATCCTGGATTAGCTGTAACTTGAATATTAGAGGACTGGTGGATTCATTGATTGTGAAGATGTAATGATCAAAAAGTATGTTCAAAGCTTAGAAACCTGTCCCGACCCTTTTGGGCCGGAACATACTGTATGTTCCATACAGTACGTTCTGGAACATACTGAATAGGAGCATTTTTTTTAAAATAAAAAAATCAGGTATTAAAACTCCTGTTTCGAAGATTTGTCATTTAGGCTTCTAATCAAAAGTTTAAAGCTCCATGCGTTCATCTAGGACTAATGGAAGAAAACTGATCTCCCTGCCTTTTTCTTTCCTTCTTGTATGTCCTATGTGGCTGAGTGGAGTCAGCCTCTGTGATTGATCTGCTGTAAAATACTAGTTAAAGAAGTGGTTGCGAAGAAAAAATCTTGCTAACATGTGGATTGTCTGTCCAGACGGAAGTGGGTTGGAGGTGAACAGCTTCAAGCACTTGCGTACGATATTCCTATTCCAGGGTTCAAGACAAAGAACACCATTAGTCTTCGCATCTGGGAGGCAAAGTCTCCTCCTCGAGATTTCAATCTTGCCGCCTTCAATGCAGGAAAGCATCAGGAAGCTGTTGACTTGCACTTCAAAGCTGAACAGGTAGAGATATTTTTTGCTGGTAGAAGCAGGTGATCTTTGTTCATCAACTGTTAGTTTTGTATACAGACGATAGTAATGGCTACACCTTCCTTTGTAGTCCATCAGTTCAACTGTGAAGATATATATACATTCTTGATTTCAAATTCTAGAGAGATTAACTTTATAGAGGAAATTTTAAAAACCTTCTAACTAGTTGCCAATAATAGATCTGTGCAGTTTTGTACCCTGGAGACGAGACAGAAGATGGGAAACTTCTCAGGTTGAAGCAACAGTATTTGCTATGCAGTGCTTCTTTACAAGTATGTCTACTTGCTGTTATTGACTTCTTTCTCTTTAAAATCAAATGTCGTGTGTACCAAATAAACATTTGTATATGAGACATTCTACAGAAATTAGCTCAATAGGTTCCTCTGACCCTGTTGTACAATTTCAATGTGCATAGAATTGCAGTTTCATGCTAAAAAATGTCGTAGGCTTTTCTAAGTATGGTGGAAGTAATGACTTGCAAGTTGCAGGATATCTTGACGAGGTTCAAGGACAGACGCTCTCAAGACTCTTTTTCCTGGGCTGAACTTCCAAACAAGGTAGCTGTGCAGATGAATGATACTCACCCTACTTTAGCAATTCCAGAGCTCATGAGACTCCTTATTGATGAGGAGGGTCTTGGATGGGAAGAAGCTTGGGCAATCACATCCAGGTTTGCACAATGCTTTTCCAGCCAACCTCCCAGCATTTTCTCTTTATCATGTAAGCTACCATAACAACCATTAATCATTTTTTGGAAGGCTTTGATTGCAATGCTGTAAAAATTCTTGGTTGTAGATTTATGTTAAAAAAGGATTAATCTGGTCAATGTTGTACTGGATATGCATGTACAAAAGTTATTGTTGAAGTCCCTGTGATGAAAGTAGGATCAATTTATGAAAGTATATGTTGGAACCTTTGCAAGACCTGAGACCTCAACATGTGATTGTCTTTTGATATAGAAATGTTGTCTTCTATGCAAATTAACAGCACCTAATGTTCGTGGATGTATCTTATTCATCTGACATGAACATCAAGGTCATATTGTTATCTCTAGTTACTACGCGTACTGGAGTTGATAATCTGAGATTGTATGAGATAAAACTATAAAGTCAAAATTCTTACATTCTTCTTTTATTAAATTGAGATAGATCCTGAAAGAAGTATTTATACATTCAGATGACTAGTTGTTTCTCTATCGAGTGGAACATTTTCTGTGAAGCATTTTCTAGTTATTTCTCTTTTTGAGTGGAACATTTTCTTTGAAGCATTTTCTAGTATATTCCAGTAGTCACGTATTACTTATAAGTTTGAACTGCTGAATTGTGAGTCAATCATAGTACGGTGGCATATACAAACCATACCGTGCTGCCTGAGGCTCTTGAAAAGTGGTCTCAAGTTGTGATGTCGAAACTGTTGCCCCGACATGTGGAGATCATTACTGAGATTGATAAGCAGGTGCAGCTTCAATTCATTCTCTGAATTATTTTCAAATATACTTCTCCCAAATTCTAACAGAGTTTTGCTTTTAGCTGAAGTTAAAATAGAGATATTTCATGTGCTTTTTCTCTACTGGACTATGTAATCAAGAAACACTACAGGTTTCAAGATGTATCAGATTGTTTTTTAATATCTGGGTGTTTTTTACTTCTAAAGATTGTCATTTTGCTTTCTTGCAGTTTCATGCCTTGGTTCGTGAAATTAGACCTGACCTAGAGGAGAAATTGAATGGGCTTGCTATCTTGGACAATTCCAAACCTGACAAGCCTCTCGTTCGCATGGCAAATTTGTGTGTCATATCTTCCCATTCAGTATGGTTCTTCAGGTCCCACTTATTTGTCTACACTTTAAGCTGTCAAATTTTTGTGATTACTTTTTTCATATAGTGCAGCAAATACAGATGAGTAATCCAGCTTCACAAGAGCATTTGCACCAAGTTACATTCAGGAAACACTCTAATGTGCAGCAGCAATGATCTTAAATTCAAGACTTGTTGGATTTATCATGACCTTGAAATAATAGAATGCATGCATTTGCATCATTTCACAATGTGCATGTAATAAAACGTAAAATAAGTTGCTATGCATTTACATGCCTTCAAGGTTGTGTTATCTCTTCCATCAAAGCTTTCCTTCTATCTAGGAAGGGCTTTGGGGTGGTAGATATGTAATTCACCTTCGATTCTCTGCAAGGAAGGTATGGATAATATTTATTAGAAAGCCCTTGTTAAAAATTGCTGACATCCCTCTCAACTACAAGCTGAAGCATTTTTCTAAGCTTTTTGTCAATGTATGTGCAGAGTTCCAACTTCCATGTACGAAGGTTTGATTTTTTGTATGCTTTTCTCATGTCCTCTAGTTGGGTTCGTGATGGTCAATTGAAGTATTAAATGATACAATGGGAGAGAATACATGGTAAATTATACTAGCACTATCTTCACTTGCAAGAAATATATAAAAAACATAGGTCTGTATTTTAACAACTATTTCATTGTCATCCATATCTGATCCAATGGGGTTGGCTCAGTTGATTAGCTTGGCATTCAAAGTTTCTTTGGTACCAGGTTTCAGTCCCCCTTGGAAACCAAGATCTACTGTGTAAGTATTATTTGATAAGATCATCCATTACAACCTAATAACGTTAAAATTATAATGCAAATCCCAAAGATCGACTCCAGGACTCAAATGCTGATGGAATCACAGAACGTGGTGGATATACGTGAAAGTCGAGTAAGAAGGAATTGGAAGTCATGTAACTGATGCTCATTAGGTTCTGGTGGAAGTACCTAAAGCCTTCTCAGTACGCAATTACCAAGCACACAGCAATCATATTATAAAATTCTCCTCAAATAAAATTGATTTAGAAGTCGAAAAGGATTGTCAACTTTTTTGAGATGGCATACAAACATTCTAGACTTTACCCCTAAGGATTATAGGAAGGTGTTTAAAACCTTTGAGATCTTGGATAGGCCCTGGATGGTATGCGTTTATAGAAAGATACTTTTTGAATTTTAGTGAGTTTGCTTTAACTGTTTCCCTTTCATAGAAGACAGCAGGACTGATTCTTGCATATAATGCTAGTAGTCAAAGAGCATAGCATCAATTTTAGCTTTGTAAGGGGTATACAATTCGTTTTTTTAGAGAATATTTCTTCAAAGATGTGGAGTCCAATGGGGCAGCTAGGGAGACCTGGTTTTCGCCCAAAAAGATGTAATTAGGGTTTTCATCCATATATGATTCTTAGTTTGTCTTTTCCACAGGATTCCTAGAAATTTACTGTAAGAATGCCTTATTGTATACCGATCAAGTTACTATGCACAATTCTGTGGCTCAACAAAATTTGAAAAATATGCCACAATGTATTAGTCTAGCTTTTTGAAAATACAAGGAACATGAAAGATGAACATAGAAAATGGTCTGCTTGAGGAAGAACCTCAAGGATGGAAAAGACCATAGAGTGTCATACATACTTAAGGCACTGTGAATGTGGCCGTCTAATCGGGACGTAACTATTTCTACTGCCTGTTTCTCTTAAGAGGCTGTTTGGCAAAGCAAACGGTATATTGATCCGTGCTTGATGGTTAAGCTTAAGATGAATTTTCTTTCAGATGGAGTTAGGTTGTGATTATATGCATGCACATTGTAAAACCCTTGGAAAAGTGTTTGAATGTTATGAGCTGCCTATGTGACACACATGACTCTAACTAATTGCAAAGTCAGTCAATCGTTTCATGCTTGTTATGAAGAACATATTTTGAGAGCTTGAGGATATGACATACTGGTTGCGTGAATGAGCATTCCATTAAACTTTTTTGATTGTAGGATGTTAAGACTACCTTAATAGAAAGCCCTAGGTATCAGGTTGTATCAGCAGCAGTACATTATCAAGCAATGAGCTCTCTATGTCTATATCAGACTACAAACTTGTGGATGCAACGTTATGTGAAATATCCTACTGAGGCTGTACTAGATATCAAGCAAAGAACTTTCTCTGTCTATGCCAGACTACAGACTTGTGGATATATTATTGTGCCAAATATCGAGTCTGTGTATAAAGACAGTCTGTGAAGTCTGATTCTGCTTTTGCTAATGTATGTGTAATAAGGCACCAAAATACTACTTGAATCAGATCCCCACTGTATAGAAAGTGGTAGTGCAAGTCATCTTTGGATGCATGGTGGCAGTGCATTCTGGAAATGAAACCAAACGGTTGAGAGCATTTGTAACAAACATTCAATTAGTAATCTGCTTTTGTTGAAACTTGACAGGTGAATGGAGTAGCAGAGCTACACAGTGATATTTTAAAGAAAGAGCTGTTTGCAGATTTCTACTCATTGTGGCCTAAGAAGTTTCAAAACAAGACTAACGGTGTTACACCTAGGCGATGGTTGCGCTTTGCAAGCCCTGAGCTGAGTGCAATAATAACGAAATGGCTTCGAACAGATGAATGGGTGACGAATCTTGACCTTCTCACTGGTTTGCGACAGGTGATTCAGTTAGACCCTGCAGTATGAGCGTTTCACTTTAAAGAAAGATTTCTACCCTGTCGGACAGAAGCTCAATTTTCTGACTGTGTTTATAAGTGGAGACAAAATGGGAATCTGTTATGTGGGTCTGCTTCTATTTTCTTGTAGCAAAGATGGAAAGTGTGTGCTTAATTCCTATAGTTTGAGCAGTTTGCAGATGACAACCAGTTGCAGAGCGAGTGGACTGCAGCCAAAATTGCAAACAAGCTCCGTTTAGCAAAATACCTGGAACAAGTTACAGGAATAAAAGTCGATCCGCAATCTCTTTTTGATGTACAGGTCAAAAGAATACACGAGTACAAGCGACAGCTTCTGAACATACTTAGTGTCATATACAGATTTAAGAAAATAAAGGTGAGTTGCTCTGTAGCTGATGCCCAAGTCATGTTTGGAATGCTTTGGTTTGTGAGTTTCAGCTTGTTCTTATCAATTTTTTTCTTTTTAAAGGAACTTAATCCTGAAGAACGGGGAAATTTTGTCCCGCGTACTGTGATGTTTGGTGGCAAAGCTTTTGCAACTTATGCCCAGGCCAAGCGGATTGTCAAACTTGTCACTGATGTTGGAGAAGTGGTGAATAATGACCATGACGTTTCTCACCTATTGAAGGTATGCATTTGTTTGCTTGTAAGTGTCTAGGCTGCTGCAAATACAAGGACATCAATTGCCAACCTAACATATCTTTGTTGGCAGGTAGTCTTCATTCCAAACTACAATGTATCAGTTGCAGAGGTGGCCATTCCAGCCAGTGAGTTATCACAGCACATTAGCACAGCTGGATTGGAGGCTAGTGGAACCAGCAATATGAAGTTTGCACTAAATGGAAGTTTGATTATTGGTACTCTGGATGGTGCAAATGTTGAAATTCGTGAGGAAGTAGGAGAAGAAAACTTCTTCTTGTTTGGAGCTCGAGCAGATGAAGTTCCTATGTTAAGGAAAGAAAGAGAAGAAGGCAAGGTAAGAGTGCATAAGCATCTGCATCAAACTCAGCACATTCTTTTGACCAGATTCTCTCTAGTACGTACACAAATCACATGTTTTTCACAAAAAATTAGGAATCTGGCCTTTCAGAGTTGTGGAAGAGAACATTCTACAATCGTTTGTACCTTGGTATGCCAATTTTCCTCTTGCCAAAATTCTGACATGATGGTAAACTTTTGAAGATTTTGCTGTTTGGTTGTACAGTTTGTCCCAGATCCACGGTTTGAGGAAGTTAAGGCTTTCATCAGAAGTGGAGCATTTGGTGATTATGACTATGGGCCCCTCGTAGATTCCCTGGAGGGCAATAGTGGCTTTGGGCGAGGAGACTACTTCCTGGTTGGATATGATTTCCCTAGTTACCTAGAAGCTCAATCCAAAGTGGATGAAGCTTACAAGTAAGGGATTACACCAAGAAACTTGAGGCTTGACAGCATTTTGTAATCCTAGAACTGTGTGTCATTGTGCTAGAGCAAGAAAGGTTTCCAGCTAAGATATATTTCACAAAAAGACATATTTCTGACTGAACTTGTTGATTTATGGTGCAGAGATAAAGCTCGCTGGACCAAGATGTCAATTTTGAGTACAGCAGGATCTGGGAAGTTCAGCAGTGATCGTACCATCTCGCAGTATGCAGAAGACATTTGGAAAATTCAAGCTTGCCAAGTTCCATGAGGGGCAAATTTTAGCAGTTATGAGGTTAAGGTTCCGATCCTCAAATCAAATAACCTTTTCTGCTCAGGTCAGAGGGCAGCAACTAAGTGGCATATGTGGATTTCTTCACCAATTTCCATGCCTTGGCCTAATCAAATCCCTGTTTGCTGCTGGCAATCCAAATTACTGAAATTTATTCTTCTTGAAAGCTGTGACAAAGTGGAGGCATCTTCTTCTTAGGATGATGGAAACTTGAACCGTTTTGTGTTTTTATGAACCCTTGCTGTTGCAGAAGAATAATTTATACCAAATCCAACATAAAATCTCTCTCTGCTCCTTTGTTTATAAACTAATGATTATGTATGATCTTTTTTGCAGAATATTAGTGTAGACGGACAAAGGAGGGAGAATTAGTGGGTTCAGTCATTGCAAGCAATGCTTTTTGATTTTTGTAGTTGATGTTTGAGAAGCGTTACCTTTTTTGAGCGTTGTAAACATTAAAATAAGAAGGTTCATAATTGGAGGCTTTAGCAACTGACAAAAATACAGAAGAAGCTGGCTTCTTCACTTGAATAAAGTGGAAAGTTTCATCTTTTGCTGAATTTTTTTTGTCAAACTCAACATGCTAGTGATATTTGCAGTGCAGCATTTTCAAATGAAGGAATTCCATGCAGATTCAAATGTGACTTTTGAGTGGTAACGTGACTCGATCAAAGTTCATCTTCATTTCTTACTTTTATGCTAGAGCATAATGTCAAATTTTCTGCACAAATGTACAATGTTATGAGAAATCTAATTTGTTGAAAGTAGTGTTTAGGACCGTACATAGATCTACAAAAGATTCTCAAGAGTGATTGGGTATTTGGTTAATCAATCTATTGCAAAACTAGAACTCAAATCTTGATCTAAATTGGCAATTTTGATCTAAACAAGCAAGAACAATCAATAAATTCAAATGGTGTAAAAGCTCAAAATTGTCAATTGCTCCAAAATCATGATCTCTCCCACAATGGAATGATTGATTGATAGTACAAAGCCTATGCTTTCCATGGTTGGTTGATAAGGTCCAGCATGTGTTTAGGGACCTAATTAGCATTAGGTTTGCCTACTCTTGTCAAATTGACCTAACCATTAGGTCTACCAACTTTGGTAGATAGATCAATCACCAACTTCCATGATTTGTGTAGTTTGCTCCTAAATTCTAGGAAACTTGACCAAACATCATATCTAACTCTCATGATTACATTCTAACTCTTATGATTAGGTCCTAACTACCCTAGGCCTATTTTCACACGTGTGAACGTGCTCTCACATGTGTGGATTATAATATGTGCACTAAACTATGTGTTTATCATGCTCAATATTTGCAAATTCTCACATACACTTCAGATTTAGCTTGATAAAACTACTGTACATCTATCTACATTTCCAACAGCTGATCTTAGATTACAAGGAACATATGATATTCCTATAGAGAATGATGTCCATGAAGGATCTTTTACCACTCCTTAAAGGATCCCTTATAAGATGTTCCATAGATGTGTATTCATACATGCATCGATCCATGTGAAAATTTCTTAGGAATGAAGTAGCATATTGAAGTCAATAAAATCTAGCTAGGAAATTGGAGCTTAAGCTACTTCAATATCCAAAATTGAATGTTAGGGGCCAAGATTAAGCATTATTGGCTCCCAGCCCAATTCTAGTTTGGAATTGTCTAATCTTCTTGCATCATCTTCATGAAAGAGGAGATTATTTACATATAATGCAAGAATGAATACTGATCCATCATGAAACATAAGAATATATAATTTCATGCTCTCTCAAAATGAATTTAAGAGAATAAAGGAACATCTTGAGTTGAGCATGCCAAGATCTTGGTATTGCCTTCATGATCTTGATGAACTCTCGATGATTATGCCAATCCTTTGCCTTCAAGAAACTTTGCACACATAAAGTAACATCAAATGGATTGATGAATGCATGAGAGACGTCACTATCCTCACCTTTTCTTCCTTTGCCAATGAACTTGAGTCTTGATGTCCCCATCTTGGACTTTGGAGCTCTTCTTGGAGTTCTCGGCCTTTCACCTTGTCCTTGCACTTGACTCGGCTCCTCTCCATCAATGAGTTGAATAAGGTGCTAATCCAAATGTGCTCTTTCAAGTTTTCAAGTCTTCCACTCATGAACAACTTCTTTGGTGGAAGTACTTTATTGAATAATTGTGCTCCACTTATTAGCCTAAGGCCCAATGTTGGACTCACACACGCAAGATGCCAACTGGTTTCTATTACTTTCGACTCTCTACTTTATTTATGTATTGTTTGAGCTTATTGCAGAAGCCTCTTGCCATATTCTAAAATATTCCATGTTGTTCCCAGAATCGGACAACAGATACTTACTATAGGCTTGCCCTCTCAAAACTAGTTATTTAACATAAAACTTGCTAAATTTGGACTTGGTTTTGATCAATAATTAAACTCTTAACTTGGCTCTAATACCATGTTGAAAGTATAGTGTTTAGGAATCTAAATGGATCTACAAAACATCCTCAAGAGTGATTGGGTACTTGGTTAATCAATCTATTGCAAAACTAGTACTCAAATCTTGATCTAGATTGGCGATTTTGATCTAAACAAGCAAGAACAATCAATATTGAGCCCCTTAAACCGGGAGCGCTGGTAGTCGTCCCTACCGATGCAATCTGATCTACAAGGCCAAACTAAAAAAAGAATTACAATGCTTGCTAGATCCAGGATTCATCTACGAAATCGAACATACTGAATGGGTTTCTCCAATCGTAATCATTCCTAAGAAAATGGAAAACTCCGCATCTGTGTCGACTTTAAGAAACTTAATGTAGTCATAGAATGTGATCATTTTTCATTACCTTTCGGAGAATCCATTTCAGAAAATCTAGCAGGAGATGAGGCCTACTCGTTCTTAGATGGCTTTAGCGGCTACAACATGGTTCAAATTGTTGAAAAATATCAACATAAAACCGCTTTTGCCACAAAATGGAGAACCTTCTGTTGGAAAGTCATGTCTTTCGGTCTCTGTAAGGCTCCTAGCACATTCCAACGTGTTATGCAGCAAGCTGCCTTTTCTCAATAGATGGGAGATACCCCAGAGGTTTACCACAACTACGTAAAGGCCTGTGATGTTTGTCAGAGGACGAAGCACTTTTAAAAAACTGACTTTATGCCTTTACACCATGTCACAATTGATCAAGCTTTTCAAAAATGGAAAATTGATTATGTTGGCCCTATTAGTCCCGCTACTTGACACACCCAATCTAGATATATCATCGTAGCTACAGATTATTTTACCAAATGGTTTGAAGCTAGAGTTGTTTGCAACGCTGACGCTCCTTCTACTGCAAAATTTCTCTATGAACAGGTTACTGTCCGTTTCGGATGTCCTCTACAACTTATAGGCTATTGTGGTACACATTTTCTTGACTCTGTCATAGTTGATCTTCTTTTGAAATTCTTTGTCGTACATCGCAAAAGTTCCCTGTATTATCCACGATGCAATGGCCAAGCGAAATCCACCAACAAAATCTTAAGTGGTGTTCTAACCAAGACCGTCGAGTCTAGCCATTCCGATTGGGAATTAAAACTCCATGCCGCTCTCTGGGCATATCATACTACCCCGAAGAGGGCTACGAGTTTAACTCCTATACCAAGCCAAAGCATTTAAGGACAAACTAGAATTTTTTGGCCAAGGATCTTATGTAATTCAAAAGATATTTGCCTCTGGATATGTACAACTCCAAATCTAACAAGGCGATACTTTGACATTGTGATTAATGGAAGCAGACTTAGAAAGTACAACGAACCCTGTTTTTATCTTGATTTGTACTAACTTTGTCTAAGTTCTTATTTTTTTATTGTTGTTATTTTTCTATTGATATTATATTTTCACTTTCTCTCTTCTTGTCATTTGCAAATTTTTGGGATGCTTTAGTTGTCAAACAATCAAGATATCATCAGATTAGTGATTCACTCAGTCTTTTTCTATGCAACCACAAGATTTCATTTTTTTTCTGAAGTTTTGATGCACAAAATTATCAGACAGAACTTGCCTAGACCAATTTCACTATGTACGATTCATTTCTCACATTTGCAAATTCTAGTATAGAGTTATACCTTCCAGAAAAACAATTTTTCTCATCAGATCCTCACAAACAGAATTCGTAGATAATTTGTTGAGACTAAAAATTTGGTGCACGATTTCGTTGTCACATCCACAATTTCCATTTTTGTACTATAGAGAATCTCACCCATTTTTGTACAAAAAATCACTCGCAGGACCATCAGAAATCTTTCTCAGAATTCATGAACCTCATTGAGAAATCGTGGAAATTGAAAACGATTTCTGGGTGAACTTGCGAATTCTTGTCAAAAAACATCTATATAGACCTCACCTATTCATTCCACCTGTGAGTCCATTCCGAAATTCTGCTAGAGAGTTCATGCTGAATTTTTTTTCAAGATTTTCAAAACTTCCTTGAACATTACTGTCGCGAAACTGTTTTCGTTTCATTGTCACGAACGATTTTGAATTTTTTTTTGCGCGAAAGCTTCACAAGAACCTAGACACACGACTACACATCACAGAACAAATTCCACTCTAGCAATCAAGACAGCATAAGACAAGGAGATGCACAAAAATAGAGCAATCAATTATCAGTTTGATTTTTATAGCGAGATCGTCAGTGTCTCGCTCGTTGGCGGCCTGACGCTCTACTCTTTCGCTATGTTCAGCTCGTTGGCAGACTTTCATGCACAGCTCTTTTGTTTCTTCTTTTTCGTTTTCGGCTCTACTCTCTATATCTCACTGTGTTACAGTCTTATGTTATGATCCAGAAATATCATTTTTATCTCCACTGCATGGAGTTTACAAGACACCTAAACAAAGAATTACAAAACTAGTTAATACTAATCAACTAATCAATTACTCTCCGTCGTTGCTACTTGTTTCAACTAGGCGTGAAGTCTAAGACTCCAAGCCCGTTGAGCTGCCAGCTGGCAGCGCGAAATATTTCCCTTTGTTTCCTTTCGTGCCTTCTTGTTTTGCGTCGCTTTGCAGTTTGCGGTCCTGGAGGCATGTTTACAATTCGCGAATGATTCGCAAATCATTCGTCCTTCGAGTCAATGGACCTTGACTTTCGTGAATTATTCTCCGTTTGACCTTTGCTTCGTGTTCGTGTTGCAGCAAAGTTGTAGGAGTTCACCATTTTTGACACTCCCTCTTGAACCTTGCAGCTTTGTATGTTCAATCCAATTGTCTTTCTTTGCTTGGCAAAGAGTGGCTTGTGGAGCGGCTTCGTGAGTAGATCTGCAATCATGTCTTCTGATTTTATGTACTAGACCTAGAGCTCTCCTTTCAAGATTAAATCTCAAATGTGATGCTGCTTCAGAGGTATGTGTTTTGTCTTTGAATGGAAGACAAGATCCTGGGACAGATAATGGCACTCTGTGAGTCCATCATCATCGTGCATGGCCCTTCTTGTGGTATCCCGATTGCTTCCATCATCATCTTCAGCCACACTATCTCGTTTGCCACCTTTGAAGCTGCGACGTATTCAGCTTTACAAGAGGATTGAGCTATCAAGATTTGCTTTTTGATATCCAGCTGATTGCAGCTTCGCACGCTATTGTACATCCTCCAGTTATGGACTTGCTGTCATCTTTGCAGCTCGCCCAGCTTGCATCACTATAGTGGTGCAGCTCAAATCTTTTCCTTTCGTCTTCAACTCTGTAGATTAATCCCATATTCTGGGTACCCTTCAGATACTGTAGGATTCGTTTTGCCATTTGCCAATGTGCCATGCTAGAATTGGAAGAAAATTGGCTCAAGGCATAAACAGAGAAAGCTAGGTCGGGTCTAGTGCAAATTGTAAGGTACATCATACTATCGATTAGGTTTTATAGGATATACTTGCCATCTTCTATTCTTCCTCTTCTGTTTTTGGGCAATCCTGCTTCGTCAGCTTGGCCCCAGCTATCATAGGTGTGGCCTTTTCTTTGCAGTCCATCATGTGATACTGCTTGAGCACCTTTTTGGCATATTCAGACTGACTCAAGTGGATTTCGCCCTTTGTACGATCTCTTATGATCTCCACTCCGAGGCATTTCGTTGCTTCTCCAAAATCTGTGATTTCATAACTTTCAAAAATCTGACTCTTCGTGTCTTTGATCAGCATCAAGGAATTTCCTATCATCAGTGAATCATCCATGAAAATAGTCAGTATCACAAAATTTTTTCCTACCCTTTTTATATAGACATTACAGTCTGGCTGGTGTAGGATTGAAGTCTAGAGACTTCAGAAGACTATCAAGCTTCTTATACCAAGTTTGTGATGTCTGTTTTAGACCATAGATGCATCTCTACAACCGACAAACATATTGTCGATTGTCGAGGTCTTCAAATCCTTCAGGCTGCTTCATGAAGATTTTCTCCTCTAGATCTTCGTGGAGAAAGGTTGTTTTCACATCAATCTGGTGATTTCCAGATTGTGTTGTGTGGCATATGCAAGATGTAGTCGTATGTTTGTCATCTTGACCATCGGCGAATATGTGTCGAAAGCCCTTCGCAACAAGCCTTGCCTTGTAGCGGCCAATGGTGCCATCTGATTTCATCTTCTTCTTGTACACCCACTTGCAGTTGACTATTTTTCTGTTTTCAGACAGTGGCTCTAATGTTCATGCCTCATTTCGCCTCATCGACTCGATCTTCTCTGACATTGCTTGCTTCCAAAATTCTCCCTCTGGACTTTGGATAGCTTCTTGATATGTTGTTGGCTTCGGTGAAGCTGCAATACTCGAATTGCATGCCTTCGCTCCACTGAAGATTGTCAGAGTAACAGTCTGGAGGTCTTCTTTGTCTTGTTGACCTTTTGGGTTCGTTTCGTCACTGCTCGAACATTTCTTGTTCGTGGGGTTGATCTTCTGCTTCCTGTTGCTCTGGAGTCTGTGGCTCTGTATTTTGATTTGATGTATGTCCTCAATCTCCCTCTTGAATAGGCAGCAGTGTGAAGATCCCATGGCCTTCTTCTCTCATGTATGATAGATCTTTGGCTCTTCTTCCCTCGTTGTGAATCTATTCTACAGGTGTACTGTTGTAGCTATTGCCTCAGCCCAGAATTGACTTGGCAATCAAGCCTATGCCATCATCATCTGGCTCCTTCGACTAGCATTCTGTTTCTTCTTTCTGCGACACCATTATATTCTGGTGTGTATGCAAGAGTGAACTGGTGTTCTATCCCCTGTTCTTGGCAGAATTTTGAAAATTCTTTGCTTTTGTGTTCACCTCCATTGTCAGATCTGATGATCTGAATCTTCTTTGAGGTGTGTTGCTCTGCAAATGCCAAACAGCATGCGTCGTCTCTCCAGGTCCTACACGAGCTGCGGAGCAACTTCTTCAACCGGGGGGAAGCAACAAAAGAGTCAACTTGGGCATTTTCTTCAAAAGAAGTGACCCAAGTGACCTTTTTCACAACCAAAAAGGTATATTAAAATTTGCCAGCCTATCTACAACCTTGACAGACCTTGATCTTTCATTTTATCACCTCCACGAATTCTGACAATGATCAGATTTCGAGAAAACAGCCTAATATATTGTCAAAATCCCTTATTTCTCACCCAAATCTTTGTCCTAGAATTCGCTGGCTTCACTGAGGCTAGATCTCATTAAGATCAGTCCTCCAGCAGCTCCGCTAATTCTATCTCAGAGATTTTGCCCGTTTACTGTCAAAACATCACATTTTTTTTTCATATTCCCTATCTGCCAATCAAACCTCTCTGTTAAAATTCGCCATCTAGCCTAAGAATTCATTCTCAAAGAGCACAATTTCCCTGTCCTGTCCGCGAATTTTGAAACTCCAATTTTTTTCCAGAAAATCTAAAAAAATCACTATTCTGACATTCAAAACTCCTTTTCAGAATTCGCGAGTATTACAGTTAGATTTATCTGCCTCTCCACAATTTCTCAGCCTGTCCGTGAATTCTATTACGATCAGAAAGACCAATTTTTGTCCTACACTATCCATTTTGCAAGCAAATTGCCCTTTTACCAAGTACAATAATGTCCTGCTCATCTATATTCTGCATCATGTCTCGTGACTGTGCTGAATCTTCTAATCCGACTCCTCCACAACTAGAACGAAGAATTCCACGTATCGATGCACCAAAGTACGATGGCAAATCTGACCCAGTCCGATTTCTCCAAGACTTTGATAATGCATGCCGTTTTTATGGAGGTACTCTGAAACTGAAAAGCTTTGCCTATTTCCCATGGTACTCTATGGCACCGCCAAGGAGTGGTACTTGAATCTCGAAGCTCCTGATCTTGCTTCTCGGACCACCCTCAAGAACGCTCTCATCAAGTGTTTCAAACCATCCAAACTGACTCAGAGCCCGTTCATTCAAATTACTCATATCAAGATGCATCGCGAAGAGTCTGTCCGAAACTACATTGAGCGTTTTAAACATCTCAAAGTAGAATGTGTTGATGAAAATATCACCGAACGAATGGCCATAAAACTATTCTTAGTTGGATTGCCAAAAAACATCCGCCGTGAACTCAAACTCGTTGACCTTTATGATCAACTTAAAGATGTGATGACCGATGTTATCCGTGAAGAAGACGAAGGTTCCGACGATGACTTTGACCATCGTGAAAAGAAATCTAAGAATCCAAACCGTCCTAATCACCCAAAGTCTGATAATATTGCTCAGTCTTCTGGACTTCTACATCAAATGGAAACCTGACAAAAAGCTCAACAATCTCATATGGATAAACTCACTGCCAATTTTCAAACTGCCATGAAACAGATTGCTGAGAAATTCTTTCCATCAAGGAAAAATGTCTGGTGTCCAATCTGCTCACAGCATCACACTGTAATAAATGCCCTCAATTGCAAAATCATTTCCCAGCAGCCACCAGACCCACCATCTATCGAACTTATCGCCCTTACCCACCACAACAACCTGTGCCACGACCAGGGGTTTACCAACCACGACCACCTGCACCAAATCAATACCAATCCCCACGACAACAGTTTGTTGTTAACCAACCTACCCCACAAAACGTTGTCCATTATCTTGATTCGAATACCATCGATCCGGCCACCTACTATGTGGAAGACAATACTCAACCACAGTTTTCTACTGAAATGGTTGTTTATTATACCTATAATTCTAATGCTCAACCAGTGGATCCCAATGCCCAAGCTTACAATCCAAACCAAGTTGTCTTTGTCGCACATCAACTGCCCACAATACGAGGATGCTTTATTTGTGCAGGTAAACATCCTAGTATTCGTTGCCCAGATAAACTCCGCTTTCCCCCAACTTGTGAAAACTATGGTATTGAACGTCACGTGAAGGACTTCCCATCCCGATCTAAGCCAGCCGCTCCTGTCTCTTCAGTGCAAGTAGAAACCTTACCAATCAAAACACATCCTGCTTGGGTCTTGACTCGGGCACAAACCCAATGCCAAGCCCCTACACTTGCACCCAGCAAAACTCAACCATAGGCTATTCCTCCAAGTGATGATTCAACCCCGATACTTTACACTCACCCGTCTGAAGAAATTCGACTACATCATGAGTATCACCATCAAATCCGCAATGCCGACCAACAATCTTCCTCTTCCCATAAAGTACCTCCCAAGCCCTTTGAAAGCAAAACCCTTGAAGATACCGAAGTTTGGGGAGATCTACTACAAGCCAATGTCACTCTTCCCTTCCATGTACTCTGGAAGCATGATGGCCAGTGGAAACAACAGATCCAATCCAATCACCACCACTACTATTGACGAGTTGTCTGAAATGCCCTTACATCTAACCAATCCACTCAGCGAACGAGGCAACATCAAAATCCCAGCTACCCATCATCAATCTCGTGAAGTCTTAGCAGTACTCGATGGAGGTTCTGGGGTTAATATCATTTCCACATCCCTCATGATGGAATGGAATCTGAGTGACAAGCTAGCCAAACCTACTTGTCAGCTTCGGATGGCTGATCAAAGTGTGGTCCAACCTACCGGTTTCCTTCCCCACGTGATGATCAAACTAGGAGGTCTCAAGTTTTTGTTGATCTTGTAGTATTTGATATTCCTAATAATGCATATTCTTATGAATTACTACTTGGTCGTCTGTGGCTCACCAATGCACGAGTCGTTCATGACTGGAGCAAAGGCCGAGTCACTTTTGGCAATCGTGACAGTTCTGTCACCATTGACTCAACGGGTAAACTCAAACCTGCACACATCCATGACGAGAGATCCTCAACCACCAACTCAGTATTTGAGCCATACCAGTCCAGCCACCAAAAAGGTCATTATGTTAAATCTACTGATATCATAAAATGGAGTCACATTCTAGCTACCATTGATTGTGTGAATGCCGATTATTGTGCTCAGCATCAGGATAATTGTACCTCTCCACTCTCGATCGATCACGACCAATTACATGATCTTGATACACCTATCATCAATGTCAATTTTATTGATATTCTTTCACACCATGATGAACTACTAAATATTGCATGGCTACCTACTAATGAATCAGACGATTTATTCATTGATGACGAGAATGTCTTACGAATTCAGAATTGCCCAAAAGAAATGGACATTTTTTATCTTCAAACCTCAACTATATGGAAGCACTCCCACCTAGGACCTATCCGCAACATGCTTCCAAGGTCGAACCAGTTGCCAAGGTTGCAATTGAAAAACCTGAGACAAAATTCTACCATCCCAAATGCCCACACTATCCATGGGATCTCTGTGAGGAGGAGACTATCTTTCAAATTGATGACGAGATCCTCCATGACATACCAATTGTCCCTAGTCCACACACATCTCCACCACCAAAACCTAAACCACGTGGTCATACTATGAAAGAGAAAATGAAAAAACCACTAACCGTCGGGTGACCTCACCATTGTTCGGAAAATTTTTGAGATTGCCTCTAGTCCTACACCAATCTCCAATAAATTCCAAGCACCATCTTGGCAAGTGAAAGGCAAGGCTCCCCTCGAATCTCCAGCCCATGATGTTCCTGCATACTTTAAGGACTATACGATCGAGGATGTCACAATCCAATGTTGTGGGTATTTCATGTATACAAATAAATAAGTGGGTCCCACCACTTAAAATATTGTTGGCCAAGCCTTGCCTAGTGGCCCCACCACAGTACAGTAGAATAATAAGTGCAAGGCACTGGCATCCTGTGTGTATAAGCCTAGCCACCAATGAGCACAAGTAGCAAGTTGTAATTCCTAGGAATAAGAGACTAGGGGCTTAAAACTCTAAAATGACACTAGAGGCCCTAAGTCAAGTTGCAAATAAAAAAGCTAAAAGGGCCCAACTTAAAACTCACATGAATCATGTGAGTGCTCTTGTGTTTTCTTAACACCATTAGATTTAAGTTGTGTTTCTTTGAAAGGCTTGGATTAGAATCCTTGCTCCAATGAAGTGGCCAATGAGAGTAAAGGAGACTCACCTCTAAAATCTATAAGAGGGAGTCATTACCTTTGTATTGCATCATCTTCCATTCTCATTCTAATAAAACTCTCTTGGTTTCTCCATCTTCATCTCTTCCCACTCTCTCTCTCTCTCTCTCTCTTCTCCCTCTCTCCCTACGTTGGGATAGAATAGCTTTGGGTAGGCGCTCGAGCCCCCGAAGCCTTTCTCAACCTAGGTGTTCTCTCTCTCCCTCTCTCCACTCTCTTCCTCCTCTCTCTCCTCTCCCTCTCTCTTCTTGCTATGTAGGTGAAGGCGAGGTTGCCGCTCCCAGCGACGGACCCCTATGCTACATCGACGACACAACATCCAATTACCCCAAGCTCAATGTGAGCCAACTGGTAATTCACCCTACGAAGGCCCTGCACAAACCATAACCCTTTTCCTGAGTGAGCCAAATGAAACCAACGAATATCTTGTCCATGTCGGAGCTCCTCTCAATTGCGAACAACGCAGATGGCTTGAAAAGCTCCTGCGAAAATATCGACATATCTTTGCCTGGACCTATAAATACATGAAAGATGTCTCACCCCAAGTAGTTGTGCATCGTATCCCGCTTAAACCGGGTGCGAGACCCACTGCGAGTCGTCCATACAGATGCAATCCCATCTATAAGGCCAACATCAAAGAAGAATTACAACGCTTCTTAGATGCGAGATTTATCTATGAAATTGAGCATATTGAGTGGGTCTCCCCAATTGTCATCGTCCCCAAGAAAAATGGAAAACTCCGCATCTGTGTCGATTTTAAGAAACTTAACACAGTCACTGAACGTGATCATTTTCCATTACCTTTCGGAGAATCCATCTTAGAAAATCTAGCAGAAGATGAGGCTTACTCCTCCTTAGATGGCTTTAGCGGATACAATATGATCCAAATCGCTGAAGAAGATCAACACAAAATCGTGTTTGCCACAAAATGGGGAACCTTCTGTTGGAAAGTCATGCCCTTTGGTCTCTGCAATGCTCCTAGCACCTTCCAACGTGTTATGCAAGCGGCCTTTTCTCAGCAGATGGGCGATACTTTAGAAGTTTACTTGGACGATTTAGGAGCACATTCCGAAGAAATACGCCATCTGTCTGTGCTCGAAAAAAAATTTATCCAATGTCAACGCTTCGGCATATCTCTCAATCCTGAAAAATGCCAGATTTGGGTAACCCATGGTATTGTGTTAGGACATATTATCTCACGAAATGGAATTGCCACTGATCCTGAAAAGATCCTTATCATTCAAAATCTACCGGAACCGCGTACGATACGTGAAGTTTACTCCTTTCTTGGCCACGCCAACTACTATCAGTGCTTTATTTTCGATTTTGCTAATAGAGCACGCTTAATCTACAAAGTTGTAGTTCCCAAATGGACGGATGAACAACGCATCGCCTTTAATCAACTCAAAGAAGCCCTTACCAATGCACCCATCCTCCGGGCTCCTGATTATTCTAAAGAATTTCATGTGCATACCGATGCATCCAAATATGCCATTGGAGCAATGCCCACCCAACCGGGAGAATTCAAAAAGGACTACCCAATTCGTTTTCTTAGTCGACAATTGATACCTGCTGAAGTCAATTATACCACTACCGAACGCGAAGCCTTGGCAATGGTATATGCGGTTCAGAAGTTTCGCCATTATCTTCTAGGAAAAATCTTTGCGTTCTTCACTGATCATCAAACATTGTTGTATCTCATCAACAAGACGTGCACCACAGGCCGTATTACTAGATGGATCCTATATTGTGAGAATTTGAGTTTAGGATCGTGGTTCGTAAGGGAGTTCAACATTTTTTCTTTCCAAATTTTTTGTAGTACATTGCAAAAGTTCCCCATACTATCCACGTTGCAATGGCCAGGCAAAATCCACCAATAAAATCCTATGTAGAATTCTCACCAAAACCGTCGAATCCAACCGATCTGATTGGGAACTCAAACTCCATGCTGCTCTTTGGGCTTATCGCACCACCCCGAAGCGAGCTACAGGCTTAACCCCTTTACAGCTCACATATGGCCAAGAAGCCGTTATGCCTATGGAATTCCATATCCCCTCCCTTCGAGTAGCCTATAACCATGAGCTCGATACTCCTCAGAATCTAGCAAATAGGTTATTCCATCTGGAAAAACTTTGTGAAACACGAAGGATCAGCATCCATGGTCAACAAGTCCACAAACGACAACAAAAAGCATGGCATGATCGATCATTGAAACTTAGAGATTTCCATATTGGAGATAAGGTCCTGCTATACCAGGCCAAAGCCTTCAAAGGCAAACTGAAATTTCTGGCCAAGGACCTTACGTCATTAAAAAACTCTTTGCCTCTGGATATGTCCAACTCGAAACCCTTCAAGGCGATATCCTCGACATTGTGGTCAATGGGAGTCGACTGAGAAAGTACAATGAACCCTGTTTTTATCTTGATATGTATTAGTTGTTTTCTTTCCTACTGTTTTTCTTCCTTTTTATTGTCTGCATGCCATTTCGACAACATTTTTGCTGTGCTTTCTTGTTCCACCTATCACAATACTATCAGATCAGGTATACCAACAGTCTTCTCTGAGAAAATCACAAAAGTCATTTGTTTCAGAAGAAATTTTTTCACAACATCTCAGATAGAATTCGCCTGACCCTTTTTTCACAAAGCACGATCCATTTTTGGCCTTCGCGAATTTTGTCTCAGATAAAAAAATGTCTAAAAATTGAAAAATGTAGTTTCATTCATGAGATATCCATCCTCAGAATTCGCAGACAATTCGCTACAGCTCAAATTGATCCTCACAATTTCTCTGCTATGTCTGCGAATTCTGATTCGACACATTTTTGCACTGTTAGACGTTTTTTTTTCTCTTTTGGCATAAAAAAATCCCTTACAAGAATTCGCGGGCCCTCAGAACGTTGCCTCGAAATTTGCGACCATCCTACCAAATCGTGGACACTGAGGACGATTTCTAGGTGAAGTTGCGAATTCCTGCCAAAAAAGTCTATATATAGTCCTCCACCTTCTCTCCACGAGTTCATTTTAGATTGCTACTCTCGAGTTCATGCCAAATTCTTTTCAAAATTTTTAAAATTCTAAGAGCAATCTAAAATCATTGCTATCATGGCTTCCCGCGATTCCTCGCTTAGCTTGCATCGTCGTAAACCCTCTCGTCCTTATTCAGGGAATATAGTCATGATCTATCTTAAGAATTACACCGAGCAACTCACACTGGCTAAGGATATCCTCACCAACCTTGGCTTTGATCTGACACTTTACCGAGACCAGCAGAGCGGGAGCCTCATCCGAGCAGCCTACTCCACCTATTCAGATGAGTTCCAAACTTTCCGGATTACATCCAAGAGTGGCAGCTATTCTATTATCAACGTCTTTCCTGGGGATCTCCAGAGCATCGGCTTTCCTAATCTCAGAGAGACAATCCATGGAAAGGGCACCAGCTATGATGCCAAGTACTTCACAAAATTTCTGACAGACGACGACAAAACCATTGCCCAAACCAACGACGGGGTCGCTATCCGCCTCATCACGGATCCTCTTCTACGAGCAGCCTCAGAGATCCTCGTCACCATGGTCGCAGTGCATACCACCAAGATGGATCGCATCCCACCGAGCGACCTCTTTTCTCTGACCCTCACCATGGACGATCCCACTCAAAATTACAAGTGGGCTGAGAAGGTAGCAGAGAAGCTGTGCGGAGCTCTGAAAGCTCGCAAAAGACTTCTGTATATTCAAATGATTGGACATAGGATTTGTAATCAATCTATCAACACATATAAATCCACAAATAGTGATACATTTTTATTTGGGCATGACTCTATTTGTGTGTTACTTGTATAACTGCAAGAGATTACATGTTGTTGTGTTTAGCAAGTCATTCACACTCTTCCATGTATGGACATATCTCGTTAGTCATGCATTAAGCTTGAACTTTTGACTTCGATCTCAAATTCAATGTGTTCTATGCAGCTAATAATGTCCTAGATGTGCATGCATAAGGAGTGCCAAAGCTTTCAAAAGAAACCACTTCCTAGTAGTTATTTGGTTTTCCTTCAAAATGCACCTCAGCAATTTCAATCATGAAACATACTTCTTCAGGAAAACTTCAATAAAATGAAAATGGGTCATGAGAAACACGACACTTTGTCCCCTTGAAACTAGAAAAAGGGCAAGCTGCAAGTGCATTCGCGACATTTGAAAGGAGACCTGCCAAGGACTGCAATTAATGCTTTTGGAAGGGAGACGGTGTTTTTGAGTTGCAGGGAAAATTTCCTGAATAATATTCTCAACATTGTGCAATCAGAAGTTTGGAGATTTTACAGTAAAAGGCAAACTAGCTCAAGATTTTTACAAATTTTCACAGATCAAAGTTCGCATGGTGACGACTATGTTCAGACAAGGCCAATTCTTGGAGTCATTGCAACCCTATCCTCTGTGGGCTATTTTGAAAATCACTTATGCCGCAAAAATATTCGCGTTTCTTTCATCCCAGTGGCTTTGGCCAATATGATTTCTTTCAGCAGTTTCCACTTCGCAATATAGAATGGAGATTCACCTCATTGCTTGCAAAGTCTTCCTGCTTGTCTTGTCTGCAGCATTAGGAACCAACTGTCGTCGAACAGATTGACAAGCATACATTAAAACACAATTTAACATTCCCAAAAAAGCCTTATTTGTCTCATGTCTATCCCGGTTTGCTTTGTGGAATTTGCCTAGGCAGAAGCTATTGATCACTTCCGGGCACAAGATCCGAGATCAGCTGCCACTTTCAGCGAGAGCCTGTTAAGTGATGACAGACACGTCCACTTTTATTACCAGCATCGTGCAGGCAATGAATATATTTGTCTTGAACAGTTCTTCACATCACCAGGCAACCCAGATCGGAACATCACTAAATCCCAGATAAACAATGCTCGAATCTACATCAAAAGCGAGCTACAGTACTACCTCCACTTCAAAACTCTACCTAGCACGCAAATCATGTGAGGATACCCTTGGAGAGGGTGCTTGCGATGAGTTTTGATGATGTTTCCTGATATTCCAAAGAACAGTGTCAACCTCCTGCATGGTTGGCCTATCTTTCTTTGTTGGGGCTAAACACTGAAAAGCCAGCTCTGTTATCCTTTCGGTCACTATCGAGGCTGCTCGTGTCAACTCCAATTTTGAATCCAAAATCTCCACAACCTTGCCTTCAATCATTTTATCGTAAGCCTGGCGTAGACAAAAACAAGTCATTACAAACAGATCTTCTACTATCACGACTTTCAATCATATCGAAAAGAAAAGACAGAAGAGTTCAAAACTGGGAGTTCTTGTTCTATTTATTCACATAACTTATTGGGTTTCTAACAAACTCAACTGTTAACAGTTTCTAGAGAGACATTACCAAAGCAAAACGTATGGCATTAGAAATGTTGATGTGGAAAGCAATGCACCCAAAAAGACAGTAGAAAGTAAGGACCTAGCAGAAGAAGGATGTCAGCTGGCCTGATTGCAGGAAAGGTGTGAGGATGCACATATGACAACAGCATAGAATGCCAAGATACTGTCCATGGTTGGATGCAACACGGAAAATGCCTTTTCCAGATGGGGGGGGGGGATTTCAAGACGTTCCAAAACATTCTCTTGAAAATGATAGGAAAAAGACAAACGGAGAGTATCTTAAATAGTTCAACAAGCTTTCCTAACCCTGGGGGGAAGAGGGGATGCAAATTCAAAAAATTGCAAGCCCTCTTCTGGTAAAATAGAATGGCTGCATTAAAACTGGCTGAAAATTAATCACCACAAGTAATCTGACCTGTATGCACTCGAAAGTACAAATTTTTTGAGCGTGATTAAAAATGAGAGAACTCAAGATATTTACCCATCTAATTGTGATTCGCTCCCTGCTGGGACGAACTACCTCTATGGGCCGCCTCCCAGAAATTATCTCAACTAGCAACACACCATATGAATAAACATCGCTTTTAGGAGTGATGTGATAAGTTTGTAAATACTCAGGATCCAGATATCCGGCAGTTCCTTTGACTTTTGTTGAGATATGTGTTTCTTCTCCTTCTGTTGGTCCAGTTCTAGAGAACCCAAAATCTGCCACCTTAGCTCTGAAGGTATCTGTTAGAAGGATGTTACTTGATTTGATATCCCTGTGAATGATGGGTTTGTCTGCAAACCAAAGGACACAATCCTCTCAATCACCATCTTCTAACCAATAAAAAGCCCTGTGGCATGGGAGTGCAACCTCAAAAAGTATCCCAGCTAGGGACTGCCACATATGGATAGCTGTGCTTAAGATAAAAAATTACATTATGTTCTGCTTCCTTCAACATTTAAAACTTGCAAACTAGCAATGTGACACGATCACTGCGAAACTCACATCATTCGAGAGCATTGCAACAAACTTTACCTGCTGACATCGTTAATGACATAATAGGCTAATACTTTCCCACATAACATGTTAGAAACCAAACATCTACCTACCTGGAAGTGTGCCATACCATACCTAAAACTATACACACTTTTGGATACCTACCTGCATACATATGAAGGTAAGTAAGTGCATGAGCTACATCAATAGCGATATCCAATCTTGTTGCCAAGTCAAGAGTGACTCCATATTGACCTGCACCGATGACATCATTCAAACAAACCATAATTTTCTGTATTTGCAAAAACAGAAGAAATAGGGCTTTTTCGTTTTATTAGGAAATGTAAGCATACCATCAAGGTGCTCCCGGAGATTGCCATTTGACACATATTCAACAAGCAATATGCGTTCCCGCTCATTTTCAAAGAATCCAATCAATCTTACTAGATTGATATGTTCAACACTGGAGAGCATGGTTAACTCATTTTGGAACTCCTTGTCAACACGAGATTCACGAGCTTCCTAAAGAGAAACAACAAGACCTTCATACTAGAGAGGCTCGATGGCCAACATAAGCAATTGCACAAATGTCGTTGGTTAAAGATTGTCCTCATCTGCTAAATGACACTACTTTTGAAGCCAAAAAGAAAATAAATAGGAAAAAAAAATTCAGTGTTGGCTACTGGTAAACCACAGCAAATAATCTAGTGTCACAACATCAGAGAAACTGTGCAAAAGAGCTCTAAAATGTGAGTCATCTGTTAAAAGCACATACAAAATAATTTTTCACACAAGTGTAGCTGAATGAGTTGATAAAAAGTGCTATATATAAAACTCCACATATAGGAAATTTACGCACATGATCATTCAATAATCACCTTTTTCCCTCGCTTGATAGCAACAACCCTGCCATCCCTTAGCTGCCCCTTGTAAACCACACCAAAACCTCCATGACCGATGATATGTGAGTTGGAAAAGTTATTGGTAATTTTGGTGATCTCAGCGAAGTTCAATGTCACAGAACCTGAAATTTCCGGTGGTTCAAAGAAGGCATCCGCAGAAATCCTCGGCTGTGCATGACTTAAAGAACTCCCTTCCAATGATGTCGAACTAGAATCCACTGAAACAATGAAGCAGCACATGATGATTACTTGAATATCTCTAGTTGGGTTCCTCAACAATAACTCTTGAGGAGAATCGTAACATTGCTAATACAAAAAGCCATCCTGCTATTACCCCAAATCTTAGCAATCTAGTGCGATATCTTTTGATTCCTGAGGCACATCTATGAAGCTTAGCAGTACAGACCTGGCTACCCATACAAGTCCAAAAATATGTTAACGATATTGCTTCTTACGGTGCATCAAGCTTACAGGAATGACAAACATACCCAAGATCTAAATTAGACAAGCTTGATATTTAAAGGCAACTTTCGAGAATATTCAGCACTACTCACCTATTCTGTCTTTTTCGACATCCTTAAATTCCTCCTTCGTTCTACGCTGCATGCATGGGCATAGCAAAAACCAAGAAAGGGTGCGACTTTCAAACAATCCACAAAAGTGACTTTGCGTAGTTGAACCTGAAGTAGGAATAGTCTCTTTAGCTTCACCTTTCAAATGTACTGGATCTGCGTGCATAAACTTTGTTTCAGTGGAACTTGAATATTCGCCATATTTTTGTGCCATTCCTTGGAGAATATACCTGCATCAAGCCACAAGCAACAGATCAAATTGGTTCAGATTGTTACCTTTTGACCTGGAACATATCATTCCATAATCCATACATACAGAACAATTTTTCTCAGCCCAAGGAGGCTTGGGGAGGTGTTTATTCTGGAGAAGAGGCTGTAATGGAGCTATGGTGATTAGATTTTTGAGAAAGTTTTTGCACGATTGTTTGCCATCCATCTTGAGTGAAAATGGTAGTTCGTTTTGGGTACTGTGGATGTGTGTGCATCATTGGCATGCAACTTTAGTATTTTTGAGTTACTTTACACCAATCTTTGTTTGCTTCTACATTAGGCTGCACTGAAATGGATCAATGCTGTTCTTGATGCCATTCAGGGCATGGTGTGCAGCAATAGTATAGAGGGGCTAGTTTGGTTGCAATAGGAATGTGTTTGTTTTTCCGTTTAAACATAGGACTTTACATGTGTCTTAGGATGTTAATTTTTGGGTTCAGAGTACTTTTACATGCACCGTGATGCCCAAGTGGTTGGGTGGGCATGACAAGAGGTTAAGGTCTAAATGGTGAGAACAATTGCTATGGCAACTCTAGGGCATGTCATTGACTATGTATTTATTGTGGCCAAGAGTTCTTGAGCACTATCACTAGGCTCAAGGCCCATTTGATAGGAACTCTAGATGACAGGACAGCCAATATTTGTAAGTGCCACATGATATTTGAGGAAGATAGAAAACACTGTACAGATCCATGATTAGCACAATGCAACTCTTACAGCAGCAGGGCTGTCCACACGACCTACAACAAACAGTCCCTCCAAGCCACCTCCCTCCCGGCCACCTTTAGCAAGACTTGGGACCGTTCTAGCAGCAGTCCTATGCTACCAACAAGGCCCACAATGACTAGCAAACCACCAGTAGCAACACTCATACAGCCTGTTTGATAAGCCTAGACAATGTGCATCAGCCACTATGCCATCCAAATTCATTCCACCATCCCAGCCATTGGCATCTGACACACCATCCACCTATATCATGCCAATTCTCTTGCAGCAACTTGCACAACGTTGGCCCAGGCCAACATCCATAATAACATCGTGCACGTTTAAGTATTAAGTGGAAGGATACGCCAACGGAGGGCTGAAGCACAAGTAAACTCCGGATTTTCGAGTATGTCAACACTTCGAAACGGGAGAGGGACTATTGCAGCCGCTTTACTTAAGGGACAACATTTACCAAGGATCTGATAGGGAACATAGGAGCCAAGGACTGTGCACGCAATACCGGATTCTATAAGCCTAGACAACTTCCGGGACCCACACCTGAGAGCTTGATTGATTCTGCAGGGCTTGCCAAGCTTAATTGTCAAAAGAAAAATTAAGTCCAGAAAAGCATGATGTTCCGAACAAGACTATGTTCGAGGACTAAGGGGCCAAACAAAGGCAGCACGGAGAATTATAGTAGAACTATAGGGGAGTTAAGCAAACAAAAACTTAGGCAGCTCAATCAATGCTAGGAATCAAGTCGCCAAGTCTCAGCTCCCCTTTGCCAGCATAAGCCAAGTACTAAGCCCAACATGTGTTGGTGGCCTCAAGATCACTCTATCCATATATCTATAGAAATGACTTGTCTTTGCCTTTTTTTTACCTTAGGGATGGATCTTGAGTTGGCTTTCACGTTGGTTGGAATTCCTGAGTTACGAATATGTGGGATTCCTGACTAGTTGGTTAGTTACACGGATCTCACAAGGACGACCCCTGCTGGGCTAGTTGGGACTCATCAAGACAAGTACTGGGCAAGGTGTTGTCTTGAAAGTGTAAGCACGGGTGTGCTCATGTCTAGGGTGGTTGGCATAACAGGGGAGTTGATGCAACAATGTGCTGCCCATTGGGTGTAAGCACAGTCAATTCTCACAGTTTGGCGCCATCTACATGAATGACGGATGAGGCAAAGTGTTGCCTAAGTAGGTGACATTATGGTCTATAACTTGATGGGGTGCGGGGCGACACAGTTGGACTGTACAAGTTAACTATTGATATAGAGATGTTGCTCAATCACGAGTGTAAAGCACAAGTAGTTAGCTACTGGTGAGAGATGGTTGACATTGTTCAACTATAAGAGTTGTTGACAAAAATGGCAGGGCATTAATGAGGCAATGTGCTGCTTGATGGTGAAATCACGGACATTTGGATGGATGCTTTCCATTGGCCAATTTTTCATATCTTATTACTCAAAAAGTACTTGATGAGCGATTTGATCGACAACACAAATCGGCTGATGATACAAAAGGACGACATTGGCACATTGGAAGAGAATCGGCAATCAACACGAATATCTAGTCAAATGGCTAAGAGCACCTCTAATTGAGTCTTCTTGGGAGTTTGAAGCAAAGATCAAAGTTGGAGCACCTAAGATACTCAATTGGCACATAGAACTTAATTGACAGCTCGACAAATTTCTATCTTCATGAGCAACCATGTCCATTTTAAAGTCCAAGGTAGCTCCCAAGTATTTCTCATTTATCTGTTGATAAATCAATTGCAACTTTGTGCAAGTTATATGTAAGTGAATTGAATCCACGCATTTTTCTTGTGCTAAATGCAAACATACATTTTCTTGCAAGTTCGTCTGTTCTAAGGCCAATGAATAAAGCCCATGCCAGGTGTCTTATGTTAAGTTTGGCCCTAATGAAGACATCAACTTTCTCAAACAAGGAGAGAATGTTGTAAAGCTGACTCGGGTGGGTGCGAACAATATGCCCCAAAAAACTCGAATGGGTGACCCTCCCAAAAGTCCAAGAGCAAGTCTAGAAAGTCAAAGACTAATCCTCCGACTTGCAATGAGCCAGCCAAATAGTCACAAGTCATGAGCTAGCTCTCAGCTTGTAATAGTTCATAACACCACAGTAGGGCAAACACTAACTCATCCACCCAACCTTGGCCACTCCCTGATATAGAGTAAGCCCCTCCTAGCCCAGTCTGGGGACTGGTAGCATGCATCTGCCAAGTGTCAGCCACGTGGCACTGACGTGGCCGACTGCACGTCGGGACCCAACTGGGGGCCCTGTCCTGCTGACAGGGTGCCTAGACTGTGTTAGGCCTGCCATGGCTATGGACCGTGCTGGGGCACACTACTCACACTGTCTTGCCCTGTCGGTCGTGTACGCTGCTGGACACGACCCTGACTGTGGTATCTGACCTATCTGTGTTCTCTAGGGTTCGGCACTAGTCACAAGCTCGTAACACTCCCTCCCCCATAAGAACCGTCTTGGTCCTCTAAGACAAAGTCTGGAAAAATCTTGCGAAGGACGCTGCCTCTTTCCCAAGTGGCATTCTCAACAGGTTGATCATTCTACTTGACCAGGTATTCTCGGTATAGAGTATGACGAGTCTGCGTCTCTCTACTATCAAGAATCTCCTCTGGTTCATGTGGAGGTTGCTGAGGATCCAATGGGAGAACTAGAACATTGTCCCCTACCAGATTGTCTGATCTGGTTAAGGCTTTTCGTAACTGAAAGACTGGAAAAACCTACTGCTGTGTGGGAGTTCTAGTTCATAGCTGACTTCGCCTAGTCTCCTACTGATGGTAAAGTGTCCCTTGGCCATACACACAAAGCACAAACGTTCTTGTTTGGCTTTCTCAAAATCTTCTGACTTGTCCATTACTGTTTTTTCCCAAGCTTCCCAGGCTCTATCAAGTTCATATTTCGGTAGGAATTCTCTTCGAAAGGCTTCTTCAAAGGCCTTCCATGACCGGGGAGTCTGCCCAGTCTCCTGGAGATTTAACCACCACTTATAGGCCATGGGCCCTAAGGAAAGACTGGCCTCAATAGCTTGCAAATGGTCAGGGGTCCGTTTAAGAGCATGAATGTTCTTCCATTTACTTAGGAAGGTTTGTAGAATGTCTGCATTTCTATCCTTCTCTTCCCCAATAAAAGTAGGAGGCTTTAAATCTTTAAAGACACTGGGGTGAGACCGCATAGGCTCACCCGAAACTGATGGAAGTGGAGAAGGGGACAACTGAGAAGTGGAGGGAAGGCTTCCTTTCGCGGAACGCAGAATTAAACCTTTGAGTTCAGCGAACGAGTCGTCCACACTGGACTTGAAATTGGCCAATGACAACTTCAGTTCATCCACCTCTGTTACCAAGTGAAGAAACTACTCCTTGGTAACCAATTCGTCGAGTTCTTCGGCGAATTGCTCATGTTCTTTAACTTCCATTGGTTCTTTTCCTTTACTGAACCTCAGGGATTCCGTTTCTAATTCATCAATGCCTCTTGTCAGGGGTTGATCAGATCCCGAAGAAGTGGTCATTTTCTGAGATAGAAAAAGATTGCCTGACGTTTCCTTCCAAAAAAAAGTCAAAAAGACTAATTTATAACTGTACAAAGAGGGAAAGATGACTTAGCTGTTTCTAAGGACTGTACTTCCAAAGAAAATACGAAGAGGAACCCTCTCAGCTCTTTTACCCAAATTTTCAGACCTGCTCTCCCGGAAAATCCCAGTTTGAAACTCCAAAATGGTGTCAAAATTTCGGTTTCTTGAGTAGAGTAGCTCGCTGATCTGATTTCAGATGTAGGGCTCCAACAAACCGAGTAAAAACCGGAAAAATGCAAGAAGAAATCCGGAATTTTGATGTTTCTGCCCTCGAAATCCGGAATTTTGATGTTTCTGCCCTCGCTGGTTTGCGATTTTAACCATGCTCACATCCTCTCCGCCACTTTTCCACACACTAACCTTGTTCCACCTTCCGTCGCATCCACTTCTGCTCACAGCAACCTGTCTGGCCCGATTTGTCCAATTTAAGGCTCAAAAATCTGCTTGAATTTCTGATTCTGGTAGGTCGTTGATCTGTGGCAAGCAAATTTGAGGCCCAAACTTCTGAAAATCTCTAAAATACAAGGATAAATTCTGAGATTTCTCCCCCACTGTCCAGCGCTGGATTTGCACTCTAATCTGATCCAAAAATCTACTCATGAAGCCAGAAGAAGTGCTCTGAAATCAAGAATAACAAGTGATATTGGTAGCGCTGGATCTGCCCTCTGATCTACCCTCGAATTTTGCTCAGAAATCCGAAAGAGGCACTTGAAAATCAGGAAGGCAAGCTGATTTATCAGCGCTGAAGCTGTACAAGGAATTGTACTTCCTATTACTGTGAATTCTCAGCAAAAATCAAGAGTTTGAAAGCTGCTCCTACAGCGATTCTACTCCTCCACACTTTTCTGAGAATCTCCGAGATTTTTCCTATCCTCTGATAGCTTTCTCTACTGCTGCTACTTAACTCCCAAAGATGAAGATGGCTTTGATACCAGTGTAATAGTTCCTAACACCACAGTAGGGCAAACACTAACTCATCCACCCAACCTTGCCCACTCCCTGATATAGAGTAAGCCCCTCCTAGCCCAGTGTGAGGACTGGTAGCATGCATCTGCCAAGTGTCGGCCACATGGCACTGACGTGGCCGACTGCACGTCGGGACCCAACTGGGGGCCCTGTCCTACTAACAGGGTCCCTAGACTGTGTTAGGCCCGCCATGGCTATAGACCGTGCTGGGGCACACTACTCACATTGTCTTGCCCTGTTGGTCGTGTATGCTGGACACGTCTCCGACTGTGATATCTGACCTATCTGTGTTCTCTAGGGTTCGGCACTGGTCACGAGCTCGTAACACAGCTCCCCTTACTGGCACAAGCCAAGCGCCACTATGCTCATGGTACAATCAGTCCATATATGAATGTAACTTTTTCCAAATTTAATAAAATTGATCCGTAGGGATGATTACCATTTCGGTTTAGCTCTTGGGCAGGTCCAAGTGAAAGGACCCTTACTTCAGCCTTTTTGCATCACTAGCACCAAAGGGCTCACACCACCAGTGCTTGGCCCATCGCTATGCCATTTGGTTCATTAAGTGACTACTATGCCTTTTGGATATACAAATGACTTGTCTTTGCCTTTGTTACCTTTAAGGATGGAATTCAAGTGGGCTTTTGGGTTGGTTGGGATTCCCTTTTTCCTTACGTTATGAATAAGTGGATTTGTTAACTTTTCCAAGTTGGCTTTTCAGGCGAATTTGTGTTGGATGAAGTGCATCTTGGGGAGACCGCAGTCCCAGTGCCCTTTGGAACGCCAATGCTACAAAGGCTTGGAGGGGCCGGGCATAAAATTCTCTAGAAGTCAGAAAAAATTAGAATGTTGTGTGCTCGATGGATTCCAATGCATTGAGTTATATATGGCTTTTCTCACATGACAATTTTGAGCCATAATAGGCATCTACATTTATGAAATTCTGGTACATGAGGTTTTTGCACATGTGATCACTAAAAAATAGCAAACAATGCTTTCTAAAGGACATGAACATGGGAGAACCAGATTCATTATGTATTATGGAAGGAGCTAGGTAGATGACATTCTACCCAAAAAGGAGTCATAGGCCTCGCCTGTGACTCCTAATCAGGCAGAATGGCGTTTGCCCGGGCTGTTCCATTGGGTAATGGGCACTGTGGCTTCTTTTCACACAACCATTATAGAGCAATTGTGCTGCTCATTTTGCTTTTTAAGCAGACTAAAAAAAAGCAAGAAAAGCCTCAAGTGCCCATTACGCGGAGATTAAAATCTCAATTTCCAATAAGCAAATTAAGCACTTGAAATGGATGTCATGTTAGATGTGAGGGTGTCCTTTACTCCCTGTCTTCTCCTCACACATTTGGCATGTGACTAGGCTGGAGGTGGGATCCCATTTGCCAATTCTTCAGGTTATTTGTAAGGCAAAAATGACCTAGAAGTAAGGTTTTGGTTAGGAGCTTGACCTTCATAAACTTCTAGTTGTCCAAAGCGTGTGCTCACAAGATAAAAGAGCAAAAAGGTGAAAATGAAATTCTTTTCTATGCTTATTATCATTAACAATAGCAGTATCTGCATTTGAACAGATTTTCAATGCTTATTATCATTAACCATAGCAGTATATCGATTTGAACTCAGAAATTCCATAAGAAGAAAGTCATGTGGGTCTTATGAGGAGATCATCCAAATATTAGCAAATTATCCATATATTGAGAAATCGTTTGAATAGTTTCTTTGATTGCAAATGAGTTTGAGTTTATCATAGCAAAATACAAAAATACAAAGCTTTTTCTGACCCAAATCCATCGACGCACAAATACAATCATTCATCGTGAGGGCATTATGGTGGAAATTTTCAAAGTGAAGGGATGTAAAACCTGTTCAGCGAGGAGGACGCCTGCGAAAAAGTATAATCTATCTGAGGCTTTCTTTTCTCTAAGCTGACCTAACAATGTAGCACATCCGACTGTCTACTTGTAAAGTCATAGTAGACCGATTCAACTGAAACAAGTACCTCGCCAGGATTGTAGATTCCACTAATTTCAAAAGATGAAGAGAACAGCCATGATTCACATGGTCTAGTCCCTTCCGCAGCACTTCTGCTTTTTTGTCCCGAAACAAAGACCATTCACCACCTTCAGATAAAAGCAAAGTTGACCCCGAGCCTTCAAACTAAGGAGAGAACCAGATATGAGCCGATGAACACGAAAGCTTGCAAATTGACACGGTTGATCTTGGCTAGCACTCACGAATAAAACATCACTCTCAGAGTATATAAGTTGTCTGTTATTTGCGAGAACTACGCTGAAAAAAGCGTGCACATATTACCCTCTGCACAGCCTAAGCTCTTCGCGCGAACGGATCTGGGCTGTTTTGGAGGCCATGTCGAAATTGTTGAGCATTTACTACTAATAATAAGCTGAGAAATTGCAACTGAGCAATCTCAGGCTTTCTTGGCTGCTTTCAGATGATGTACAAACAACTGCTGCTCGGCGATAAAAATCCTCGCAGCCACTCATAGAATACAGTGTACTTGGTGGTCCGATCGATCGATCGATCGATCGAGATCGAGAGAGAGAGAGCGAGAGAGAGGCCCTCGAGAGAAAAGAAAGAACAGTAGTGTTTGACTTTGCCGGCGGATACTTGACTTCACGTGATGAGAGAAGAATATGGATGAGACCCTCCTGAGTCCTGACTCCTCATCCATTCGTCATGCAGTGGTGGTGATTGAATGGCAACTTTACCCTTAAAAAAATAGGTTTTTCTTAAAACTGAAGGAATGCCCATTTATTTTTTTTCATATTTGAAGGGCGGGGGCCTTTTGCCCTTCCATCTGCGGCACTGCATCCATGATCTATCCAACCCCTTTTTGGGGGCAAAAGCAAAGGCCATGATGGGCATTGGGTTGAGTGACTCCAATTGGGCCAAAAAATATGTGCCCTAGGACTTGATGAGCATGAACCAAAACTTAGAAGTTTCTTACATGCCTATCACACAAGATAACCACAATAAACCCCAAGAGTTGCTATTTATTGTTCTGAGACTTAGAAACCCTAAAAAGACCCTAAAATTTTAAAAAAACTACGCTCCTCTCTCTCTCGCGCGCCCCTCTGTGTAACGGGATGCTCTATTTTATACATGTCTCTCTCTCTAGAACGTTCTTTTCATTTCTCTCTCTAGACAGTTTCTTTCTAGAAGTTTCTTCTAAAATGATGTGTTTCACTTTTCAACGCTTTCAACTGCCCTTCAAAAGAAAATTAGGGCAGACGTGGCCCAATGACAACGCGAGAATCGCGTTTTCTCCAACACTGTTGACATTCTCTCTCTCTCTCTCTCTCTCTCTCTCTCTCTCTCTCTCTCTCTCTCTCTCTCTCTCTCTCTCTATATATATATATATATATATATATATATATATATATCAAAATAACGTACTTGGCAATGTCATTTCTCTTGAATAACTTTCAAGCCAACTTCATATACAAGGAAGGCACATCAATAAAAATGGTAAAACATTAGCATAAAACCTATAGCTTTGGAGATGTAAGAGTAAAATGGATTGATTAAACTCATTATGGTTCTGACCAGAGTTTGCTTCCAACAATGAAACAAAAAAAAAAAAAAAAAAAAAAAAAAAGCAAAAAGATTATCTACGAAAGTCACAAAAAAAATTGAAAATGTTGATTTCCATTCATGCAAACTCATGCACAATATTCATGATCATTCATAGCCATTTTGTGACATTCAAATGCAAAGAAATTTTTTTATTTTTGCATAAAGAAGATTCAAATATGTACTTAAAAAATTTCATAAAAACACGTAAGTTGTCAAAAAAATAAAGAAAATCATATTTTCTCAATTCTTACATCACATGGAAAGTATTTCCATGACTTTTGTGGTTGCACTTTTGTGTACTAAAGTGGTACTCCTACAAAAACTATTCCCAATGTTTCTTGATAGTCTTAGCTTTTCATTTTAGACTTCTATGAAGCTATTTGGAATTTGGATGTTGTAGTCAATGACATGACATTTTTTAGGAAATTTCTAGCAAGTCAATCATTCATAAGTTATAAGCTTCAACAAATCCTAAAATGGTCCCTCTTAAATTTGAGTTGAATGGCTCAAAGCATCCTCACACAAATTTTGAGTTTTATGCTAATCCACTTTTATCAATATTATTTAAGACTATTATCATCTACACATGTAAAGAGACACAAAACCGAGAAGGGTGTAAATTTGGAAAGATCGAGTGAGAAGGCTTGCTTGAGCACCATATTTGGAAGGAATCAAGAAGAGTGTGTTATCAAAGTCAGAGTTATATAACTTTTTAGTAAGTAAGGATTGATGTTAGGAAAGAGCATTCCCATTGAAGATGGCCCCAATTTCTTGTTTTTCGAACAAACAATAAAAGTTTTTTGTTGAAAAATGAAAGAATTGTATCCAAGTTGTTGGATTATTATATTATTAACTATTCAAACTAATTCACATTTGCTAACTTTAATGTCTTTCCAAATGGGTAGAGTTCTAAGAGGAATTGAGTAGTCATATATATGACCTCATACTTTCATGCACTAAAAACAAGAGTTTGACATCTTAAGTACCTATGTTCTATTGATAGATTTTTTCGTTCTTACATTCTAAAGAATACAAGCTTTGGGATTTGAAGAAGGCCAAAATATCTTGTAGCCATTGTAGCAACTATGGGACCCAATGATTCAAAAAGTTTTTAGTAGGACAAGAATAAGGAAAGAGAATCTACCAAGCATTACATGTAATATAGTTAATGTTCTTAAATGACCTTTATAATATATAATAGTAATGCCATAAGAATATTAATATCCTCATATTTCTATCAAATGAGAAGGTGGAAGAATAGAAGTTCATCGTCACTTCTTAAATTTTCTTTGCATAAAGTTACAAAGGAATCTATGAATGACCATCAAAAATTTGCTTCTCAATATAGAACTCTAACCATCAATCATACTATTACAATATGGAAATACACAAATGAAATATTGTATTGAGAATTTATCCCTTTTATTCATATTCCTCTTGTAATCCCATTTGTAGGAGTCGCTTCGATATTTGTCTGAGTGCACCCAATACGTTTTGCCTCTTTGTTACGACATCCTTCAAATAAGAAATTGCTTTCCTAGGACTTTCTTTTGTCCTTTGGGACTGTTATTGTCATCCACCACAATGGTAATGCTAGACAAATTCCCACCAAAGCATTAATAAATAATGAGGAACTTATGTAAATCTAACCATGCATGCATGTTGATGGAAAGTAATAAGATCTTGATTAATTAATAATTGTAAGCTATTTGAGCTTTCTCTACATTTTTCTAATTAGAGTCTATGACGTAATTTTTTATGATTCTCCCTAACTAGGATTCTACTATTTGGTTGCACTCTAATGGTCTAGGAATACATCGTGGACAATACTCAATTGAATGTGTTCTATTGTATACAAAAACCAATGAGGAGAAATGTCTTAGAGGGTGGAGACATTCATGGTACTTGAGAGTTGTGATACTCGTCCTATGCTATCAAGAATGTCAATAAGTGCTCTCGTAAGATTCAATTTGCACAAGGAGGGCGGTATATACAAGGTCTCACTAATCTAAGATTAGTTTTGTTGTCTAGTTCATGAGATAGCTCAAAGCATTCCCCACAAGTGACAAAAGATTCATGCAATAGGTCCAAGAATCATGGGATATGTCAGTCCATAAAATAAGCAAATAGTTTAGAAATATAAAGTTGTCGAAGCATATTGTTTCAGACTAACATCTGAAAGTAAGTTTCTCAACCATACTGCTTCCTTTGTAGCTTCAGAAGCTGCGATATCCTCTGATTCAGTCGAAAATAGAACAATCAAAGTTTTCTTACAAATGCTCCATGAAATAGGATCATGGTTGAGGAAGAATGTAAATCTGAAAGTGGTTGAGGAGAAATGTAAATCCGGAAGTGGATTTACGAGTGTCTACATCTCCTACCCAACTTGCATCAGAATAACCACTGAGAATATTGAGTTTGTTGTTGTCAACTCCTCCATAACAAATGCAAGTAGCTCGAAGATATCTCAAAACTTTGATAAGAGCCTGTCAATGTGTAATACCAGGATTAGTCATGAATTGACTTAAGGAACTGACTGCAAAAGCTATGTCTGGTCTAGTATCGATCATTGCGTATATAAGAGATCCTATTATCGAATGATAAGAATACTCATGCATCTACTCCTTCTCTTCGATTGTTCAAGGACATTGGTCCTCTGACCTCTTGAGTCCTAGATCTTGTTTGAAAGAGGTGATAGCAATAACAACAAATCGAAGCTTGCAAAAAAAATGTCCTATTTGGGCCTAGAGCTCTAATACCATGTTGAAAATTGTGTAATGTAGAAGCGTGAACTAATTTCCAACAATAAATCAATTTGTATTAGATGTCGAAAAGCATCTCGAGATCTTGAAAATTATCAAATTTAGTACAAATAAATTTCTACAAAATTACAAATCAAATTAGGCATTTGCAGCAGCCATATTAATAATCATTGAAGCATTAAATCATTAATGTTTGTTCTTTCAAATTTGCTTACAAAATATCAATAACTTGAAATAACAATGCAAATGCACATCTAACGAGAAATTAAAATCATATTAAAAAATCATATTAACACGAGTTATTTTCAACATTTTTTTGTGCGCATGCGCACAAAAGTGCACATAAAACCTTTGGTCACCTGATGAGACATAACATGCCATCAAATTGATTGAAATTTCAATCTTTCAATTGTATGTGAAACTAGGTATTATTGGAAGACTTAATTTTTTTTCTCTCGATTGATGGTAATTTGTCCCCAAGAAACTTCAATTGTCAACACTTTTCAACACTTCACATGAGTAACTTTAGGTGCATGTATATATCTCTATAGGACTCCAAATTTTAGGTTTTTTTATAAGCATGTTTCTATGGTCATAAAAGATTTTTGAAAGTAGACAACAAAAGAAAAACACCTCCAAAAGAGCTAAAACTTTCTAGTGCCTTTCAATATTTTTCAACACTTTTCAGCACTTGACATGGATAACTTTAAATCTATCTCTACAACTCCAAATTGAAAAAAAAAAAAAAAATCTGAGAGACATGTTTCTATGGTCATATAGTACTTTTTTAAATAGACAAACCAAAAAAAATATTGTTAAAAAAATGGTATTATACACTCATATATGACATTTTCAGTTTTGGTGATTTTTATCACCACTTAAAAGAGTAACTTTGAATGTGCATATCTATTTCTATAGATTTCCAAATTCAATTTTTTTTTAATAGGCATATTTCTATAACCATATAGGATTTTTAAAAGTAAACATGCTAAAAATTGAATGTAAAATTCACAACAATGTAGTCCCATATATGAAAATATTGAAGTTTCATCAATATTCCCAAATGTTTGACACATCATATCTTACATATAAGTTACTCAAAATGAAAGTCTCAAATTTTTTAATCAATAAATGTATATATGAATAACACAAATGTGAAAGAATTTGATGTAATTCATCATAGTTTATGAGATGATTTTTTGAATAAATGCTTGAAATACACACTTTTGTGTGCATTTTGTGACGACTAGTGTTAACTACAATGTTTAAAGCAGAGAATATCTCTGGTTTTAACAAAATTACAAAATTTGAAAAAATAGTATTCCGCTTATAAGAACCTAGTGTCTGAAATTTAGCCAACACTTTGGTTGTTGGCAATAGTTCTATCCGTTATAAACATTGCCATGTATATGTACATTGATTTATGGCAAAAATTAGCCAAATATGTAACTAATAAAAGCCTATTTAAAGATCTATTAAAATAATCTTAGCAAAAGTCATGTTCTAAAAGTTGCAACTTCTGTGACTTTTGCGCCTATTAGGATTTCTAGAATTTCTTGTAAAATAAAAAATAATGCATGTTGTCTTTTGTTAAAAAAATGTGATAGTTATGATATTAAGGTAGTCACTAACACCATTGCCTTCCAAAAAAGGAATAGGCCCTGTACAGAAAATGCAACACTCACAATTCATGGGGAGTCGTTGGAGTCGTTGCCCTTAAGAAATGTGCAAAGGTGCATTTAAGAAAATGTGATATTGAGACAATCACATTAGTTGTTGCCCTTCACTGAAGTCATTGCCCTTTGAAAATGTGACAAGGGTGTGAGAGTAGGGGCAATCATCATTAATCCATGCCCTTTATTGAAGTCACTACCCTACAAAAATGCGATATGGCGCGATAGTAAGGGAGTCACTTTCTGCAATACCTATAAAAAAATATTAGAATTGCAAAATCTGATAGTGTGGATTTTACGATACCTACAATCGAAATTTTGTGTAAACATGCAAGTTGTGCAACTTTTCCTTTGTAATTCTGCAAGCTATCACATATGTGAATAAATTTGTAGATCTACAAAAAACTGTATTACTTTGCATATTGTAAAGGTTTATTGGATTAGTACATGGGGTGAGATTAAAATCCAACCAAATTAAAATAAAGTTTCTTTAAGTATCGCCTCATATGAAGTGCTAAACTTGTCAAAATTCATAATAACAAATGTAGACATGTTAATCCTAGCATAAAGAAATGCATAGCAAAAAATCACATGCAATTTTTAGCATTATGAAAAACACCTTTACACTTGTAAATACCATGTACTTTTGAGAACATAGTTAGACCAAAATAAAATGTTTTTATGTTTTTTTTTTCCAAAAATGAATTGTTGAATCATATGTCAACCAAACATGTGGACAGAATTTTGTGGTGAGCATCAAGAATAGGCACAACATTTCAAAACAAATATAAGCAGATGATGACTTTTGAAATTGAAATGTTGGCCCCTGCTATGAACCTTGAGGTTTCTAAAATTATTAATCGCAAATTATGGGCCATAAAAGTGTCTAAAGAAGTTGGAAGGATTACCCTATAACCTTCAAAAGTGTGGGTAACAAGCTACATCATCATCTAAACACTCTACAAAACTCAATGAATTGTTTTTACCCAACAATCTCTCCACACGTGATGAGTTGGTATATCACGCTAGAGTTTTGGCAGACAAGTTGACAAGGGCATAAGTCTAGATTTTGCAAACTTTCACAACCCCACTTGACAAAGATCATGCACAATCACTACAAAACAACATGGGCAAGCTCCAAATTGAGCACAGGCTAATGCAATAAAATGATATCCTCTTGTAGCTTTTTAGATCTTGCATAACAAACCACCCAACCATTCAAACACTAATGAAAGAAATTAAAAACTTACTTCTCTTGTAGTGTATGAGCAAAGGACTCATCCATTTCAAAAAATAATATGCAAATGATTCATGAATAAAAAAAGCATTTTCTTGCAACCAACTCTCATTCACATAAAAATAGGAGATGCACTTGAAACACAAATTTGTGCAACAAGTAACCATCATTAGTTGCCTTTTGCTAGAATATTCTTCACACAACATGATATTGGAAAATTGGTTAGCCATCCCAAATTGATAGAAGGCAAGATTTCGCGATCCTTACCAATAAACACCTTCTTGCTACAAACTGGTGGTTGTAATACTTGATCATCTTTCTATGAACTATGAAAACTTTATCACGGGATTACAAACAAACCTCCATTTTGCAACTGAGCGAACTTCTATTAGGCTGAATCAATGGTCGAATTCACTGTCAAAAAAAGTTGAATCCACTACAAATATTACTGATATGTTGATTTTCCAAGGGCTACCATATCGAGGAAGTTTTATGGTTGCTCTCAACGCTCCAACACTCTTTTTCACATATTCAATAGATTTTCTTGTAAATCAACTGTCAAAGATGCGGCTTCTATTTGAAAAACACAGTATATTCATCTGAACGCAAAATAAGGACCTCGCATTATGATTCTCAGAAAACAAGAAAAAACGCAAGGAATGAAATAAGCTAACTATGCCTTCAATGCTTGCCTTTACTATTGACAGGGAAAATGGCTAATGGATGTCTCACGACCGGCTTATAAGACATATATATATATATATATATATATATATATATATATATATATCTATTTGTGAAATTAGAATATATCCAATTTCACAAATTTATATAGAGAAGTTAGTGATGTCATAAGGTAAACCTTAGAAACAATATACGAGCAACTCAAAAAGTCAAAGGATCTAAGTCAAAACAACAATAAAAAATTCAAAAAACAAAAAATCTTAGCCCAATAGCATTGCTTATGTCTCATCAGTACCCAAGCATAAGTTGCTAACTGGGTTTCGAAAAAATCCGGATTCTCTTGGGAGCTGCATTTTTTCTACAACATAACACTATATGCCAGTAAAGACCCACCTAGCAATAAATGTAAGGCGACCTCTCACAAATGATAACTCCCAGTGAAGCTTAATTCACATAGAAATTCATGACACCAATGTGGCTGATTTGGGGAATCTTAATGTTCCTTTCACCTCAAAGCTGATATTTCATATGCCAATTTTGGGCAAGCAGTGTTCTATCTCTTTGCTCATACCAGCTAGAGCTAAGATGTAGATTACATTGGATTTGCTTGTGGAAGTTTGAATGCTGAGAAAATCAGTATAAGTGCAAGACTCCAGAGTGAACAGGTGCTTTTTACCTCCAGAGGCATATGGTAGGAATAAAGAAAAACTTACGGGCATGGGATGATGGCAATAAAATCACCGAAAGGAATATTCATGAAAATCCTTTCAATACCTATCTTCTGAGCTAAGCAAAATTAGTATTTCAAAGTTGCACAAGGTAGAGTATATTAGGGACTTTCATCCATGAAAACAAAGAGAGAGAAACGGCGCAATTAAAACCAGATACCTTCAGAAAGGCCAAGGCTATATGCATTTTGGAATAAGCTCAGATTCACCTACAAACATGAGAACAAGCTTTCAGGAAGAAAACAAGCCAAAAGAGAGTCAAAACTCTGGCATCCTAGCAAAACATGTTAAGAATTCAGCACGAGATAGACTGTATCAGGGCTTCCATCCATCAAAGCAAAGAGAGAGAGAGAGAGAGAGAGAGAGAGAGAGAGAGAGAGAGAGAGAGAGAGAGAGAGAGAGAGAGCTTTATTAACGTTTTTTTCACACCGAAAGGCGTATAAGACGAACAAGTACATCAGATAAAGTGGAACCAAGATGGAGAAATGGCATCAAACAACATAACTAAAACCAAAGAGAGAGAGAGAGAGAGAGAGAGAGAGAGAGAGAGAGAGAGAGAGGGAGAGAACATTCTTAAAACCAGATACCTTCAGAAAGGCAAGGCTATATGCATTCTGGAATGAGCTCAAGTTCGCCTACAAACACAAGAACATACTTTTAGGAGAAAAAAAGCGAAAACAGTGTCAAAATCTCTGGCATCCTAGCGAAAAATGAGAAGAATCTAGACTCCGGAGCATTCTTTTCAAACTGTGGCACAAAGTCACCAACCAAACACTCCAGCGTGTATAGCTAATTGGACTTGGCTCATACCAGAGTCTTGGAGTTGGTATGCTGGCTGCAACCAAAAAACCGAGAACCAAGGCAATACCAAATGCTATATTTAGACAGACACAGTAATACTTTGCAATAGATATTGCTTGCTTGTTCTGCAGGAGGACAACATTATCATTGTTAGCAGAAACAGTCTGAAAGTTTAGGCTTCTTGTAAGAATGAAAAACCAACACGACAAATGAAAGAATAAATGTAGAAATTTTTTATCAAAAGCAACTTACAGCATGGTTGGATTTTCAAAAACTGAAGCAACAAATACAATAATAAATGTAGAACCTCTATCGGAAGTAGCTTACAGCATGGTTGGTCTTCACAAAATCTCTCACATATTGTCCAACTGGATAAGTCAAGAAACAAAATAACTGCAATGGAATCCACAGGGTATGTTTGGTTATAGTCTAGAACTTCAGCATGATGGTGGAGAGACTTTCATCTAATGCCATATACTTCTACAAATTCCAGTGAGATGTAAAAAGGATAGCTATTTTGCTATTCTCGAGCATTCATTTTGAGCACAATATTTAGATCTCTAGCTTTTGGCTAAAACTGAAAGAGTGGCTTTTGTTTTTTGTGTTATTGCCAATGAGCCCGTTCCTCTCCACTAGCGAAATCGCTGAATACAAATCTCAGGTACACATGCACCATATCAAACCAAGAACTATTTGGACATCAATATCGAGAAGTAGCATAGAATACTGAGATCTAGACTGAGATGTTGCAAAACACTGTTAATTATGAACTGAATCACAAATTTTAGCATTTTTGAAGCATAAAGATCAAATATGAGGCAGCAACTACAAGAATAGCATAGATGCATCACAATGATCATGAACATAGCCCTACAAGCTATGGATAGCTGAAACCTAATTAGAACTAAGAAAGTAACCAATACCATAAACTACCTAATGAGCAAATGATAGCCATCTATATACTATTTAGAGGCCCTTAGTGGAACCTTCTAAAGATTAGGACAACTTAGGGTAATTGGGTCCCATAAGGCCATGCCCTTAATGGAAATGGTCCAGTACCTAAGGGTATACTAGTTAGGGACTAGTCCCGATATATAACTCTCACCCACTTTAAAAACATTGTCCTCAATGTTGGCCCCAAGCAATAGGTGTCAACATATATTGTAAATCAACTGATGTGAGAACAGAACTCCTTCATATATTTTCTGTATCTCTGTTAATAAGATTTGTAGCAGTAAATTCAAAATAAGCAAAGTGCTCCTTGTATCCTGTGTTGTGCATCAAAACCAAAGTGATGGAAATAGGAAGTAGGGAACAATTGCTGAAAATGCAGCTTCTCAATATTGAAAGCAGTTCAAACTAATGCTATCGTAAACAAAAAATTCTAGAGCGCTTGCTTACACTAATGATACATCTGATTGAACTAACAGGTAGAGAAAGAGTGAAAAGATCACTTACAACAGCGTACAAAGGTAAGACCTTGAACACACCCATTATTGCCAATAATAAGTAAAGGCTGTTCACTGCAAGCTCAACAACTCTTGCTCCACTTTCAGTACCAAGTCGGACCTGTTACCCAATAAGTGGTGTCGTACAGCATTAGTTTTAATTTAGGCCTTCACATTCTGAGTTTCCAAAGATGAAAAAACACCTACCCTGCCATTAAACTGCAACTCATTAGATTTTGTTCCAAAGAGTCAATGATAGTAGAATTCAACAACCAGCCAAGAGTTTATATGACAGAAACAAAATCGATATTTTATGCTTCGATAACATTGGAGAAGCCTATGTGTACACGTTTACACAACGCACAGTTTGACATGCAAAAAATTTCTTTAAAGACCACATGCAAACAGAACCTCGCATTTCCAGGGAACTAGTTAAAAGAGCAACTAGAACTGAAGTGAGCAAATAACCACAAGATACATTCTCTACCAGTGGAGAATTTTTGCCACTCGAGCGATCGCCTTCAATCTGCTTGCAAAAACAAATGAAATGTAAGCACTATGGTTGTATGATTTAGCAATAAAATCTTGCAAACACACTCTGAAACTACTTCAAAACGTCTGTTTTGAGAATTTGATTCATAATTCAAATCAATAAAACAGAAAGGTTTTACAAAATTTGAATCGAGGAAATACGAGATACCTGATGAAAATGGCTACAAAATAGAATAAGTGTTGTCGTCACACCAATAACAACAGCAGCCGCAATGACAGATTTGGAGAACTGGAAAACTCCAGACCCTCTGTGCCAGCCATAAGACCATCAATTAAATCCTCCAAATGGTTCTCATACGATTCGGAGATTGCTCCCTCAACAACTTTCAGCTTCTAAACCATGTTCAAAGAGTAAATTTGAACACATTCAGTAGAGTGAAAAGGCCCAACGAAATTATTAACCTATAACAAAATGATAACTACATCCAACTAAAGTATGACTAAGTTGAATCAGTATGTATGAATCACAAGGGACCATTGTGTGCATACAATTCCAGTAAACTCACTTAGCAAAACCAAATTGCACAATCCAGAAAGAGTTTTCAGAAAACATTCCTGTTATATTTTCAAATTGAGATGCGTACTTCAATAAAAATGAAAAAAGAACCACCTTTTTTTGCTGATTCTAGATACCTCACTCCTTCAATAAAAATGAAAAAAGAACCACCTTTTTTGGCTGATTCTAGATACCTCACAACTGCTTGGCAGAGATAAAAAGCTGTAGTAGCAAAAGGGCCAAATGCCAGAAAGCATAGAGGCTCTCCAAGACCTTTGTAGGCAAGGCGAAATGGAGGGCACTGTCAAAGTCAAAGTCAACAAAATAACTAGAGACTTAATCCAAATCGATTAACTAGCCAACGTAAGACCACTCAAATTCACATACAACCTGCACATATAATTGAAGAAATGATGTACAACAAATATGCCACTACAAGTGGATGTGAATAATTTGACCTTCATCCATGATCAATATAGTGCATTACCAAGGTATGGCAGTGGCATGCAGTAACAGTGTCAGTATATGTCTATTTGATAGGCCTAAATTACATTGTAATATATTAAAGTCAATTGGTCCCTATCCCAGTTTGTTAGGCTAAGCATTTGTATACACTTTATTATTGGGCAATTGCCCAGTGAGTCTTTAGGTGCTAACTTAAAAATCTATTCACACATGTCACACACACAAAACACACACACACACACACACATTGTCAAGACTCAAACACACACACACACATTATCAAACACACATACACACACACATTTATCAAACACACACACACACACACACATTTGTCAACAGTCACACACACTGAACACACACTGAACACCCAGGTCCCACGTCAACAGCCACACGTGACACACACAATTCCACCCCTCTCACACAACTCCACCCCTCTCTCTCTCTCTCAGATTTCTCTCTGAGACTCGTGGATGTATATTCTCTCTCTCTCTCTCTCTCTCTCTCTCTCTCTCTCTCTCTCTCTCTCTCTCTCTCTCTCGCGGAAATCTGCGAAGCTTCAGGGGAGGTAACGAGCAGGCTGCAGGAGGTCGCGCGGAGTAGGAGCAGGAGTCGCGAGGAGCAGTCGCGAGGAGCAGGAGCAGGAGCTCGCGAGGAGGAGTCGTCGCGAGGAACAGGAGGTCGAGTCGCAAGGAGGCGACAAGTTTTTTTTTTCTTTTTTAAAAAAACGGTTCCAACAGTAAAAAAACGGTTCGAACCGGACCTTCCGAACTCGGTTTGGTCATTATGAGTATCTTGTGATGCCCTTTGGTTTGACTAACGCCCCAGCTACATTCATGATGTTGATGAATGATGTACTCAGACCGTATATGGGTAAGCTTGTTGTAAACTTTGTTGATATTTTGACTTACAGTGCAGGTGAGGCCAAGCATGTGACCCAGCTTAGGACTGTTGTCTACCTTGAGGGAAAACAAATTGTTTGCTAATGCAAAAAAAAGAGCGAACTTTTTAAAAAGGAAATTGAGTATCTAGGTCATATTGTGACTGCAGATAGAGTAAGACCGGATCCTAAAAAGGTTGCTGTGATCGTTGCGTGGCCTGTGCCAGCTGATTTGACAGCACTGAAGCCTTTTCTAGGATTGGCGGTGTTTTATAAAAAATATGTTAAGAATTACTCCTGTATCGCAACACCTTTGATAGATCTAACTCAAAAGAACAAGTTTGGTGAGTGGACTGAACTGCAACAAGCAAGCTTTGATCAGTTAAAGCAAGTTATCGCTGAGTGCGTCACTCTAAAAATTGTTGACCCTCTAAAACTTTCAAAAACTATACCTTAGACGACGTAATAATCATGATGCCACAAGCTCAACGAGAACCTCATCAAAGTCAGGAATGTTGAACAAGTCTTCGAAGGACTTGCGTCAACGAAACCTATGCATCTAGCTGAGCCAGGTGAAGAAGAAAAGATCGTGCATGTGGGAGAACAGTTAACGCCCACTCAATTCAAAAGATTACGCTCATTATTGGTAGAATATAAAGATTGTTTCTCTTGGAATTACAGTGATGTGAAGGGTATCCCACCAATGGTAGTCTAGCATACCATATCCTTGGTGGATGGAGCAGTCCCCAAGGTGAGCCGTTACTATTGATGCAACCCGAACTATACATAGTTGATCAAGCAAGAGTTGCAAAAATTGCTAGATGCTGATTTCATCTATGACACCGAGCACACTGAATGGGTGTCGCCGATAGTCATAGTACCCAAGAAGAATGGCAAAATGCGAATCTGTGTGAACCTAAAAGCGTTAAATGCAGTCACCAAGAAGGATCATTTTTCACTAGCATAATAGCACCGCAAGATCTGCACAAGACAACATTCACCATGGAGTGGGGAACCTATGCCTATAAGGTGATGTCGTTTGGACTTTGTAATGTCCCAAGTACCTTTCAACGAGTTATGTAGGCGACATTCAAAGAATATTTGCAAAAATTTCTGGAGATTTTCTTGGATAATTTTTGTGTGCACGGACCTAACTCGGAGCACTTATCCAATCCGGAAAAGGTGCTAAAGAAATGCCGTGAATATCAGATTTTCCTAAACCCAGAAAAGTGTCAGTTTTGGGTGACACATGGCCTAATTCTTGGCCACATAGTATCTAGACAAGGGATCGCCACGGACTTGTCAAAGATAAGGATCATTGTCGATTTGTTGCCACCAGGAATGATCCGCGGAGTCTACATATTCATGGATCATGCTAACTACTACCGAATCTTCATTTTAGACTTTGCGGAGTTAGCACAACCGATCTACAAACTCACAACGGAACCACATTGGATAGAGGAAGCCCTTAAAGACGCATTGGTCTCAGCACCAATATTCTGTCCACCCAATTGTTCCATAGAGTTTCATGTGCATACGGATGCATCGCAGTATGTAGTGGGAGCTGTCTTAACCCAGCGAAGAGCACACGAAAATGATTTTCCAATCTGATTTGCAAGTCGACAGCTCAGTGACTCAAAGATTAATTATTCGACAACGGAGTGAGAGGCACTGGCGATGATTTACGCGGTTAAGAAATTTTGACGTTATTTGATGGCCACACACTTTGCTTTTTATACGAACCATCAACCCTTGCTATATCTTGTTAATAAAACTTGCAACACAGGAAGAATCACTCATTGATTACTTCTGTTGTTGGAGTTTGATTTTCGGATAGTGGTTCGCAAGGGGAAACAACATTACATGGTGGATCATGTGTCGCGAATCAAGGGAAAGGAAACTGCAACCCTACTTGATGATGAGATATCTGATGCTGCCTTGTTTTACATTGACACTGTACCTAAATGGGCCACAGATATAGTTGAATATTTAATGCGGGGCCAACCGGATAAATCTTTACCCAAGGCGGAACAGAAACTGGTTCTAAAGGCTAGACCTTATCAGCTAATTGCCAGCCAGTTATATCGAAGAGGACCATATGGTATTCTTCGAAGGTGTATTCTTCCACACGAGGCCACCCAAATTATTTCAATTTCGCATGAAGGCATGGGTGGTGGTCATTTTGCATTCGACATTATAGTTTGCAAGATCATGCAATCAGGATGCTGGTGGCCAACGATTCATAATGATACAGATGAATACTTGAAAAAGTGCGATGTGTGTCAAAGCTAGGAGGCCAGCAAGGCTGAACTATGATCTTTTACATCCAGTTCTAGCTCAAGCACCATTCGAGAAGTGGGATTGGACTATATCAATCCAATTCATCCTGCCGCAAGAAGTTCACAAGCCCGTATATTATTGTGGCAACAGATTACCTCACCAAGTGGGTCGAAGTCAAGGCGGTGCGAACAGCTGACGCTCGAGCAACAACTGCCAAGTTTCTGTATGAAAATATCATTGTGCGCTTCGGATGCCCGGTGGAGATAGTCAGCGATCGCAGAAGCCATTTCATCAATGAGACCATCAAGGTCCTATTGGAGGAATTCTTTGTGATCCATAGATTCAGCACGTCTTATTACCCTCGCCGTAATGGGCAGGTAGAATCATCCAATAAGATCCTCTGTAGCATAATTATGAAAGCAGTTGAAGCTAGCAGATCTGATTGGGAGCACAAGTTACATGCTGTTCTGTGGGCATTCAGGACAGCATACAAGGGAAGCACTGACCGCACGCCATTTCAATTGGTTTATGGTCAGGACGCAGAATGTCGGTGGCAAGAAGCTCATCTCGGCACAGTGGAATTACCCAACTCATGAGAAAGAGTTGTTTGCCATAATCCATGCGTTAAAGGTATGGAGCCATTATTTGTACAAATCCGAGTTCTATGTGTACACTGATCATGATACCTTGAGGTATTTCTGCAAACAGCTCGATCTCAGAGGCCGACAGGCGAGATGGTCTAAACTTATGCAAGAATTTCAGATGGAAATTCAGTATAAGAAAGGGGCAGAAAATAGAGTGGCTGATGCATTGTCTCGGATAGTGTATCAAATGTCATTTGTGGTCATTGAAAATGACCTATTGGTTGAGATAAAGAAGGCTCAACTAGAGGATCCCCAGTGTAAGAAAGTGGAGCTTGAGGTGAGTCATGGCCATGCAGAGTCTCAGAAGGAGAGCTTTATTTCCTTTGGTCGCACTTATCTTAAGTATACCATAGAAGATGATTTTGTTAAAAGGAATGGCAAATTTCTCATTCCAGCTTGTGAGGAGCTGCGTAGGAAAATCTTGCATTCTTGTCATGATAGCCCTAGTGCAGGTCATCCTGGTGTGGATAGGACTTGTGAGTTGATCCGACATAGTTTCTGGTGGCCTAAGATTAATAAAGATTATGTGAAACATTGTTTTAAGTGTCAAGTTAACAAAGTCGAAAGGATTAAAATTCCTAGATCGTTACACCCCTTGCCTTTTCCAGAGGGAAGATGGGAGAGTGTATCGATGGACTTTATTACACACTTGCCTCATATGCAGCTTCAACATGATACCATAATGGTTGTGGTTGACAGACTCACAAAAATGGCTCATTTCATTCCAACCCATATTAAGATTGATGCACAATTGCAGAATTTCCATAGAAAAAGCAATGTCCACTTGTAGAGCGTCTAGTGTCTTGATCTCCACCCCAATCTGAGTCACTAAAACCAACCAAACATGCATCATCACAAGCAGGAAAAACCAGTCCATGACTTCTTGTTCCTTGAAGATATTGAAAGATCCTCTTCAACGCTTTCCAATGTGATGTCATCGGGGCATGCATGAATTGACTCATGAGTGAGACACTATAAGAAATGTCCGATCTTGAATTACATAGGCAAATGAGACAGCCAATAGCTTGACAATATAAAGTAGTGTCAAAATGATTCACCATCACCTTGACTACTTAATTTCAGACAAGATGGATAGAAAGTCAATAGTGCATTTGCAACATTCCTTTGTGGAGGAGTAATATCTTGGCTTTCCAAGAAGCAAGATACTATCTCACTATCTTCTTGTGAAGCCGAGTACAAGGCATTGACTTCAACAACCAAAGCATGTGCTAGAGGCCGAGAGGATCCCTTACATATTTTGTGACAATCAAGCTTCTCAAAAAATTGCTTCAAATCCTATCTTCCATGCTAGAACAAAGCATATTGAGATAGCTCACCACTTTGTGAGGGAGAAGGTACAATCCAAGGAGGTGCAACTACATCATGTACCATCATCCGAATGCATAGTTGATATCTTAACCAAGACATTGTCCAAAGATCCATTTTTCAAGTTAAGATATGCTCTTGGAATCGTAGATCGATGTACATTAGATTTGCCAAGTTAGAAGTAGCAACCGGCTTGCAATCTTCCATCTTCAACCGCTTCAAAATCTGCCCAATGTAGCGTTTTTGAGAGATGAAAATTCCAGCCCTTCTTGTACAAATTCAAGACCAAGATAAAAGTGCAATAGGCCTAAATCTGAGGTTTCAAAAACCATACCAAGCTCAAGTATTACGACATCAATCTGCTGCTCATTACTTCCCGTAATAATAATATCATCAACATAAAGCAAAATAATGATGATATAATCTGAGGTATGCTTGACATAAAGAGTAGATTCGCTAGGACTATTAGTAAACCCTCGATCACAAAAGTAGGCATGTATCTTTTGATACCACATCCTCGAAGCTTTTTGCAGTCCATAAAGTGCCTTCTTGATAAGACAAACTTTATTTTCTTGGCCTTCAACCAAAAAACCAGCAGGTTGTTGAAGGTACACTTCCTCATTGAGATCACCATCGAGGAATGTTGTCTTTATGTCAAGTTGCCGCAAACGCCAACCAAAGTGGGCAGCCAAAGAGGTTACTACCCTCACGGTAGTCATCCGAGCAGTAGGAAAAAAAAGTCTCCGCATAATCAATCCCCTTTTGCTGAGCATAGCCTTTGGCAACGAGCCTTGCCTTGTACCTTTCAATGGTACCATCTGCCTTATACTTGATTTTGTATACCCATTTAGAACTAATTGCCTTCTTCCCATGAGGAAGATCAACAAGAACCCAAATCCGGTTCTTCATAAGTGAGTCATACTCATCTTGCATCGCATCCTCCCAACATTTTACTCCCTTGGCCTGCTCATAGAAAACAGGTTCTTCTGCAACATCTCCATGAGATGTAAGAGCAAAATCTGAAAAATCAGCATAGTCCACTGATTTTGTAAAGGCATGTGTCTTTCCATCATAAAATGAACTTACTTTGTTGTCCCGCAAAGTCGACAACAGCCACCGTGGGACTGTTTTGGGCTGTCCAACAGCCATGTCTCTTCTTACAATTTGCTATCCAAGATCCTCCGACACCGCACTTGGCTGTCCAAGTTCTTCCAAAACTGGTCCTTGCTGTCCAACAGTTCCTGCAGGCTGATTTTGAGCAACAACGGGTGGTTCTTGATGAACATTAGGCTCTAAACTTGATGAGGTGTTGGGCAGGTCGAAACTGGTTGATTGCTGCCCCTTATCTCCAGCAACAGAAGATGGTACCAAATCTGGAAAAACTTCAACATTCACACTATGTGGGCTGTCTCCCTTCAAGATATGAGTTGGGGCCACATCCAATGAATTCTTTTCATCAAAATGCACATCACGACTAACAATAATCTTGTTAGTGCTCAAATTGAACAGCCTATAGCCTTTGCTTTTACTACTATAGCCAACAATAATGCATTTAACTCCTTTATCCTCAAGCTTTGTACGAAGTTTATTTGAACAAAAGCATAAGCCGTACAACCAAGAATGCGAAAGTGAGAGATTGTAGGCTTCTTTCCATACCAAACTTTATAAGGAGTTAGTAGGACAACGATTGCTTATGTATGCTGCAGTTATAACCGCTTCAGTCCAAAACTTGTGAGGCATCCCCTTTGCTTTGAGCATGCAACGGGCCATCTCCATAAGTGTGCGATTCTTTTGCTCGGCAACACCATTTTGTTGAGGCGTATAGGGAGTTGTCATTTGATGTAGAATTCCCTTTTTTCGAAGAAATGCACCGAACGTATTCTTAATGTATTCCCCTCCTCAATCGGTGCGTAGGGTCTTCAAAGAATGCCCAAACTAATTTTCCACCATTGCTAGAAAATCTTTGAAACATTGAAAAACTTCCGATTTAGCCTTCATAGGATAGATCCATGTAAAACGGGAAAAGTCATCAATAAAAGTCACAAAATAGATGCACTTTCCAATGGATTCGGTCCTCATTGGACCACAAACATCACTATGAACCAGATCAAATTTATCAAGAACCCTTATAGTTCCATCAATTGGAAAAGGTTTCCTTTGAAACTTTCCAAGTATGCACCCCTCGCATACATGCCCTTCCGGCTGCTCAATAGTAGGAATGTCTTCTACCATATTAAATGTCTTCAGCTTCTTCAAACTTGCAAAGTTGAGATGCCCAAACCTTGCGTGCCACAATTCAACCAACTCCAATGATTGTGATGTAGAAGCAACAAGACATGTAGAGGGAATTCGTCGCTCATAGGTATCCATAATAAATAAGCCAGCATGCATTGTTCCCGAAACAATAATCAAGAGTGATCTTTTAGGATCCTTGACAAGACACTTATCTTCTTTGAACTCAACAACTAGTCCTTGCTTCAACATAGTTGAAACCGAAAGAAGATTCTTCTTGATTCCCGGAATATGAAGCACATTCTTAATGTACTTTTCTTCACCATTAGGCAAAATGATGGCTACAATTCCAATTCCATGAATAGAATAAGATGCATCATCCGCACATTGTACCTTACTTCCATTTTGCACTTTCACTAATTTAGTGAATGCTTCTTTGCGAGAAGTCATATGACGAGTAACACCACTATCAATCACCCATTCAATGGGCTGAAAATCAGCAACTTGCAAAACAGAATCTGAATTCCTCATAGATGTAGTAGTACTAGTAGAAGCAATATTAGACACAAAAGCATAGTCTTGATTGAAGAGATCACCACTAGCTTCAAGCTCTTGCTCCTAAGTAGCAAGTGAAGCACTAGTATCAATTCCTTTACTCTCCTCTTTCGCAACCTTCTTCTTACAATCCTTGATGAAGTGCCCATACCTTTTGCAATAATGGCACTTCCCTTTCTTCTTTTGAGTGTTGACATTTTGAGCTCCAACGGGCTTTTGCTCATCCTTGGAAGGAGGCTTCCCCTTTCCTTTTGACTTGCCTTTGCCCTTGCCTTTTGTGAAGAAAGCTTGATCTTGTTGAGTGTCACCCGCAAAGTTTTGCCTCATTTGCTCCTCTTGAAGAAGCAGCCTAACAAGTTCATCAAAGGAGAGTTGCTGTCCCCTAAGAGAGATACTCAAAGATGAAACAAATGGAAGATAAGATGAAGGTAATGAGTTGAGAGTAATGGAAACAAATTGAGCATCCTCAATTATCTCATCAATATTGAGAAGCTCCTCACGAAGATCCTTGATCTTCGTCAAGTGATTGGTCACTTGATCCCCTTCTTGCATCTTCAACAAAGAAAGCGGATTTCTAAGATACACCACTCTTGCTAGATTTTTGACTCTATACATTTGCAGATCCGGTAGCTCTGATACCATGTTAGAAATCCATAAATCATAATATGGATGGATAGACTAGGATTCGAACCCACGACCTCCCTCACACCGGATGGGATGCTCTACCACTAAGCTATTTGCCCTGTTTGATAGTTCTCTCTAGAGTGTGGATTGATATTCCAATACCCCCCTTCAAGCCACACTTGGTTGGGGTCCTAGCTGACACCTGCCCCACAACTTGGGCCACCTAACCATGGCTTTGACACCATGAAGTGTTAGGTCTAACTTGGCTCTGATACCATGTAGGAAAGCAAGAGTCAAGTCACCAAGATCTAGTTATCAATCAATCTCCACAGAAAACAAGAGAGAAGAGGCTGGGCGCCCAACTCTAAGAGAGAGAGAGAGAGAGAGAGAGAGAGAGAGAAAACAACAACAAGAGCAATGGAGAGCAATGCTTAGCCAAACTGTAAAAATGGAATACACCATGAGCATCTAAGTACTCTACTTGGATGTGGCCAAATGCCACCAAACCCTAAGGTTAACCACTTACTAAATGTAGGGCACCCCCAAAAGTCAAGATAGGGCCCCTAAACAAAATTAGACCCCTAAGGACCCACGAGTCAGTACATGACCAAAATTGGGTCCAACTGAACTTAAGACAAACTTAAGATGGCCTAAATAACTAAATACCCATGGCTACACAAATCTCGACCTTTTGGGTCAAAGTAACCTATGGATTAACTTTAGCATAGTCATTTATTTCTAACAGCCTCAGGATTGTAAAGTTCATCCTGTTTTTCATGTTTCACGTTTAAAGAGGGTTTTACATGAGGGTGATAACTTGCTAACCGATGGACTTGTATTGTTTCAAGAGCATGGAGAGGTGATGCATGGACCTGACAGAGTATTGGACCGGAGAGAGAGACGACTTAGAAACCGTCTAATCCGTGAGTACATGGTTGTGTGGCATGACAGACCTCTCACTGATGCTACCCGGGAGATTGCGCATGCTTTGCATGCACAGTATCCTTCTTTTACCATTGCGGATGATTTTCCTTGAGGAGGGAAGGAATGTTATGTACTTATACTCCTACCTCGGTGTGGACACGTCAAACTTGTAAATTTGTGAATATTAATGGCTCACACCGTCCTGTGGTGTGTTTTGTAAAAATGTAAATAGCAAGTTTCTGGTAACTTGTTGTCCTGCTTATATTTGGTATAGGTTGTACTGGGTCTTAATTTAGAGGCTGTTGGACTGACCTCCTAAAAAGTAGGAGTTGACTGGTCAACAAGGACATGTGTCATATGCTCATTGGGACGCTTGGTCCAGTGCATGAGTGACACGGGTCGGATGGTCCTCCTACTCGCTTGCCAATGTGTCAGGGTATTGCCAAGTGGCAAGTGTCGATTGTGCATGGGGTTCGCCATGTGTTGACGTTAGGAAAGGGTCAAGCTTAAGTGGGTGCTTGAGGATTGTGTATAAGTGAGCCCAGAGAGAGGCATTCCTCATCAGAATGTATGCAACAAGTGGCTGGGAGGAGACTTAGCAAAAGTGCTCTTATGTGTTTATGTGGATAGTTTGCCATGTACTTTGAAGAGAAATCAATAAAGTGGATATTTCGGAGACTACTTTGGATACCGGACTTGCCCCTGGAACGAGCTCAATACGATGATCAACGTTTCGACTAGGCGGCAATCCCTCTGGCATATTACTAATTGGCATGTAATTAACATGTGCTAATTAGTAAGATGGACTTCTCCAACTCACTTGCTGGGTCACATCTTGGTTGTAATGAAAATGCATGTGCACTAGGGAATGCAAAAGTAAATGAAGCTTCTTGTGGTTTATTAGTGAGTGTACTTATCTGATTATTACCAAAATAAGAATCAAAACTGGAATCGACATTCACATAACACAACCACAAATACTGAATCTCCATTCTCTTTATTTGCATACAGGTACGGGCTGCTTACTTGCATGCCACCGTTTACCAAGTACAATATCAAACTTAGCTAGTTTAGTAATTTCAAAATCTAACTTCTCGATATACGTCTGAATAGACAAAGACGCCCGAGAGATTCTTTCATCCCAAACCTCTGTTCCCTTACCATCTGGCATCTCAACAGTATACCGGTAATTAGATGGAATAGTAGCTAAGCGAAACTTCCTCACCACGTGAGAATTGATAATATTATGCGAGGAACCGGTGTCAAATAAGACAAGCACGTCATGACCTTCCAGCTTCCCCGTCATGCGTATCAGTTCGCTATCTGGAAACTGATAAGCTTCACGCGCCTTGGTGGATAGATAACAAACTGGTGCCTCTGGAACAAGCTTCCGCACCGAAATAGTCATGACACAACGAGTGTCCTCATCGTCACTTACCAACAAGTCATCCAAAATTTCCTCATCCTTGCCCTCATTATGATGTTGCATAACATGGAGCTTCTTGCCCCTACGTCGAGGACAATCTTTGAAAAGATGCTTGCCAAGACAGAAAAAGCATAAATTTCTTGGCCTTTTCCTTTTGCTCTGGACTAAGGGGAGACTTGTCGTAAGCACGACGAGCCATAGGAGATCCCGCCTTGCGCTTCAAAGTCTGCTGCATCTGGAAGGGATCTTTCTGCGAAAGCCTTTCTGACCAACTTGGCCAGACTTTCGCGAACCCTTCCTCTGAGGCCAACTTGGCTCTCCAAATTCAGCCTTGGTGCGCACATTACCTTCAAAGTTGAGAGCTGTAGCAACCGCCTCTTCTAAGGTCTTGCACCCTTCATTAAGCACTGAAGGCCTCAACTCTTCACGAAGGCCAAATATGAACTTGTGGACTACTAGCCACTCAGGAATCTCTTCTGGAATCTTGATAAGCGTCTCAAGATACTTATCGGCATATTCCTGCACCATGTACTGCCTCTGACGATGCAAAAGCCAAGCATCTGTCGCATGCACATGCTCATGTGGAGGAATGAACTGAGCTCTAAAAGCTCACTCAAACTCAATCCAAGTGGGTGGAGCCTGTTTTGACTTCAACAACTTGCGCCACCACCTGTCAGCAAAATCGGTGACATGGTAAGCAGCTTTGCGGATCCGCCAACCCTCATCAGTTGGGGACCGTTTCAAATCAAAATATTCCTCCCACTTATGCAACCACTGATCTACTTTATCCGTATTGCGTTGGGGAGTGTTTCTTGCGAAACGGATAGGCTTAATATCTTTGTCTTCTGGGTAGGGTGGAGGTAACACAGGACGAACAACAGAAGATGGAAATGGATAAGTCGGAACATGCTGCGAGGAAGACGCATAACCACCAGCTACCATCATCGCTTGAATCTCTGCGACGGTCTTCTCCACACTATCCATGCGAGCTTGCACAAAAGGGGAAGTACCAGTAGGCGAACTAGTCACTGTAGGCGGATTACGGTCAGGGCTAAGCACAGGGTTGGGTGGTGGTGATGGGAGAGCAATAGGAGGGCTAAGCGGAATATCAACTTTATTATCTTCCATTATGAAACAAAAACAAAGACAACACATAATCAAACTAAAAATTGCACTTATTGTAAAACACTGAGAAAAGACAAATCTGACCAAAATTCTTCAAACAGCAAGACAACACTAGCCAAAAGAAATGAAAGTAGCGAGCTCTCCTTGAAATCCAAGCAAAGGGATCCCCACAAAAGTGCGTTGGGTTAGGAATAAGAGAGCACCGATTATGCCTTCAGAACTTTCCCAAGATCCACAAAGAAAAATTGGGTGCCCCCTCCTTCAAAAAGGCGCTGGGCTGCAGTAGATGGTCGCTGATTGGACCTTTGATTGGTGCTAAAAATTCCGCCTTAGAATAGCTTCAGAACAGCTGTCTAAAAAATGTTGGAAAGAGGCATATAAAAATGCCAAAAAACACTAGAAGGAGGGCGCTAGATCAGCGCTGGAACAGCGCGAACTGGGCGCTCCAATTCCCCACAGATTTGGATGTTTGTTTTACTCCCTAGATCAGCACTGAAACGGTAGGAACTGAGCGCTAGATCAATAGGAACTGGCCACCCCAATACTCCACCAGATTCTACACTTATTTTGAACGTTTTTGCCTTCTTTGCCAATGCTCAAGAAAGGGTGCAGGAGGGCAATGGTCCTTCTGAAGATAGTGGGCCTCAAATCGGATTCTTTCACGATGCAAATAGGCTGGAATAGCAGCGCTGGAGGTCCATTATCCTTCTGAAATCTGTCTTCCTGATTTCCCCCCCTCAAGATCCTTCAAAAAAAAGCAAAATTTGAAGATTTCCACACTTTCTCTCTCTAGAACGAACATTTCTCTCTCTGGAACGAGGCTCTGATACCAATTGTCACAAACAAGTCTCTCCAAGCTCGTGGATCCTAGAAGGCCGGTGTGTAGAATGAACCACCCAACCATAGGCACCCTCTTTGAGTCCTTCTACCTGCTATTCCCGTCAACTGGCACATGGCATCCACCTGTGGGTGATCAGTCCACTTGGCATGCATGGCCCCTGTGACCTGTGAATACTGAGTGACTCATAAGGTACCACCCCCGTGCCCCGCCAAAGACCTGTGACCCGCTTGGTCACCCCGACTACTTGCCGGCTAGCATCTCATCACTGATGGCTAGGGTCCCGACGGTCAAGACACACTGCGTCTCTGACAGCTTGTCAGGCGGTCACACCGGATCACTGCTAGTGACGCACCACTCCCTACTTGGGACTGATGTCCTCAGCAGTCACCGACCCTTGCCAATACTAGGCCTCAGGCCCTTTGGTAACCGGCCGTGCCGAGATCATGATAGAGCCGTAACTGGGCTCTAACAAACCCACTCATACGAATGAGGTCGTGAGATCCAAAAACCGCAGTGTTAAAACAACAATTCCTACAAGCTGTTTCATCTTTAATTTGCGCTTACTCCAAGGCATTTGGCCCCCTTGGCCTTGACCACTCGAGGTTCCGGCAGTAGGTTCATGGGACTTCTTCCCATCTTCATAATAAAGAGCCATCTGAATGGCATTTTGAATTCTCCCTGAGTCCTTCAATGAAATAGAACACCTGTAAATACATAGGCACATCCTCAACAATCCTTAGCAACGCCTCTCTATACCGATCAGCATATTCTTGAACAGACCAATTGCCTTGCTTGAGGCATGTCCACTGTTGCATGGCTCGATTCTTCTCATCTAGAAGCACCCAATTTTGCACAAACATTTGTCGAAATGCCTCCCAGGAATCCGGTACAAGGCCATCTTTTTCAACCTTTCTCCACCATTGTTGTGCCGATTCCTGTAACCGATAGGTAGCTTTAGCAATCACTCATCGGTAATTCCACACATTCCAAAAGCCTTTTCCCATTTTTGTAGCCGGTTTTCCACCGCATCTGTGGTTCTTACCGCTACTGCACCTGTAAACTTTGGAGGTTTCAAGTCCTTAATGGACGTCAGCTTGCGCTTCCTGCCAAGATCTGCATCTCTTTCAGTTGAACCAGGCTCACCACCCAAATTCCATGTTGCACTAACTCTTTCAGGTGCATGGCCTGGCTTCAATTGATCTAAGATCTGCTTTAGCATTTGCTCCATGCCATCAACTTTGACAGAAAGTGCATCGATCCTCTAAGAATCATGTGTAGTATCACTAGAAGATGCCATAGCAAAAACTAGCCAGGAAACACAGAGCAACTTGCAAAATTATGCAAAAAACCAGCAACTAAAGCACTTGAAACAAAGCACAAATAAGCTTTTCTCATCCCACACAAGCTACACAGAGGGACTACCCTGAATTCCTAAAAGAACTAGATATAATAAATAGATCCTTTACAGCTGAAATCTGGCAACCCACAAACTCTTTTTCTTGAAAAAACAGCAAACAAGGGTTTGAAAGTGACAATCTTCGAAAACAAGAGGAAATAACAGACTAGGAATCTGATAGGCACTACCCCACCAGCGACCTACCGCCAGAAGACTATGGCAACTGTCAAATTCAAAAAATACTGAGAATTGAAAAAGTTAAAAAAACTTTTACAAAACTAAGGAAGGCTGATTTTTATAAAAGCAAAGAGAAAAAGCAGGCTAAACAACAATAGATGCTCAAAGGCTGCCCAAGGACCAGCAATCCACCATAGGGCTGCAATCTGTAAGCTTCACGGCTCTCAAAATGTTAGAAAAACTCCTGTAGGAGGGCGCTGATCAACCTAGCATCCAATAAACCCTAACTGCAAACGAAAGTTATGCCAATCCCCACACAATCCTAGAAAGGAACTGCTCTGATACTCACAAAGCTATCTGAATACAACTCAAGAACACCAAAGTAATCTCCACTTTATTGATTTCTCTTCAAAGTACATGGCAAACTATACACATAAACACATAAGAGCACTACTGCTAAGTCTCCTCCCAACCACTTGCTACATAGATTCTGATGAGGAATGCCTTTCTCTAGGCTCACTTATACACAATCCTCAAGCACCCACTTAACCCTGACCCTTTCCTAACGTCGACACATGGCGAACCCCATGCACAATCGACACTTGCCACTTGGCAGTACCCTGACACATTGGCAAGCGAGTAGGAGGGTCGTCCCCGACCCGTGTCACTCATGCATTGGACCAAGTGTCCCAATGAGCATATGACACGTGTCCCATTGACCGGTCAACTATCATACTTTTTAGGAGGTCATTCCAACAGCCTCACCCAGTACCCTATTCCGAATATAAGCAAGACAACAAGTTACCAGAAACTTGCTATTTACATTTTTATAAAACACCACAAGCCGGTGTGAGCCATTAATATTTACAAATTTACAAGTCTGACGTGTTCACACTGAGGCAAGAGTATAAGTACATAACAGTAGGCCTCCTTATAGGATGAGCCTAAAAGAGGAAGAGGAAATCAGAAAGATGTTGGAGGAGTATCTCAAGCTGGGGTACATTCGTCCTAGTTATTCACCTTTCGCTTCTCCTATTTTACTTGTCAAGAAAAAAAATGTTTGTTTCTAGATGTGTGTAGATTACAGAGGATTGAATAAGATCACTGTAAAGCACAGGTATCCGATGCCCAGGATTGATGATCTACTGGATGCGTTGCAAGGTGCAACCATTTTCAGTAAGATAGATCTCAAAAGTGGATACCATCAAATACGGATTCGAGATGAAGACGTCCAGAAGATGGTCGTCCGAACCCGCTTCAGTCATTATGAGTTTCTGGTTATGCCATTTGGGTTAACCAATCCACCAGCCATGTTCATGATGCTCATGAACGATGTCTTGCGAGACCATATGGGCAAGTTTGTCGTCAATTTTATTGACGATATATTGGTTTTTAGTAAAGCGGTCGAGGAGTATGAGATTCATCTCAAGACCATTATTGGCAAGTTACAAGCTTCTGTCTTGTACGCTAATGCTCAGAAGACAGAGTTGTGCAAGACTCGTGTCAAGTATTTGGGTCACATAGTGACAGCTGAGGGTATTTCGGTTGACCCAGCCAAGGTGGCTGTGGTTAAGAAGTGGCCGAGGCCTACCGATATACGCCAATTACAATCTTTTTTAAGTTTTTGTAAGTTCTACCGGCGGTTTGTTAGGAATTATTCCTGGATAGCTGCTCCTCTAACGGACCAGTTACGGAAAAACAACACTATGGTTCGATGGGATGCTGAAGCTCAGCAACGTTTTGAGAGCTTGAAGGAGTCAGTGGCCACGACTCCAGTCCTCAAGATTGTGGATACCCATAAACCGTTTGACCTAGAGATGGATGCAAGTGGCATTGTCGTAGGTGCAGTGTTGAGCCAAGAGGGTGGACCAGTAGCCTTTGAGAGTCAAAAGTTGACACCAGCTCAACAGAGATATCCTACACACAAGCAAGAGTTGTATGCGATTATACATGCGCTCAAGGTGTGGAGACATTATTTATATGGCGCCGAGTTTTATGTGTACACAGATCATCATACTTTAAAGTATTTTTGCACTCAGCCAGATTTGAAAGGCCGCCAAGCTTGGTGGGCCAAGCTAATGCAGGAATTTCACTTGGAAATTCACTTCCGAAGAGGGAAGGAAAATGTGGTCGCTGATGCACTATCTCGAATACTACATCAGATGAGCTTTACTGTGATTGACAATGGTCTCATGGAGGAGATAAAGAAGGCTCAAGAAAAGGACCCGCATTGTTAGCGTGTGTGGCCTAATGCGCGCAAGGTAGTCGACCAAACGGAAGAGTCAGTCGAGGTTGTCGCTTCCGTAGAGGCACACACCAGTACATATCTAACATACACCGTGAAGGATGGTATGTTATTAAGAAATGGAAGAGTTTTCATGCCAGACGAGAAGGATCTTTGTCATAAGATACTTCATGAATGCAATGATAGTCCCTGCGTAGGGTACCCGGGTATTAATAAGACTAGTGAACTTTTAAGAAGGCATTGTTTTTGGCCACAATTGCAACGAGATGTAAGAGAATATGTCTAGCGTTGCACGACTTTTCAAGTGAACAAGGCCGAGAGAGTAAGTCCTCCGAGCTTGCTACATCCACTTGAGATACCTACATGAAGGTTGGAAAGCATCTCTATGGATTTTATTGTTGGGCTATCCAAGACCCAAAAGGGATTAAATTTCGTTCACTGAATTGAGTCCATTTGAGCTCAATTATGGTTTCAGGCCACTTAGTCCTGCAATCATAGGGATTCCGCATAGGGTACCTAGTGTTGTAGAGTTTTTGGCTCAGATGCAGCAGAAGCTAGAGATGGCACGAGAAAACTTGTCCAAGGCTATAGCTAGGGCAGAGAGTTATGCCCGTGAGAACCGTACCTATCGGGAATTCGAGAATGGAGATTGGGTGTATTCACTAATTATTAAGAAGTTGAGCCAAGTAGCTTATAAGCTTCAGCTACTTGTGGGATGCAAGGTGCATCCAGTGTTTCATGTTAGCAAACTGAAGAAAAATGTTTGCACAATGGCGATAGCCTGGTGGAAGGTCTAGTGTCTCCAGAGGAGAAAGACACCGCAGGTTTTGGGCCAAAAAGAGTCCTAGATTGAAGGGAGCGACGCTTGCGAAATCGCCTCCTTCAAAAGTATCTAGTAACTTGGAAAGGGCATCTGTTGTCAGATGCTACCTAGGAGACGCAACAATGTTTGCAGAAGTCTTACCCAGAGTTTGTCATCGAGGAGCAATGACTTGCCAGAGGAGGGAAGGATAGTTAGAGCCCAGTTACGGCTCTATCATGATCTCGGCAAGGTCGGTTACCAAAGGGCCTGAGGCCTAGTATTGGCAAGGGTCGGTGACCGACGAGGACATCGGTCCCAAGTAGGGAGTGGTGCATCACTAGTAATGATCCGGTGTGACCGCCTAACAAGCCGTCAGAGACGCGGTGTGGCTTGACCGTCGGGACCCTAGCTGTTAGTGAATGAGATGCTAGCCGGCAAGTAGTCAGGGTGACCAAGCGGGTCACAGGTCTTTGGCGGGGCACAGGTGTAATAAGTTCTAACACCACAGTAGGGCAAACACTAACTGATCCACCCAACCTTGCCTACTCCCTGATATAGAGTAAGCCCGTCCTAGCCCAGTGTGAGGACTGGTAGCATGCAACTGCCAAGTGTCGGCCACGTGAAACTGACGTGGCCGACTACACGTCGGGACCCAACTGGGAGCCCTATCCTGCTGACAGGGTCCCTAGGCTGTGTTAGGCCCGCCATGGCTATGGACCGTGCTGGGACACTACTCACACTGTCTTGCCCTGTTAGTCATGTACGCTGGACACGACCCTGACTGTGGTATCTGACCTATCTGTGTTCTCTAGGGTTCGGCACTGGTTACGAGCTCGTAACACTCCCTCCCCCTTAAGAACCGTCTTGGTCCTCTAAGACAAAGTTTGGAATAATCTTGCGAAGGACGCTGCCTCTTTCCCAAGTGGCATTCTCAACAGGCTGATCATTCCACTTAACCAGATATTCTCGGTATAGAGTATGACGAGTCTGCGTCTCTCTACTATCAAGAATCTCCTCTGGTTCATGTGGAGGTTGCTGAGGATCCAATGGGAGAACTAGAACATTGTCCCCTACCAGATTGTCTGATCTGGTTAAGGCTTTTCGTAACTGAAAGACTAGAAAAACCTACTGCTGTGTGGGAGTTCTAGTTCATAGCTGACTTCGCCTAGTCTCCTACTGATGGTAAAGGGACCACAATACCTTGGAGACAACTTAGCACACACTCCTGATTTGAGGGTTTTAGAGTCAACTGGGACTCTCAAGTAGACTTTCTCACCAGTGGAGAACTGCACATCCCGTCTGTGTGGATCTGCATAATGCCTGGCTCGATCCTGGGACTGCCTAATGCTACGCTTAGCATGTTCTATCATCTGGTTTAGGTCCTCTAAAAAGTTTCTGGCTGCTTCAACTTTTTCTTGTTTAAACCCTACAGCTGTGGGTGAGCATGGCTGAAAACCGTACATCAGCATAAATGGGCTGTATCCCGTAGTTGAATGTTTGGTACTGTTATAAGCAAACTCTAATATCGAGAGATACTCCTCCCAATTAGTCTGCTTCTTGCTGACGTATGCACGAAGCATATCCTGCAGCACTTGATTTACCCTTTTTGTTTGACCGTCCGTCTGTGGATGGTCGGTGGTACTCATATTAAGTTTAGTATGGAGATGATGGAATACTGCCCTCCAAAAATTTCCAGTAAACTTATTGTCCCGGTTGCTGACTATGCCGGAAGGTAGACCGTACAATTTAAATAGCCCGTCTACAAACAACCTCGTTAACTCTGGAGATCTAACGGTTGTTTTGGTCGGAATGAAATGAGCCATTTTGGTCAGACGGTCAACTGTGACCCATATAGCGTCATTACCCTTTTGGGTTTTTGGCAGGCCTACTATAAAATTTATGGAGATACTCTCCCATTTACCAGTTGGTATATCTAAGGGCTGCAACAACCCTCCTGCCCTTAAACGCTCTGCTTTGTTTACTTGACATTTCTGGCAACTGGTTACATATTGTTGGACATCCTTTTTCATACTGGGCCAGAAAAATTGCCTACGAAGAAACTCATAGGTCTTCTGTATGCCTGGGTGTCCCGCACTAGGATTGTCATGACATTCATATAGGACCTGGTGCCTATAATCCTCTAAATTGGGGACACATACTCTTATCTCTATAGAGCAAGTACTCATCCTGAATGGAATACCGTTTCCATTTGAATCCTCGAGTCAACTGACCCTCAACCACTGGGGTTTGCTTGGGTAATACAAGCTCAGAATCCTCAACGTCATCTGACGACGTATACTCGGACACATCATCATCCTCAACGGAAGCTGCCGTATTCTTGGATGAACTGGCACCAGCCCCGGGAACTGGTTCTGAAGTCTGTAACTGTATGTTCTGGACTGAGTTCCAGATAGTAGAGAAGAATGCATCATGCTGGCATTTCCCTCTCAAGGACTCGAGTAACTCATTACGAATCTGAATAAAACTCAGCTCGTTTATCATAGGCATTCTGCTAAGGGCATCTGCTACTGTATTGAATTTTCAACGTCTATATCTGATAGACATGTCAAACTCTTGCATCAACTCTGCCCAACGAGCTTTCCGACCTCCAAGCTCAGGTTGATTGCAAAGGTATCTGAGACTCTCATGGTCTGTCAGGACCTCAAAGTTGGCACCATACAAATAATGCCTCCAAGTCTTAAAGGCATGGACTATAGAAAAGAGTTCCTTTTCATAGGCACTGTACCTAGTCTGAGCTGGCTCGAGTTTTTTACTCTCGAACGCAACTGGTCGTCCGCCCTGAGTTAGCACAGCACCTACTGCAAGCATCTGTTTCGACCACAAATGGCTGATTGGGGTCGACGACTTTTAAAACTGGTGCTGTAGCTAAGGCTGTTTTGAGAGCATCAAAGCTCTCCTGCTGTGCGGACTCCTAAATGAACTCCTTTCCCTTCCCCTTAAGGAGATTTGTCATAGGAACTGCTATCTGAGCATATTCCTTGACAAATCATCTGTAATATCTCGCCAAACCAAGAAAGATCTGAAGTTCCAAAATATTCTGAGGTCTCAGCCAACTGAGTATGGCTTTAACCTTATTTGGGTCCATCTTAATCCCATCTGAAGAGATAATGTGACCCAAATATGCTACTTCTTCAAGAATTCACACTTGGATTGTTTAGCATAGAGCTTATGCTTCTAAGCAGTCGAAACACCTTTCTGAGGTGTTTTAGATGCTCCTTCCTCGTTTTGCTGTAAACGAGGATGTCATCTAAAAATACGACTACAAACTTACCCAAGTATGGTCTGAGGACACTGTTCATCAAGGTCATAAAGGTAGCTGGAGCATTTGTGAGCCCAAATGGCATCACCTTAAACTCATAATGACCATGACGAGTCCTAAAAGCTGTTTTCGAGACATCTTCCGATTTTATACGGACTTGATGATATCCCGATCTGAGGTCTATTTTGCTGAAAAACTTAGCCCCATCGAGTTGGTCAAACAACTCGTCTGCCCGAGGCATAGGGTATTTATTCTTAATTGTGACTTTATTGAGGGCTCTGTAATCTACGCAAAGACGCATAGACCCCTCTTTCTTTTTCACCAATAGGACCAGTGAGACCCATGGTGAACTACTGGTCTGAATTTGGCCTTTCCCAAGATAATCTGTTAACTGCCTAGTTATTTCTTCATCCTCTGTTCGGCTAACCCGATATGGAGGTTTAGAAATAGGTGTTGTACCTGGTACTAGGTTTATTACATGATCTACCTCTCTGCTAGGTGGTAAACCATGTGGCAAATCTTCAAGAAAAACATCTTTAAATTTAGACAATAAAGTTTCTAATTTACTGATTTTCTACTGAATAGAACTGGAAATAGAAACTTCAGGAATAAACTGAAAGTCACATAAGAATACCTAATGGTCTTCGTCTCCGATTAGCTGACAGAGCTCTGAACTGCAGACCATAGGACTGTTGGGAATATCATGCTCCCCATGCAACTGGATCTCTCGGCCTTTATGCTGAAAGCTGAGGGTGTTCTCCTGATAGCTTCTGTGAAGGGAAGGTCCTAAACTGTAGAGCCAATCTCTCCCGAGAACAATATCTGTTCGATCCAGGTGCATTATCTGAAAGTTTATTTCATCTTGGTACCCCTGAATACCAAGTTTTAACTTACTTACCATAGTTTCCCATATTTTTTTATCTTCACCCTTAGCTAATGAAACTATGTACCTATGCTGACTAGGTACTTCTGGTAGTTTAAGCTTTTTAACCAGGGTGTAGTTGATGAAATTATGGGTTGCCCCATCATCAACCATAACTCTAACTGACTGGTTACCAACTTTCCCATGCATACGTACTAGGTCATGCGGCCCAAAGCTGAAGGGTCTCGCTAGCATTGCAGAGGTCAGCTGGCAACAGTGTTCATGATCTTCATGATACACTTTGATCTCGGAAGCTGCCGAGTCACTGGGGAAACATACAGTCTAAACAAGATGAACTTGTTTTTTATCTTTCTTATCTTTTTTAGTGAAAGGCCCCTTGGGACACTGTCTGACTGTGTGTCCCTTGCCCATACACACAAAGCACAAACGTTCTTGTTTGGCTTTCTCAAAATCATCTGGTTTTAAGGGCTGTATGAGTAACAGGCGTTTCTGAGGAGCTTCACTTTTAAATTTATCTTGATTCTTTCTTTTTAAAAATTTCTTTTTAAATTAAAAGTCTTTCTGAGAAGGCTGCTATGGCTATGGACCGTGCTGGGGCACACTACTCACACTGTCTTGCCCTGTTGGTCATGTACGCTGGACACAACCCTGACTGTGGTATCTGACCTATCTGTGTTCTCTAGGGTTCGGCACTGGTTACGAGCTCATAACAACGGGGGTGGTACCCTATGAGTCACTCAGTATTCATAGGTCACAGGGGCCATGCATGCCAAGTGGACTGATCACCCATAGGTGGATGCCATTTGCCAGTTGACGGGGATAGCAGGTAGAAGGACTCAAAGAGGGGGTGCCTATGGTTGGGAGGTTCATTCTACACACTGGCCTTCTAGGATTCACGAGCTTGGAGAGACTTGTTTGTGAAGGTTCGTAAGTAGCCAACCCGTGAGTGTTCTTTTTGACGACAGTTCTACGCATAATTTTATTAATGCTAAGTTGGTGCAGAAGCTGCAGTGGGCAACCGCACCAAGTGACCACAAATACGTGCTTAGGATGGCAGCTGGTGGGGAGCAGCAGGTCTAACCACTTTGTCCCCCACGTGCCGTTGAAAATTCAGAACTATGTAAATAGTTTATCTTTTCATTTTATGAATCTTGATAAGGTAGATTTAATCCTAGATAAAGAGTGGTTTTATGCTAGGAATGAGTCGTAAAAGAAAGATTATGTATCACATTGTATATCTTTCTTGCATAATGGCTCTATGGTTTGTCTTAAAGGCGATGAGCCTAATCTACCTTTTGTAACTGCTCATGAAGCCAATTAATGTATTTTGGATTCTGAGTATCATTCGTATTTATGTTATCTGAAAGATGAATTTTACTCATAATTTCAATGTTGATGTATCGTCTTTCCCTAAAGCATTGTCTTTTTTTGATGTTAATTTAGAATCTTTGCCTGAAGGCAAAATCTTTAACTGACTTAGGGAGGAATATAATGATATATTCCCTAAGCAGTTGCCTGAGGGTCTTCCCCCCTCTAGGGGAGTAGACCATCACATAGATCTTCTTCCCGCCGACAACTCTCCTATATCGCTTTTTCCCTACAGAATAAGCCCTAAGGAAGAAGATGAGGTTGCTAGTCAACTTAAGGAGTTGTTACGTAAGGGTCATATTAGACCCAGTAAATCCCCTTGGGGTGCTCCTGTTTTGTTAACCGGCAAAAAAGACGGTGGTATTCGTCTTTGTGTCGATTACAAAAAGCTTAATAAAACGACTATTAAGAACTGTTATCCCTTACCTCTCGGATGGACGACTTAATGGACCGATTGAATGGTGCTAAGTAATTCACCAAATTGAACCTTAGGTCGGGGTACCATCAAATTAGAATCCACGGGTGGGATGTTTCCAAAACTGGTTTTCGTTCTAGGTATGGCCATTACGAATTTTTAGGTTTACCCTTTGGTCTAACTGATGCCCCGGCAACCTTCCAACAGATAATGAACGATATTCTTCGTCCATATCTAGGGAAGTTTCTCGTCGTATTTTTGGACGACATTCTGATTTATAGCAAGACTCTTGAGGAGCACAAGGCGCATTTGCGTACAGTCTTAGATAATCTAAGGCGGGCAAAGCTTTATGCTAAGGAGTCTAAGTGTGAGTTCTTTAAGACAAGACTCAAGTACTTGGGACATATCGTTTCCGATCGAGGTCTTGAGAGCGATTACGATAAGGTCCAGAAAGTTCCTGATTGGCCTATCCTGAAAACCATTAGGGATGTTAAATCTTTTTTGAGCTTCACAAGGTTTTTTTATAAATTCATTAAAGACTATGCCTTAATTGCATTGCCTCTAACGAATCTTCTTAAGGGAGTGAAGAAAGCCAAAAGAAAAACAAAAAAGGGTAATAAGAAGAAGGCCAGAAGGCGTTTAAAAATCAATCCACCAGCTGTTTGGACCGAGGAACTTAATCAAAGCTTTGAGGCTTTGAAAATGTTAGTGTCTACAAGCCCCATCCTTCACATAGTGGACCCTAGCAGACCTTTCCTGGTGGAAACGGATGCTAGTGACTATGCGGTGGGTGCAATCCTTTACCAGGATGGTAGACGTGTGGCTTTCAAAATCAAGAAGTTGGACCCAGCTCAAAGTAGGTATTCTACTTATGAGAAGGAACTTGTTGTTGTCATCCATGCCTTGAAGATCTGGAGACATTATTTGTACGGATCTAAATTCATGGTTATGAGAGATCATGAGTCTCTTAAGTATATCTGTGATGCCTCAGACCTTAGGGGTCGTAAGGCCCATTGGTCGGAACTCATTCAGGAGTTCGAATGCAACATTAAGTATCGTCGAGGTACGTTGAATTGTGTCGCTGATGCTTTGAGCCGGATTGGAGAGGTTCTGTTATAGAGTTTACAAGTTTCTCTCTATCAATTTTAAATGCTTTTCTGTGATGCTATGATGATGAATGCAAAATTGTTAGAATCCAATTGAATATTTCACAGCGGATACATGAAATTAAATGACAGTGTTTGCTACAATCTTAACTGCACATTAACTTTAAAGCCAAGGGATAGAATGTCACAAAAAGAAAAGAACTGCAATACAAGATGCATGCTGAAACCTAGCAAGTCGAAGACTTGTGTTTCAATCCATAACTTTATGAAACTATATGATTGCATTGAGAAAATCTCAGCCTAATCACAATTAAAAACCTCTTGGGAAGAATGATTTCGAAAAAGTCTCGTTAAAGCATGTTCATTTGCCCTAAGATCAGTTTGCAAGGACTGCTGACTAAACAAGCACCCTTACATTGTATATGGTAGGACATGCATAGAGGTTAAACTTCACAGCCTAGTTATGACTTTGAACATACCTGATATAAGTAGCCACATGAAATGGCCGCAAAGAGTAAACCTACTATTCGCACATCACCTGCTTGAAAAGCTCCCCATGCAAGTCCAAACAATCCCAAAAAAAGGCACACGTATGCTGCAACTAAAACGCCACTTTGGCTGCATCATGGACAAATGGATGCACCATTCAACTACATTGAAATTAACATTTCCAAGATAAGAGATGATTACTGCCAAATTATGAATGCTTGAGGGCCAGTTCATATCATGTTATATATAGTCCTCTTAACAAGCATGAATTGAGTCTACGGACGACCTTGGATTACAAATTTCAATATCACAAAATCCGACATACTTTTCATTGATCACATACTTTCCTATGATGTTCACAAGAGATTCTTCCTTCTCTTTATCTACTCCTGTTTCGGCATCATAAGCATCATTACTGCACACCAAAACCAACATAGTCTGATTAACATCATGAAACAATGCAAAACATACAGATTCAAAATTTTAAAGCAGTCCATTCTATTGGACAACCGTCAAGGAACTTTACATTTGATAGTGTCAATTAGCAGTGACAAAAAAACATTTTGCACTTGGACATCAATGGATTCCTGATATTTGTTGCATAAAGCTTAAATGAAAGATCATACCTAAGATTGAGCCAGGCCATGATAAAGAATGATGACAATAGTAGAAGAAAAAATTGGCCACAACTGAATAACCTTGTCTCTAGGAAGGCTGCGGCTGTACCGACCTGTATTATTAATAGGCAACACGCATACAGCAGTCAATTTTATTTGATGCTTATTGCAGCTGTCTCGTCCAGTCTGACCCATTAGACAAACAATTACCCAAAAAACATTAAATTGTAGAGTGACTAGCACCTTTATTACAATGCTATCAATGCATATGGGATCCCGTAAATGTACAACTGAGCCAGAGATTCAAGGCTCATAGGGATCTTTGTAATGTAACAAGACCATATCTTTTCAAAAAGCTCCATTAGCTTCATCCAGTTATATTTCAAGGATAAGTCCCAGCTTCCAACTTTAGCACATTAGCACAAGATCAATATCAACGATGTCAAAAGCACTTCTGATTATTTATCTGTTCTTGATTAAAAAAAACTGGTACTCATTTGAAACCAACGTCAACCTATCTACAAATACAAAGACAGGCCACTAGAAATCTTCAGAATGTAACATTTAAAAATAGGCCATTTTTACGCACAGTACCTTGGGCTTCGGGGCAGTAGCTTATAAAACAACATCATGCATTATGCTGGGCACTTGCAATGATGTGTGAGATGACTCTGCATTCATCACTTTTTTCTAGTTAACTTGCTATTTCATGGATGCTGCCATCATGAGTCTTTCCAGCAAGCATATATAGGCATTAGTGATTCTTTATCAGTGGTTGATTGATCAGGTGCTAGACTCTCTGGTCAGTTAGCTGAGATAGCTCATTAGATCAGTATGTTCAGCTTAGATCAACGTTCATTGTGAAGATGATTGATTTTCCCATTTATTGTAAACATTCTATAAGTATATTGCATTCTCTCCTCTCTAGATAGTTCTATTGTGCTATTTTGGTAGTAAATTGGTAATAGAGCACTACTTTGGCACAAAGGGGTTGGATGCTAGCTTCTACAACGTTTGCATCTGCATTTATGTAGGGTAGTGTAGCTGAATTGCTGAGTATTGCTTTATGGTTTTGAGGAAAAAACACTGGCTCCATTTTTTCTAGAATAGCTGGTACGCTAATTTAAGTAGATATATCGACTCCCTTTTTCAAAAAGCTAGAGTTCATGTGTTGTTTGGTTCCAATTTACTTCAAGAAGGTAGGGCACCAGAGAATGCCAATTTGCTATAGAGTTGCCACTTTGTTAATTTTTTAAGAGACTTCTGTGGAGATCGTTTCACTGCCATGTTTCCTATGTTGGAATGTAAATGGAATTGCTTACATTACCATAGGTTACTTTGACCCAAAAGATCGAGAGTTGTGTAACCATGGTCATTTATTATATTAGGCCTACTAAACTTAGAGTTAGCTAAGTTAGTATGAAATTAACTTGGTAGGGACTCATGGGTCCACTAGGCCTAATTGTGGCATTAAGTACCCCAACTTGACATATTGGAGGTACCTTATTCTTTCTATGTAACTTATAGAAAGTTGGATAGTCAATTGTCAAGTAGTTGGACAACCAATAGTCAAGTAGTTGGAAAGCCAATAGTCATGAAGTTAGATAGTCATCTTGGACTATATACATGTGTGCATCCCATTTGTATGTGACACTTTTGTAAGCAATAATGACTATTCTCCTTGGCTGTCCACGAGTTTCTACAAGAGGGTTTCTAACCATCTCTCTCTTTCTTTTGAGAATGCTTTGTGTCATTGAATAGTTAAGATCCTGGATCCTTAGGCTTCTATTTCCTACATGGTATCAGAGCCTTTAGGTGATCATATTGCTTGCAGGAGGGCGCCCAATAGGAAGCTATCTTCTTCCCCTTTTGGTTGCAGAAATCATCAAGCTGCTGATTTTTGCAGGAGAAGAATCTGTTCATCTTCTTATAGCTTTTTTGCAGGAAATTGCAGGGCACCTTCACCTATTTGAGAGCTAGTAGTAGGGCGCCCATGCTCAAAGGATCACTCCAATACCTTTGATAAGATAAGAGGTGTTATCAACACCTTGAACTTTGCTACCATCATGCACTTTCACAAGCTTTGTGAAGACCTGTGGAAGCGGCTAGAACTATGCTTAAGGCAAGTTGTTTATCGAGAGGTTTTAGGGCTGAAGCTGTCCAAACATTGGCGTATCTTCAAAATTGATCGTCTCACAAAGCTATTGAAGAAAGGACACCCGAAGAGAAGTATTATGGCAACAAACCTGACATTACCCACTTACACATTTTTGGATGCAAAGCCTATGCACACATTCTTATCGAATTGCGGCAGAAGCTTGATGATAAGGTGGAGAAATGCGTCTTTGCTGGGTGTCCTTTGCATGGGAAAGGACACAAACTCTATAATCCTTCAACCAAGAAGATACAATTAAGTTGGAATGCCTATTTCAATGAAAATAAGATGGCTGGTGCAAATTTGAAACCTCCGGACAGCCAAGTGGACAGCAAACTGGACAACGACCTGGATTTTCTTTCCCTTGATCTAGGACAAGAAAGGAGGTGATGCTCAAGATGCGGAGCAGATCCGACATCAAAACAGCCCTCATCTTGGTGATTTCCAGCAACCTACAATGGTTACAATCCTCAGCCTAGTCCTCCTCCTCAACCCAAGAAACTCCCTCGATGGTACTTGAAGACAATTGGAGGAGAGATAATCGACAAAGCCCAATCTAGCCAACAAGGAGCTCAAAGAGTCCTAACCCTACTCAACCAGACTGTAATGTCTACATCAAAAGAGTAAGAAAGGATTTTGTGATACTGACCATTTTCGTGGATGATTCGTTGATGATAGGAAATTCCTTGATGCTGATCAAAGACACAAAGAGTCAGATTTCTGAAAGCTACAAAATCACAGATCTTGGAGAAGCAACAAAATGCCTAGGGCTGGAGATCAGAAGAGATCGAACAAATGGCGAAATGCACTTGAGTCAGTCAGAATACGCCAGAAAAGTGCTGAAGCGATACCACATGATGGACTGCAAAGAGAAAGCCACACCAATGATAGCTGGAGCCAAGCTCATGAAACATGATTGCCCAAAAACAGAAGAGGAAGAACAGACGATGGCAGGTATACCCTACCAGAACTTAATCGGGAGTCTGATGTACTTGACAATTTGTACCAGACCGGATCTGGCCTTCTCTGTTTACGCATTGAGCCAATTCTGTTCCAATCCTGGTCTAGCACATTGGCAAATGGCCAAACGAATCCTACAGTATCTGAAGGGTACCTAGAATATTGGATTAACCTACAGAGCTAAAAACGAGGAGAAAGGATTCGAGCTGCATCACTACAGTGATGCGAGTTGGGCGAGCTGCAAGGATGACAACAAGTCCATCACTGGAGGATGTACAATAGCGTGCGGAGCTGCAATCAGCTGGATATGCAAAAAGCAAACCTTGGTAGCTCAATCCTCTTGCGAAGCTGAGTATGTCGCAGCCTCGAAAGTGGCGAATGAGGTAGTGTGGCTGCGGATGATGTTGGAGGCAATCGGGATACCACAAGAGGGGCCAAGCACGATGATGATGGACTCCCAGAGTGTCATCTATCTGTCCCAGGATCCTGTCTTCCATTCAAAGACGAAGCACATTCCTCTGAAGTACCATCACATTCAAGATTTGATCTCGAAAGGAGAGCTCCAGGTCCAGTTCATAAAATCAAAAAGTATGATTGCAGATCTCCTCACGAAATCGCTCGACAAGCCACTCTTTACCAAGCAAAGAGAGGCAATTGGATTGAACGAACAAAGCTGCAATGCACTGCTCATGATGTAAAATGGGTTGTAAATGACCAAAAGAAGATGACTGAACCTGCTGTCCAACATCTTCATCATAAAAATTTAGCAAACTATCAAGAGATGCATCAACGATGGCGTCAACAAAGCTGTCCCACGAAGAGGCATGGGATGACATAGAAGATTTTTCAAGTAATGAAAAATTCTCTCCAAACAAATGCTCGCTCTTAACATTTTGAACAAAAGTACTAATTGACACATGTTTACTCCCTCCTCGATTAGTACAAAATAGTTCCAAAGTGTGCTTGAATTTTTCAGCCTTTGCTAAAACATCAAATTGAAAAGGTTTCGCATGAAACTTTTCACTAATGCATCCATCGCATGCATCAACTTGCGGTGACTTAAAAAGAGAAGATTGCTTCAACATCTGTCAATGTATCGATGTTGCTCAATGTATGAAGATTCCTGCCCCATGTGGAAGATCAACAAGAACCCAAGTGTGGTTCTTCATGAGTGAGTTATACTCCTCTTGCATCGCATCCTCCCGACATTTTACTTCTCTGGCTTGCTCATAAAAAACAGGTTCTACTGCACTATCCTCAATAGAAATAAGAGCAAAATCAGATAAATCAGCAAATTCTACTGATTTAGTAGAGGCACGAGTCTTCCCTTCATAGGAATGATCCACTTTGTTGTCCTGCAAAGTCTGCAACAACCATTTCGGGACTGGTTTGGGCTGTCCAACAGCCTTACCTTTGTCAACACTTTGCTGTCCAAAGTGTTCCGAACTTGGACCTTGCTGTCCAATGTCTTCAATAGGCTGCTCTTCACCATAAATAGGTTCTTCTTGATGAACTATGGGCTGCAAAATTGACAAAGTAGTGGGCTGTCCACTAGAAGTAGATGGCAGTCCCTTCTCTTCATGATTAGATGGCAAAACCAAATCAGGAAATATTTCAAGATATGCATCATGGGGGAAGTCCCCTTTCATGACATGAGTGGGCGCAACATCATAGGAGGTCTTTTCATCAAAATGAACATCAAGACTTACTATGATTTTATTAGTATCTGTATTGAACAACCTATTGCCGTTGCTTTCGCTACTATAGCCAACAAATATGCATTTAACTCCTTTATCATCAAGCTTGGTTCTTAGCTTATCGGGAATGAAAGCATAAGCCATGCAACCAAAGATGCGTAAGTGAGAAACAATAGGCTTCTTACCATACCAAACTTCATAAGGAGTTAATACCTTCAAGGCTTTAGTAGGACACCGATTACTAATGTAAGCCGCCGTTATAACCGGTTCAGCCCAAAACTTGTGAGGTTAGCCCTTTGCCTTGAGCATGCATCGAGCCATCTCCATGATAGTGCGATTCTTTCTTTCGGCAACACCATTTTGTTGAGGTGTGTAAGGGGTTGTCATTTGATGATGGATACCTTTGCTTTGAAGATAAGTACCGAACGTATTTTCATATATTCCCCTCCTCGGTCGGTACGTAAGATCTTCAAAGAGTGCCCAAATTGGTTTTCTATCATTGCTAGAAAATCCTTAACGCGTTGAAAAACTTCAAATTTTGCCTTCATAGGATAAATCCATGTAAATCTTGAAAGGTCATCAATAAAAGTAACAAAATACTTACACCTTCCAATGGATTTGGTCCTCATTGGACCACATACATCACTATGAACCAAATCAAATTTGCCATCAACTCTAATAGTTCCATCAATTGGAAATGCTTGCCTTTGAAATGTTCCAAGTATGCATCCTTCGCATACATGTCCTTTGGGATGCTCAATATTAGAAATGTCTTCAACCATATTGAATCTCTTCAACATCTTCAAGCTAGCAAAGTTGAGATGTCCAAACCTAGCATGCCATAATTCAGCCAACTCCAAAGAATGTGAACTTGATGCAACAAGACAAAAAGATGATGAAGCTCTTCGCTCATAGGTATCCATAAGGAACAATCCACCACGTAATGTTCTCGAAGCAATGATCATAAGAGATCTCTTTGGGTCTTTGATAAGACATTTGTCTTCTTTGAATTCCACAACCAATCCTTGGTTCATAAATGTAGAGACCGAAATGAGATTCTTTTTTATTTTTGGAACATAAAGTACATTACGAATGTACTTCTCCTCACCATTGGGTAAGATAATGGACACATTTCTTGCTGAAATTTCCCTGTTGGTGAGCTTGGAGTAGGGCGCTACCATCAGCTCTATATGCACATAGTGTGCACTCTTTTTAGCCACAAATTTTTGGTTTTGGTTTTGGCTTCATTCGAAGTCTACCTATTTGTGAGCATTCTGTTTTTTGTGCAGAAATCAGCCACCTATTTCATTACTTGTTGAGCAAATTGCATGTGGAGTATTGCAATCTATTGTGCTCATAATTTCAGCTTTGAGGTTGCTACCCTTTGAGTAGATTTTGTCTTGGAAAGTCTATTTCCCATCTACTACAAGCTGATTTTTCTGTTAGGGGTAAAGAATCGGAGTCTATTGGTTCTTTATTTAATGAAAAGATAGGCTGGATGGCACAAACTATTCCTTGTGGTGCTACATGATAAAGAACCTTCTAATTGCTAAAGGTTTGTGGGAAGTATTTAATGGTGACGAAGAGAGGCCGCCTACCTTGGCACCTATTACACCATCTAGAACAACTACTTCATCATCTACAGAAGTGTCTTCAGATGAGCAAAAGAAGTGGGATCGACGAGATGCACAAGCACATTCCGTCATTGCATTATCAGTGAAGAGATCTATCCTTCCTCATATTAGATCATGCAAGACTTCCAAAAGTGCTTGGGAGACTCTTGCAAAGATGTTTCAAGTAAAGAATGCGGCAAAAGTGGTATATCTTCGAAATCAACTTTCTATCTTGAAGATGCAAGAAGGTGATTTGCTTACAAACCACTTGACGAAGATCAAGGATCTTCGAGAGGAGCTTCTTAGTATTGATGAGGAGATCGAGAACTCACAATTTGTATCTATTACTCTCAACTCTCTTTCTAATTCTTACCTTCCATTTGTGTCATCATTGAGCATTTCTCTTAGGGGACAGCAAATCTCCTTCGACGAACTTGTTGGCTTACTTCTTCAAGAAGAGCAAACAAGTTCTATTCTTACACTCGATAACACCATTTTGTTCCGGCATGTAGGACGTGGTTAATTGGCGTTTAAAGCCATTTGCTTTGCAATAACGATTAAACTCGGTTGAAATAAACTCTACTCCCCTATCACTTCTTAAGCATTTGATTTTGCTATTAGAATGTAGTTCAACCATAGCTTTGAATTCAAGAAAGTAAGAAAATGCTTGAGACTTATGCTTCAAGAAGTATACCCAAGTCTTTTTCAAATAATCGTTGATGAAGGTTAAGAAGTATGTTGAGCCACCAATACTTTGGGTTTGGGGGGGGCTGGTCCCCAAATATCGCTATGAATGAGCTTCAAGATTGACTATCCAACGGAAAATTTTGTCGATGGTGCTTGCCATAGACACAAGCTTCACGTACCTCTTGGCTAATCTCGATTGGAGGTAAGCCAAGTACAAGATTTGATCATGAAGATTCTTAATGCTTTTATAATGTAAGTGACCATATCTTCTATGCCAAAATAAACCTTGATTAACAACTTTTGAAAACAAAGCGTGTTGATCAAGAATTGCATGTTCTCGAAAACAAAGGGGACGATTTCAAATACTGAAAATGTAATGCAATTGTTCATGAGGAATACACCCGATTACATAAGCAGGAAAAATCCTAAGCTAAATATTTGTAAGACCTTTAAGCCCAAGTAGTGGCCTGAATTTTCAAGTTGACTCTAGGAAACTACTCGAAAACTGGAAGCCAATACGCTCATCGTCGGCTGAACTCAAATGAGCTTAAAAAAATGGCACTCGTCCATATTAAAACCTCTCCTCTCCCGATTTTTTTCGTGTATGCAATTTCAGAACATTAGAAAAAGAAGGGCTAGAATGGACATAGAATTTTACTCGAAATTAACTTGGCAGACGAGATCATAAGCTACTCACCTCTTTCCAAATTTGTGATGCTGCACTTGGAGGAAAGATGAGACGAAGAACTAGCAAAGTCATCATTTCCGCTTTCTTATCGGAAACAACAGATTTTCAAAACCTTCCTACTGAAATAAGGCTACAATGAGTCATTAGCAGCGACAGATTGAATACTAAATAGGGGAGAGCTTGCAAAGTTACGAACACACAGGGGGACGGCCACAACGGAGTACATGGGCACTTTAGCCGACCTCCACAGAAGAGCGCTACGGCTCAGCTGCACACGCTTCTCTTCAGCTGGGCTTGTCGATGTATCCCCATTTGCGTGCAGTTCGCTCACTGGACGTAGGAACAAGCGCCTGCTCCTTCTCCATGCCTCCGGCAACACTATCAGCTGTGGAATCTCAGAAATGCAGCCTTTCCTGTCACGCCTCAAACACGAAAAGTTGGAAATTGTTGGTTTAACAAGCTGCCGATCGAGGTAGGAAGTAGAGGAAGGGGAAGTGAAGATCACAGAGCAACTCAGGTGCGCGATAGGAAAGAGTGGAATAGCAGAAGCCAAGAAGGGTGGCGTAGCACGAGGTAGAGCTGTCGCAGCACTAGCATGAGCATGAGTTATAGCGGCAGAAGAAGAAACCATCCCCATCGCCATGTCTAGAGCTTTCAGAGCGTCATTGCTATTTCTCTCACAAATCCAAACAAAAACTTTACTCACGTGAAGTGGCTCTCTTAGGAATGACTAATTTTATCTTCTTCTTCTTTTTGATATCTTCTCTTTTTTTTCCTTTGTTTTTCTTTTCCTTTTCCTTTTATCTTTTTCATCTTTACCTCAAAGAGAAGCGAATCTTGCATTAAAGAAGGTGCAAAAATTATGATGATGTCAGCGGGCTCTGCCAACTCTTTAGAACAAATCAGAAAAGTGAAGAGATAGCGAGTCAACTAATGAAAGAAAATGAGATGAAGCAGACCCAGCCATAGTCGCCCGTTGTAGGATTCACAAGGCCTGAGCACATTGCAAGGCAATGAAAATACGTTGTTTGAAAGAAGCCACGAGAATAGAACCTGGAATACCTTGACACTTTGTCGTACAATGGAAACACATGCGAAGAAATTTCTCAAAGCGTCGATGCAAGGTGTCATACGTCTCAATTGCCAAGGAAATGAAAGCATCATTAGGATGCCTATTGGAATAGTTTTTTTTTCTTATCTTGTGCTACCACCCCTGACGCTTCTCCTGGTGTGAAGGCAGAGCAAGGAAGTAAGTCACCACGCATGGGATCAGCAACAATAACATCTGCCAAAGTACAAAGCTCATCCCGAGAGAGGACAATGTCCACACGCTTGCGTGAAGAGTGACACGCGATAGTGTAGTGGGTTTCTTTCCTTGCCTAACCTCAAACCAAGATCTAGTCAATCTAGCATCAAAGAGACGAAGTTAGTTGTCACGCGTAGATTCGTTCCCATGAGAACGATTCTATAGTTCAGATTTCAACATGAATGGAGGATTCACATATAACTCTAACATCCTTTAACCCTAAACATTAACACTACATCCACTAACACTACGTATCCACAATAAGATCGCTTACTCTTTCTCTCTCTTCTTTTCTCTCTCATAAAAAGTATAATAACATTCAATCCCAATAACAATCAGATCCAACAATTAGCAAAATCTAAATAAAGCATGAGAGATGGAAAAAAAATGACAAAGAGCAAGGACATTCATCAATCCATTTCTGAAGAGAACCAATCTGCTTTATTGAAATGAGAAAATGAACATGTGTAGGAACTCGAGTTGGTCCTTTTTTATAGTAGAGAGGAAGGCACTGGCCTCTGAATCCTATTGGTCCATTTTTGCCTCCCTAATTATTCAAATTTAAAAAAGAGTAAAAACCATCCAAATTGGAGGGAAACTCAATTTTATTCACTAACTTGACATTTAGGCCCCGCGACATTAAAAGTCCCGCAAAAAGGCCTAAAGTCCTTTTATTGACTTTCTAATTAATCAAATAACTATTTGATCATCGGGTTGGACTTATACACGCAGGCTGCCAAATCTCTTTCACTTCTTAACTAGGGTTAGGGTTGCCTTGGGATCCGCAAACCCTCCAACAATATCCCTCGCCAGAATTGGTGGCGGTCCCACGACACCTACGAGATGTAGTTATTGGGAACTTTTATTAACTTCGCGTCGTATCTTTATTAAATGGTATTGCACCTTCTCCATAAAGTCGAGACGAGCAGTATTAAAATCCAAATTATGGGACAAAAAACAACGATGGGCTTCTGCAATCTACTTTGAGGTCGTCCAAGATGTGAAGCGAGATTCCCAGGAGCCTCCCATCATTAATGCACAAAAATATAAACGAGCAACCGGCAACTGATCTTTGATATTCTCTGAGGCCATCGGTTTATTTGGATCGAATGCCAAAGGAGGGAGGCAATCGCCCCATCTGGTTGCCACTGATGTCAACGGAGTTAAATCTTTTTCAAACGATACCGATTGTCGCACTGTGGAATCTAGAGAGTGGACATACTCTCGCTGGTACGCCTGTAAGGCCCGGTGGAAGTCCACTGATATCGTCCAGTTGTAGGGCTGATGGATGATTGGCCAATTGGACGTATGGATTGTGATCTTGTCCATAGCCAATCCCAAATCTTTTCATTTATTCCTTCTCGGCATTGGCACATAATAAGGATCTACCCGCAACTGGCGAGGGCTGGCCACATAACTCCTCATTAATTCCAAAGTTTTCTCAAAAACGGTAATTCTCCATGTCGGTTGCTCTCCCGATGCAGGTATTTTGTCCACTTCTTTGTCAGTCTCTATCTCGGAGGTCTTGAACTTAAGGACTCATCCACCATGCAAGGACTCATGCGGATGTTGCTTTAAGAAACTCTGGATCGGTCTTCGACGCTGACGGGCCTTCGGAATAACGGTGTGGTCCTTGATGAGGATGGACCCGATTGCACTGCCAGTAAAACTGGCGGTTGTTCTTGGATTTCTGGAGCTCTCACCTGGTCCATGTTCGAATCCAGCCCTATATCCATTGGTACATCCTCTTGGCATGTAGGGGAGAATTGACCGGTACTGGGATTTGTGGTCCGGCTTCCAACACCTGGGAGACGGGTGCAATCATGTTCCGTCATTTGCAATTGACCTTTTAGCAGCTGCACCTGTTGCTTTGCATCCTGCATGGCCTTGTCCACCTGATCATGTGCGGTTGTCAAGGCATCTTGCAGGGAGCTGACGTATCCTTCGAGGCATTGTGCCATCTTCTTTTCAGCTTCAGATTTGTCTTTGTGCTGCTTGGCGATCTTCAATTCTCTATCCAGCTGGACAATCTTTTGGCTGATGAGAGTGTTTTCCAATCCTAGATCGAAAATTCTCTGCTCCATTTCTTTTTTCTTATCAAGCATAGACTGGATCACTTGCACAAGGCTTGAGACCAAACCGAGAGCATCACCAAAATCTACTGTCGTGGAGGTGACAACAGTAGGAGGACCTGATGGTACTGTCCTTGGTTGGCATGAAATAGGTGTCGGTACTTCTTCTTCTTCAGAAACATCTTCTTCTTCAAAACCCTCAGGCACGGTGGCGTCGAACTGCTTCGGTGATTTCGCAGCTTGGTCGACCCGAAGTGTGGCTGGGCTATCTTCAGCTTGAAGTTGTTGGCTTAAGTCTTCGACACCGGCAGTAGTATCATGGATTTGTTCGAATCCTCTTCCAGGGGATTGGAGTTCTAAGGGCACAAGGCTCTGGGGTATTTCAAAAATTTTGGAGGCCCCAAGGGAGTCGGAATCAACGAACATATCCATGAAATACTGCATGTTTGGTGATATAGCTTCGGTGTGCGGGGGTGAGGCGGCCTGAGCAACTGTGATGGGAATGGTAGTCCCAATGGTCACAGATTGTCCTTGAGTGGAAGCAGAGGCGAGGGAAGCATCAGAGACAGAGGGAATAGGAAGTTTAGTCCAACAGCAGCAGGGGGTGGAAGCCCAGTTGACGATGTATGTCTAGTGCGACGTCGTGATGCGGAAGGCGAGTCAAGAATGACGATCTCACTGCGTTGATGACGTCGACTATGTGAACTGGAGGCCTGGTGGGACAACTCGGCCGGTGCTTCTTCATAGACCGAAAGCACAGAATCCAAGTGGAAGCCATGGATTTTGTTTCCCAGGTGAGAAACGGCTAGAAGAGACAACAAGGAACCAACAGTGAACTGTTGCTTAGTATTGCTCTTAATAGCTCGTTTGAGCTCACCAGAAACAGTCTTGAACCAATTATATGGTTCAAGAGGGGCTTTGGCTAGCTTGGTATAGGACTCGACTATCCTATGCAGGATATGTGAAGTGATGTGGTATTTCCTAAGGTTGCCAACCATCAGGAAGTTATTCAATAATTGGGCAACAACGTGTATGGCAGGCTCAGTGATGGCATCGAGAAGGTATCCATCATTGGTCCAGTGCAGATCACTGGTTAGGTCAATGTAAGGCTTTATGGCTTGTTTGGCCTGTTTATGGTTGGGTGAGGCTTGTATACCTAACGTTATGCCTATAGCAGCAAGGGCGGCCTCAGTGACGCTCACCTTGTGTGTTGCTCCCTGAAAGGTGATATAAAATTTGGATTTCTCTTCCTTCCATGTACTGAAGGCAAGAGTGATGAAATCCATATTGATTCTCCCATAAAAGACTCTCTCATGAATACCCATTGCGGTAAGCAGAGGCTTCGCAAGGGTCATCCACTGAGTGACCATGCTTGTGCTAGGAAGTATCATGATGTCCGTCGCAGATGGGACATCATGATGAATAGTATAATGCAAAGATTGGGAAGTATATGTGGAAGACATGATGATCAGAAATGAAAAGTAAGACGCGCGAAAGTATATCAGAAAGTAGTTCAGGAAGTTTGGAAGGCTATGGTCACGGGAAAAATTCGCTAGAGCTTCGCTAGCACAAGTGAGGAATGAATCGAATTCAACTAATTTATAAGTGAATTTGGTGGGTCCATTACACTGAATACTAGTTTGGTTGATCAGTTCTGAACAAAAATTTGCAGGCATGTACGATACCATGAAAATAGGCTATAAAAATTTCGACGAAGGATTCTGGGGATCTGAACCTATCAGACGAACGTTTTCCAGGCTGGCAAAGGATGAACCTTCGTCCAAGAGGGTCCTTCGTCCAGGTACTGTCATAAATACATTTTTTTCACAATCTGAACCTATAGCCAACCTAATTTTGACATTTTAAGACCTTCTAGCATGTCAACGAAGGTTCATAACGAGGGTAAGGTGCTCGACAAAGGTTCCCAAAATGACATACTGTTGTTCATTCGCCTAGTCCAAAAATGGATTTTTCTTGGCCAAGAACCTTCGCCCACCTCAAATTAGATAAATCTGAAGTGAATGTACAATCTGAGAGCTTAGCGAAGGTTTTTGATATTGTATAGGCCAAATCTGACCAAAACAGTGATTTTCTAAGTCATCTTTCATCAAAAATACTGTTCTTTCTTTTTTCCATGCTAATGACTTTTCTGACCTTTGCTCATCAGTCTTTTCTCATTTTTTTCATTTTTATTTTTTTTTTACTGTCTTTTTCAAAAAAAACTCTCTAAACAATCAAATATTGAAAACAACAAATTGAAAAACAAATAATTTAAAAAAAACCTTGAGATCAGGCTTGTTGATCTGGCAGAGCAGGCTGCCAAAGCTTGCGTAATCGGCTGCCATTCACCGGAGTATCAAATCGTTTTCCATCCAAGTGCTCAAGAACTATTGCGCCATAGTTCAAGATTTCCTTCACTTTATACGAGCCTTCACCGGTGAAAACTCAACGAAGGTTTTGGCGAAGGATCAAGAGTAATATTGGTATTTTTGCAAAAAAGAGACTTTTTTGGCAAAATTATGGCAATATGACAACTGATGCTCTGAAAACCCTTCTATTTTTGGTATTATTTTTTGTCGACCTGGCAGTAGATAGATCTGAATCACACCTATGCACAGTGAATTGGGCGAAGGTTCTTTTTCTGTATTTTTAGGGTTTTGGTGATTTTTTGGTGTTTTTTGATGGTTTTTCTGATATTTTTGGAAATCTGCTGGGAATTAATCTTCGCCCTTCAAACTCACGGTTTTGTGATCAAAACCGAAGGTGTCTGCAACTCGGCATAGGTTTCCTGAAAGAGGGCAAAAAGTCATCAGCTCTAATGATGATTTTTTTCTCTTTTGGCCAAAATCTGGCAAATTTGGCTGATTTTTGTTGTTTTTTCTAATATCTCAGATCCAAATGGATCTTGAGATTGGTGATATGCATAGCTTCCCCTGTTTTACAATCAGATTAGATTTCAAACAAACAAATCCACTCAAAACAAGCAAAATCACTCCCAAACTAACCCTAAATGCAGATCTAACACTATTCATGCAACGACAAGATTCTTAATGCAAGCTAACCATTTAACAAACATGCTGCAAACTGAAAAATTGGCGTAGCTCCTTAGCAATGGCACCAAAACTGTAGTGGGTTTCTTTCCTTGTCTAACCTCAAACCAAGATCTAGTCAATCTAGCATCAAAGAGACGAAGTTAGTTGTCAAGCGTAGATTCGTTCCCATGAGAGCGATAGTATAGTTCAGATTTCAACATGAATGGAGGATTCACATTTAATCCTAACATCCATTAACCCTAAACATTAACACTACAGCCACTAACACTACGATCCATTAACACTACGTATCCACAATAAGATAGCTTACTCTTTCTCTCTCTTCCTTTCTCTCTCATAAAAAGTATAATAACATTCAATCCCAATAACAATCAGATCCAAAAATTAGCAAAATCCAAATAAAGCATGAGAGATGGAGGAAAAATGATAGAGAGCAAACATTCATCAATCCATTTCTGAAGAGAACCAATCTGCTTTATTGAAATGAGGAAATGAACATGTGTAGGAACTCGAGTTGGTCTCTTTTTATAGTAGAGAGGAGGACTCTGGCCTCTGAATCCTATTGGTCCATTTCTGCCTCCCTAATTATTCAAATTTAAAAAAGAGTGAGAACCATCCAAATTGTAGGGAAACCCAATTCTATTCACTAACTTGACATTTAGACTCTACGACATTAAAAGTCTCGCAAAAATGCCTAAAGTCCTTTTATTGACTTTCTAATTAATCAAATAACTATGTGATCATCGGGTTGGACTTACACACGCAGGGTGCCAAATCCCTCTCACTTATTAACTAGGGTTAGGGTTGCCTTGGGATCCGCAAACCCTCCAACAGATAGAAAGAAGGACATGAGACTACTCAGTGAGGACATGAAATCTTCCATCTCTAGCTATAGCGGCTGCTGGATTTTTGACAACATCATGTGTAATTGTGCGCTCACTTCCAAAAGGACAGTGGAGGAGGTGGATAGCAAAAGCATCAATAGGCTTACCACGGATACACCTGGAGAGACCCAAGGCCAAATGATGAGGTAGTCCCAAGCGAAGACGAAGAGCAGTGGTGAAGATGGCCAAACACAACCGAAATGATGGAATTGTTGGAATCCAATGCTCAATCTCAAATCCATTCAATAATGAGCATCCTGAAAAACCTTGTCAACTACTCAATTCCATCGACAATCGAAGTCATCGACTTCGAAGCCATCGAAGTTATCGAAGTGTTTGACTTCATCAAACTTCGACTTCTTATGTATATACATATGTTCAAAACTTGACTTGCTCGACATCAAAGTATTCGACTTACTTGACATCGACATTTCGACACTAACTCCATCAACCGACTTTGTCGACTCAACCGAACTTCTCATCAACCGAATTCAGCATCAATCGACTTTTTCCATCAGTCAAAAGATAGATAGACTCAGGAGTATACCTTGTGGATTGTGTGCGCGCTCGGATTGATCTTCTTGGAGGAATTGATTGATGAACCATTCTTGGGACTTGTTGCTGGGTAGCAGCAACATCTTCATCTAACTCGTCGTCAAGTAGTGGATCGATGATGGACACGCTTAAGTCTGAAGCGCGGATTGACGTGTCAATGGCAGGCATGAAAGGTTCTCTTGGAACAATGCCTTTGCCTTTGATGTTGATGAACTGATCCTCGATAAAGAATGTATCCCGGCTGAACAAGATTTGCTGGGCATCGAAATCATATAGCTTGTATTGTGGAAGCAGACACTGATATCACTCTATGGGCGGAAATAGATATCAGCACTAATACCACTTCTTTTGGAAGAAAAACAAGTTGTTATAACCAGGATCGTGGATTACCTGGAGAATGGAGTTACGAGCAGTTCTTTGTGTGTGACATCAAATTATCAATGTAGGAGTCATAGACTGCCATGAAAGAAAGATTGCAAAAACAATTAGGCGTCAGAGACAACCATGCAATCCTCTAATTCTGATAACCTGATATTAAGAGAATGTAAAATCAATTCAGATGTCGTAGACAGCCATACAATTCTCTGATAATGGTGTTTGTGTAAAAGGGAGTGAGAGTTATCATTCAACAAGAATGTAATGAAGTAGAACAATAGTGAATCTGTATAATAAAAGGTTGTAGAAACAACAATTAGACCACAATACAATTGTGCTGATAAGCGCGTGATCCTACTAGCAGATTCAAGACAATTGCTAAGGTTCTAAAATAGATTTCTCTCTCTCTCTCTCTCTCTCTCTCTCTCTCTCTCTCTCTCTCTCTCTCTCTCTCTCTCTCTCTCTCTCTCTCTCTCTCTCTCTCTCTCTCTCTCTCTCTCTCTCTCTCTCTCTCTCTCTCTCTCTCTCTCTCTCTCTCTCTCTCTGTGATCACCAACTTTGAGGAGTCAGCTACTAATAAAAGCGTTCTTCGCTATCTGACCTTACGTATAATAATCCTCTCATCTCTATATATGTATTTTTCCCTCGCTCAATTACATGTATATATACGTATCAGCTAAAGAATCTTGTACTAGCTTAACTTTACAATTACAAAATTGATAACAGCCGTAAAACTGATCAGTAGATTAGTTCGTTGATGGAGCGTGAAGGCTTTCTAGTCTGATAGCGACAATCTGTGTATTTTTGGCAGACTAGAAATGCGACACCTTTGGCCTTTTGGTCTTTGCCTTTACTTGAGGGCAGCCTTCGGGATTTATAAGACGCCTTCGGCGTTTGGAAGACACCTTCGGCATCTGAGAAGACACCTTTGGCGTTTATATGACATTGCCTTTGTCGGTAGGACAACTTCGGCCCATTGTAGGACAAGTGTCGCCTGTTAGAAAACTTAGTGTAAAAACACAATATCAGGTTTTTTGCATTTTTTGGCTGTGCAAAAATGCGAATAAAAAACCAGATTTTAGTGATAGTTCAATTTTTCTGCAGGTTACATTTGAGACAGTAAAATTTAGAGAAGAAAGGAGGGCTGTTGGGATGATTAGGAGTTAGATTAAATTCCAACATGTATTTGTTGTCAGATGAAGTATAACCAATCAGGATGGTCTTGAGACCTTGGAAGTCAAATTTCTTCCTTGTCTCTTTCGGGATCTACGCGTAGGCGATGCATCCGAACACTTGTAGGTTCTTCTTAGAAGGCTTAGAGCCTATCCACACCTCATGGGGTGTTTTGCCAGAGAGGGCCTTGGTTGAATATCTATTCTGGATGTAAGCTGCAGTGCAGACAACTTCGGCCCAGAAGTTCTTGGGCAGTGATGCATGCGCCAGCATACATTTAGCTGATTCAACCAGGGCATGGTTCTTCCTCTCGGCCAAGCCGTTTGACTGAGGAGAATAAGGAGTGATAAATTGCTGCTCAATGCCTTGGCTCTGGTAGTACTCCTTAAATTTGGTAGAGATGTACTCTCCACCGTTGTCAGACCTTAGGGGTTTAATCGTCCTTCCAGTCTCTTTTTTTGCACGCTCCTTGAAGATTCTAAACTAATTAAAAGCTTCTGATTTCTTCTTGATAAAATACACCATAGTTCTTCTGGAGAATTCATCAATAAAAGTTATGAAATACTTTGCATCCTTCAGAGAAGGATTCTACATCGGGCCACAAATGTCTGTATGTACAACATCTAACAATCCTCAACAGTATGTTGATGGCTTGATCTAAATGGTTTCCTAGTCTGTTTACCAACTAAACAGTCTTGACAGACAAGTAACTCGACCTTATTATCAAGATAGTCTGGATCAAGAACAATAGAATGTTTAGACATTTGTTGTACAGAAGCATGATTCAAGTGACAAAGTCTATAATGCCAAAGTAAACTTTTATTTGCTCGAATAGAAGTACTGAGCGCCTGACTAGAGGCAGAATCTATACAATGACTTAATCAATACAAGTATCCATGCCTCTTTCCGAGTGCTAGGATCTTGCCTGTCCTATCAACTACTTTGAAATGATCACATTCGAATTCTACTTTATGTCCTAGATTTGTGATTCCGCTTACAGAGAGCAGATTTGTAGATAGATTGGGTACATATAGGACTTTAGAGAGTAGCTTAGACTGATTATTTGCAAAGCTTAATCTTACAATACCTTCACCTTTAATAGCTTGTGTGTTATTATCGCCAAGGCGAACATATTTGTTGGTACTGTAGGGTGTATAGGACTCGAAATAGCCAATGAGACTGGTCATATGTTGAGTGGCACCGGAATCCAAGAACCAAGAACTATTGTTGGATGCTCCTTGATGGCTGGTCATGAAGGCATCATGATCCACTTTTTGAATGGGTTGTGGAACTTCTGTAGCTGCATTGGCCACTTGATTTGATTGTCCCTTGTTGTTGTTCTTTGCTTGTAATATCCAACAGTCTTGAATCTCGTGGTTGTTTCTCTTGTAGTATCTGCAAAACAACTTTTTTTTTGTCTGCGAGTTTGACTGTTCTTTGTGTTGTGTTGGTTTATGGTCTCTGCTTCTGCTTAGTTGTGCCTCTGTTGGTGTACAAGGCGTGAGAATCAGCTAAGGAACTGGAGGCTTCGTTCCTCCGCGCTGTCGTTGTCAAATCTGATTGCACAGTGCATAGAACGAGCATGAGGAGACCACGACGTCGGGCTAAAATTGACACTGGTGAGAATGCGAAAATTGTGACACTTTGTCACATTTTTGGCCTGTCATAAATTGCGTGTAAAAATGTATTATCACATAAAATTTTCTTGTATTTATGCAGATTTGCAACTGTCGCTTTTCTGGAAGTGTCGCAAACAGTTAGTTGCTCAGGATGGCTCGAGGGTGAAAAGGCGACAATGTCGGGTTTTTTGCCTGTGAAAAATCCTGAGTAAATATACAGCCTGTGAGACAACACAAGTAAAAAAATTGCTGCAGCATGAATGGAGGTAGGTTAACATAGGAGTTAGGAGAGTAGAGGAGATAAATCCAACAGAGATGCATGTTATGAGCACTTGTCACTTAGGTATTAAGTTCAACAATGTGATGTGTGTCATTTTTCATTTTAAGTGTGTATTTTAGTACTAGTATGAGTTAGATTATGGAGTTATGTTCTTGGAACTTCATAAAAAAACCTAGAAATTCTAGTCTAGATGCAATGTATCAAATTCAACCAATTAGAATGGGTCCAAATCTGATCTCATACACTTATCTACTTGCCAAAAATAATAAAAACACTATTTAGTCCTTTATTGACAAATTTGAACCTATCTCTAAGTTGAGATTTCATCTTGGCCTCAAAATTGCCAAATAAACAATCAAACTAGTTGACAATTTTTCACATGTATCAGATATTTTGTATGAGTCATGGGAACGAGTGTCAGTAATAGAGAAAGAAATTATCAGAAAGCATTCATCAATGTAAACACACATAAAGAAAATAGAGAATCTGTGTATTAGCTTGTTGTGATAACAATGATTAGATCGTAATCTTGTGTCCGAGAATGGTTCATAGTACTAATGCACCATGTGCTGTGATCCTAATATGCTACTTACAAATTGAATAATATCTCTACGTTTTTAATGGCTCTCACTCTCTCTAATGATCTCTAATTCTATGGAATCAGATAGTATGATACAATGGAATTCATGGAGGAACTTTGATTCATGCTTTCGTTGATCCCTGATGAGTGATCTTCGACTCTATAATTGATTGATTTATTGTATATATATGTACATACATCAACTGAGGTGATCGTGAAGATTACAATTGTACCGTTTAGTGTGAACTATGTAGGTAACAGTCGTGAAGTGGTGCAGTTACTGCATAGTGAACAGTGACGTAGTTTGTATTGGATAGAGCATAGAAAGAGATCCATTTTGAATGGTGGTAGTCGACAGATGTTGAGGGTGTTGGATGAGTTGAGTCGACTGTTTGCCCTTGACTTGATGTCGATGGAGTCGGAGTCGGATATGTCGAGTTGATCCTACGTACTCTACTTCAAAGTCTATGTATATACAGACTGTTCGACTTAAGGCTGCATGCTGCTATAGAGAGAGAGAGAGAGAGAGAGAGAGAGAGAGAGAGAGAGAGAGAGAGAGAGAGAGAGAGAGAGAGAGAGAGAGAGAGAGAGAGAGAGAGAGAGAGAGAGAGAGAGAGAGAGAGAGAGAGAGAGAGAGAGAGAGAGAGAGGGAATATTTACATAATATATGAGTACTCAAGAGATGAATTCAGGTGAATAGGATTAAAGATTAATTCCAACACTCTCCCTTAAGCTTAACTCCTAGGATATTGAATGAAGTTTGATAAGGTTGCATAAGGCAACATGCTTTTCCATTGATTAGGGTTTTGTCAAAATGTAAACCAACATACTATCAGTATGATAGTAACTTAATTCACATCTTTGTTCAAAACTTTCTCTCTAAGAAAATAAAATTGAACTTTAATATGCTTAGTTCTAGAGTGAGTTCATGGGTTCAAAGATAGAGCGATGCAGGTCTAATTGTCGCAATAGAGTATAGTTGGTCTGAATTGAGGGAACATCAGATCTTGGAACAATCTTTTGAGCCAGATAATCTCCTTTACTATGAAGGTGGATGCGATAGCAAGTAATGATTTAATTGACTGAAGTCTTACTACTGGATTGAACATCTCAGTGTACTCACTCCCATAAGTTTGTTCATATCCTTTGACGACTAGTTGAGCTTTCCATTTGGTTGTCGAACCATCTGGATTGAGCTTCAACTTGAAGATCCACTTAGTGTCGATGATCTTTGTATCAAGAGGAGGCTCAACAAGACACCAAGTCTTGTTCTTCATCAATGAATTATACTCAACATTCATGGATGTGTGCCAATTGTCTGCATTTGAGCTCGACAATGCTTTTTCTACTGAGGCAGGTTCATCATAGTTGATGAATGCTTGAGGGATATAATGATTAGGCTCACACCAAGATAGGCTCATATCTAGCTTGTTTCATAAAATATCTCATGTTTTGGCTTGCCAATCTTGTCTAGGGAAGATCTAGGTGTGATTTTGATGCCATAGCCACATAGTTTCATGCAAATGAAGTGTATTTGAGTTTTAAGTGTAGTCTTTGAGTGATTTTCAAGTTCCTAGAAGAAATTTGTCTCAAATCTTGTTGTATATCATCTTTGGAGAGAATTAAGATCTAGATTGAAGGAGTTGACATTGCTTATGAGATAGATTCACAAGAGATTGCAAGATCTCAAATTGCATTTGGTTGGAAATCATTATTAGATCCTTTTCATATTAGTCCAAAAGCATTTGAATAAACACTTCTGGAAAGTGTAGAACACGAGTTTTGGAGAGGTTCTATTTGAATAGTAGAGACATTGAATCTAGTCACGATAATAGTAAGATTTTTCATTATGGAGGGAAACCAAAGGGTTGTAACTCGTGGAAAGAGGAAACACACTCTCTCTCTCTCTCTCTCTCTCTCTCTCTCTCTCTCTCTCTCTCTCTCTCTCTCTCTCTCTCTCTCTCTCTCTCTCTCTCTCTCTCTCTCTCTCTCTCTCTCTCTCTCTCTCTCTCTCTCTCTCTCTCTCTCTCTTATCTCATTCATGCTTATACATGGTCTCTTGGGTTCTACTATCCATTGGTGCACTATACTTATGGAAATGGTACACATCTATGATATATTAGTTTCATAGTCACCTTGTGTCAAGAATGAAATCACACATAAACCTTAGAAGGAAGGTGCCTTTCAAAAGAAAACAAAATTGTGCATAACACTGATCATGGACAACCATGGATGCATGTCCAAAAACTTCATACAACACTACCTTGAAAAAGGTAGTTAATAACAAAATTTATCAGCATTCAATTCTTGTGGATCAATTCTCTTTTAGCATTAGTACTCGCAATGCCAATACAATTATTCTAAGTCTACAATCTATATGCAAGTTGTAATCATAAAACTAGATATGTCAAATTCATATAGCTCAAGTTCTATCTAGGCCAATTTTGGCATTTTCATTTATGAACAACATACTTGCATGATACAAAGTTTATAGCAAGCCTAAAGTCAAGATGGATTACTTTTCCATTTCAACACTCCTCCTAAAAATAGTCTATATTGACTTGAACATGGATCTTGGTATTACATCACGATTGGCTCTATGCTTGATAAAGGAACCCTTGCTCAAAGGTTTGGGGAGCATATCAACAATACAAGATGATGTGTCGATGTACTCCAAGTAGATTTCCCCTCCAATGAGCTTCTCTCTCACGAAGTGATGTGCAACTTCAATATGTTTGCTCCTTGCATGGAATATTGGATTGTTGGCAAGTTCTGGGCTGAAATGTTGTCACACATGATCATAGGTAGATCATCGTCCATGATTATCTTTAGCTCCACTAGCATCCTCTTGATCCAAAGCACTTCCTTTGTTGTTGTAGTGAGTGCCTTATACTCAGCTTCACAAGATGAGAGTGATACAGTATCTTGCTTTTTGGAAAGCCAAGATATCAAGTTCCCTCTGTTAAAATTGGCAAAAGCTAACTTGATCATATCTTGTGAATACCATTATGAGTAGTACATATCATCATAAGACATGTGTGGATCCTCTTCCCACGTGTGAAATAAATGCATTTATCACTTAGATGAGTCATATAGGTTGTACATACCATTTCATTTGAGATCTAGTGGCTAAAATGGCCAAAATCTAGTTTTCTAGCTATATGCGTCTTGGCATCATTTTATTGGTAGGAAAAGCTATTTCACATGGATAGGAGTGATCTCACACGTGCCAAGGACTGCTCATATGTGTTAAAACATCAGTAGTAGATGAGATCCAACTTGTAGTAGATATTTGTGCAAGTCCCTATAAATTAGGAAAATTGCCTAAAATCAAGGAAGGTGGCTATAAGTTAGGAAACTTGGTCCATGTGCCATATTGATGATTATTGGTGGATTCCGCAAATGCAGATAAAAGCAAAATCCATCGCGATATCATTCTCGATAAATTTGGTGTATTCACCAAATAATTGATATCATAATGATCAATACAAAACGTAAATGCATAACTAATGAGATAATGTCGATTTTTTTTAACTGAATAAATCATGCCTAACGTTTTTCTTTTGGTTGCTGAATAATTGGCTAAAAGCATGGTTTGGTGGTACAACATGGACTGTCAAGGACACTACCTTTCTTGGGTAGAAATACACTACCTTTTTATTGGAGGAGATAGAGTAGGCCCACCACTTGCCCCCTAATACTCCAAGAGGGTAGGCCCATCATTACTAGGGACGCCGTCATTGCATTAACTCGTGGGTAGCATCTATCAAGCTCCCTCCCAAATCCCCCAAAAACTACCAAAAGGTACAATGAAAAATGGGTTCTTTTTTTGTACCACCAAATCTTTTAGCGAATTCTTCTCAAAAGCTGATAACTGTCTTCCCGCATAATAAATTGGGTAGTCTCTTTTCATGTCATCTTTCTGACTTAACACACTTCTGGTAGCAAAAGAAGATGTGTCTGCATACACATGGAATTTCCAATCCCAATCAGGTGGTCTTAAAATTGGAGCTGATTTCAATTTATCTTTTAAAAGCTCAAATGTCCTTTGGTAGCCTTCCTCCCAATTGTATTCAGTATCTAACACACACATATTTTCTCTGTTTTCTTTTTCGGTACAATGAAAATGGGTAAAACTCATTCACTGTTTAACACGGGATAAATAATCCCCACCTTGAGGTACTATATCGGTTTAATCGATACTGCCTTTGGCAAACTAAAAAAGCTTATGGTTTTAGATCAATTCAATGTTTGCCAATTTTTTTGGAATACTTTTTAAATCTGTTAGACTCCATGCAAAGACCTCTGCATGATATAGAATCATTTTATATTTTGATAAATGTGAACATATATTTACTTGTTTGCCTAACCCAATGGAAATCTTGTGAATTTCATCAATATTGATCATTCTCATTGTTGAATTGACTTCACTCTTCTTATAAATTTTCTGAGCTTGGTTATCCTTATGCTCTGGTTCATCTTCCTCAATCTCGTAACACTCTAAATATTGAATATCGATATAATTAGACGTGTTTATCAGACGAAGAAGAAAAAACTCTACATCAAAGGTATAACTTGTATCTGACTGAGCTTCTCCTTTGTACTTATCCTTCGACCATTTCAAATGGATTTCTTTATTGGATTCCTTGATTGAAAATTGAAATTTCTTCTTTTTGTTTTTGGTGAAACAAATTATTTTCAAGAAGCTGTTTGAAAGTTATACTTGGTTGCAAATTTCTATTATCTTCCATAATGTCATAACTAGTTCGAGAAGTAAAAGGCTTGTCCACTTTATCTTTTGAAAGAATTTCACTAATTGTAGGTTCCTCAAATGAAACCTTTTTCTTTGGTTGATTCAATTCCTTTGAAAGGAGTGTTTCAACCTCCTTAGTTATATCGAGGCAAAGTATTTTTTATCCTTTCGATCATAAATATGATCGTCTTTTATATCATCTTGGGTAAGGGATTTATTAGCCCTTTCCTTTACAGGCAAGGCTGATTTATGTTGTTTATCTTTCCTTGTCTTCTTCTTTGACTTTGAAACATGTCAAGTCTGGCTTTGCCTATTTTTTTAAGCTTCACTTCTAGTAGATACTTTGCTAACTTGAAGATCAAGGTCACTTGGCCAGGTAAAATCTTCCATGCATATTTCGATTTTTTGTACCACTTCATCTTTAGTCTGACCTTCCTTGTTGGTATCAAGTTTGACATACTTAACCAACACCTTTTTAATTGGTGGTTTAGAAAATTCTAATGTGATATGTCCTTCTCCTTGACAATTTCCACATAATGGTACATAACCAATTTGTCATTTTGGTTAAGGACATTCTGTTGAATAATGCCTTGGTGCCTCGCAATCAAAACAAGTAGCATTATTTCTACCCCTCAGATTAGTAGATTTCTGTTGAGTCGGTACGTACTTTTGTACTGGAACAAATTTTCTTGGTTGAGCTTTAGAATTAAAATTGCTCCTTACTGATTATTGTTCTTTACATTCTGAACTTGGACTTCATACACAGGTTCATTTGTTTTGAGCTCCATCAGATGTACCAATTCATCATCTGAAATTTCTTCTTCAACTTTGTTATGTCCATGTCCTATATAAGGGAATCAGAATAATTCATGATGTGGATAGCCGGTCACTCCAGTTGTATGTGGTTATTAGTTATGTTACATCATTCCAGACTTGGTCGTATCAAGTAATTAATAATCATATGAGGGCCCAGACTTATAATTGGACATAGGAGTACTTGCATGGTGAATGAATGCTTTAATGCAAGAATAATCAATACCTTAATATAGGTTGCATGGGGATCCTAAGGAGAATATTCTCTCTTGGAGAGAATACATATCATGGAAACTCGCCCATCTCCCTATTGGAATTTCAGATTCTTGAGCCAGGTTTCCTCTCCTGTCTTGTATTCATTCACTGTGGCTTGGGGGTGAAGGGTTAGGGTATTGACTGTTAGAAAGCAATGATAAACTTACGGTTTATTGTTTACGTTATTGTTGCCAGCTGTAATTAGTTGTAGACTAGTTTAGTAGTCACCTCCTAGTTCTCTCTCTCTCTCTCTCTCTCTCTCTCTCTCTCTCTCTCTCTCTCTCTCTCTCTCTCTCTCTCTCTCTCTCTCTCTCTCTCTCTCTCAGGGTTACTTTTGTACACATGATTCTCAGTTAGTGTAATACAGTGTGATGGTGTGTTCTTCCTCTTTCTCTTGGTGATTGCTTATGGTGATTTATTGATAGTGCTCATCAGATTATTGACATGGTATCAGAGCTTGATAGTCCTACCTGCCTGATCAGTGGATACCGCTTGTCACAGGCTCCACAATGAAGTGAGAAAGTCCTTCACAGGAGGTGAAAGCTTGGAGAGGCAAAAGTTGGAAGAAATCCTTCCTTGGTGCATTTTGCAGGTTTTGGAGCTTAGAATCATCAGTGGGGAACGAAGACACAGTCTTGGAGGCATCAAAAAGGCCAAGGTAGTATCAGACAGATTGAAAATCTGTTGAATGGGGAGATTTTTATAATACTTCCCAGTTTTTTGTTGAACAGTGCAAGATTTCAAGAAGTTTCAATCAAAAACTTGTTCAATCAACTTGTGGGGAATTGCAAATCACACTAGACTGTATCTAGTACTGCCATTCATAGTTATGAGGCATTTAGGAACTGAAAAACTGTGATTTCATTGAGTTTTAGCCTACTTTTGTGATTTTGTGTGAAACTTGTGCAAGCAAGTAGAATAGGCTGAAAAACTCAGTATTTTACATCATTTGCAGTGAGAGTAGTGTTGGGAGGTAGCCAACTGCAAAAAGAGTTGGATTCATAGCTCATTACATAAAAAATCGTTGATTTTGGTGGAGATTTGAGTGAAAAACAGAATTTTTTGGCAAGAAAACAATATTCTGTAGGTTTGTTGGTTGTATTCTGTTGTAAAAAAAGTGTTGGACAACCCTGAAATGTCGTACACAGCTCGAAATGCCAGTTCAAGGGCATGAAACGCCATCCAGGAGGCCTTAAACGTCCTGCAGGTGCCCAAAACGTCAACCAAACTATCCGAAACGCTGCTTTTCTGACCCGAAACGCCAGATTTAAGGGCGAAATGCCAGTCATGCAGCCTGAAACGCGCGAGGGGAGAGTCCACTGGTCACGCGCCGAACTGCTTTAAAACACCTAGCGTCTCCAGGGGTGGGTCCCCTTGCAAACGCAGATGAGTAAGAGCTCATGATCAAATGAATGCCACGTGTCAAAGAAGAAGGGAAAGTTGACCTGAATTACAGACCTTTCACAAATCCGACAGCTAGAAATTTTCTGAAGTTTTTTCTCACTTTTTTTCAACTTCAAATGAAATCCTGAAAGGGCCCTTAACTTTGGTATTGGGCCACTTTTGTTTAAGGCCTATCCATTGGTGGTTTTTTGAAGATAAGTAGAAAACAGAGTGATAATTTGACCTAGCTGGAGAGACTATTTTTGGGATCTGATTAGACATGAGCTATGCTGGTACAAAGGGCTACGTGCTGATATAAAAATCTATGAAATCGGAGATCTGTGCACGATGGAAAATTTTTTCAAAAGTGGCAATTTGGCAATAATTCACATTTTTTAGGCTTAAGGGCAGTTGTGAGCCATTTTAAGGCCAAAATCTTCAATTTGGCATAACTTTCAATCCATAGCTCGGATTGGAAAGTGGTTAGAGATGTCATTTGTCAATTTTGTAGCAAATTTTCCAATTTTTACGATCCGGATAAGTGCAGTTATGGAAACTCTAAGCGAGAGTGTCCTCAATGAGTCAAGCAAATTGGAAAGAGCCGGCAACTATGTAGTTTGGAAATTCAAACTGAAGAACATTCTAATGGAAAAGGGGTTATGGGAGATCGTGACAGATGAGGAGACAAGGCCAATGATTGAAGAAGATCAGCGTGCATTTGACAGGAGGAAGCACAGAATGTCATCAACTTGTCAGTCAGAGATGCTATCATTCCATACATTTCAGATTCGGAAGGACCGAAGAAAGCATGAGATACATTGAAGGCATTGTTTGAAATGACAAACACATCTCGAATACTATTTCTGAAGACGAAGATGCACACATTACGAATGGATGATGGTGCGATCACCTATTGATAAAGGAGATCTATGATCAACTAGCTGTCGTTGGAGTACAAGATTGTCAGATAGTTCAATTGACATTAGCTTGAGTGAGTCACATCAGATGTTTGTGACAAGCATTGCCACACGGGAGAATCTTCCAACCTATGAAGAGCTAGGTGGATTGCTTTTCAGAAGAGCAACGTCAAGAGAACTTGAATCATCGTAAAAGGGCCTATGATCAAGCTCTTGCAGTTAGAGGACGCGGGGGAAGATTTGGCCATGGAAGGTATCAATCGAGAGGAGGAAACTCAAGCCGGGGATCATTTTTTACTCAGTCGAATGGTCTTGCATACCTCCAAAACTAGCCAATATGCCATTTTTGTCAAAAGCTAGAGGATGTATTTTTCAAATTTTCTAGCCTCCAAGGTCTCTTTGTATTTTTTTGTCCAAAGTTGGGTGAAGCCATTGTCAACCCCTATTTCTTTGTAGGTTTCCTTCATTTTCCTTGGCCCTCCATTTGATTTCTCCTTAATTTTGCTTGATAGCGTGTACGGCCCGGTTTTTGACTCTATAGGGTTACTAACTTGGTTCGCGTATTTTGCCCATTTCCCATAACTTGCCCAATTTTTTCCATCAGGGTTTCTGCAATTTTTCAACATTGCCCACAGTTCACAGCCTTGCTTTTGTCCGATAAATTTTTTCTTTGACGATTCTTTCTCTAAAGTTGCTTTTGTCGGATGAGATCCTAGCTGATGGATCTATATGTGGTGGAATTTTCAAGTTGAATTCTTATGAGAATGCAAACCTTTGTGAAGTTGCTTTGTTATCTAAGGAGGAGTTGTGGCATAGAAGGTTGGGGCATCCTAACTTTAAATTTATGTCTTCTATGGTCAAGAAAGTGAAGGCTATTGGTCTTCCAAAATCTCTTTCCAAAGATTTCAAGCCTTGTGAGGCTTGTGCTACTGCAAAATCACATAGAAAGCCATGTCAGAAGTCTTTTATCAAGACTACTCATCCTTTGGAACTTATACACTCGGATGTTCATTTTTCCTCTTCTAAAAGTATTGGTGGTGCAACATGTTTTGTCACCTTTATTGATGACTTTACTAGATATACTTGGTTGTATCTACTTTCTTCAAAAGCTATGGTATTTGATCACTTCCTAATCTTCAAAGCTTATGTTGAGAAATAGTTTTCTTTCAAAGTTAAAGTTTTTTTTCACTAAGGAGATCTCAAAGAGAAAGATCCGAGCCTAGGAGGCTTACTTATGAAGATAGAGGCAAGCAAGAGGAAATCAACTCCACTAATTGTGCTTATTTTATTTCACATGAGGAGCCAAAGGATGTATATGATGCACTCAATTCGAAGGAATGGTATCTTGCCATGAAGGAGGAATATGATGCTTTGATGGCCAACAAGACATGGGAGCTTGTGGATCTTCCATCCAACAAGCACACCATTGGTTGCAAGTGGGTTTTTCGAGTCAAGTATAATCAAGATGGCACAATCAACAAGTACAAGGCTAGACTTTGTGCTAAGGCTTTTGCTCAAGTTTATGGACTTAATTATGAGGAGACTTTTGCTCCAGTTGCAAAGATGGTATCAATTAGAATCATAACTTCTATTGCTTGTTTTTTCAATTGGAAAGTTCCTCAACTAGATGTCTCTAATGCATTTTTAAATGGATAATCTAGAAGAAGAGATTTATATGGATCAGCCTATTGGGTTCATCCATGACAAAGACAAAGTTTGCTTGCTCTTCAAAAGTCTATATGGACTAAAGCAAGCTCCAAGGTCATGGTATTCTCGACATAACACCTTTCTTAAGTCACTAGGATTTTATTAGTTTCGATAAGGACTTTAAATCCTCTAATCTTAGTAACTATTTTCCTTTCTTGTATGTCAAGTTTTTTGATAAAGATATTGTCATCCTTCTTATTTATGTTGATGATATCATTCTAACAGGAAGTTGTATCAAGTTAGTTGAGGAAACCAAGATTGCACTTGGAAAAGAGTCCAAGATGCAAGATCTTGGAAAAATTCACTACATACTAGGATTAGAGATTGACTTTCTTAAAGATAAAGCTTTTGTATGCCCCAAGTATGCTCTTTCAATGTTAAAAAAAATTCAATATGTTAGATTGTAAGAGTATAGAAACTCCTATGGAGCAAAATGTAAAAGACCCTAACAAAGGTGATGAAAGATCCTTTGTGGACATCACACTTTTTAGGAGTCTTATAGGCTCCTTAATTTGGCTCACAATAACTAGACCTGACATAATTTGTCATAAGTTGAGCTAGGCTATGCAAAATCCTACTATTTATCATTGGAAAATGGCCAAGAGAGTGCTTAGATATATATCTTCAACTTTTGATTATGGTTTATTGTATAAAAGTGAAGATCTTTCTATTGTTGGTTATTCTGACTCGAATTTTGCAAGTGATAGAGCAGATCAAAAATATACAAGTGCTTATGTCATATATCTTGGAGGGTGTGAAAGTACAGAACAAAGGACCAAAAATGGATCCAAATCAGATCCACAAGTGTGATTGGGTGTTAGATTAGATTGATCTACCAATCTACACAAGATTAGATAGCACTAGATCAAATCTACATCAACAAATCTAACAAGAACAATCAAATATGATCAAAACTTGTACTTGCTGGTTTCACACGTGTGAAGACCTGTCAGAGTACGGACTACCAGCAAATTAGAAACCATTAGAAGCATAAAATCACAAGACAAATGGAGAGATTACTCAAGAAATGCACCAAAACCAAGATTTAGCTTTCTTGTCAATTATGGCCAAATGAGCCACCATATATACACCAGAGTTGATGCTTACTCAGCTTATTTGGCACGTGTGAGAGTGCCTACTCATCAAGTTAAACTTCAACAATATAATAGAATTCTGATAAACCTTAGGACAAAAAAAATCGGTTTATGATAAACTTCCGGATGAGGAGGTGAAGAATTCATGGTTTGCGGATGTCATTGAATACTTACAGACACTATAGTAGCCAGTAAGAATGACAAGAGAGGAGAAAAATGTTTTTAATATCGAGTTGCTCCTTATACCATAATCTCAGGAATATTATATAAAATGGACAATGATGAAGAACCCAGGAGATGTTTGGAAAAACACCAAATATAGCAAGTTATTTAATCTTTTTATGTAGGAGATGTCGGAGGCCATTTTGCAATGAAGAATATGGTCAAGAAAATTCTGAATGGAAAATGTCAGTGGCCAACAATGTGTAAAGATGTTCGTAAGTTCATTTTGAATTGTGATCCATGCCAAAGAGTTGGTAAACCAACAACTTTCAGTAATTGGCCTTTAGTTCCGATTTTACATTTAGCACCATTTGAAAAATGGGTATCGATTTTGTGGAGACAATTAAACTAGCTACAAGACATTAAAAAGATCGATATATATTGATAGCCACGCATTACTGTACAAAAATGGTGGAAGCTGAAGTGACAAAATGAAATGATACTTTTCACAATATATGACCTTTACTCTTCATTTGAAATTCGAAATAGGTTGATTCGTGTTGTGTTTTAACAAACATAAAACGTTGAATTGCCTTCAAACATCTTTAAATTTAGAACTCAACATCACATATTCACCATCACATGTCCAACATCACATGCAAGAGTTTGGAATAAATATTTACAATATTTTTAAGTCATTGTGTAATGCTTGTGCCATTTGCAAATCTTTTTGGCATTTGAGTAATAAAATTTCTTCTTTTGCTCGTGTGTATTTGCTGTGAAAGATTCAACTAGTTTCATCACATTTTGCAATATCTCCATATTTGGCATATTGAGGCCAAAACTTGTTTTAGACTTAGAGGTTGACTTTTCAAAGTTCATTAGTCTAAATTTCATTTAAATAAACACTTTTTGAAATTGTGGGAAAGATAGAATGCGAGTTTGTGTAGATTCAATTTGAATAAGTTGGGTACATTGAATCTAGACCCAAAATTGGTAGGGTTAGCATTTTGGTGGGAAAGCCAAGTGGCCAAATAGGGTTTGGACCTGCTATAAAAGGATGTAACTCGTGAAGAGAGTCATCTTCTCTCTTCTCTATCTCATTTCATCCTTATACATGGTTCTCTTGGGTTCTACTATCCATTGGTGCACTATCTTGGTGATTGCTTGCAATTCTATGTGTAGAATGATCTATATTTGCTATTTTTGGATCCACACGTGTGAAATACAGTAGCTTGCTGGTTTTGTACGGACAGCAACAGTACATAATCATTTCATTCAAGTTTGATCAAGTTCTATTAGTGTTTGCATCTCAAATTGTGTGTAGATGCTGATTTTTCTACATTGGTGAAATTGGTAGTGTATTTCTCTTTCTAACCAAAGAACATTCAAGTAGATTGGATCTTAAGGATCTGAAATCTTTCACATGGTATCAGAGCTTGTGTTTCAGGTTATGAAGGAGAAAATCAGATCTATCAATGATTTGGTGAAGATATCAAGTCTAGAGCATGCTAGAGAGGATTCTACACCAAAATCGGATTTCTTGCTTTTGTAGATTGGATCTTTTGTAGATCAAAACACTAAATAGGTCAATATACTTGTTCAATTCCGATTTTTGAATTCACATGCTGGATTTGGCCATTTTTTGGATCATTGGTTCAGCCTAAGTGGTGGCTTATAGATTGTATATCAAATTTTCAGCATTTGCATGTAGATTTGGAATAGTCAATTTTTTGTGATTTTGTCAAAACCCTAATTTTGATTGGATCTCTAGATAGTGAGGTTGCTGGACCTCATTTGAGTGTGTTTCAATCTTAGGAAGTGGCAAAAGTCATTAGATTGAGGATAGATCATAGGTTGATCAAGATTCCATGATTCTATGTGTTGATATACTTGGATAAGTGCTAGAAGAGAATTTGTGAGATAGTTTCAAATCTTGGTGATTTTTTTTGAAAGCATTTCTTGTTGTTCAAAGGAGTGCTTTGTGCATTGAAGCAGGTTGAAAGAGAAAATCAGGTCATTGCTACATGGCAACCTCAATTGGAGTCATGTTGGAAGCCAATGATAGGCTTACCTCAAGTAACTATTCATTATGGAAAGTGAGGATGGAGTCACTTCTTGAGATGAATGATGTTTTGGATATTGTTGTAGGTTTGGAGGAGAGACCAGCAACACAACAAGATCAATTGAGGTATGACAAGAGGGCCAAGAAGGCTCTACACATGATAAAGATGAATGCTACCAATGAACTTCTCAAGGAAGTTGGTAAGTGCACATCATCTTTGGAAGCTTGGAATTCATTGAAGAAGCTTTATGAATCCAAGTCTACTTCTAGAGTGTTGACTCTAAGAAGGCAAATCTTTTCTTGTTTGCAAAAGGATAAATAAAGTCCAAGTACTTTTGTTTTGAGAATGAAAGCATTGAATGATGAGTTAGCTTGCAAAGATGAAAGTATTAAGGAAGGAGAGCTTATTCAAGTGATTCTTAATGGCTTGTTGGATGCTCATGCTAGCATTGTTCAAAGTATTGCTATTCAAAAGACTTTGCCAAGTTTGATGGATCTTCAAGAGATCTTGATCAATGAGGAATATAGGCTTCAAGCAAGAGGTGGATCTACATCGACACTTCAAGAAGATGCTATGTTCACAAAGGGCAAATTCAAGGACAAAACCAAAAGCAAGTGGTCTAAAGGGCAAGATCAAGTGGATGCTTCTTCAAGTGGCTAAAAGAAGCATAGATCAAAGCTCAAGTGCTTCTATTGTGGCATCGAAGGACATTTTGCAAGTGAGTGCTACAAGAAGAAGAGAGATCAAGGAGACAAGCAAGGTAATCTTACTCTTGATGAGGATGGTTTGGATGTGCAAGATGAAAATGATGATGCTTTTGTGATGTCTTCATGTATGCTTGCTAATGATGGAGATCTAGATCCTTGGTGGATTGATAGTGGAGCAAGTTCACACATGACCTTTCACAAAGAGTACTTCACTTCTTTGTTGGCATATGGAGATGACAAGAGGGTGATCTACACGGCCAATGATGGTGAGTGTGCAATCAAAGGGATTGGCACAATTATTATTTCTCTCTCTACAAATAGGAATGTTCATTTGGAGGATGTCTTGTTTATTCCATCTATTACCAAGAATTTGCTTAGTGTGAGTCAAATGCTAAGTAAGGGCCTCAAGGTGGAGTTTGATGGAGATGCTTGTTTGATCAAAAGGAAGGATGTCTTGATTGGAAAAGGTAAAAGGCAAGGGAAGTTGTTCAAACTTGATGCTTGTGTTATTGCTAACCAAGTTGGATGTGTTGCAAGGGAGCAAATTTCTATTCAAGAGGTTTGGCACAAAAGGATGGGACACCTCAACTTCCAGTCATTGGAGGTAATGGCAAGGAAGAAGGTTGTGATTGGTCTTCCAAGTTCCTTAAGTAATGACAAGCATGTTTGTGAGTCTTGTGCTTTGTCTAAGTCACATAGACTACCTTATACTAGATCTATTTCTAGATCTACAAAGCCTTTTCAACTTGTACATTCGGATATTCATGGATTTACTACAATTAGCAATAGTGGAGCTAAGATGTATGTAGCATTCATTGATGATTTTAGTAGATTTTGTTGGATCTATCTACTAAAGAGCAAGGATGAAGTGTATGATGTCTTTTTCAAGTTCAAGAATGCAAGGGAGAACCAATTTTCCACAAAGATTAAGTGCTTGAGAGGTGACAATGGTGGTGAGTACATATCTAACAAGTTCAAGGTCTTTTGTGATGAGCATGGGATCAAGAGGGAGTATACAACATCAAGGACCCCACAACAAAATGGAGTGGCTGAAAGGAAGAATAGGACTTTATGTGAAAGTGCTAAAGCTATGAGGTTAAGTGCTAATCTTTACAAACCATTTTGGGATCAAGCTTTGTTGTGTGCCAATTTCTTGTGCAATAGGTGGCCGAGTGCTATTTTGGATGGAAGGACACCTTTTGAGATGCTATTCAAGAGGAGGACAAGTGTCAACTTTCTAAGAACCTTTGGATGCACATGCTATGTCAACATTACTCTTGATGATAGGACCAAGGAGGATCCATCTTCAAGAAGAGGTATTTTTGTTGGATATAGTGAGGTGAGTAAAGCCTACAAGGTTTACATTCCTTCTACTAACAAAGTAATTGTTGGTAGAGATGTCATTTTTGATGAGGGGAACATTACAAAGGTGTATTAAAGCGTGATTTATGGTAAAGTAGATGGTTCTAACATTCTTGATGTTGATGAGAAGGATTCTACTTTGGATGGTGGTGATGATGGACCTTCATCAAGTCAAAAGCCAAGGAGAACATCAAGAGAAAGACAAGTACCTTCAAGGCTCACATATGATCAAAAGGGTAAGCAAATAGTTTCTGGAAATTATGTTGCTTTCCTAACCTCTTTGGATGAGCCTACAAGTGTAGATCAGGCAAGGAAAGAAGAGGAGTGGATCCAAGCAATGGATCTTGAGTATCGATCTCTTATGAAGAGTGGAACATCTTTTGGAAGATCTTTTTGTGTACATGGAGCTATGCAAGTGGATGGATGTTATCTTGCTGTAAAATCAAGTAATGGATATGGAAAACAAATTTTGTTCAATGACTTTGATGGTCAAGTTGAAGATCAAGAGGTTGATCTCAAAGCGCTTCAACTAGTCAAAAGGGAAGGTGGCAATTTGGAGCTAGTCAAGAACATCAAAGGAGAGGTAATTGGCAAAGGTGTTATGGATCTGTTTTTGCAGCATATTGAAGACTCAAGTAAGGTCAAAGGAGCAGCAAGGAAGTGTTGTTTAAGTTTACTTTACTTGTTCTGTCTCATGTTTGACCAATCTCATGTGGATGTGTGCAAATTGTCAAGATATGGTAAAACTAGATACATTGGTGAGCATTGTTTTGATGTTGGATTTGTACTAGCATTCTTGGCTGATTTTGCTAATGGAAATGAAGCTATTGGAGGTTCATTATGTCACTCATTCATGTTCAAGTCATCAAGGTATGATGGTATCTTGAGGCAAGATGAAGATGGAGGCTCATTCATGGAGTATCATGGTGGATACAAGTCAACAAAGGACAAAGGAGGAGAAGACATGCAAGCAAAAGTTGATCACTCACATTTATTGTTTGTTTGCTGTATTTTTCCAGAGAGTTCAGAGTTTGAAGCATGGTGGAATCATCTCACTTACATTCTATTTGATTCTTCATGTTCTAGTCACATTTTTACATGTAAAATTGATGTAAGAAATAGTGAAGCATCCCAAGTGGACACTATTCTCTATATCAATTATGGTTGTTTCTATTTTGAGCATTACATGATCATTGAAAGGAGATCTATTCTTAGGAAGAAGATCATTCTTATGATGGATCAAATTTCTATTGGCAAAAACTATGCTAGGAGCATTAGAAGCTAGGAAAGTGATTTTTTGAGGTACATCATTGGAACTCGAGATTTTGGCATATTGTATGAGGGATCATCACCTAATCTTTTTGGATTTTCAGATTTGGACTATGCTGGAGATGTAATGGATAGGAAATCCATTAGTTCTTATTGTATTTACATAGGTGATGGAGCTATATCATGGATGTCAAAGAAACAAGCCACTATCTCATTGTCATCTAGTGAGGCCGAGTACAAAGCTCTTACACATTGCACAAAGGAGATGGTATGGATCAAAAGGATGATCAAGGATCTTCACTTGCTGGATTTTTCAGAGAGCCCAATAATCTTTTGTGACAATCGATCAGCCCAAAGAATGGCATCCAATCCTATCTTTCATGCTAGGAGCAAGCATATTGAGATACAATATCATTTTGTGAGGGAGCGAGTCATTGCAAAGGAGGTGGAGCTTCAACATGTGTCTTCAAGGGAATGTGTAGCTGATATCTTCAATAAAGCATTGGGAAAAGACTTGTTCATGAAGCATAGGACTTCACTTGGAGTATTATCAAAGTCTATGCTAAAACTAGTTGAAGAGGGAGTGTGAAAGATTCAACTAGTTTCATCACATTTTGCAATATTTCCATATTTGGCATATTGAGGCCAAAATTGTTTTAGACTTAGAGGTTGAATTTTCAAAGTTCATTAGTCTAAATTTCATTTGAATAGACACTTTTTGAAAGTGTGGGAAAGATAGAATGCGAGTTTGAGTAGATTCAATTTGAATAAGTTGGGTACATTGAATCTAGACCCAAAATTGGTAGGGTTAGCATTTTGGTGGGAAAGCCAAGTGGCCAAATAGGGTTTGGACCTGCTATAAAAGGATGTAACTCGTGAAGAGAGTCATCTTCTCTCTTCTCTATCTCATTTCATGCTTATACATGGTTCTCTTGGGTTCTACTATCCATTGGTGCACTATCTTGGTGATTGCTTGCAATTCTATGTGTAGAATGATCTATATTTGCTATTTTTGGATCCACACGTGTGAAATACAGTAGCTTGTTGGTTTTGTACGGACAGCAACAGTACATAATCATTTCATTCAAGTTTGATCAAGTTCTATTAGTGTTTGCATCTCAAATTGTGTGTAGATGCTGATTTTTCTACATTGGTGAAATTGGTAGTGTATTTCTCTTTCTAACCAAAGATCATTCAAGTAGATTGGATCATAAGGATCTGAAATCTTTCACATCTGCCAATAGGTAAATTTTTGAATTCCTTCTTCCTCAACAATGGTCCTATTTCATGGAATAGTTGCAAGCAAACTTCGATAGCTCTATCTTCCACTGAATCAAAGTATATCGCAGCCTCTCAAGCTACAAAGGAAGCAATATGGTTGAGAAACTTACTTTTATAAGTTTGAATCAATATGCCTGACAATTCTATTTTTTGATAGTCAAAGTGTCATTCCTTTATGAACCAACCCTAGATTTCATTCTAGGAGTAAGCGCATTGAAATTAAGTATCACTATGTCAAAAGAAAAGTTCTCGACAAAGAGGTTGACTTGCAGTACTTTCGAGAACACAAGATATGACAATGAGTATTTTTACTAAAGGATTAAGTTTGGATGCACACAAGAAATTTTGTGCTAAACTAAGTTTTAAGCTCAAAGCATTCATGGATTCAGATTAAGGGGGAGTGTTGGATTATTCTCCTGATTATGGACTAATCGATCTTTTAATTTTCATCCACTTATTATCCAGTTCTGCAGTTTTATAAATGTTTCTACATAGTCTACGGAAATACTCGGGAATCACTCAATTTTCAGGAAGCACTAGCTGGATGGATGCCAACTCACTATGACCAAATGGTCATTAAGATCTACGACCTAATAAGCTATCCTACTGGACTAGCCACATTTGCTTAGTATAAATAGCTGATCATATTTCTATTCTTAAAAATCAAGTAACAGCTCTCTCAAGCTTTCAAACTTGAATACTCTGGACCATTCTAGCTTAGTTATTTAGAGTTCATTTAGAGTTTCGCTATTGGCACTTACTACTTATCAGCAGAAGTGCAAATCAAACAGAGTTTTAGAGATAGCTTAGAGTACACGGTTTCTATCCGCAATTGTCTTGTTCTCATCATTTTGTTGAGTCAATCTATCCTTTATTGCGTTCAGTATTATGCTAGAATCTCTGTGATCTCATATTACTTTTGTCTGATAATTCAATTCTTCATTTGGCTACGTAATCACTTTAGCTATGATGATTTCAAAGTTAGTTGTTAAAAGATTGAACGTGACTCTTGTCATTATGTTTTGTTCAATATTGATAGGTGTAGTCATGCATTATGAAAGCAGGCTGCACTCATCAATGATTCAACGTTTTATGCAGCTGAGAAAGAGAGGTACTTAGGCTCCCTTTATAATGTGACGAATATAAGGCCAAATTCTACAGAAGAATCGTGGCAATATTGGATGATCATGCTGAAGAATGGAAATTTTGATGTCAAATCGAGATTGTGCCCTGCAACCTCGAGCTCCATTCAGAAACCCAAGCCACTGACAACTTTGGCAAATCTGGCTTCTTTTCCCTGCTTTGGAAGTGGCTGCATGAACCAGCCTGCTGTATTTCAATACTTTCTTGTTTGCTATAAAATCAAAGGAGGGATCATATATTGATCTAAAGATCAATGGCGATAATTTTTACATATGGAAATTCAAAATCAGAATGATTTTGAAAGAGACAGATTTATGGGATTTGTGGTTGGGGCACCCTCACCAAGAAAATCCTGACCTACTCCATAAATGGAAGATCAGATGTGGCAAGACACTTGCTTTAATTATGAAAGACCCTTACATATTTCATGTAATTATGAAAAACTCCTAAATATCTCATGTAACTTCATGTCCGTCAACCCAATAAGCCTAGGATACATTAATTGGCTTGTATGAGACATGATGTATTTTCAAGACTCTTAAAAAAGGAAAATTCTTCTTCCTTAGAATGTCAGAAGCTTTTTGTTAAAAATGCAAATACTAGCTTGATTAAAACCATATATATGTACCTTAGTTGCCCATTCCGGAACATAACGCATTCTGTTCCGAAAGTTTACCAATTTTTTTTTTTAAAATACGTTCTGTTTTAACAAAGGAATCAAAGTATTAAGGAACAAAAGCGCGATTCTTGGATTAACATGAGCTTAAGAACGTGGCTCAAACATATTTTTTTGGCTATAAATAGCTCTCGATCAGCAGTCAGACAAGATATGCATTATCTAGCGTCAGACAAGACATGGACATCGAGATAGAGGGTGAGTTTCAAATATAGCATTTTTAGTGCATAACCGAGATATGGAACACAATGTAGAAAAAAAGGGCCAATCATCTAAATATGTGCATGCAGCACAATGCAATGACAAACTAGCACATTAGCCACAGAAAGCCACGCAAAATATACGCCAGTAACTTCTTCAATTTTGTTTTTGTTTGAATTAAAGTTACGATATTCTTGTTGTTTCAGTGGAGCCAGATTTTTGTAGTGTGGATCCCGTTGTATTGTCCGTGGTGTTGGACTTGGTCGTAGAGGTGCCAATAGTATCTTTAGTACCATACTCAATCTCCGAAGTAAGTTCTAGGACCTCGGTACCATTCTTTGTGGAGGTAGCAGTATATCTAGCGTCCCTCACTGTATTACCAAGAAGAAAGAAGATCACGACCAGTTTAACACTTGTTTTTTTTTAATTTTTAAGAAATCGTTCCAACCGAGTACGTTCTAGAACGTACTGTATGGAACGTACAGTACAATCTGACCAAAAGAGACAAAACGAGTTTCTAAGCTTTATACATAGGGATTTTTCATGAGTAGATAATTTCATTTGGCAAGTTTCTATAAGTTGGGATTCCTACTAGAATCTAGAAATTTTGAAGCTGTGCAATTTGATTGGATGCTTCTAAATTAGGGGTAGACTCTAGGAGTAAGTTAAGGACTGATCACTTGGCCCTTCACATGTGTTGAATCAACTCAAACCAGTAAGAGCTTCATCACTCTTTGTGTATGCTCTTTTTTGGAGCTCATTCTACACATTGGAAATTGAAGAGTTGAAGATTATGGTGATTTTGCATACAAGCTTGTGTAGATCTCTCTTTTGCATTCAATCTTTTGGATTCAATCTATTAATTAGCATTGTAGTTTTCTCTCAGCTCTGTGCATACAATACTCTTTCAATATTATCCCTCTTGTCGATTGATTATATCCAATGAAGGTCCAAAAGTGTTAGCCGAATTTTTGTACAAAAAAAATTGGGCTATTTTTGGAAGCATTTTGATACTATATAGACAAGTGACATGTAAAATTGTGTCATTTTGATGCAAAAATAACATAAAATGCCAATAGGTAAGGGTTCCAGCCCTCTCAAAATGGGGCTAGAGAATATCGACCTTAGAATTGGCCCTTCATGGTTTAGGATGGCCTTAAAAATGGCCCATGACAATATTTTACCATTCCGGCTAAAAGCCAGTATTTACCATGTACTAACATTTCAGATAATAATGAAAAACCCAGTAACAACATTTTTAGAATCACCACTCAGTTCGGGAAAGGGAGGACTTAGTTACCAGAAACCGCAACATCAAGCACTTGTTAGAAATTTGACGAATACTAGAAATACAATGGCAAGGCCACAAAATGGAAAAGCCACAAAAAAAGTCAGTTTGGATCTTATCAAACCTTTTCTGCTTGGGCTTACACTTCAACATCTTCAATTTTATCCTATCCATTACTAAAAACCACCCAAGTTTGGAAGGATGTATACGATCTACTTGGAAAGAAAAATAGAATGCTTATAGGCTCCTTAATTTATTTGACTATAACTAGACTTCATCTTACTTATAATGTTGGAAAGCTAAGCCAATATATGCAATATCCTCTTGTGTCACATTGGAAGATGGCCAAAAGAGCCCTAAGGTATATCTCATCTACTAGGAATCTTGGCGTACTCTACAAAGGTACTAATCTTGGCTTAAGAGCCTATAGTGACTCGGATTTTGTAGGTGACAAAGTGGATCAAAATTCTACTAGTGCATTTGCTACATTCATGTGTGATGGAGTAGTATCATGGCTTTCAAAGAAGCAAGATACTATTTCATTGTCTTCAACCGAATTCGAGTATAAGGCCTTGACATCAACATTCAAGGAGGTCTTATGGCTCAAAATACTATTGGTGGAGGTTCATGCTATGGAGGTCGAGGAGGTACCTATGACCTATTGTGATAGCCAATCAACCCAATCGCTTGCAACCAATCCTATTTTTCATGCAAGGAGCAAGCATATCAAGATTGCTCATCATTTTGTACGTGAGAAGGTGCAAGCCAAAGAGATCAAACTCCAACATGTGTCTTCATCGAGTTTCTTGGCTGATTTGTTTACTAAATCCTCGCCTAAGGATTTATTTTTTATGCTAAAATCATTACTTGGAGTAATTGACAAGTGCATCATAGTTTCCAAAGCTAGATTTGAGGAGGAGTGTGAAAATTTGCCAAAATTGACAAATCTAGCTTAATAAGCCATGTAAATATGTGAAGTCGAAGATCTTAGTCAAAATGGTTCAAACCCCATTAGTACCAACGGAGAAAAAACCTATGAATTTATAAAAAGATGTTGGTCAATGAGTTGAAATGACTGAAAAACAGACAAACTATTATTGTTCTCTTGTTTGCTTCGAGCTGATTTGTTTCTTGGGTTCTGGCGACAGTCCATGGCTACATGACCCTTCTTGTGACAATCGATACACTCGATTTTCAGATTTAGCCAACACGAATTAACAGTATGTCCTCCGCGTTTGCATCTCATGCATGTCTTCTTGTCTCCACTCTGCTGTTTCGACCTTCCTTTGTTCTTCCATTTGCCTTTGCTGGTCCCTTCTGCTTACTGATCACGATCCTACTTTCGATCTGATTCCCTCTTAGGCTTGAATTGTTTCTTTGTCTTTTCCTTGTTGTTGTAGAGAGCTTGGTCAGAAGCATCATTGTGATCAAGGTGCTCTCGAGCTTCGATTTCTTCTCGAATCTCGACAATTGCCTTTTCAAGTGTCATTGTAGGATCCTTTGCTAGCAGCGTTCTGGTTGTCTGGAAGGATCTTGGTAAGGCTCTCAATAGATAAGTGAGCTGCTTCTTTGTTGACACTACATTTTTTGCTCCAAAATTGTGTAGTGAAAGATCCTTCATCTTCCTAATAAAGGAAGTGAGGTCTTTGCCATCCCACTACAGGTTTGTCAGCTGATCCTCAAGCATCCTTATTTGACTGCGTGATTTCGTTTGAAATCTTGTGAGTAGAGTATCCCACATCTCTTTTGCTTTAGAGGGTGTAGCCATGACAAAAGTCAGGCTATCCTCGATGGATGATGATAACAAGGATACTACCTTGTCATTCTTCTCCCTCCATTCGCGTAGCTCCTTGCCTGTTGTTGTAGGCATCTCCTTAGTGCCATCTACCTAGGGGAATAATCCTTCTCCCTTCAGTATTAGCAAGGTCTTAACCTTCCATGCTGGGAAGTTAGATCCTGATGAATTTAGGACTATACAGATCTTGGATTGTATGCTACTTATTGAAGCCATTGCTTTTGAATTTGTGTTCTCATTTGTTAATGATTTTTTGTTTGAATTCTTAACCTTTTGGATCTGATAGCTTTTCGGCTATGTCAGACTATGACAGAGTGGCTCTGATACCACTGATGAAAAAATGCAAGCTTAAAATTCCAGTAAAATTCTGGTAACGAACTGATAGGAGTCTCTTGAACGATTCACGAACATTTCGCGAAATTGTTTTGATCACAAATAATTTTTGCTCGAGAAGAATTCGCGATCCAATCAAGCCTTGTAACGAAATGAAACGAAATGAAATTGGACGAAAGAGAAGAATTTGCGAAAAAGATCAATCAGGCTCTGTAACGAAACGAAACGAAACGAAACAAAACGAAACTAGACAAAACGAAACGAAGCGAAACTTGAATGAGCTCTGAAATTGATTTATGCTAAAAGCCAAGTGACCGCGAAGTGAAACACGAGGCAAAAACATTCGCGAACAAAATCAGTTCGTGTGGAATTCATATATGATTGTTGGTCACTGTCGGCTATATCATTTCTACAATCCTCCAAAATGTAGACGTACACTGTTGATCTACATTATAGATTATTATAGCATTCAATACAATCAAACAATATGCGGAATTGAATAAACAAGTGAATCAGATACACGAATAGTAGCAGACAAATATTCATTCAAGATTATACAATCATCTAGAATAATATGCACATGACAGCTACAATATTATCTATTGATCTTCTGATTTCAAGCACTGTGTGACAGATCCACACAGTGCATTGGCATGAGAGAAGTACAATTCTCTCACGAATAGTGTCTCGCTTACTAGCGGACTTCTGGATATGCTGATCCTCTTACAAATTGTCTTGCTCACAGGTGGACATATATTCTACCTTTTTTTTCTATGCATCAAGTAGAAAGTATATAGTTCGCGAACTTTTTCGTGTCGTGTCGTGTAACTTTTGACATCAGAAAGATTAAACATCTACAACTAATCTTGGATTACAAGAGTGGTAGATTAGCCACGTTCTAGAGTACTTCTGCTGATGTCATGATATGTGATCAAATACTTGTACCCCATGGTACTTGGCTGATTTTGTTGGTCCTTTGTGGAGCACAAATGATTTTGTGTCACGAAACAATTTCGTGTTGTGTGTCGCAAAATTGTTTGCGAACAATTTTGTTTTGTGTGCCTCTTCTGTCAAAATCAGGATGGAAAGCTAACAAATCTTTGGCAATAAAAACATTTTGTTTCTTCATCTTCTAACTTGTCAAGAAATTGAAGTCGATGTTGTAGACTTTTTACCAAGGAGAGTCTATCTGAGCTTCAATTCGATATTTGGGAACTTCGAATTCTATCGATAAGATTAGATACATACCATAAACCAAATAGAATGGTGTCCCCTTCGTCGTAATTTTCTCTATGCTATGATAGGCCCACCAAACAGAGCGTAATTTCTTATCTTTGTCCCGACGAATGCATTGTAGTGATCTTATTTAAGATTTTGCAAGTACATCGTTTGCTCCTCTCTCCAAGCGTATTATACTCCACATAAGCTACTGGACTATGTGGACAATCAATATGAGTATGTCCTGAGAAATTGCATCTAGTACACCATAGACTTGGATTTGTTTTAAGTAACTTCTTTCACTTCTCCTTCACTTTCGAGATCTATACTTGAATATCATGCATTTTAGAAGGCAAATTTGCAATTTTCTTTTTCATATAATTGTCATATTTTTGTAGAGGCTTGATTTTTTTAGATTTCTTTTTTATTTTATCTCTTTTAATAATTCGTCTATCTTCTGTGTATCGGAGCTCGAAGAATAAGAGTCAGAACTTGAGTCAGAGTCGGAAGATGACTTATTGTCTCTAGTCGAAGAGTCAGTATTCTTTGAACTCTTCTTCTTCGGCTTTGGTATAACTCTTCTCTTCCTTGCTATTGTCGATATTTCAAAATTTTTAGCAGATTCTATGACATTGGACAATGAGTCCATCCGACCTTGGCGACAATATTGGTCCATCTTAGAAGGTAGTCCTGCCAAGTACCACTCGATTTGCATGGTACTAGATATTTAAGATTTCGTACTTTTCGAGTATATCTGCATAGAGATTATGTATCTTTCTTTCGCATAGAATTTAGACCCATGTTGAATATCCGATTTCTCGAAATTGCTTAAGGAACGTCTCCTTAAGTTGATCCCAAGTTGTGATCGCAACTCTGTCCATCTGACTACACCAAATTCTCGTCTGCTTCGGCAACAATCTAGAGAATATTTGTAATTGTCCACAACTGTTCCTTCATTATGGGAAACAACAATAGTTTGAATTGTGACATAAAACTGTCAGCATCATCCAACAACGTGCCTTTGAAATAATCATATTTGATCTTGGAAATAGGAGTGAATCTCGGTAAAGGAAGAGCTTCCATATCTGGTACAAGAATATCTAGAACAATTGTATCGAGAACAACTACATCAAGAGATCTATCAGGATTATCAACAAGATTGTTGAAATTTTTTTCAACTTCTTGATAAGAATTGAAAGATGATTTGCCACTCTGAATTGCTTCTTGAAGGTTTTTGAAAAAATCATCTTGGATAACTATCAATCGTAGTCATCAATGAACAATAGCATCGATATTCTAGATGGAGTTTGACGATAAAATCGGATTTCACTTCCAAATAGGTATTGTGACTTATTATTGAGTCAAAGACTCGGATTTGAACCCTGTACGACAGTAAGAACTGAACAAAGGATCAAAGAGCACAATTAACTCAATTCATCTACCGTGTACGACAGAAGATTGAAGAATAAAACTATGCTTTGTCAACAATTTTGTTGACAAAAGCAACGAAGGCCCATGCTCATCCCTATATTCGTTGTTCTTGTCAATAACTTTGTCAATGAAGTTGTTAACGAAGTATATCTATAGCAAACATTCTTGAATAAGCATGGGCCTTGGTTGTTTTTGTCAACAAAGTTGTTGACATAGTATATTAATGTTGAATATAAGAATGTTCAACACAGATATGCTTTGGCCAGCTCCTATGTTCAACATAGATATGCTCGGTCACTTCCTATGCTCAGCATAGATACACTTTGTCAACAACTTCAATGACAAAGTTGTTGACAAAAACAAGGATGACTCATGCTCATTACTATGCTCACAATGAGTATGGGCCTTTGTTACTACGTAGAGCATAAGAATGTTGAATAAAACTCTGCTTTGTCTTGACTATTAAAAAATAAATCACAAAAACTAAAAACTAAATACTAAATATCAAGAAATACAAAAAATAAAAAGATCAAAATAAAAAATTTAAAATATAAGCAAATTGAATTATTTTGAATTTTAAATTTAGAAAAATTAAAAAATAAAATGAGTAAAAAAATCAAAAAAATATGAATTTACGTTTAGAAAAAGATTAAAATTAAATATTAAAACTTTTTAAATTGATAAAAAATGTATTTTAAATCTAAAGATAAAAGTAGTTTAATAATTTACAAATAATTTGGAGTGTAACACACACACACACACACACACACACACACACACACACACACACACACACACACACACACACACACACACACACACACACACACACACACACACACACACACACACACACAAATTAACAAATTTTTTTTTATAGGCAGATATGAACTGAAATCTATAATGATCTTAATAGAATTCAAGTTAAATGTCTTGTTGCATTTGTGTCTTCTAAAGTTGAAGATGGGCAACTAAAATTAGTTGAAATGGAGAAATAAATTTTTTTCTAATAATTTTTTTGTTCCTTACTATTTTTTTTACACTAAGTTCAATATCTATTACTTTTTTTATATGTCAAACGAATAAATAAAAAAATTTCTAACAAAGATTTTAAATTTCAAGTCCAATTTATTTATGAAAGTTCAAAAGGCCATGGTTATGGGTTTCAATTGCTAATATTTACCAATTTTTTTTATTATTCTTAATTCTATTCACAACTATGATATATTTATTGTTTTGTGCTACACATAGTTTTATAAACATCTGAAATTGTGAAATTTTCACATTCTAATTGATTTTTTTCCCCATGTTAATCATAGTTATTTTTATTTTAAAACAATGTTTTAGTAATATTGAGAGAATTTCTTGATTTTAGAACGAATTAATTTTTCTCTATATCCTCTCTACTGCATGCTTGTGTGCTCGAACTTAAGTTCGAGCAAAGGAGCATGTGCTTGAACTTAAGTTCGAGCATCGGTCCTTGTCAAGTTTGTGCAATTGAACCTGATTTTGAGCATAAGACCTCATAAAAAAATAGGATGGGACTTGGAATTGTCCCAAAATTACTAAAACAATGTTTTAAGATGCTAAAGATAGAAATTATAACATTTTGATTGAGCAATTCAAAAGACCTAAAAGTTAGGGCCAAAAAAGAGAGAGAAATAGAAAGAGAGACACAAATATAAAATGAGATAATGATTGAAGAAAATTCACTGGAAATATATATTCCAAAGAACATTGATGATTAGCCATCTTTTTACCCCAATGATCGAAAAATAAAAAATATTTATATTTTTAATCTCGTCGAAAAATGGCAATTTCAACTCCCGGTGGAAAAATATTTTTTTCTCGGTGGGAACTTAAAAATCCCTAAAGTACATTGTGCTAACAACGACGCTCGGTTTTCCGGTAGAAAACAATAGTTTTTCGACACCCATCGAGAAAACAATACTTCCCACCGAGAATTTTTCAATTTCTCAGTGCACCAACCGATGTATTTCTGTCAATGTGAATTAGATAAATCACAACCTCTACATAGTTGGCATTCTATATGGATTTCAGATGAAAGATTATCTAAACAATGGATACACATTTGAATAGGAATCTGGCTGAATCACCTAGCACGCCGGTGTGCCAAGTGATTCAGCCATTTTTTTTTCTTTTATTAGCACGCCAGCGTGTCATATTTGGAGGCTACTTGTTTTTTTAATTTAAAATTTTTCTTATTTTGAGATTTCATTATGGGATTTTGAACTATGTGTCAAACCACACTTATTAATAAGCATTTAAGTAGTGGCATAAAAAAGGTAGCACACCATGTGTTATCTTTTTATTGACTCATGGTAGAAAAGAAACTTGCAAAACTTGCAAAAAAATTACTCGCAAAATGCCAAGCCCTGGTTATTGGATGGACACTTGGCATTGAAAGCCTATGTTTACTTCATTCCCATGCATCTTCTACTTGGAGTTGGGAGTTGCATGGACCATGGTCTATGATATACATAGAGTTCCACCCTCATTTGCACCCTCATAAAGATTGAGGGAGCATGTAGGGCACCACCCTCATCCAACGATCTAGAATCAACAATCCATAATCATCATAAAAAACTTCAAGTCTCATAGATCATTGGTGGATGAGGGTAGGATCTTGCCCGCACCCTTTGTCCAGTTGAGGGAAAAGCTCTTCCAAGATAATGCCAATTTTGGACTCACACTTGGGAAAAGGGTTGTGGCCTCCACTTACCAAAGTCCCAATGTTCTTGGTGAACCTGGATTTTCGTGACATTATTCCCTAGAAATTTGATTTCTAGTAGAATATTCTTCTTTTCCATTGGTGCATTAGTCAAAATCACAATTATAAAACAATTAAATTTTGAAAATTTCACAGAATTTATAAAATTAAAAATCATAATAACTTTAAAAAAAATAAAATAAATATCTCAATATATAGTTTTAGAATTTTTTATATCGTTTTTACTTTTGAATTTTTTTTTTATTGTGTGTACAAATTTAAGCATATAGAAAATAATCTAATAATTTGTCTTGGTAGCATTGTCATGATTTTAAATAAAGTACACTTTTTATTTAATGTAGCAACATATATGAAAAACTAGGTCACCATGTTCAAACTTGACACATCATCTGATTCATCAAATTGGTAGGTATTATTATACATCTAAAATAAATGTAAAATAGATATAGATGGATACAATGATGTGAAATTGACTCCCTTAATAAAGCACATAGATTGAAGCTATTTGAGACAAAATGTCTATGCACATTGTTGAAGTTAACAAATAAAATATGAAAATGATAACTTATAGGGTTGTCTTTTTTATGTTGTGGGTGAAGAATTCAAATCGTCAAAGATATTGTATAGTCACTTTTACTCTCATACATCCAACATATCATCAACTTGTGATGATTGCTTGTAAAAGTCCAACAAATACAATCAAGCCAATTGTTAAAATTCACATTTTATCGTTTCATTTTTAGATTCGTAGGTTTCTCAAATTTTTAAAATAAGTTCAAAGTATAGAAATCTTGTATGTATTTTATAAGGTTGGTTTGAAACTTTTTTACGAGCACTGATTACTACTTGAGACTTAAACTTGCTCAAAACTTGGGAACTGATTAATAAACACTTTTTCTTGCTCTCAACTTGGGAAACTGTGAAACTCTCCTTGCAAGTCCCATATATTATTTAGTTGGACTTGGATGGTGAGCTCTAGATGGGGATGCCAAATTATTAATAGCCCAGGGAAAAATATAGAAGAATCATAGTCACACTCTCATATGCGAGTCAAAATGTATCTAGGTTATGGATGGTGAGAAGCTGTCACACTTTCATATAGTTGTTTTGAAATAGATTTGCATTTTTAATCTTGAAAATTAATGCTGGCATAGAGCCATGGCCCACAACGAGATTGGGCTGGGTTTCAGTTTCGAAGTTAGTACCTAATCTACAAATATCTAACTTTTGTCCCTTTGACTGCCTTGTTTGACATGTGTTATATTTAGTGCAAGAAATGTGAGTTGTATAGCTATTTACTTGGATTTCACGTCATGAAGTGGGTGTGGTTAGAACCCCACCAGTTGGCCGAGGGCTAGATGCCTCAAGTATTTCCCTAGTATCTTGAATTTCTACTTTGTTCGATATGTGTTATGATTAGTCCAAGAAATGTGAGTTGTATAGCCATTTACTTGGAATTCACGTCATGAAGTGGTTAGAAGCCCACCAGTTGCCCTAGGGCCAGTCAAGATGCCTCAGGTATTTCCCTAGTGTCTTGACTTGCTCTAGGTTGGCAACTTTCAATGCGACCTAGGATGTCGTATAGGGGCAACTCCCACTTCTGTGAAATGGGGGAGAGGCTTTTTGAAGTGGCTCCACCAATCAAGGTGGAGTATTTGGGCCTTTTGCACTTAGTCCCCACTCCAATGGAAACAACCCTAAAGATTTGTTATGGTGGACCGTTGTGCGTCCCATTGGAGCAACGTATTCCACACTGCCATTGCTTTCGCAATGCTGGGGCCCTTCCATCCAATGATGGAAAGGCAAGCAAAGATGGGGAAGGAGAGAGGGTGGTAGTGGAGCACCCACCGCCACCCTTGGATGGTGTTTGCACCGTCGCTGGCATGTCGGTGATGGTGCGAAATACGATATCCCCGTCCCATTATCCTTTCCTAATTGCATTGATTGACTTTGTCCTTCTCACTACTATATGTGAATGCTTGCTACTCCAAGACACAAAGAAAAAAATAATGTTCTAACACGCTTTTTTGAACCTTTGACTCATCTTATTGGCTGCAATTATCACTTAGCACAGAGTGAATTAAATGCTCAACATGAACTTACCACATTTGCACACTTGGGTGTTGATTCTTATAAGCTATGTAACCTAGTACCAAGACAACAAGGCCTTGTTTGTTGTAACTTGACTTGGAATCTGCGATTTAACATGTTGGAATTTGTTTTTGACACAAACATTTATTCTTGTTGTTTTATGGACACTTGCATGGAATATTTTTGTTGTGACTTGTAGTAGTGTGGACGGCACATACACATATGATCTTGTGTTTAGTGCTTGCGGAATTTTTTTTTTGTACATCCCACAAAGCCTATTAAATTTCTATCTCATAGGCTTTTTAGCAACTCATGGCTTAAAAGCCTATTGGTTTTATACTTATAAGGCTCAAATGAAAAAAATGTTCTCTTGAGAAGGTTCAAATTTTTATACCCTTTTTCATGTAGATTCCAACTTTAGGTGATGCCATTATCAATATTAAAATGTGTAATTTGTTCAATTTAAACTATATTGAAATTTAACAGCAAAGTGACACTACTTATAAGGTCTTTATGGTTTAACAAGAAACTTAGAATGGCTTGCTCCTTGCTAGAACTTCATTATGGACCAAGCAAAAGATGTACTAGCCCTAGAACCAAACTAATGATTTTGTAAATCTTAAGCTACAAACATTTTAACTATTGATTTTTATGAAAATAAAAACCTGAAGTTTTGTATTTGATAGGCTTACTACCTATAAGGGGCTCAAACATGTAGGCTGTGAAAACCTACAAAATATTCCTCCGTTGGTGAATTGAAAATGATGTATGCTTTCTTCGATGGGATTATAAGTTTTTGGTAAGCCTTATGTCGTGTTATGCAAGGAAGCTATGACATATTAGTTGCAAAAACCTAAGAAACATTTCTCCTTAGGTGAATTAAAAATTTTGTATGCTTTTCTCATGGATTATAGGTTGGCCAAGCCCTTCAAGTTGTTTAGGAAAAAATAGGACTCTATTCCTTGCCAATTCTTATATAAATGGATATCCTCACTCATGAGCCTAGTGAATGTGCTTGATCACTTCGTACTGCAGGGAGTCTAGAAATTGGGAGATCTCGTCTTAAGCATTTCTCTGATTGATGATGATGGATCACAAGACTATTGGTGATGTAGAAGAAAATAATGTGGGGTTTGAAGGAAAAAATGTGGGTCTTGAAGAAAGTAATGTAATTCTTGAAGCTGGGAACAAAGACCATCACACTGAAATCGAAGCAAGAGGACTTAGAGGAAGTAATTACTGGAGAAAAGCAAGTGAGATTAAGAACCGGCTGGTGTATGGCCTCACCTCAGGCACCGTGGATGATAAGTCAGTCAGTAACGTCGGACAGAAGGGTGCTCGTGTTGCAACTCTTGATGTTTTCCGAGGGCTAACAGTTGCAGTAAGCAGCATCATCACTTCTAATGATCATAGATAATTAAACTGGTTTTGGATTGCTCTAATAACTAGGATATATACAGAGCATGTCTAACTGAATTTCCATGTAGAAGTATGAATAAAAGATTACAGCAGCTGATTATATGTTCACCATTCCATGCAATTGCGTAAATCTGCTACTTCTCGCAGCTTGTGTAAACACCTACTAATATTGTTGGCTGGAAACAGATAATGATACTAGTAGATGATGCCGGGAGTTACTGGCCGAAGATCAACCACTCTCCGTGGAACGGATGCACCCTGGCGGATCTAGTGATGCCTTTCTTTCTGTTCATAGTCGGTGTTGCCATAGCGCTTGCATTCAAGGTAAACTCTAGCATCAAGCTTGTGTAAAACTGAGAGCTAGTTAAAAATAAAAGACAGCTTCACAGTACAGTAAGGATTTCCATTATATGATCTGAAAGCTGATGATTATTGCGGTCATGTGTACCAGAGAGTGCCTAACCGGGGAGCTGCAGTGAAAAGGGTGACTGGGCGTACTCTCAAGCTGCTTTTCTGGGGAATCATACTACAAGGTACCTCTTTTATATAACTCTGGCTTCCAAATCACATCAGAAGCAACATATCAATTCAGTTATTTTTTACTTCATGTCTCTCTCAATCCGTTTCTGGGTACTATGCCGCATTCCAACGATACACAAAAATCAAAGCAGAGATGGTAGGAGTTTTAGTAGAAATTGGACTAAATTAGACAAAAGATGGTCCATTGCATGGTTTGATCATCAGCTGCACAATCAATTCATCCTGCAGGAGGGTACTCTCAGGCACCTGATGTGCTCGCCTACGGAGTGGACATGAAATTGATCCGATGGTGCGGAATTCTACAGGTGAAGAAATCCTGCTCTCCCTCTTTCCGTTTCAGTTCATTAGGATTTGATCTGCTTTTTTGTTAGATGATGTTCTTCCGAAAGAGAAGGATTCTCTAGATATTTTTTTGAAATCCTTCACATATTAAAGCCAAAGTTTGACTTACTAAATTCACCTCTCATTTGAACTCCCTTATATGAACTCATTTATGAACACAAAATATGAGCAATTCACAAAAGATTCATAACAAAAGATTCAGATCTTCCTAATCTCATTTTTACTTTTTTAATGAAGAAAACTGAGGCGCCTCATAGAACATAATCTATGGGTTTTCATTTTTTCTTTTTTTGAAATGTTTGTAAAAAAAAGTTTACTACAAAAAAATCATTAAAATAAAAGTAAAATTTGAAATTACAGCACGAAAGGTCGCCTCCTTAAGGCATTCTGCCCAAGGAAGGTCTTTTGCCCTCGGGCGGACACCCTTTTTGGGCTGAATGCCCTTGGAGGGCAACCTCCCAATCACTCCCCCATTAAAAATTTCAATATATGTGGGTGAAAATTTTCCACTTAATTCAATCTACTTAATGATGCTCTAAATTTGGTTTTCACCTCCTCTTATCTTCACCTTGGGTAAAAGTACACAAGATTTTTGCTCCACCTTTACTTCACGATTGGGGGGATGGATGTTCTAAACCTTTACAAGTGGTTTAGGTAGCTTTTGAAATCATGTCACGCCCTTGCAAATTATTGTGTCACTAGAAAGACCATTCTCCAATACCTCAAGGAATCTACATATGGGATATACATTAGGGGAACTTCGGACTCAATATGGGCCCTTTAAGAATGTAGAGAGATAACATCATTGGACTGCCCAACTTCAATTTCGGGCAGCCACTTCTGAGATAAACCAATGACACTAAAATTCAAAACGAAAAGGGTGGGAAACTTGAGGCCGTGTCCTCGCGCATATGTCATCGCGTCACGTCGTGCCTTGCCACATGCGGGAGACAGGTGGAGTGAGCACATGTGGAGGAGGAAAATAGATTGCTTCTAGTAAAAGAAGTGTAGCATCTCTCTACACCATTACGTAGATCATGAAAACCTGCACACTTTTTCTTTTTGGATCACTTCAATCTGACGCACGGTTTAAAAGTTATGGCAGTTTGAAGATTCCTACCCTACCTAATATTGGAGCCGAGCGACCAATGACCTGTTCACATTGAACATAATGCTCTGGTTGTGTAGCTGAGATATTGTAGCATCTGTTTACACGATTGCGTAGACCATGAAAAACTGCACACTTTTTCTTTTTTGATCACTTCAATCCGACACACGGTTAAAAAGTTATGGCCATCTGAAGATTCATACCCTCCTTGATATCGGAGCCGAGCGACCCATGGCCTCTTCTCATTGTGGTCTTGCAGCTCCGATATCGCAGTCACGCGACCCATGGCCTTTTCTCACTGAACATAATGCTCTGGTCGCGTGGCTGCGATATCGGAGCTGCGTGACCAGAGCATTATGTTCAGCGAGAAGAGGCCATGGGTCGCTCGGCTCCGATATCAAGGAGGGTATGAATCTTCAGATGGCCATAATTTTTTAACCGTGTGTCGGATTGAAGTGATCCAAAAAAAAAAAGTGTGCAGTTTTTCATGATCTACACAATGATTAAACAGATGCTACAATATCTCAGCCACACGACCAGAGCATTATGTTCAGTGTGAACAGGTCATTGGTCGCTCGGCTCCGATATCAGGTCGGGTATGAATTTTCAAACTACCATAACCTTTTAACCGTGCGTCAGATTGAAGTGATCCAAAAAGAAAAAAGTGTGCAATTTTTCATGATCTACATAATGGTGTAAAGAGATGCCACGCTTCTTTTACTAGAGGCATTCTATTCTCCTCCTCCACATGTGCCACTCCACCTGCCTTCCGATGGCGAGGCACGACGTGACGCGGCGACATATGTGTGAGGACATGGCCTCGGGTTTCCCACCCACTTCATTTTGAATTTTAGTGTGATTGGTTTATCTCAGAAGTGGCTGCCTGAAATTGAAGTTGGGCCGCCATCGTCACGGTCTAGCACACATGGAAACACACCATTGGGCCATGTGGACATAAAACCTTTGAAAAGTAAAAAAAAGCATCTTTACAAAAGGCCCTTTTGGATTCAAGAGTTCTCCTAATGGTAGTTGCACTTACATTGTTTGATTTTAGGATTGGGCAAGAGATGTCGACACCATAAAATGAACTTCTAGATTTGTATTTTTATACAACCAAGAACCTATCTCATGGAACAGCCGGAAGCAGACCTCAGTTGCATTATCATCAACGGAATCCGAATACATAGCTGCCACCAATGCAACCAAAGAGACGATTTGGCTAAGGCAACTGCTTGTAGACCTTAGCCTTGCACAACCACTTCCTACAACAATCTATTGTGACAATCAAAGCACAATAGTGCTATCTCTCAATCCGAGATTTCACTCTCGAAGCAAACATATAGAAATAAGGTATCATTACCTTAGAGAGAAAGTGCACAACAAGGAAGTAGAACTGGTTTTTTGCAGAACAAACTACATGGCTGCAGATTATTTCACAAAGGCTCTATCAAAGGAGCAACATCTCAGATTTAACGATATGCTAAATTTGAAGATCAAAGTTTTTCATGATCCACATTAAGGGAGAGTGTTAGATTTCTTATGCTCAATCTTAAACAAATCATTCAAGTAATGAGTAGCCTGAAAACCGAAGGCCGACTACATGTTTTCGGACCTTCACATTTTTTCCTTTAAATTTTTTTTGCCTTAACCATTTTTTAGGCACCTTCGTCTTTTTTCGCCTTTCTCATCTTTTTCGTGCCTTCGCAAAAAATGCGACACACTGGCCAGAGAGAGTACATTTCCATAGAATTCAAGGAGTTATGCAAGGCCAATGGGGTACATCAACAGTATACAACCAGCTACTCACCTCAGTCCAATGGTGTAGCTGAGCAGAAGAATCGGACACTCATCGAGAGTGCCAAGAGCATGATGGCCCATGCCTCTCTTCCAAAAAAATTATGGGCAGAAGCTGTTACTACAACTGCCTATTTGCATAATTGATCCATCACCAAAGCCTTGAATGGCAAGACACCTTATGAGGTGTGGACATGATCAAAACCATCACTCAAACATATTTGAGTATTTGGATGCATCGCTTTCGTTCAGATCCCTGAGGATCTAAGAAGAAAGCTAGATGATAAAAGCAGAAAAACGATTTTCATCGGCTATTCCCCAAACCACAAGGCATACAAGCTCTACAATTTGGACACCGATAAGGCATTCACCAGTAGAGATGTCATTTTTTTGTGGAAGACCAGTTCATCGACCACAAAGGAAAAGCTGCAGATAATTCCGATCCAAGGATCGAGCATCTAGACAATTCCGATCTAGGGATTCAACTGCTGAATAATGATGCTGACTCAAACAATGAGTCATAACCTCAACGAGTCAGCCCACATTAGAGGACCGAAGTTCAACCCAGAAGGTCGAACAGGTCCAGACAACCTCCATCCAGATTTATGGATGATCTGGTCTGCTACTTTGTGCAGTTGGTTGCATTGGTGGCAGCTATGTATTCAGATTCCGTTAATGATAATGCAACTGAGGTCTGCTTTCGACTATTCCATGAGATTGGGCCTTGGTTGTATAAAAATACAAATCCAAAAGTTGATTTTTTGGTGTCGACATCTCCTGTCCAATCCGCATCTGTGTAGGCTTGAAGGATGTTGGTAGTGTTGTTGCCTCCGTAGCAGATGCTGAGAGTTTTTGTTGTTTGGATCTCATGGAACAGTCGTAAGCAAACCTCTATCGCTTTTTCTTCTACAGAAGTAGAATACATTGCTGCTTCTCAATATATTAAAAAAGCGTTTTGGTTGAGAAATTTATTGTCAGATATTAATTTGTATCAGTACAACTCCACAATTTTATTTAGTGATAAACAAAGTGCTATTGCCTTATTGGCCAACCCTAGATTTCACTCTAGGAGTAAGCACATTGAAATCAGATATTACTACATCAGGGGCAAGGTTCTCAACAAGGAGGTGAGCTTAACGTACTGCAGAACGCAGGACATGGTTGCAGATATATTCATGAAGGCATTAAGTGTTAATGCACACAACAAGTTTTGTGCATTGCTTAGTTTGAAGATCAAGGCATTCACGGATCTAGATTAAGGGGGGGGGTGTTGGATTTATCTCCTTTACTCTCCTAAATCCCATTTTAATTTGCCTCCATTCATGCTGTATTTTTACTTATGTTGTCGCACAGTCTGCATTTTTACATGTAAAATAAGACAGGCGAAAAACATGACTGTCTAGATAAATACAAGTAAATTTCCACAGGCGAAAAAAGCAAAAAACACGATACTGTGTTTTTACACGTGATTTGTGATAGGCGAAAAAGGCGACACTACCTTACAAAATGCCGAAGGTGCTCTTACAGAAAAGTGAAGGCACCCTATAAATCAAATCTTAAGGCATTTGTCAGAGTGTCGCATTTTTCGCATCTTCACCAACGTTCATTTAAGCAAAGGTTGATGTTGCGCCCTTTCCATACAACTGTGCAAACAGATTTGACAACGACAATAGCCACCCACGATCTCCTACAGACAACACATCCACTTTGTACTTTCTTCATCTACACACCTGTAAAATTGTGTATATATATTGAATACCATTTGCGTATTCTGAAGTAGTGAGAAAATACAGAGGTGAGATAACAACATGTGTGAAAATAATAGCATCAGAGCTTATCAGAGATCGATGAAGTAGATGCCCTTGCGCATTGATTCTTCTGCATTGTCAGTAATAGGTTCATTCCTTTTCCAGATTGGATTAGCTTTGTAGAGCACGCAGTTTCGTTTGCTATTGTCTTTGCTCAACAACATTGACATGTATATTTCGCTATACTTAATCTGATAACAGCTATGTTTTGTTCTACGTTCAGATTTGTGTCAATATTGTTATGCTTTTCTACATTCTGTCTGACTCTCTTATTGCTCAATCTGGTAATCTGTTCTTAGCGAATTATTAATAGTCTAGCTGTTCGCGACTAATATTTAGTCTTGTCTTTCGCGACTAATTCACGACTGATTATCAGTCAAGCTCAGTCTAGCTCTTCGCGAATCATTCGCAACAAATAATTTGTCTAGTTGTTCGCAACAAATTATCCTGTTGATGTTTTGTTGCTAAATGTTTGGCTACGTAATCAGATCGACTGTGATTTCTATCACTAACATTCTGTTTGTTTCTGATAGGCGTAGTCATGCTTAGGGAAAGGGTGATATAGCTCATTCTGCTACGCACGAACACTTTCCGTTCGAGTTCATTTCTCGTTCGAGTTTCAAGTCCGTTTCTTTTAGAGCTATTTTAGTTTCTCACACTCACACATCATCTTTCTCCAACAAATGTACTTCATGACCTTTGTTAGTGCCTTCCATTGAGTTAAGCCTGGATTTGACAAGAACTGGCTAAGTGTACTGATCGAATATGCAAGGTTTGGTCGCATGCAAATCATTGTGTACATCAGTGAGCCGATGATGGATTGAAACGGGTAGCGCTTCATCTCCTCCTTTTCTGCCTCAATTTGAGGAGACTATTCCTTTAATAGCTTTAGTCCAGGGTCGAGTGAAAAGTCACATGGTTTGCAGTTGGCCATTCCATACTTTGCTAGCACGTTGTTGAGATATCGTTGTTGACTGATAAAGATCAGTCTGCTGGATTTTTCTTGTTGACTTTGAATTTTGAGACAATAGTAGGCTGGACCCATGTCAGTCATCTTGTATTCCTGGCCAGCATGCATTTTGTATCCTTCATCAGATTTAGATTATTACTGAATAAGAGTGTATCATCTACATAGAGAGCGATGATGATGAAGTTATCTGATACAGACTTGGAGTAGACATTCAAGTCTGCTGAGTTTGGAATAAAACCATTCTCTATCAGAAATGCATTGATCTTCTGGGCCCATAGAGCACCTTGTGGATTTTGCATACAAGATGTTGTTGCTTGTCGTTGAGTTCATATCCCTCTGACTGTGTCAGGTAGATTTCCTCTTTGATGGTTCCATTGAGGAAAGCGGTCTGGACATCCATCTGGTGGACTTCAAGATCTGTTGCAACTGCAAAGGAGAGGAGTAAGAGAATCAAAACATGTTTGATGACTGGGCTGAAGGTTTTTGAATAATCTAGATCTAGAATCTGGGAAAAGCCTTTGGCAACTAGCTTCGCCTTGTAACGATTTAGCCTTCCTTCAATGTCGTACTTCGCCTTGAATATCCATTTGCATGGAATTGGGTTTCGGTCCTTTGGCAGCTTTGTGAGTGTCCATCTTTGATTCTCCATAAGATAATCGAATTCGGTGTCCATCGATGCTTTCCACTAGTCAGCATCAGGAGTAGACATCGCCTCAGCAACGGTGTTTGGTTCTTGCACAAAGTAACAGGCCGGATCATCCATAAATTCTCGACCTGTTTGACCTTATGGGTTGAAATTCGGTCCTCTGATGTGGGTTGACTTGTTGAGGTTTTGACTCATTGTCTAAGTCAGCATCGTTATTCAGCAGTTGAATCCCTCGATCAAAATTGTCTGGATGCTTGATCCTTGGGTCGGAATTATCCGCAGCTTTCCCTTTGTGATCGATGAACTGGTCTTCCACAAAAATGATGTCTCTACTGGTGAATGTCTTTTTGGTATCCAAATTGTAGAGCTTGTATGCCTTGTGGTATGGGGAATAGCCAATGAAAATTGTTTTCCTGCCTTTATCATCTAGTTTTCTTCTTAGATTCTCAGGGATCTGAGCAAAAGCGATGCATCCAAACACTCGAATACGTTTGAGTGATGGTTTTGATCCTGTCCACACCTCATAAGGTGTCTTGCCATTCAAGGCTTTGGTGATGGATCAATTTTGCAAATAGGCAGCTATAGTAAAAGCTTCTGCCCATAATTTTTTTGGAAGAGAGGCATGGGCCATCATGCTCTTGGCACTCTTGATGAGTGTCCGATTCTTCTGCTCAGCTACACCATTGGACTGAGGTGAGTAGCTGGTTGTATATTGTTGATGTATCCCGTTGGCCTTGTAGAACTCCTTGAATTCTGTGGAGATGTACTCTCCCCTTCCATTTGTGTGTAGAGCCTTGATCTTCCTCTGGGTCTGATTTTCTGTAGACGCCTTGAACTGCTTGAATGCTTCGGATTTGTTCTTCATATAGTAGGTTGCAGTCCTTTAAGAGAAGTTGTCGGTGAAGGTCAGGAAATAGAGAGCTCCCCATGTGGAAGCAGTCTGCATTGGGCCACAAATGTTGCTATGTACAAAGTCAAGAAAGCCCTTGGATGTATGAACTGAGTCTGAACTGAAGGGACTCCTAGCATGCTTGCTGATGATACAGCCTTCGCATGTAGAAGTTGGCTTGCTGACTGAAGGTAGATCTTGTACTAGACTCTAAGCTGACATTTGTTGAATATTGCTGAAGTTAAGATGGCCAAGTTTGAAATGCCACAACATATCAGTTGATTCAGAAGTGGTTGTGTGAAAAGCTTGACTGTTAGAAGAATAGCAATGGCTGAGTTTGTAAAGATAGTCACTTCTTCTTCCGTAGGCTAGAACCTTCTGGGATTTGTCAAGAATTGTGCAGCCGTCTGTATCGAATTCGACCCTCCGACCTGAATCGGTGATTCTGCTAACTGAGAGCAGATTCTTGGTCAGATTTGGAATGTGGAGAACGTGGGACAACAACTTGACTTCACCTCTTTTAAATTCAACTCTGACTGTCCCTTCACCTTCGATTAAATGCGATGAGTTGTCTCCAAGTTGTACAACTTAAGAGTGGGTGAATGACTTATAGTCCTTGAACCAGTCGCGATGGTGAGTCATGTGTTGAGTTGCTCCGAAGTCTAGATACCATGAATCGATATCTTGTTGTTCTCCAACTTTGGTCATGAAAGCTGCTTCATCTTCATCTTCTTCTTGTTGTTGATTTGAGTGATTGGTTGTAGCACTATGTGCTTGTTGTTGGAACTGCTTCTTCTTCTCATTGTTGTACGTCAAAGTTTGGCAGTCCTTGATTTCGTGGCCAGTCCTCTTACAATATCTGTAGAAAAATTGCTGCACTGGTTGGAATGATGAAGAGCTTGAATTCGATCCTGAATTGGAATCTGGTCCATATTGCATGTTGCTCTTCTTGTCAATTAGCCTAACTTTGTAGATCTCTTGGATCTAAACTTCTGATTTTTTGAATACAGAGCTTGAGGATCCGATCTTGAGCCTGAGGAGGATGTTGATCTTCTGATCTCTTCTTGTAGGAGCAGCGAGATTACTCTTGATAGAGTGAGGTGCTCCTGGGTAGAAATTGCCAGTACCCAATTTTTGTAGGCTTCAAGTAGACTCGATAATAGAGTCATGAGTGCATCAAAATCTTCTATGACTGAGCCGGTTGCAGTCATATGCTCCATAAAATTTTTGAACGTGTTGAGGTGACTCGAAACACTGTCTACATTAGACATTCTGAGGGTGAAGAATTTCTTCCTCAGATGAAGCTTGGAAGTAACGTCTCTAATGTCGTAGAGAGTTTCTAGGATGTTCCATGCAGTCTGAGCAGCACATATGTGGCTGATCTGAGTATCTTTAATGTTGAGGGTGATTATGGCAAATGCTTTGTCATCTCTCAATCTCCACTTGGTGATGATGGCTGCATTACCTTCTGGTTTGAGCTCTGTGCCATCAACGATGTCTCATAGTTCTTTGGCTAGCAGTATAACCTTCATCTTGAATTTTCAGAGATGGTAGTTATCTCCATCGAGTTTGTCAATGAGAGATGAACTTGATGATGGATCCATTCTGGTTGAACGAGATCATTGGTAGAAACAACGACTGTCAAAATACTGTTGGCTGCGTGTTTGTTAGAAAGTCGTCTTGATAGAAACAAGATTGATAATCCACAGTAGAAATGTAGATTACTGAAATGCCTGCTCGGATACCATGTCATAAAATGGTGGGGCATGAGTGCTAGCGGAAGTTCGATGCTTTGAGCGCGGCATCTAGGAACGGAAACGCAACAGTTAGCAGCATAAATATTCAAGTAGAAGAATTCATACAGAATGCGCAATGAACGACGCTGTAGTGAGACAAAAATTGCACTCTGATTAATATCAACAATGAGTACAATAGCTTGAAGTGAGCGTGATAACGCTGGCTACAGATAATTTTGATTGAAAGAGAATTACAATTAACTCAATTAACTTTTAATTAACACTTACATAGCTTGAATCAGCTAATATATAGATTCACAAGTGTCGAGGAACAAAATATCTTACAAGCCTTTAATGCTATTTACGCCAGTGTACAAAGTTGGTAGTTGCTAACCACCTTTCGGATATTTGGTTGTCCAGCTGTTTTTAGGGTTGCTGATAAGTTGGCGACGTCGGTCAGCCAATGTAGCAAAAATGAGAAAAAGCTGAAAAAATCCTGAAGGTATCCTTAGACTGAAGGTTTGCAACTCTTGAAGGTGACCTTACACTAAAGGTATGCAAATCCCTAAGGCGCCCTTAGATTCAAGGCAACGAAGAAGGCGAAAAAGCCGAAAAAGTGCCTTACACTGAAGGCAGAGAAGAAATTCTGATTGAAAACTCTGATTGAGAGAGAAATTCAATTAACACTTACATAGCTTGATTTAGCTAATATATAGTTTTACAAGTGTCCAGAAAAATATCTTATGCCTTAACTTCCATTTACTCCAGTTTTGCATCTGTACAAAGTTGGTAACCGCCCTTAGGATATTTGTTTCTCTAGCTGTTTTAGGGTTGATGACAAGTTGGCGACGTCGGTCTGCCAATGTAGCAAAAACGCGAAAAACCCGAAAAACCCGAAGGTGCCCTTAGACTGAAGGTATGCAAATCCTGAAGGTGCCCTTAGACTTAAAGTATATAAATCCTGAAGGCACCCTTAGTGTTAAGGCTATGAAGAAGGCGAAGGTGCCTTAGACTAAAGGCAACAAAAAAGCCGAAGGTGCCTTAAAAATGGCTAAGACATTTTTCGCGAAGGGGGGAAAAGGACAAAGAAGACGAAGGTGGTCCAGAAATGGTTTCTAAGTCATTCTGGCCAGTGTGTCGCATTTTTTGCGAAGGCACGATCAAGGTGAGAAAGGTGGAAAAAGGCGAAGGTGCCTAAAAAATGGTTAAGGCAAAAAAAAATCTAACAAAAAAATGTGAAGGTCCGAAAAAATGTAGTCGGCCTTCAGGATGCTCATTACTTGAACGATTTGTTTAAGGCTGAGCATAAGAAATGTAACACTTACTAGTCTAGTTTTAGGCTTTTTTTTTTGTTCCATTGGGTTTATAACTTTTTTCTTAAAAAATTAAATTTCTACTTTTTAGTTTTTTTTATTGTATATTGTGTTTGATAAATTTTTTTTTGATAGTATAGATAAATCTTTTTTGCTTTGAATAAGTGCCACGCTAGTCTCATTCAAACTTTATTTAAGAATGTTTATTCTTTGCTGCCTCAAGCATGCATGCATATTTGGACATTAGCCCACAACCTGAATTTGGATATTATATAGGAATGTTTACTCTTGCATGTGGTATCAATTAGGAAGAAGATCTCTTCACCATAATTACAAAAAATCTACCCACACATAGTGAGTTTGTGTATAGTGCTCGAGTTGGGCTCGTCCACCCAAGTTTGATTCTCAATGATCCCACAAGTTTAGCCCATAAATGTATCCAAGTTTCAACTCTTCAACTTATATACTCTATTGTACTTAAGCAGAAAACACATGACTCACCATAGTTGCATGAGATTGCAAGCCATTACATGTCATAGTCTTGTCTTGAGACATGCACATATCAAACATAGAAATATATGCATCTCTATTACAAGGCCCATCATGGGACATTTATGAGTTTAACTCTATGTTTCTCACTCTCCCTTAAAGTTTACTATACTTTAACAACTGAAAGCTTACATCTTAAACTTTAGGAAAAAGTTTTGAAAAAATGAATCAATCCTTTCCAACATGGAAAACACCATTATCCCAATTTGCATCCACATATCCTTGCAATACAAGTGCTTTTAAACAATAAACCATGTTGTAAAGTGCCTGTAACATAAAAAAAAAAAATCATGCATTTGTCTTTCTCCTATATTTTAATTTATCATTTTGTGGTTTTTTCATATTGTAAATGTGGCCTTTCAACTTGCAATCCATCCATCTTCTAGCAATTTCACCTTTAAGAAGATTATCATCTGATGGTATCCTAACAAATTCATCACCCTATTGTTATTGCTTTTCCTCATGATGATTCTCATATCAATTTGCTTCATTAAAAACGTTATCACAGTTTAGAAAGTTTTTTTTTGTCAAATGATCAAAGCACTTATACACTTTTGTTCTTTCATCATAGCCTAAGAAAATGCACCTACTAGATTTGCACCTATTTTGCTCCTCTCTTTTTTAAGTAATTGAGCACAGGCCCTACAACCAAATATTTGTAAGTAATTTACCTTTGATTTGCTGCCATAAAAGGTCTCTATGAATGTCATGTTTGGCATGCTAGTGGTGGGACTCCATAACTGAAGATATGTCTTAGTGTTGCATGTCTTTGCCCAAAAAAAATCAGGCAATTCCTTACGATTAACCATTAAAGTTTCAAATTTCACAATCCCCATTTTGTTGAGGTGTATAAGATTGTGAGAACCATCATTTCATACCATGCTCTTCGTAAAAACCTACAAAAAATTATATTTTCCTTCACTATCACATTGTATGACTTTAATCCTTTTTTACGTCTAATTCTTTACCATTGCCTTGAATTGTGTGAAGCAAGTGAATGCTTTTGACTCCTTTTTTTAAGAAATAAACCCATCTCTTTCATGACTTATTATCTATGAATTCCATAAAATAGTAATATCCACCAACATACATGGTCTTCATGGGTACACATCAATTATGAGTATTAATCGATTCTTTTTGGCTCTCTTAGAACCATTTGCCTATGACACTTTGGCAACATTCTCTAAGGGGGTAAAATCCATGAGCCATCCTCCATTGCCCATCATGTGCCTATGTTGTGTATGAGTCAATGTACCATCTTTGGTCACTTTTGTATGAAGAAGTGTCAAAAGGAGTTGAAAGGAAAATGCTTGACTATTCACCAATATTAGACTCATCCTTGTGATATCCAATATTAAATTTGGCTCCTTGCTTGTCCTTTTTGACATACCATTGCATGTCCTTAGAGGCTAGGGATTGAGCTTTTGTAGGCTTTAAACATAAAATATGGCCAGAAGCTTATTAAACATTAAACACTTCCAATTTACAAGGTAAGTGAAATATGTGGAAAGCACTTTACCCCTATGGATAAAATCACATTTCACTTTTACTTTGAGAAAAATATTTGTATGTGTAAGATTGGATATGAGCATTGTCAAGCAAAGTGGTTAATGTGCTCAATTTTCTTTGTATGGTTGCAGCGTATAGCTTTGTCATATTTTATTGTTTCACTTGTGGAGATTGCTATTTCAAATAGTGATGGATGGAAGCTCCCTGAAGGCCGTTTCGAGATATTCAAGCTTTACAAGTGGCATTGGTAAGCCAACTTTTTTAGTCTAATATGCATATGATTTTGGGTGATCTTGCAAATGGTTGTAATGAAAGAGTTTGTATCCCCTCATTTATGCACTTTGGTTGGTTAAGTTTTACTGGTACATTAGTCCAAGATTTTGTAACGATCGTTCGTTATCTAGGTAAAGAGTCTTAGAATAAAGTGCTTAGGCCAGTTGTTATCAATTAAATTACACATTGGTGTTTCTATATAATTGTTTGCAATCTCATTCTTTTGTTCCATTGCTTGATTGAATTGATGCAGGTTGGTTGCTTTTATTTGCTTTTTTGTTTATCACTCAGTGGTATATGGCTTATATGTACCTGACTGGCACTATATACCAGTGGATGGAGATGGGAAGACAAGCTACATCGTGAGCCAATTTTCCTACTAATCCTGATATGTATTGCTCTTTCAAGCAAGAAGTTGTCGAATATATATCAAATGAGTTTTAGTATATTTTTACTATAGGGGTCATTTAACGACACAACATTAATGTTCCATAGTTTATATTTTGAGGCCTTTATGCTACTTGGATTTTGTTGTATACTATGCATATTAGTAACTTAAACCAATGCCTTTCCAAGGTATTATATAATAATAACAACGAAGAGATAAAAATCTATATATTGTTCTCTTTTTGATATACTATTAAATTAGCTTAGTGACAACGAGATAAACTACCTTGGAGCCTACAAGACTGTGCAGTGTCTTTATTTGATGGGTTTGTAATGTGATTGCTCCATAATTGTTTTTTATTATTTTTCTATAGATGTGTACTCCCATTTGATTATAATAATGATTGTAGGTAAAATGCGGAGTTAAGGCACATTTTGGAGCAGCGTGTAATGCTGTAGGCTATGTTGATCGACAAGTTTGGGGAATTCACCACTTATATGGCATTCCAGAATTTAGACGAGCTCAGGTGCCTTCTATATAACTATGCATGTTGGTTTCCTATTTAATGCTCTAACTAAGAAAATATTGTATGTCTATTTTTGCTTGCAGTAGGGTCCTACTAAACTAATAAAAAGGCCTCTAATGCAAAATCTTTTGAAACAGAAAATGGCCGAGAGACCTTTTTGTTTAAAAGCTTTCAAAATTGAAAATTCGCATAGATTTTGAATGTTAAAATTTTTAATTAATTGATTACTTTTGACATGTTGTAGTTTGCAAATGTTTTAAATTTGAAATGAGTTTTCTAAAATTTGTGTACTAAAATCATGAAAAATCACAAAAAATAAAATTCATGCAATTTGTTACGATGAATAAAAAAAAGTTTAAATATGTAAATTTATAAAAAAAAAATACAATTTAAAGGATTTCAATAATTTTTTGAAAGCTTGTTTTTTATTAAGTATTGAAATTTTAGCATCTGTAAACACTATTGTAAAATGCAAAATTTCACAATAACTTGACTATTTTTTTGTAATTTGGGTCTTTTTTGTGATCAACATTAATTGTGGTTATTAAAAGAGAGGACCTTTTTAAGTCCAAAAAGGCCCTAATGCAATCAATATGATTTTTCTAGATAGAGACAACTTATTATGCAAGCCTAACTTTTTGTGCATTATAAAGTTCTCCCTACTCTCTATTGTACGAAAAATGAGTTTTTGAGTGGTTTTCAGTAGTCGTGATGGTTATTTGAAATGTTAAAATAAGCCAATTCTTTGAAAAACTATGACAAATCTGCCAAGGCAAAGTGTGACTTTGAAAAAAATTATAAACTGATAGTAAAGTTCACTCAAAAGTCAAGGTTTTGTGTCAAAACTAGTTGTGAATCTACTTCTTATCCAAAACTATCATGATTTGTTGTGAAGAGCTCGCAAGTAGCATATTTTATGTCAAATCAATCCATCAAATTGGCACAAAACATTTATCAGCAATACAAATCTTTATGGTGAACATAGGCATTGTAAACATATATAATAATCTTCACATGTTCATAAATAGGGTAGATTTATTTTGAAGGGAAAACTCACAAGAGAATAGATTACAAAATTAGGATGAATCTTTTGGAATGAATGTTTACATTTCAAATTTTCAATTCTTGAAATGCAATTTTACATTCTATACAACTATTTCTAGGATTTTAAGATTTTGATTCAGTTATGGTTTTCTTTCTTGCCTAATGCAAAGAACATGATGTGAAACTTTGTAGTCATGTAGCTTAGATTCTCCAGCTGACGGTCCAGCGCCCCCAAATGCACCTTCATGGTGTCTAGCACCATTTGAACCAGAAGGCTTTATGAGGTTAGTCATTCAATGATGACATCTTTCATCCTAAATATATTTCATGCATTTGCTTCTTGTGAACTACTTGAGAGTTGAGTTTGAAAATGTAAATCTTTTTGGAGTCAAACTTATAATAGTCAATACTACATCTTGTTAGATTGATGATTCTAGTCTCATACCTATGACAAAAAAATAAAGGAGTAGTGTTATAAGCCCTTGATGCGATGTTTGATTTAATGGGTGAATTGTTTTTACTATATCCATATTTTATAGTTGTTTTGATTTTTAATTTGTTTTCTCATTGCAGTTCAATCTCAGCTATTTTGAGTTGCATCCTTGGTTTACACTATGGACATGTCCTCATCCACTTCAAGGTTTTTGAAGACCTTAAATGCTGAATTAAGTAATCTATATATAAGCATTACAATGTTTTCATTGAAAAGAAGTATTTACTTGATGTGTTTGTGTGTGTGTGTGTGTGTGTGTGTGTGTGTGTGTGTGTGTGTGTGTGTGTGTGTGTGTGTGTGTGTGTGTGTGTGTGTGTGTGTGTGTGTGTGTGTGTGTGTGTGTGTGTGTGTGCATCTCTCTTATAGACAACAAATCTGATTAAAGTACTTTCATATTGTTCCTTCTGTAAATATAGGCTTTATGGAAATTAGAAGACAAAGTATATGGTTGAGTTCATGCTCTAACGGGTAATGTTTTTATAAATAACAGGATCATAAAAAAAGGCTGGTGCATTGGATTTCGATAGGCATTGTTCTCATTCTTTTAGGAATGACTCTCCACTTCTCAGATGGTAAGTGTGGTTTTTATAAAGTTTCACTTTATTAAAATAGTAATGGCTTGATTTATCATTCTCATTAATACCAACCATTAAAAATTTGGCCATGATGACACCCTTGTTCTTTTAGTCTAGCTAAAGTTTTTATGTGGTTTTACTTATGTATAATTATTTTACAATACTTAGGGCCTTTTAGAATCGTATTTTAAGAGCTAACAATTGAAATTTTGGGCCCATCTCTCATGCAACTTAGTAAATGATTTTGAAATTATTAAATATGTTGACATCAAAAATTTGAGCAATCTTCTCTCTCTCTCTCTCTCTCTCTCTCTCTCTCTCTCTCTCTCTCTCTCTCTCTCTCTCTCTCTCTCTCTCTAGACTCACCTCATTTATAGATATTTGTATGTATATGCACGTATATACCTAATTTTTTCTAAAAAATTTGTTAATTTGACATCAATACTTCTAGGATAAGATGAGTGCTACTCTTGACTCAAAACATCGAATTGTCAATCTTTCTAGTCATAACAACTATTCCGATCCTATTTACATCTATTTCGAGTAAGAAATAGTTATAAGGATTTTCACTACTCCATGATCCAAGCATTGATATTGAAGACTAGAATGATGCAATCTATAAGAGAGAAAAAAAACCGTGGTATAAGGATATCAACATGAAAGTTGCATGAATTTGACAAATTTTTATTAGATCATCATTTGATGATAAAGTGGGTAGAGACTATTCAAATTCTTTGAAAGTGCAATATTCATGTGTGAGATGACATTGGCTTGTAATAAGTACCTTGGATTAATGAATCGTCTCATGGTCTGAGAGGTCAATGCCTTGTGGAAAAACATATATTGGAATTTAAACCAAACTTTTATATTGTCTGTGTTGACGTTGAAGTTGTATTTGTGCCAGATATTGCAATTTGATTTTTCTCAACTGTAAAGTCGATAGCCACAACATGGAGCACTTTTTAGATTGAGAAAAGTTGTACTTACTTTGGCCTCTTGCAGGAATACCTATAAATAAACAATTGTACAGCTTCAGTTATGTATGTTTTACTGGTGGTGCAGCAGGATTGCTATTTTCTGCTTTATATATATTGGTCTCTCTCTCTCTCTCTCTCTCTCTCTCTCTCTCTCTCTCTCTCTCTCTCTCTCTCTCTCTCTCTCTCTCTCTCTCTCTCTCTCTCTCTCTCTCTCTCTCTCTCTCTCTCTCTCTCTCTCTCTCTCTCTCTCTCTCTCTCTCTCATATAGAAGTCTAATAGTTATTTCAAAAATTTCAAATCTCTCTTCTAGTTACCTTTCAACAATCAATAGAACATTATTTATTCTTAGTTAGAATACAAAGTTATGCCATTTGCTAGTATAGTCTTATCGCATTACAATGTGTCAAAAGATTGAATCAAACAATGTTATGTTTAAGACTATCTAAGAACAGGTGTCTCTTTGAAGTTTGTATGTTCCTTTTAAGTGAAAAAAAGCACTATTTAAATAGTTTTACTTTTTCCTTCCACTTCTAAACACAAACTACTCACAAAACTACCAATTTGTGTTATTGCTTTTGGTACTTACTCTTTTTCAAGCTTTTGAAGATTGAAATTGCTCTTATTGCTGTTTGCATTGATATGCATTTTATGCGTGATAAACTCATGGTGCCCATGTCATTACATTTTGTGTGAAAATAATGCAAAATCTAGCTTAATGTTTTTATATTTTGATGTACATATGTAAGTCACACATGTGTGGAACATGTTCCCATGTGTGAGTAGTAGGCCAATATGCATTAGCCACTTCATGGTTCAAAATAGCTTGTTTTTCAAAGTAATGTGAAACTAGCCAAAAGCTAGTCATGTAGAAATATGCCAAGTGCCATCATGAGGTTGGGCCAAAATCCACTCATGACTTGTACAAATCAAAATGCATGTTTAGGATAGGCAAAGACATCTATCTTGAGACCTATGAGGTGTGGAAACACATCCTAGATCGTAGGGATGCAAATTGGCAAGTAGTGCACCATAGGTCAAAATCCTCACCGCATCGACTTTTGAGGTCCTATCAGATTATGAGGTGCAAATCATGGATCCAATCAATTTTAGAGGTTACTACATGCCCAATTAAGTAGGAAATTGAGGTACCACTATATGGATGTGGAGTTTCATTGTACTTTTTGAATTTTGAGAGTTAATCAAGTTTTTATCTTGCAAACTTTTGGTCTATTCTCTCTCTACCCAAGAGCTTGGTTGTTTTCTCTCTCTACTACAGAGCTAGGTATTTGTTTGGCTCTTCCATAATGAGATTTACTTAGTTTTTTCAGGATATGCATGAAACTTGATTGACTTTGGATGATGATTACGTTTTGTGTACAAGAGCTCTTGCCTAGATCCAAATTGTGTTAGATAGCTCTTGAAAATTCGAGTTGTTCAAGAGTAATTTGGTAGTGTGCAACCTCTCATGCATGTAGGTCATGGATGATCTATTCAAGGTCCTCAAATTCAAATTTTTGACATGGATGATCCATGCATGCTTGAAGGTAGATCATCAAAAAGCAAGATTTTGTGTGAAAAATCTAGGTTTGGGAGTGTCTTGGATCCCAATTGTCATATAGCTTCAAATTGGTCAATGATTGCTAGCTTTGGTTGATTTCTTGGATCTATAGGAAGCATTTTCTGTGTGTAAAGTATAGGGCACATGTGAGTTGCATCCACTTTGGAATTTTGATCATTGAGTCCAAGTAGACATTTGATGGAAAGAGCTTGAATGTGTAGATTGAGAAGACTAAGGCACCAAGGGTCACTGATGCATCATTTTGATGTTTGCATCTAATCTTTGAGGGTAGGTAGGTGTGCCCACCTGGTGTTTTTTAGATCATTATGGCTGAATGCCCTTGATTTCAAAAGTTTTGTAAAAAAATGACGTTTCTCTTAAGCTAGTCAAGTGACAAGGAAATCTAAGACTTTGTTTGCAATCGAATCTTTTCAAATCCATTACAAATCTAAAGAGATAGAGTCATTGGTAAGTCTATTTTCAACATAGACTCTGATACCACTATTGGGAAATGAGATGTGAAATATCACGATAGTTTGAAGTGTCGAGAAACACTGTTGGACTATCATGTTCAATAGTGCTGTAGAAGACTAGTGAAAGAGGAGCACTATGTTTAGAATCATATGTCACAATAGAACCAATTGATTAATGTATGAGCCATAGCTACAAAATTCGAAGGCATCAATGACAACATTGATTTTGTACTTCTATTCAGTCGACAAGATACATAAGTAGAATAAGGAGTTTTTGATTCACAATCAGAAGTAGAAACAACAATAATTATTCACACAACTATATAGTGATCCGAAGAACACAGAGTATATTAGAATGTGCGAATGTGCGAATGTACATGAGATTGTTTTTAGGAAATCTACTTATTAGTGTACAAGCCTAGAAGAACAGTTTAGAACAAAACAATAGTGCTAGGTGACTCAACAAGTGAAGTTACTGATGTGATACATTTGATCTGGTAGGTTAATACATCCATCTAACTCTATATATGTACACAACATAGTTACTCTATCATATGTCAGCCTTGGGCTGACCATAGAAAAGTGTGCATGGACTCCCGATAGTAGTAACGACAGTTTTTAGATGTGATCTTTAGTCATTAGGTTCGAACGTCTTCCAAAGAGTGTCAAGTCGATAGTGTTGCCTGTTGACTATCAACTTGTCGAAGGGATTGTCGAGTCGAGGGATTGTTGACTATCGAAGGATTGTTGACTATTGAAATATTTGACTCTTGTGAGTGGTGACTCTTTGACATTCGTTTGGACTTACTTGGTTCACTTTGTAGAATCTCAAACGTGTCTCAAACTTGTGTGTATTTCTACAGGTTTTTCATCTATAGCAGGTTCTTGAGTAAATAACTAGGTCTAGGACTCTGTCGTGGATACCTGAGTGGAACAACTGATAATAGATACAGAGACAATTGGATCAAGTGAGGTGTAGAAGGTTTGAAGTGAAATTAAAATTCCAATAGTATTGAGAAATGTTTTCTTAAAAAGCACTTGAAACGTGAACACTTTGCTATAATTCTAGTCTTAAGCCTCTACTAGGTGAGACATATATTTTATTAAGCAGGATTAAGAAACTACCATCATCATAATGGTAATAGTAATTGCCAATAACTTTATTGGAGTAGCGTTGATTTGTAAAATACATTTATAGCATTTAACACTTGAGAGAGAGAGAGAGAGAGAGAGAGAGAGAGAGAGAGAGAGAGAGAGAGAGAGAGAGAGAGAGAGAGAGAGAGAGAGAGAGAGAGAGAGAGAGAGAGAGAGAGAGAGAGAGGGAGAACAACAAAAATATTCACACACATACACACACACACACACACACAAAGGTCTTTTTTGATAAATATGTGGGTCCTTTAGATAAAGAAAGATAATTGGATGATTTTATGTGACTGTGTTTTGTTGACTCATTTTATGTGGCTTACAAAATTTTACAGATTGATGCTTACAAAATTAGGATGCCAACTATACTTTTTGAATGGATGGGTATGAACGCAATGTTGGTCTTCGCTGGGGGTGCCCAAGGACTTTTGGGAGGCTTTGTGAATGGATTTTATTACAAATCTCAAGATAATAATTTGGTCTCTCTCTCTCTCTCTCTCTCTCTCTCTCTCTCTCTCTCTCTCTCTCTCTCTCTCTCTCTCTCTCTCTCTCTCTCTCTCTCTCTCTCTCTCTCTCTCTCTCTCTCTCTCTCTCTCTCTCTCTCTCTCATCCTTACATAGAGGCACAAATATAACATCATTTGTACGATATTTTTTTGTTGAACATAGTTCAAAACTTTGAAATAGATTTTCAATTCTAAAGTTTATGTTGTTAAAGAATTGAACCTACTGCTAAAAATTATGCAGTAACTTTTGAGCTTAGTTGTAAATTTTTTTACATTTTAAGCTATGTACAAGTAGATTCACTATGCTTCATGTATGTTTCCTTGCCATTTTATTTTCAATTTGTATTCATTATTGTGAAGTTTCTTTGCATAGTACTAGCATTATAAGCCTTGGGTGTTGAATTTAGATCTAACCAAAATAAAGAGAGAACAACAAGCAAGCTAATATTTACTAAATGTACATGAACTTGTGAGCTAGTAGTTTAATAGAGAAAGCATTATTAAGTTGATTGATAAAGAGTTGGCAAGCATTGGAAGGCTTTGATATTTTAGGAGCCCCCACTTTCTAAGACTTTAGGATGCTCAAAAGGTGGAAGTTTAAACTCATACCTTCATTCTTTTTTAGTAAATCATATATAGTAAGTAAATCCGCTTACTTAGAACATCCAAGAAAAAATCATGTAAGACTCTCTATCTATTGAGCTAATTCTAAGAGTTTACATTGTCAAGGGTCTTTGCTAATATATGTTTGTATGATGTGCAGACTCATTGGATAGAAAAGCATCTATTCATCAAAGTTTGGCATTCCGTGAGAGTTGGATTTCTTATGTATGTATTGTTTGCAGAGATCCTCTTTTGGGGTATCTTATGTGGCTTCCTTCACTACATAGGATGGTATTGGAAACTCTAGGCAATTTGTTATATTTCAAATTGTATTGAATTATGCATGTAAGTCTTCTTTGGGCTAAAAAAAGATCTATGGACCTTTTTCAAAAAAGATGGACCTTTCTTTATGCTCTTAGATGATATCAATAAAAGATAACTAGATGTTTTTGACCTAACAAATTCTTAAGTTCAATTAAAAAATAGGTTTTTTGGACATTTTTGCATTGCACATCATTGACCACTTGGATGTCATCCACTCTTCTAGTGAATGATAAATATGACAATTGTTGAGCCTCATTTGCTCAATTCACATCAAGATAATCGATGTGTTTCTATAAGGATTTGTGTTCATTTATGTTGATGTTCAAATGCTAATTGATGGGTATTGTATTTGGATTTGCATCTCGTGTATCATCAACAAGAGTGTTTATATGTTCAAAAGATTTCTAGCTCAATTATATTAATTTCGCTTGAATATGAATCAATGGATCCATTTCAAATGCACAATTATTAATGTGACTTTGATTAAGTTTGATCAAAGCAACTAAGTCTCAAACCCATAGTCAATGTGATAATAACTGAATTTGATTAGAGCAATCAAGTACAAATACAGATTTTTTTTGTTTTTATTATTTAGAATAATTTCTTACTCTATTTTTTCTTAGCATTGTAAATTTGTATATTTAGTTGTTGCAAGTGTACACACACACACACACACACACAATGTGAGAATAAGATACCTTTGATCACATTATGGTTAAAAGTTTCATTATTTTTCATCTCAGATTGTCAATCATATATAAATTACTTTATTGAGTTTGATCCATTTAGTTGTATTTTTCATTATGTTTGTGATAATATTGTTGTTACCATTTTTTGGATGCATAGATGATTGTAATGCAAAGATTTTGATCCACCTTGCATCAAAGTCAAATCAAAATTTATGAGGCTATCATCAATTTTCTAGTTTGATATTTATTGAAGTTCAAATAAGATTTTGACAACAACATTTTGATCTGAAAATTTTGAATGTTTTAGTATAAAACTAGACTTTATCTTTTAAATAGCATGAGTTCCATTGTACAATCACTTGAGTCAAGGAAAATATTGAGCTCATCATGTAGAATTATCAATGGCCTTATTCAATTGTGTCTGGTTCATTTCAGTTATGTCTCTTGCTCAAGGAAAAAATATCTTGAGCTATAATATAGCTTTTTTCTCTTAGGCTTTCTTTCTATAAACCCTACGAGAGTTACTTTCCAGTAATTTCTAAAAAATCCAAATTTTTTAACTGCAAAATTGTGAAAGAACCTTCGCACAGCCAACCCTCGCACGAGTAACTTTTGTAGACCATATCAGTAGTTAGATCTGCACCAGATCCAGCTATTGTGAAAAAATCAGGCCAATCTAGGCAAGGATCAAGAAGTTATCAAGGAAAAATCACCGTAAGAGGCCTAAAATCACACTATCGTCTCTGAATGGAAGACGAGATTCTGGGACAGATAGGTTGCACTCTGGAAGTCCGTCATAATCCTACTTGGCCCCTCTTGTGGTATCTCGATTGCCTCCAACATCATTTGTAGCCACACTACCTCAATCACCACTTTCGAGGCTGCGACATACTCAGCCTCGCAAGAGGATTGGGCTACCAAGGTTTGACTTTTGCATATCCAGCTGATTGCAGCTTTGTACACTATTGTACATCCTCCAGTAATGGACTTGTTGTCATCTTTGCAGCTCGCCCAACTCGCATCACTTGACATAGCTTGTTAAAGTCTATTAGTTCTAGTTTGTGTGACTATTTTGCGATCACTGATATGGATCTAATGCATTACTATCTAGGCAAAGAAGTATGGCAAAACTTAGACAATATAAGCTTACGCAAGCAAAATATGCTCATGAAATTCTAGAGAGATTTCATATGTCTGATTGTAAGCCATTGACTTTGCTTAGTGAAGTTACTAAGAAATTATAATGTCTTGATGAGAGTGGTCTCTCTCAACTTATTCTCTCAACACTAATCATTTGATGAGTCTTTTAAAAATAAACTGAGCTATCAATACCAATGCTTTGTTCAAAAAATAGTTCTAATTTATGATCTTTTGAGGTGCTTATGATTACTTCACATTATATAACCAAATATGGTTTTTATTTGTAAGTGCCTCATTCAAGCCAAGTGGTTGTGAAAACTATCCTCAACAATAATCCATGTCATGCATGAAACTATGCATACACTCTCTCTCTCTCTCTCTTTTATAATGACACTTTCAATTTTAGCTTTTGGTTGCTCTCAGGTTCTTGATGATTTGTATCGTATGTTGTCATACCCTTGTAAGTTTTGATTATAACTACATGTGGATTGGTGGAGAGAGCTTGAATATATCACTACTCATTCATAGTAGTGGATAAAAAAGTTGTATCATTGCAACCAAGGATTGGAAGTTAACATAGGTTTTGAGAATAAGTATTCATTTAATGTGAATGGGACTTTTCCAAGGAGGTTGTTCATATCTACCTACATGGAGTATGCACAATTTGAGCTTGATTGCAATTATTTTGATATAGAAGTCAATTAATTTTCAACATTCTAGAAATGATTTCAACATTTAAGAAATCATTTTGATATAAAAATCAAGGCAAATAGTCAAGTTTTCCAAGATAGAATGCAATTTCCTAGATTCCAGCTTTTGTGCAATTTGATTGTATGAGACTTTAGGAGGAGCCAGAAGACAATTGAATGTAATGTCCCACATGTGTGAAATAGGTGAAGTTGGTCCAAGCCTCAAGCTTTTTGTATATACTCCTTGATGGAGCTCATTTTGTAAGAATAATTTGAAGAGATCTTGAGAATTTTGCATCAAGCTAGTCTATCTCTCGATTTGCATGCATTTTGGTGGATCCAATGCTTTGATTAGTGTAAGTAAATGCTCTATGCTCTTTGTTTGTACAACAGGGTGATGTGAAGTAGATCTAGTTTTGGAGAGACGGATAAAGCTAGTGAGAATCATCTCACAGTTTGTTGTAAGACCTTCCATAGGAGTTGATAGCACATCATTATAAGATCCTATTGTGAGTGTGTAGCAACATCTTTTGCTTATCATTTGAGTTATTTTGACTTTAGATGGCTTCAATGGGTTCATTTTTGTTGGAAACAAATGAGAGATCTATGAGTTTTTTGAGTCAATTTGGAGATTTGCCAATTTTGCTTGTATTGCCTTCTCTCTCTGAATGAGCCCAAAAGTGGTATTTTCTCTCTCTACCTGAGGAGAGGAGCTTTTTGGGACTTAGATTACTTCATGAAGTCTTCCACACATGTGAAACACCTTTGAATGCATGTAGAATGGTCTTTTTGCCTTACATCTTGTCATTGATCTTGGATTTCAATCAATACGTGACTGTAGTGCATGAGCCAAGCTTAGGAGATCAATTTAACACACCTCTCATGCTTTTACTTAAAGTTTGAAGAAGAAGAAGATCAAGTGCTTTTATTGTCGCAAGAAAGGCCATTTATGCCACCAATTTCTTCAAGAAGAACAATCAACTCAAGCAAGCCAACATCTCTAATGAGAAAGAAGACTATATTGCAAGTGATGAAGAAGGCTCTCTTATGGCATCAAGCTTCTCCTCTTCCACCTTCAACAAGGATGACTCATGTTATATTGATAGTGGATCATCTTCACATATGTGTGGCTCCAAGCAACCTTTTTCATCTATTATGCCTTATGAAGGAGTCAAGAAGACCATATACATTGCAAGTGAGCATGAGTGCAATATTGAAGGAGTCGGGATTATTCCCTTGAAGCTTGCAACTTCTAAAGATCTCTTTCTCAGCAATGTTCTTTTTGTCCCAAAGCTTACAAAGAACATCTCAAGTGCTGGCCAACTTCTTGATAGTGGCCTTGATGTCAATTTCTATATCGACAATTGTGTGATCAAGAAGGATGATGAGATCCTCGCATATGGATCAAGATTTGAAGGCATCTACAAATTGGATCCAAGTGGAAGTGCAAACTCTCTTGATATATCTTATATGTCCAATATTTCAAAGGAGGATGATCACACAAGATGCACGTATTTTCTCTCTTCAAGATTTATGGTGTATGATTATTCCCTATTATTCAAAGCATATGTTGAGAAGCAATTCTCATTGAAGATCAAAGCTTTGAGGAGTATTGAAACTCTTGAAGGAATAGCACCATATGAAGTTTTATTCAAGATGAAGCCTAAGGTTGATCACCTTAGTGAACTTGGTAGTGCTTGCTTTGCACATATTCCCTTGGAAACAAGGAGGAAAGTTGATCCAAACAAAAGGTTCATGATTGGATACTCATCCATCAAGGAGGCCTTTAGTGCCTTTACACTCTCTATTTCAAAAGTGGTTGTGAATAGAGATGCCATACTGCATGAAGATTCAATCTTGGAAGTGGCCGAGATCAAGGCTTCTCAAGAAGCATCACAAGTTATCTTTTTTGAAGGCATTCAAGTTGTGATGGGGCAGAGGTGTTATGAGGAGTCTCCTCTTCATATGATTTCAAGAAGATCTTCAAGATGCATGGCTGAGTCTTTATGGCTCACCTTACATGGAAAAGAAGGGCATATTTCATGTAGTATCTACTACATCACATTTATATATTGTTCTCTTCCTTTACTTGATATGCAATCTTGCTTTACTAAATTTTTTGGATCTCAAAGTTCAAGAAAGACTATACTAGTTATGTATGATGATTATGGTATGGACATGTTTTTTTTTGTCATTATTGACTTAGATATGTTTCCAAACATTTTGAAAGCAAGATATTGTATTATCAAAAGTATACTCTTGGTTCTAGTAAGAACAAGATTGAGCTTGTTACTCACTTTTTTGAAAATCATGTTTTCACATGCTTCGAGGCAAATTGTGAGCTCCTCTTGAGATTAAGTGAAGCATCCAAAGTGGACACTTACATTCATGAGAGAGTAATCAGCCTAAAAAAGATCAAGATAGTATTTGATATCAAGATTAGATCCATCATGGATATAGTTCATTGTATGTGGACTAGTCAAGATAGAAAGCATAATCTTGATGATCATCATTTTTTCACATCTTATGATCTTGATCTCCATGACCCTTATGAGGCTTGGAAGGCTCGGATTTCTCTATTTATGGTGCAGCCATCATTCAAGTGGAGCTCTCAAATCAAAGTCCATCATCAAGCATGGAGGAAGCACATGGTCAGAGTGACATATTGGTGGAATGATCTTCAAAGTTTTTGGCAAATGATTTCTACCAAGGAAGTCTTATCATGGATATGGTGAGGGTGCTGCTATGATGGATCCCTTGGCTAATCTTCACTTCTTATGCTTACCAAAGGATCCACTCAAAAATCTTTAGAAGCTACTCAAGTGATCTAGTACCTTTCCAAGCTATTTTTTGAGGAGGAGTGTGAGAAATTGGAAAAATTCTAGCTTGGTATTCCTATGTTAGAAATTTGTGAGTGAATCTCACATGTGTGGAGGATTTTCCCACGTATGGAGAATTGTAAAATAAATTAAAAATGTTTGTTATAGGAGTCTCATAAAGTCAAGCTTCTAGGTGTCATTAGTAGATTGAGCCATTTTTGGCTTTAGAGGTCAATTAGTGAAGTACACTTGTTTTGTCATTATTAGGCCAAAAGCACGAGTGGAAAACTCAAGCTAAATAGGTTCTTTACAAGTGTCTTTAGTTAGTTTGATGTGTGACAAGTCAAAGTTCAAGAGGTCCAATAGAATTAAGAGGTGGAAGTACCATTGGTCCAATATGATTTGAGATAGGCTTGAGAATGGTCCAATAGAATGGAGAGATGGATGCATCAATGGTCCAATATGAATAAGAGGTGGCAAAAGTGTGGTCCAATCATGTTTGAGCATTGTGTTAGCTCATGGATCTATAGTATCATTGTACTTCTCATTTTGATCTAATTGATTTGGAGATTGTGTGGATTTTGAGACTAAGTGATTTTCTAGCATTCTCTCTCTACCGAGAGCTATTGTTAGTCTTCTCTCTACTCAAGGAGAGCAATTTATTTTTACTTATTTTATTTTTTGAACACTTCCCACACGTGTGTGTGAGCTTTGGAAGTGAGTAAATGCATGTAGTAGTGTGTTTTTGCCATTGAATTGAAGATTGATCTTGAATCTCAATCTAGTCTTGATCTTTGTGCATCCACACACCTTAGGAGATCACAATCACATGTTGTGGACACTCCACACGTGTGAAATTCAACATTTTCATCCAATTGTGAGTAAATTTGAGATCTTCCTTCATGACTAGTTTTTGTCTACAATTTGCTTGATGACTGCTAGTGGCATTTGGTTTTTTGTAATGATTAGAAGGATTGGAGAATTGTTGGAGGGTTTGCGGATCCCAAGGCAATCCTAACCCTAGTTAACAAGTGCGAGGGATTTGGCACTTGCATGTGTAAGTCCAACCCAATGATCACATAGTGATTTGATTAATTAGAAAGTCAATAGAAAGACTTTAGGCCTTTTTGCGGATCTTTTAATGTCGCAGGGCCTAAATGTCAAGTTCGTGAATAAAGTTGGGTTTCCCTCCAATTTGGATGGTTCCCACTCTTTTTTAAATTTGAATAATTAGGGAGGCAGAAATGGACCAATAGGATTCAGAGGCCGGGGTCCTCCTCTTTTCTATAAAAAAGGACCAACTCGAGTTCCTACACATGTTCATTCTTCATTTCAATAAAGAAGATTGGTTCTCTTGTGAAAGGGATTTATGAATGTCCTTGCTCTCTATCACTTTTCCTCCATCTCTCATGATTTTATTGTGTTTTGCTAATTATTGGATCTGATTGTTATTGGGATTGCATGTTTTTATACTTTTTATGAGAGAGAAAGGGAGAGAGAGAAAGAGTAGGCTATCTTGTTGTGGATCTAGTGGTAGTGGATGTAGTGTTAATGCTTAGGGTTAATGGATGTTAGAGCTAGATGTGAATCTTCCAATCATGTCAAAATCTGAACTATACTATCGCTCTCATGGGAACGAATCTATGCGTGACAACTAACTTCATCTCTTTGATGCTAGATTGATTAGATCTTGGATTGAGGTTAGGCAAGGAAAGAAACCCACTACAATTTGGCACCGTTGCCAGGGAGCTACACCAATTTTTCAGTTTTCAGCATGTTTGTTGGATGGTTAGCTTGTATTAGGCATCTTGTCTTGGCATGAATAGTGTTAGATCTGCATCTAGGGTTAGTTTGGGAGTGATTTTGTCTGATTTGAGTAGATTTGCTTGTTTGAAATCTAATTTAATTGTGGAACAGGGAAAGCTATTCAGATCACCAACCGTAAGATCCATTTGGATCTGAGATATTAGAAAAAACAACAAAAATCAGTCAAATTTGTCAGATTTTGGTCAAAAGGAGGCAAAAATCATCATCAGAGCTGATACTTTTTGTCCTCTTTCAAGAAAACTTTGCCGAGTTGCAACACTTTCGGTTTTGATCACAAAACCTTCAGTTTGAAAGACGAACAATCCTTCCCAGCAAATTTCCAAAAACATAAAAAAAACCATGAAAAATCACCAAAACCCTAAAAATATAAAAAAAAGAACATTTGCCCAATTCGCTATGCATAGGTGTGATTCAGATCTATCTACGGCCAGGTCGGCGAAGAATAATATCAGAAATAGAAGGTTTTCTCAGAGGATCAGTTGTCGTATTGCCATATTTTCTTCAAAAAAGTCTCTTTTTTGCAAAAATACCACTATTACTTTTGATTCTTCATCAAAACCTTTGACGAGCATCCAGATCATTCTATTTATAGTAAAATACTATTTTTGAGTTTGACGAACATTCTTCTTATCCAGATCATCAAAAATCTTGATTTTTACCCTCGTCAAACTACATAAACTGTGTTTTTTGGTGCCAAAAACCTTCGTCGGATTTGCCCTAGCTTTATCTGTGTCAGATTTTGAATCTGAGAGTTCGGCGAAGGTTATTTCCTTAGAAATTGTCAGAAAAACTTGATCAGAGAGTTTTTTTTTTTTTCCAAAATAGCACTACTGAACCATCGCCGAGCCAATCTTCACCTAGAGAACCTTCGCTAGTACTATTTTTAGGTTTTGATTTTTCAAATCAAGTCTCTGTCAAAATTTGGGTCAAATCTGATACAGTCTGGTTTGGATTTTGAGAAATTTTTCTTTTTTGAGAAGTATCGGTTGATTGAATTTCAAAATCTTTTTTACGATATAGAAATCTGATTCTTGAAAAGTGGAATAGATCTAGCTGATCTGATCTGAGAGGGTTTTAATTGAAAATCTAGATTTAATCTCATTGTCTGCTTGATTTGAATCTGTGAAGATGGCTGCCCTTGGAGCTGCTCTTGGAGGTGCTCAAGTCAATCCAATCATTGTTAGAAGAGCACCCCATTTGGATCTACCCAAATACAACGGATTAACAAATCCAATTAGATTTCTTCATATCTATGCTGAATCTTGTGAAGTCTGTGGCAAAAATTTTTCCCAAGATAAACTTAAACTTTTTTCTATGGCCTTAATAGGCGCAGTGCAAGATTGGTACTATAATCAAGATAATACTGAACGTACATATTGGGAGATTGTTAAAAGAGCCCTTATCACACGATTCAAACCTCAGAAGTTTATGGAAGACCCTTTCCTACTTTTAAGTAGAATTAAAATGAAAAAGCGAGAAATGGTTTGAGATTACATTGAATGGGTGAAATGCCTCAGATCTGAGTGCAAACCTGAGTTGATTAACGAAAATGCCATGATTATGTAGTTTTTGTCAAGTTTACCTAAAATGATCAGACGTCAGCTGAAACACCATAATGAGTATGCACTTTTGCAAAATGCTATGGATGATGCAATTCGGGAGGAGGATGAAGATTCAGATGATGAGTCGATTATCAGTATTGTTGCCTTATACAACAGGGCAGACCACTACAACATCCACCACTATTGCATCAACGAATGTCAACGCTACTGTAGAAACGATGCTCAATGAGTTCGAGAAACTTGGGAAGAACTAGCAGAAACAGATTGAAAAGTTGCAGTCACAATTTGATGAGAAGATCAAAGCATTGGAAGATTTCCATGGACAAGCGAACAAGGAACCTGAGAAGTTTGCAAAGACTTTTCCTACAAGGGAAAATTTCTGGTGTTCTATTTGTATAGGAAATCACACAGTGAATGAGTGTCTTTAATTGAAAAAACGAATGAAAATCAATGTATGCCATTTGTGCAATTCGCCTGATCATGAGACTGCTTTTTGCAACTTTAATCCTCGGATTATTTAACAATGGTATGCCCAAATGGGATATCGAGAACCACAATATGGAGGAAATTTAACAGCCAGACCTTATCTACTCTTGGATACCTGGAATGTCTAGCCTTACCTGCTCCACCAAAGCACTCCGCTCCTTCTGCCAATTTGATGGAGCCAGAACCGTACAGAAATGCTGAGCAATGGAACTATGGTAATGATCAAGAAGGTGGATCTTCAGAATAGTATGCTATTTATGTTGTCACGCAACAACAAGCACATAAAAACTCAAGCTATTGTACTCACTGTTAATATTTATCAAAGTGCAATTTTTGTCTCACTATTGTGTCATTCATTTGTGCATTCTAACTGGACCAGAGCACCACTTGGATGCTTTGCATGTGGAGAGAATCACAGAGTTGCAGAATGTCCAAATAAAGAAAAAATTGTACCATTCTGTCGTAATTGTGGTTATGGGCATTGCTATAAAGACTGTCTAGCAAGACCGAAGCCACCAATAGCTACAGCTCCTTTAAATTTGATAACAATCAAGCGAAGACCAGTAGCTCAGAATAAGCCAAGTGTACCCTTGATGGTGGCCACCAGAGCACAGAAGCAGAAAGAACCAGTAGCGAAACTAGTATCTACTGATTCTATACCGTTAACTGATGTACCAACAACATCTGGAGTCTATCCAAATCTTCATACAGAAAGAAGAAGATATCAGGATATGAGGCAATGGATTAAACATCTACAAGAAGAAGAGGAGCTTGAAGCTACTAAAGCAACAGCCGAAGTTTGTTCTTCACCATTGCAGCCACCAAGAAATTCACGTATAGATAGGAATGATCAGTTGCATCATCATGAATAACCCTCCAAGATGACTGAACCACAAACAGAACTGGTCATGAATATTTTGTCTAGTAAGATCAGCCTGTACGTATCTGATTACTCTTAAGAGAGCTTTTTAGTGGATCATACTAGGGTTCGCCATGTATTAAAGAGCTGACAATGTATGCAAGATCGACGGGCCTGATGGATATCATTGCATACATCAGAGATCTAGTTAAATCGAACTAACCAACTATCAAAATTACCATGGATATCTATGATATCTCAAATTATTCTACATAGCAAGTTAGATAAATCATCTAATAATATTGCTATACAATCAAAAAACTAATAGGTATTTGTATTTATATCGCCTATCTAATTATTTATAATAGGATATTAGAGTTTTCATCCTCTGTGTGAATCCCTAAATCTATCATCTTTATCTTTCGACAAATAGATCCCAAATTGTCAAAAGAGGCCTCCAAAAGTTGTTGGTGAATTTTGAATATCTATCACAGAATATTCTTGCACAAACCATGAAGCTTAAAAATATAATGGATAAATAAGTGAGCAACTCTAGGTCCCTTGAGGTTTTTTTACATGGAAAGAATTGGGCTTGCTTATTGAAGGTATCAATGATAAGCCTTGTTCATCCTTGTTATGTTGGCATATTAGACATGCATTTACATAATGTCTTGTGTCTCAATGCATGTTAGGCCATAAAAGAACCTTTTTCAAGCATGTCCAAAATATGGAGGATTATGGCTTTCTTGAAGAATTTTGGTTCTAATGGCCATGTGTATATATAATTTATACTCTTTTAATCAATACCCAAATTTCATGATATAGTCTTTATGGCCTTGATCTTTCTCTAAAATTTTAAAGATATGTTGGTGGAAGTTTGCATCACTAGTGAACAAATCTTTGATAGGGATAAAGTCTTTATAATAGGTTATGGATATGTGGTTAACTTTGAGTACACTTGGCTTCTTGGATAAAGTTGTTGAGGGAGAAGGTTTCTAAGGCTTTTATGGTCTTAACCAAGAAATAATTTTCTAAGAGGTAGTAAGGGCATGTACAATAGCTAAAAGCTTTGTCTCATATATTTCATATGGTATCTTGACCCCTTGAAGTCTTATACTTTTATAGGCTACGACATGGCCTTTTTGGTTAAAGACTTCTCTTAGGCAATCGGGACTTGCATCACTTCTAGAAAAGAAGGTTAATGGAGGTCAAAAATGATAATGACGGGTCCTATGGTAAGGTAGGAAACAAGTAGAGACAATCAAAGCATTGATCAATAAGTGTAATCCAACTCCACATGTGTGGAAATAAGGCTGTAGTATGGCCTGTAGACAATGTTTACAAAGTGCCAAAGCTGGGTTTCATTGGAAATCAAGAGTAATCACCATACAATGAGAGGAAACTCGAATTTCTCCTTGAGGCTCCAAAAAGTTTCTATCTTCTCACTATGGAGAATGGGAATACATAGTAAAACACACTTCCTTTGCTAAGTTAGGTGAAAATCCAGCATGTAATAAGGAAGTAGACTCCACTTTCTTGCCCTAATGTGAAAACCCTAGCCTAGATCCAAGAGTCATGCTTGGTAGGTGCATGGTAGGTACAAATCTCATCAGAAATCATGGTCTAGATCTTACAAAGTAGGAATCACTACCAAATTGACACAACCACTCCTCTTGACTCGTGGTAACCTACTTTAGGTGTGTGTGTACAAGTGGCACTTTGGCCATTACCAACAAACAATATTGACAAAATGTACAATATTCTACATGGCTAGATTTGCCAATGTAGGCAATTTTTCACAATATTCACTGGTTTGCAATCCTGCAACCTAAACTTGTGCAGCAACTCTTTGACATACTTTACCTGTGTTAAACCCACTTCATGTCCTTTTTGCCACACCTCTACTCCAAGGCAATAATGCATCAGGCTGAGATCTGTCATCTTGAATTGTTCCATGAGGTCTTTCTTGATCATGTCTATCATCTCTTGATTATTTTTTGTAATAATCAAGTCATCAACATAAAGAGCAATCAAAGCAACCATAACATCAAAGCATAAGACATATAGACTTGGATCAGAATGTGTTCTCACCATCCCCTTTGAACAAAAGTAGGCATCAATCCTGCTGTACCACACATGTGGTGCCTGTTTAAGACCATAAAGCGCTTTCTTCAAGTGACATACTTTATTTTCTTGTCCCTTCGCTACAAAGCCTTCAGGTTGATCCATGAACACTTCTTCTAACTCACCATTCAGAAAATCAGATTTCACATCCATCTGATACAAAGGCCAACCAAAATGTGAAGCTAAATCAACAAGTAGGTGTAGAGTATTCCACTTACATACTGGCGCAAAGGTCTCCTCATAGTCACTACCTTTATTTGAGCATACCCTTTAATCACCAATCTTGCCTTGTGCTTTGCTATACTACCATCTGCATGGTACTTAGTCCTGTATACCCATTTGCAACCAATGGGTTTCTTGCCAACTCTACTAAGTCCCATGTGTTGTGCTTGGCAACTGACTCCATCTCCTATCCCATGGCCTTGACCCAAATGTCATCATCCTTCGCTTCACCATAAGTTGAAGTTCTTTGCTTTGAATAATGCTAGATAAGAGAGCATAATTTACTTCATACCTTTTAGGTTGTGTATTTTCTCTTGTTGACTTTCGTAGCTCTCCTTGGCTAGATGATCCTGGAAAGTCATCCATGTCGCGGCTCTCCAACAATCTCTCAAACCACTTAGGGAGCTTCCTGTCAGGTGATCGGCTTCCTGGTGAAAATGTATCCCACGGTACATCCTTCTCCTTGCGTTTGTCACTTGCAACTTCAATCGTTCTTGCACCAAAAGGTTTGTCTCTACCTTCTTGAGGTGGAGTAGTGGTATCTTGAGATGTATCCTCATATTCATCACTTGGAAGGTCAATGAATGGATCATCATCAGGAGGTATCCTCACTATACCATCTTTCCCACTAGATGTATCTATCTTCTTAGCATCCTCATCTTCATACATCTTGGATTCATCAAAGATATAATCATGGCTTACATGGATTTTGTTTTCCACTAGATCAAAACATCTGTAGCCCTTCACACGTTCATCATATCCTAGGAATATACACTTGATAGCTTTTACATCAAGTTTACGTGTTTCTTCCTTAGGAATGTGTACAAAGGCTTTACATCCAAAGATTTGCAAGTGGTTCACCTTTGGCTTCTTCTTCGTGAATGCTTCTTTAGGTGTTATCTTTGGTATGGCAATGGTAGGACTTCTATTTTGAAGATAGACTGCCGTATTGCATGCTTCTGACCAAAACTCTTTTGGTAGTTTCAACGTAGCTAGCATAGATCTGGCACTTTACACAATCGTACGATTCTTACACTCAGCTACACCATTGAGAGCAGGGGTATGAGCTTGCGTAAATTGTCTTTTAGTCCCACATTGATCACAAAGATCATTGAAGTCATTAGACTTGTACTCACCTCCACTATCTGATCTTAGGACTTTGATCTTCCTACCTGTCTGATTTTCGACCAATGCTTTGAAGCTCTTGAAATTGTCAAATGCATCCGATTTCTTCTTCAAGAAGTAGATCCACATCTTACGTGACATATCATCAATAAAGGTCATGAAATAGAACGCTTTACCTAAGGACATGGTCCTCATAGGCCCACATAAATTTGTGTGGATCAAATCCAAGATGTTCTTTGCCCTTGCAACACCCCCTTTATTGAACTTCTCTTGATGCTGCTTCCCATATACACGTGATTTGCACATCGATTTCAAATGGTCTTCTATTGTAGGCAATCCTGTTACCATCTCGAATTTTGTCATCAAACTGAGGCTTCCCAAGTACAAGAGACCAAGCCTCTTATGCCACAACTTAGTTTGCGATGGAATGGACGATACGAGTCCATGTTGCCCCTTGATTATAGCATTCAACCTGTACAATTTTGTATTGGGCTCCCTTACTCCATCCGCAATAACTTTGAACTTTTGGTTCACATCCTTCACAAAGCAACGATCATGGGCAAATTCTACTTTCAACTTTTGATCAGTAATGACTCCAACAGAAAGTAGATTTTTCTTCAAACTTGGTACGTAAAGTACCTCCTTTATCATCCTACTTTTGTCATCATGTAGTTGGATTGAAACGGTGCCTATCCCCTTGATCTTGCACACATCGCCATTTGCTTGTGAAACAGACGTTCCATCATCCAACACTTTTAAGCTACTGAACCAATTCTTGTTACATGTCATGTGTCTTGTGGCTCCCGAGTCAATATACCACGTTTGATCATCTTGACTAGATGACAATGCAGATATGAAGATGCTAGAGTCTTCAATCTCACCCTCATTGACAAGGTTACCTGCTTGCTTTGGTTTCCCCTTGCCTTGTTCCGCCAGGAATTTACAACAGTCACTCTTCCAATGGCCCTTTTTACCACAATGGAAGCACTTGCCTTTCTTCTTGGTCCTACTGGAAGATCTCTCATCCTCCCAAGTCTTGGCAAATTGCTATTTAGACTTATTCTTTCCCTTGCCCTTACCTTGTTTTTGGCATGTCGCAAGTGCCTTATCGTCAGTATTTTGAAGTCTAGCTTTCACCATTTCTCGCCGTTGCTCTTCCTGCATCAAGATTCATGTGAACTCATCAAAGGTTGGCAATCTTTCTCTTGATGCTATTCCACTCACAAACATCTGATACGGTTCTACAATGCCGCACAATGCATTGTGCACCAGCTCCACATCACGTATGTGCTCACCAATAGAATGCAGTTCATCCCTCATCGTCTTGATTCTGGTCATGTACGTCTGAATGTGCTCTGCTTGTTCCATTCGAGCACTATTCAGCTTGGACTTTAGAAAACATGATTCTAGACGAATTTGACGTCTCGAATTGCTCCTTTAGCACATCCCATGCCTGTTTGGGTGTAACAGCATCACAAATGTAGGTAATGATGTGATCCTTCACTGACAAGTTAATGAAGGTCAAAGCCTTCCTCATTTTTTTGTCGAACACTTTGACATCCGCTTCATTTCGTGGCCTTCTCTCATCACCTATGACGACTTTTCACACATTTTTCTCCATCAATATGTTTTTCATTTTGAATTTCCACACTGCATAGTTGGAAATACCGTCCAATTTACTACTTTCACTCAAAATGGACTCTCCCATGTTTGCCATCACAAAACTGCATGAAACTTCTGTCGTAGGCTAAAAACAGTATGCCGAGGCCAACTGTGATGTCAGAAGGTGAAAATAATGACCTGCACTTTTTTCATTACCAGGCCACTCGCCACTTTTCCACCAATTTGAAAGCCAAATCGGCGTCGCCTTCCGAAATGCACTCAGTCGTCAACTCCCAACTACGTGCCCAATGGAATGGTGAAATCACTTTTGGTGCACTCCGAACACTTTCTCCACTGCAATCACTCTGTTTTACTATACCGTACTTACAGGTACAGTCCAAGTGCCGTTCGTTTGGAGATTATAGTCTTTCGTTTGGGTCAAAACGAACAATGGACCCAAAAAGAGGGATTTTCCTTGTTTTTGAACTGTTTCTTCACCTTGAAGAAACTTCACACTTCACTTGTGAAGGGACCCAACTCCAATTTCAGTATGAAAATTTTTAATGAAGCTGAAGGCCAGCATGCACTTCAAGACCCTTCAAGACCTTTCCTACTACATCTAATGGCTGATAGCAATCCAACGGCCCACATAAAGCATATCTTTACCATTGATTATCTTGTATCTGGATCCAAAAATCTAGATTTTGTTTGGGCATTAAATCACATCCTTGGAGCCGCGACACACTCTTATACACGAAGTCGCCACCCTCCTTCACCTCGCGCAATCTGCCTGCGGGCTCTTCACGGCTTCTCCTCCTTTTTCAACTTTTTTTAGCTTTGAAAAGCTTTCAAAGCTAGCTATGGCTGCCACCCAAATATTCTAATGGCTCCAAGGATGAAGTGCGGTTATCCACGACCACTTCAGATTTTGCATAACTGAGCAGGGCGCCCTCCTTCCAACTTTTACAGCTCCAAAAAGAGTTCAAAATGGAGAGAAATCTCTGATTTTGTGCTCCCAAACCCCAAACCAGGGTTTTTTTTACACAAATCTATTCTTGGCTTCCTATTCACAGTGTTCTGACATGCCTATCCTCTTGCTCTGAGGTTGCTTTACTGCTAGAACTCTGATGCTACAATCCGTTTGTCAAACGGTGTCCGATTGAATGCACACTGACTGCAAACACCAAATAGCCTGCTTTGGAATTTCACAATTCCATTTGCTGAGGTTCTGATTCAGCCGACAACTCTTGTCTCTGAATCCTCACAGAGTCTCAAGCTCACCAAGCTTATGTGTGCTAAACTCTCTGCACCAGTGTTTCTCCTTTCGTAAATCCCGAACTCTCAGAAGACAGTTCTCCCAAAGCTCTCTTCAACGGTGATGTTGTACTGTGTACACTCCCTGTACGGCTCTTGATACCAACTTAGAATTTGCTTCGAGCAAGAACACAGATCATGCTACATAGTAACACAAACAGAAAACACTCTCCACAACAAGCTCACATGGCAACTGTATTTCTCAAAATGAAATTACATTGTACATATAGTTGTTTACTCAGACAACCCATGCATGACCCAGGTTGCCGTTGGTGGGACGCGTGTCCCGTCGACTTGTTGTGGTGAGGCCAACTGATCCTTATCAACTGATAGGACCCACAGTACAGTAGCACAGTGATTCTACTTTAATTCTAACTCTAGGAAGTGCATATTCTCTAGAAACAGCTCATTTTTTTTTCCCTTAATGATAAGCGAGTTTTTTTTGTAGAGTTTTAAAGATGATATCAAGATGCCTTTTACGTTATTCTTCATTAGCACTAAAGCCTAAGATTGTTGGAAACAGAGGGTGTGTGAGAAACGAAATAGCTCAAAAAGAAACGGACACGAATGGAAAGTGTTCGTGCGCAGTGGAATGAGCTATCTCACTCTTTCCCTAAGCATGACTGCGCCTATCAGACTCGAACAGAACGTTAGTGATAGAAATCACGTTTGATCTGATTACGTAGCCAAACATTAAGCAACAAAACATCAAGCCAGATCGAACTTGACTGGTAATCAGTCGCGAATTAGTCGCGAAAGACAAGACTAAATATTAGTCACGAACAGCTAGACTAATAATAGTTCGTGAAGAGTAGACTACCAGATTAAGCAATAAGAGAGTCAGACAGAATGTAGAAAAGGCATAGCAATATTGACACAAATTTGAACGCAGAACAAACAGAGCTGTAATCAAATTAAGTATAGCGAAAGATATAGGTCGATAATGTAGGTGAGCACAAGACAATAGCGAACGAAACCACGTGCTTCACAAGGCTAATCCAATCTGAAAAAGGAATAAACCTATTACTGACAATACAAAGAATCGATGCGCAAAAGCATCTACTTCGTCTATCTCTGATAAGCTTCTGATGCTATGTTACATTTTTCACACACACTAAATAAGCACATGGTATCCAATATATATACATAATGTTACAGGTGTGCAGATGAAGAAGGTACAAAGTGGATGTGTTGTATTGGGAGATCGTGGGTGGCTGTTGTTGTTGTCAAATCTGATTGCACAGTGCATGGGATGAGCGTGAGAAGGCCGCGACATCAGCCATCACTGAAATGAACATTGATGAAAATGCAAAAAATGCGACACTCTGACAAATGCCTTAAAATTTGATTTACAGGGTACCTTCGCTTTTCCATTAGGGCACCTTCGACATTTGTAGAGCAATGTCGTCTTTTTTGCCTGTCACAAATCAAGTGTAAAAACACAGCATCGTCTTTTTTGTCTTTTTCGCCTGTGAGAATTTACTTGTATTATGCAGACAGTCCCATTTTTTGCCTGTCTTATTTTACAAGTAAATATGCAGATTGTGCAACAGCAGCATGAATTGGAGACAGATTAAAATAGGATTTAGGAGAATAGAAGAGATAAATCCAACACCCCCCGTTAATCTGGATCCGTGAATGCCTTGATCTTCAGACTAAGCAATGCACAAAACTTGTTGTGTGCATTAACACTTAATGTCTTCGTGAATATCTTGTGTTCTACAGTACGTTAAGATCACCTCCTTGTTGAGAACTTTGCCCCTGATGTAGTGATGTCTGATTTCAATGTGCTTACTCCTAGAGTGAAATCTAGGGATGGCCGATAAGGCAATAACACTCTAATTATCACAGAATAAAATTGTAGGGTTATACTGATACAACTGATAATAAATTTCTCAACCAAAACGTTTCTTTAATGGATTGAGAAGCAGCAATGTATTCTGCTATTGTAGATGAAAGAGCGATAGAGGTTTGCTTACAACTGTTCCATGAGATAGGACCGTCATTGAAGAAGAATGTATCTAGATGTGGACTTACGATTGTCTACATCTCCTCCCCAACTTGCATCAGAATATCCACTGAGCTGATGAAGATTGTTATTGCTGACTTCTCCATAGTAGATGCACTGGTCCATGGTAGCTCGAATATACCTCATGACTCTTATGAGAGCCTTCCAATGGGTAATGCCAAGATTAGCCATATATTGGCTGAGTGAGCTTATTGCAAAAGAAATGTCAGGGCTTGTACAGACCATTGTGTATATGAGAGATCCAAGTATCGATCAATAAGGATACTCTCTCATCTACTCCTCTTCCTGCTTGGTCTGGGGACATTGGTCCTTTGACAAGCGCATGCCTGGATCCATCGATGAGTGAGCTAATTTACAATTCATTAGATTGTATCTGTTAAGAACATTGTGAAGATACCTTTGTTGAGTGATATAGATGAGTCATCTCACTCTGTCTCTATGGATCTGTATGCCCAAATAGAAGTGAGCTTCACCCAGATTAGTCATGTCGAACTCAGAAAACAGCATTTGCTTACAATCCTTGACCAAATTGGTATTGTTGCTGAAAAGCAACGTATCATCCACATATAAGGTGATGATAATGAAGGATTTCTACACTGACTTGGAATAGACGTTGCAATTAACAGTGCTTGGTTTGAAATCTTGTTCAATGATAAATGTGTTAATCCTCTGAAACCAAGCTCTGGCAGACTGTTTCAAGCCGTAAAGTGCCTTATGGAGTTTACAGACATGATTTTTCATACCTTTCAGAATCATGTAGATATCTTCTTGTATAACTCCATTCAGATAAGTTGTTTGCACATCAAGTTGATGTACTTCGAGGTGCTACTAGTCTTGCCTTCCTTCGATCAATTGCTCTATTGGCATTGTATTTGATCTTGAAGATCCATTTGCAATCAGTGATATTGTAGCCAATAGGAGCTTCGACTAGTGACCATGTCTAGTTCTTGATCAAAGAGGAATATTTTCTATCCATAGCTTCTCTCCAGAGATCAGAGTCTGGTTGGCTAAGTGCCTCTTCGATTGTTGTTGGTTCCTGTATCAAGAGACATGCAGACTCAGGAGTATACCTTGTGGGCTGTGTGTGCACTCGGCTTGATCTTCTGGGAGGATTCGACTGATGAACACTCCTGGGACTTGTTGCTGGGTAGCAGCAACGTCTTCGTTTGATTCATTGTCAAATAGTGGGTCGACAATGGACACGTCTGAGCCCGAATCTCTGATTGTCGTGTCAATGGCAGGTGATGAAGGTCCTCCTGGAACAATATCCTTGTCTTTGATGTCCATGAACTGATCCTCAATAAAGACTGTATCTCGGTTGTACAAGACTTGCTGGATATCGGGATCATACAGCTTATATGTATTATCAGATGAAGTATATCCAATCAAGATGGTCTTGAGACCTTGGAAGTCAAATTTCTTCCTCGTGTCTTTCGAGATCTGCGTGCAGACGACGCATCTGAACACTCTTAGGTTCTTCACAGAAGGCTTAACCCTGTCCACACCTCATGGTGTGTCTTGCCTGAGAGGGCATTGGTTGAACATCTATTCTGGATGTAAGCTGTAGTGGAGATAGCTTCGGCCAAAAGCTCTTGGGAAGCGATGCATGTGCCAGCATACATTTAGCTGATTCAACCAGTGTTGGCTGATTCTGACGAATCCCCAAGATACTCGGATTGAGCAATTCAAGAGCACCTCTCACCTTAGACCGAGGAGGTCTCTGAGAAGACGAGACTAACGAAGATTGAGAGCCGAGTATGAGAGCCGAGAAATGCTAGTTAGGAATGGCAAGCAAGAATTGTGTAAGCCTCGTGGTGAATCCCGGAAGATGGAATGACCATGTGGGAACTAGTATTTCTAAGCAAATGTAATAAATGCAAGTAGACTCCTCTTAAAGAAAGTAGAGTGAGCCACCTTTTGATGGTGACCTCTAGTGGAGAGCATTATTCCACTTGTAATTTGTGAAATGTGAAAATTCCACTAGGATGCCACCTAAGGAGCTCTCTTGCTTATTTAAGAGACTCCCTCTTTGTGAAGAGGAGCTTTTTGCATTGTATCTACTCCATGTTTAATAAGAAGATTTCCCATGAGTTTGATGCTACACTAAGCTCCTTGATCATGATGGTTTTCTTGAGTGATGCCCCTATGATCATGCCCTTCCATTCATATTGTGTGTGGTTGTGGATTTAGAGTGGATTAGTTTTCTTGCTTTCCTAGTTGTGGATTAGATTTCATGTTTTCTTGTGGATTAATGTAGGTTGCAAGCATCCAAGAAATTTGTAGCCAATAATGTGGTATAGATCTTGCAAATTCATTTACGTTTTGGTTTTCAAGAACCAAAATGATGGAGCTTCTTGATTCTTGAATTCTTGTAGAAATTAGTTTTCTGTTTTTTATGAATGTGGCATGCTAGGCTAGTTTTTAGATCTTGCAAGTATTTAGTTTCCATTTTGCAATGATCCATTTTAGCATTCTGTTTTTAAGTGCCACAATAATGGCCAACCGTGTTTCAAGAAGAGCTATTTTTGGGCATTCTTCGTGTGCTTGCATGGTAGAATGATTGCAAGTGATTTCAAGAGTTCAAGAGTGTTCAAAATCTGAGTATCCATGACAGGTTGAACCATACTACAACCCCGAGAATCTGTTGCCTGATCTGGGCATTGAACCAAATAGAAATGATCAAGAACATGCCCAGCTAACAACCAGAATGGAGGTAGCATAAGCTGTAACAAAAAACAAACAAGCAGAACCAGTAGACAAACAGATAAAATTGTCAACATTTGGCACCAGTTTCCGCTTGAACACATGCACATCTCTACTCCATCCATGTTCCAGCGTTCTTCCATGATCCGCTCCATAAACAACATCATCCATATCTGGATCTGCCATCATCTGCAGTCTGACACTTACAGTCTGCCATGTTCTAGAATAGCATCATTACAGGGCCGTTCTTGGACAATATCATCCTAACTCTACGATTGTGTGCTTACTACTGTGTTACATCTTAACCGAAGGCCTCACCTCACTCTCAACCAGAGACCTCAGTAAAATCTAAACCGGAGACCTCAATAAACTCTCAACCAGAGGCCTGTGTTCGAAGGCCTCACCTCACTCTCAACCAGAGACCTCAGTAAAATCTCAACCGAAGACCTCAATAAACTCTCAACCGGAGGCCCATGTTAAATCTCAACCGAAGTGTTTTTCTGGAATCTCGACCGAAGCATTTTTCTGGAATCTTGACTGAAGTGTGTTTCTGGAATCTCGACCGAAGTATTTTTTTGGAATCTCGACCGAAGCATTTTTCTGGGATCTCGACCGGAGCCAAAGTGTCCGCTGAAATCTCGACCGAAGCATTTTTCTAGAATCTCGACCGAAGTGTTTTTCTGGAATCTCAACCAAAGCATTTTTCTGGAATCTCGATCGAAGTGTTTTTCTGGAATCTCGACCGAAGCATTTTTCTGGGATCTCGACCGAAGCATTTTTCTGGGATCTCGACCGAAGCATTTCTCTGGAATCTCGACCGAAGTGTTTTTCTGGGATCTCGACCGGAGCCGAAGTGTCCGCTAAAATCTCGACCGAAGTGTCCACTGTAATCTCGACTGAAGTGCTTGCTGAAATCTCGACCGGAGCCAAAGTGCCCACTGAGATCTCGACCGAAGCTGAAGTGCCCGTTCAGATCTCGATCGGAGCTGAAGTGCCTGCTCAAATCTGGACCGGAGCCGAAGGCAGCGATCAAATCTCGACCGGAGGGACTCGAGCAGATCTCAACTGAAGCAATCAGGTCAAAGCTTGATCGGAGCAATTAACACCCATCTCGACCGGACCATAACTTTTGATCAACACCTCTGATTGCCATTTGGACCGAACCACCATCTCCCCAAAGCCTTAGAGACTGAAAAAAAAATATCAAAAAAAAAAAACATGAACATGAAAAAAAAATTCAAAAAAATAAAACTCATACCAATAGAAAGCCCTTTTTATATCGAATCTCCACCTTCACTTCCTTCAACACCCTAAAAAAATCCAAAAACACCAAAAACCCTAAAAAAAATCCAAAAACACCAAAAACCCTTAAAAAAATCAAAAAACACCAAAAACCCTAAAAAAATACTAAAACACCAAAAACACATACCCAACACAAAAAAGACACAACAATACCCAATGGCCGACAATACAGATCTTGACATTCCAGAAGATTATCCATACGAGATTAGGTCCCCTGTAGTTGAACAAATCAGATGTCATAGGTTCTACCGAATGCGGGCCCAAATACACGAGCCATCCACAAACCAATTCGAGGGACAAGAACCTGATAGAGCTAAGTCTTCATGAGCACAAGCCTATTCTTATGGTGCTGACCCCTCCCAAGCCAGAACCAATCTTAATGGTGCTTCTGCTACCCACGGTGCTCATTTTGAAAGACGTACACCCAAGCTAGATCTACCAAAGTTTGACGGTAGTTTGGACCCTCGAAGATTTTTGCAAATTATTGAGAATGCATGTGATGTGTATGGCGAAACATCTCCCGATGCTATGGTCCAACTATTTTCGATGACCATGATCGCTAAAGCACGTGATTGGTTTTTCAACCTTGATCGTGAAGATAAGACAGACTGGTCAATCTTAAAAGAGTCCTTTATCAAGCGTTTTAAGCCCTTTCGCTTGATCGAGAGTCCTTTTGTCAAATTGAGTAACATCAACATGGCAAAGGATGAACGTGTATGAGAATATATCGAGCGTTTCAAATGCCTCAAAAGTCAAGTACAAGAACAACCCTCCGAACAGATGCTCATCATCTGGTTTTTAGTCAGCCTTCCAAGATGGATTAGACACGAGCTTAAATCCAAGAATATGTGAGCCTCAAATTAGCTATGTCTGATGCCATCAAGGAAGAACACGAAGGATCAGATGTTGACGAATCCAGGGAAAGAAGAGCACCACGTGCTCGTGTCCATGAGTCAAAGCCGATCGAGGACTCCTGAGATCAACTTTGGAAATCACAGCTGGAGTTGCTTAATAAGCAACACCAACTTCAAATGGAGAAACTCACCAATGAGTTTCAAACTACCCTGAAGTCTATCCAAAGCAATATGTCTGGTCAGTCAAACCTTGCACATGTACCTTATAGACGAAAAACAATATGGTGCCCACACTGTCGGGCTATGCATCTTGTTAATGCTTGTCCTTCATATCGACTTATCCAAGCACATACAGTTCAACAATATGAAGAACATCCATCACAATCTGGAAATTCTTTGCCTTATCATGAATATCCATCTGAAAGTCCACAACCATTAGCCATACAAGATGGCTATGCTGTTATACAAGGGCCATTGCACACCCCTGTATTAGAAAACACAGTTTCAAAGACTGTCCAAAACAACCAACTAAGATTCTACCTGCCCGTCACGTTAGTTATGAATCACAATAGGATCTTCACGACAACAACACGAGCACCATAGGAACCAATAGTTAAACCTGCTGCTCAATCAAGAAGTTTCTTGTAAACTTCTACATCACCGTCCAATACACCAGCTCCATAATGCAAAAGACACTAATATGAAATGAGTCCTTGTCAAAAAAAAAGCGAAACCAATATTTCGTCATCTGCTACAATGTCCAACCAAGAGCAATCTCCACAGGGAATTGACAGTCTTTCTCCCCTTCTACAACCTCAAATCTATTTGTATTTCCACATGCTGATAAGATTTCCAATGTGCCAATCCACAATAAATCTAGGATTCAAAAATCCATATAGAGATTTGGTTCTGAATCTCTTGTTCAGAGAGGTCCTCAGGACATAGTACCTCAACCATACCTGCATCTCAAGCTATATCTTACAACATCTGCTATCAATGATGGTAGATTTAGTGTAACCAACCCTGTCTTGTTTTGACAAGGGCATGTCAGAGTAAGTCACATTACTCTACAGAACAGCTGAAATATTGCAATTATCAAGGTACATTATCAATGTTGATGAATGCAAGTTTTGTTCAACAAGTGCTATACAGTTCTCATTCTCTGTAACATTTGTTTATTTCCTTGTTTCTCTTCACCTATTTTGTGTGATTGATTTTTGCATGAGGAATAGCTACTGCACGAGAGTCTTCTATAGAGCATCTCCAAAACACATTTTCATTCATCTATCCATCTTCAGATTCCCTTGTACAACAGTTTAGGATTTTTGAGACATATGAAAAATCCATGTCAACTTAGAGTTGATTCCTGCATCTCATTGTCATATTATTCTTTGAGTCAACTACAGCAAGATCAAAACAAATTTAGTTAAAATTTGTTCAATCTTTAGTCCAGTCGCATATTCAACGAGTTTCCATTAGAGGAGTTCTCAATATCAAAAAGACCCTTTAAGGAATGCCATGTAGGATATAGAAAAATATAAAAATAAAAAAAACAATATTGTTTATTTGCTTGCCCACACCACTCCCAAGGCCTCCCCAACTCCCAATGATCTAATCACAGTGTCTATAGTCACAGTTAAGAACTATTAACAGTTTGCAGTATAACTTGACTAAATTCAAAAATATTCCCTCCATTGGTTACGAAAAGAACAATATTTTCACTGGATCTAGAATATGACTGCCATCCCTAAATTCGAATCAGGAAAAATTGCAAAATGTTTACATATGCATTCCTTCCACGAGAATGGAAATATGAGTGCTACCTATTGGAATGAAAAAATGAGCAGCATTTCCAAATTTGAATCAAGCATACAGGCATGGAGATTGGATTGATCGTACATAGTATATAATATAATCAAAGATGAGTATTTTGTTTTGCTTCATAGAATCTGGTCATAGTACTTTGATGCAGCTGATTACTCTATTATTTTTTTTATGATGACATTATATCATTTACATGTGGATATCCCTATTGATTTGGCACCTTTGCAGAGAAGAGGAGGCAAAGGAATTCAAATATCTGCTGAGGATTGTTCTCGTTACAGGGCAAAAAGAAAAAAAAAAAACTTGGATTTATGGATAGATGGAACATTATATCCACAAGATCCAAGCACTTTGACACATCCCACATTCTCTTCAATAACTCATTTAGTTACATGGATATGCATAGTGGATTACTAGGATATTGTGAAAGATTGCAGAACCATGGAAAACAACTTTATATGAATAAAGTTCACTTTTTAAAAGGTGAGTTAATTCGGATATCCTCTTATTGTCAGAATAGAGATTGTCATCTCCAAAAGACGTTAAAAAAAAATGAACAACTTAAAAAAAATAATGAATCATTACAGAAGATAACAATCAATATCAAATCAGAACTAGAGCAAATGCAATCAATCTTGCAATCTATTCGTATTGAAAACTTACAATTATTGAAGGATGTGGATTTGGCAAAGAAAAAAGCTGAAAGTAAGAAGCGAAAGTGACAAAGTTGCAAGGATATTCAAACGCTTTCAAAAGGAGGTTATCGAAATAGAAGGATCCGTGCATTCAAGTAAGCATATTCTGATTTTTGTAAGCTTTTCGCTGACATTTGGATTTAATTTCAGCTATGGTGATATTCTGTTAACTATCTATTTTTTTTTGCATATCTGCATTAGTAGCTCCTCGGAATATTAAAGACAATGCTTCACTAGGAATGTCATTGAGCACAATATTGACTTGCAAATCCACTGAGCGTATCATGATGAACAATAGGATTTCAAATGTAAAGTGTAAAATAGCAGAGTCTTTGATGGTGGACATTCAAAGAAATTTAGATAAGACTATAGTTCAGGGTGCTTGTGATTTTGCAGGTATTAGCAGGGAAGCATATGCAACAATATTTAAACTAATTAGAGAAGCTTTTAAGCAAGTTCAAATTAGAAAAGTCCCAATCCCTAGGACATATCACTTGAAGAAAGAGAGGGATACATTAAACATAGGTATGCATAAGATCACTGGAACTCCATTTCATATTGAGGAGGTGTATGAAACTGATGGAAGATCGATATTCTATAATTCATCAAACAATTTATTTGTTGATCTAAATTACTTGCTGAGATACATCATCACATTCTATGATATAGCCTATGAAAAATTGAATGGCAAAATAATCATAGTACTTAAGTTAGATGAGTCAGAAATTGTGAAAGGGCAGAAGATGAAGAGGGTTAGTATAACTCTCATGAATGGTGCTCTATCACAAACAAACAACCAAGAAGATTTCAGATTCAGTGTCCAATCAGAAAATGATATATGGTGGTTGGCAGTGTTTTAGGTAACTAGCCTCATTATTACATTACATTCATTGAATAGTATTAATACATTGTAAATTAAGTCTGATTAATTCTTTGGACAGGTGCTGAAAGAGGATCATGATATATTGTCATGGATATTCTCAAGGACATCTTATCCTAAGATCATCAAGGACCATATGGATGGAGGACTTCTCAATGTTCCAGGAGTTGGAGACTTCAATGTTGAATGGCACTTAGTAGGTGATTTGAGAATATTGAAATGTCTGTATAATGTCTCTCACGGTGCTACATCAAAACACCCTTGTTTGTATTGCATGAAAATGGCAAAAGATGTAACTAGGAGTACAAGAATTACTAGAGAATATGCAGATCCAAAGTGGAAGCCTGTGCTGCCTATCCCCTTCAAAAATGTGCATGTTTGCACTCTTTATGCAGAAGTTAGATTAATAGAAAAGATCATTTGTCTTCATATAGTTTTTGCTTGGAATACTAAGCCAGCATCATTAGCAAAGGAAGCGCTCTCTCGATTAGAAGATGTTTTATCAAAAGCAGGACTCCATAAAGGACATGTCAAAATTCAAAAAGATGAAAAGCTTTCAGAAAAGAATAAGAACATGCCAACTAAGCCAAGCATAGGAGGAGCAAAAGCACGTCGTTTTCTATCAAATCATACTAGTAAGGCTTCTAATATTCAACACTCAGTCTGGATAGATATTATTGCTGCCACTCAAGACTTTGAGAAAGACGGCAAAACCAGAGTACTAAAAGTTGATGTATGGAAAAAGCTTGATAGTATGATTGCTATTTTAAGAAAAGAAAAATACTCTGATAATGATAAGAAAGTTGTACAAAGGACTTGTGTCGAGTTTGTTAATGCAATATCAAAAGCATGGGGAGAAGATCACATCACTCATTAAATGGTTAGTATAAAATTTTTAGAATGCTTTCAAATTTTCATATATATTAGATCCAAACATAAGACTAACATTATGATTTTGACATATGTAGCACATACTAAGAGATCATATAGCATTTTCTGCAAATACACATGGAAGCTTGAGTGTATGGTCATCACAAGGGATGGAGAAGTCACATTGGCAAGCACGAGCAGCATTTCATCGAAATACACAACATGGAGGAACCAATGAAAAACGAAATCACATTTGTCAATTGTTTCAGTGGTTCTACCATAGAGTTCAAATTCGACATATAACAAAGTCCACACAACACAACAAGTTTAGAAAAACATGCAAGTTCATACAGGAAGAGAAAATTAGATGATTGATGAGTAGAAAATCATCATTGTCATCAAATCATGACATGTTCATAATTGCTTTGCAAATTCATTGAACAAGAGAGGAGAAATACCCTATGTAAATGTATTGATTGTATTATACCAAAATACAAAGTGTCAACTATTCATCATCAGATCTTGTATCAAATTCTATGGCAGTATTGTCATGAGGAAATTCTCTGCTAGCGTATGCATCTAATAGATGTGCATTATCCTTATTTCCACTAAGCTCAATATAAGTGGAATACAATGAATAATGGGAGCCCTTTAAAGAAACATTCCCATCAGTGAAGCCTAAAATGTTCAAAACATAAGATCTTTTGACAAAAATGATCTTATTCGTCTTAACAAATTTATGTCTACCTAGGTAAAATGATAAAGCTTTAACTGCCATTATAAGACTCTCCCCGACTGGGCTCAGTTTGGAATGAGCAATACAGATCTCATTCTTCAAGAAATGCCTAAGATAGTGGCCCAGTCCACTGTCCCTCTGGAACGAGGATGCGTGTTGTCTGAAACCACCTCGTCTCGCAGCAAAATCATCTATTATGAGAGCATCCTGCAATAGGAAATATGTTTGCAAAACACATTCAGTGATTGAAAACATTCAAATGCAAGAAAGATTAAACACTTACACATTCTTCACCATCATCTCAGGATGATCAATATAATGACCATGTACTGAAGTGGAATCATCAGTGAAATGCATTAACGATGGATGAGGGAAGCCATCTGGGATTGAAATGCCATGAATTCTTCATCGGATGGTTTGCCTCGCCCATCCTCAGCTGTATTTGATAAAGTCTTATTCATACATTCTTCACCGGTCATAAGTCCCTCCTCATCATCAAAATCAATACCAGCAACAAGGTCATCTGTTTCAAAATCTACAAAGTCGGAGAATTCGGAAATTGTGTCGGATAATAAACATAGAACCTCGTCTTCATGATAGTCAAAAAATTTACATAAATCAGCAGTAGTAAAATATACATCGTCATTAATATAATATACAGACAAATTGAAAAGACATTTCGACTCCTCCATAGATTTGGATTCATCATCAGATGTATTTTGGCCAATGAAAGAATCCCGGAGAACATCAGTATTTACATCAATAAAGTCACTTTCCTTATCAGGAGTGTCAATAAGAAAGTGACTGATATCCTTAATAGCTGACTGAACAGAGGATGGTGCAAAAGGAGGGTCAGCAACAGAAACTTCATCATCATCTGGGATCTGAACTAACAAGAAAAGTACGAAACCACTCTGAAATTCAACCAATTGACATTTCTTGTTGCAATACGGATACATTGAACTGCTTTTGAAAAGATCAAACAATTTGGTGAACATTCTATCCAGTCTATGTCTGAAAGCTGGGAAGAAATGAACAAGATCAGTATAATGCATGTACTGGAGTGAGCCTATGGAGGAAACATGCTTACTAAGTATATCTCTGAATCTGACATAGTGGTCATAAAATACATCAGAATTTGGTTGTGCAGTCTTGAAAACATGTAGATATGGCCTAAATAGAATGTGGAAATAGTCTAGGTTTTCAGTAATCCCAAATTCACTAAGAAATGAACTCAAGCCTGAATCTCGTGAGGATGATGAGGACAAGGCCATGGCAGTAACGTGAATATCGCACTTGTGCGCGAGAGAGAACTGAACCAAAACTAACTATTCAAATGGCGCACAAGAGGGATATGTACAGCAGGCAGATACTGAATATCGCACTTGTGCACGAGTAGGTACAGTTGCAAGCAAACGGAAGGCAATGAGCGAGCACAAGAGCGATATGCCGCGAATTTCGAGAACAGAAAAGGTAAAAAATTAATCGGTTTTTGTGCCATTTATACTAACTTTTTGCACGTGTGGTCAACAGACTTAGGACATGTGTCAACTTTCAATTGGACTACAGGTGCGGGCACGTGTGAGGTGACACCAACACACGTGTGAAATGACACCTGGACATGTGTCACGTGTTCATTCATTTTCTCGACAACATGTGTCGCTCTCACATTAGATCGTACAAATCCCACACGTGTAATGTAACAGAGTGACACATGTCGCTCTCGCATTTGTCCATACAACTCCCACGCGTGTGACAGGACGTTCTTTTGCACGTGCGAACCGCGATATAAAATCACAAACTTCAATGAATTTTTTTCACTTTTTTTAGGCTCCGCATATTGCACTTGTGCGCATCCTTCACAATTGAAATTTCTCCTATCGCCTTCCATGCGCACACGTCCGATACATCTGCCTACGTGTCACTCCATATCGCACTTGTGCGTCTTTCCTCAAAACAACTAATCATTCTCTCTGATATTCGGCTCGCACAGGTCCGATATACCGTACATTCTGTCCGTACATATCGGTCCTCTGTGAGTTCTTTATCATCCCTCCCTGCTCATCCTGACCGTCACGCACAAGTTCGCTATCACATAGTACACGTCCATGGATAGGAGAAAGCAGACAAGGAGGGACTTCTTCTCTTCTGGCTCATCCTCATCCCCTGCGGTTGCCATCACACCACCTGCTAGACCTAGAACGCGCAACCGCAGCAGGTGGCTCTCTGAGATACGCAAGTATTAGAGATCAACAGCTCTGTTGATCCCAAGAGCTCCATTCTACCGTGTTGTCCGGAACATAACAAGAACTGATCTGGGACAGCTGGTTAGATTCACACTCAGTGCTCTTCAGTGCCTTCAGGAGGTTGCTGAAGATTACATTAGCCTTTTTTTTTAGGATTTTTTTTTGCTTGCCATCCATTCCAAGAGGGTTACCATAATGCCCCAGGATTTTCAGCTCCTGAAGAGGATGAGGGATAGGTACTGTAGGTTACATGTATCTCAGCCTGCTGCTCCTAGACCAACTCTTGTAGATAGGACTGATCTTCCTACGAAGCGTCCTAGGAAGCCAAGCGTGCTCCTAAGAAAGTGAAGCCTAACCCTTCAGATTCTGTGAAGCCTAACCTGGAATCCATTAGATAACACTGTTGTTGATAATGCTGTAAATATAGCTACCTTTGTTTTGGATACCCCTTGATAACGAAAGATCATTGAGGACTTTTTAATCATGCATTCTATGTCATTATTTGTTTTACTATCCTAGCCTTGATCCATGAGATCTGACAAAGTCTCATTTGATAAATCTTTGCAAACAAATAAAGTTGGTGTCCTACGAACACTAGCACTCGAGAAAAAATCAACAAATATATGCAATGAGATAAACCAACTTAGGTGAACAATTTTTGAGCCTGTGCTAATCTTCATAGCATTTTTAATATCAATGAGTAGCTTGCATCTCAGAGATTCAGAAACAATGCTGTCAAAAGTAGGCCACTCATCACTTTGAAAACTAGGCAATGGAATTGCTTCGAGCTTGCCAGAACCTCCATCTGTTTGTGGCGTATATAAAGATTTATAAAAATAGATACCACAATCTGCAAGTTCCTTTGGACTTCTTTCTTTGTATTGCAGCTTTCCAACATCAGAGTGAATCATGTCTAATATTCCTGCAAGTGATTGTGCGGGCTCTCATTCACTTATGCATGATGGATATAAATCTGAAAGGAAAAAACAATGTTGAAGCATTTACATCATAATCTGAAGAGCATCAATAAAGGAAATCACCTATGATTGCGGTAGAGTGCATATGTTTTGATAAACTTAAAATTACATTTTTTATGATCATGAGGATTGATATCATGTACTTTGATTTTTGAATGCATATATACATGTTGCACTAAGACTTCTGATATTGATTGACCTCCCGGGGTAGTCTTAAACTCCAAATTTTTTTATTTCCAATAAGATTTGTAAGTCATTTTAGCTCTTTTCTTTTGTCGAAAATTGCCCTTTGATGATGGATGCAACAATACCCATGAGTTCTTCATATATTTTGTCAGGTTCCAGTTATCAGCTTCATCTTTCTCATTGTAAAGAATCACAGAATTGATTGTAGATCTGGGTCTCCTTGCCATTGCTATTTTCAAAGCTTGGGCGCCAAAAATCTCTCTGATATGATACTTAATTTCAATTTTTCGTATCACAAATAATCTAATGTGAATGCCAACATAGTCACAGTTACTGCGTATACCATATTTTATGTAAATGTACATACTATATTTCTATAACTGTAACTAGTATAGTTAGAAAATTTCATTATACTAACTAGGATAGTCAAGTAAATTTAACTTGAGGTATTGACGTCGGACAGATTAGCACGTGTCGGGCAAGAAGAAGAAACTAGTGGGATACGTCCATGCTGCCCGGACACAAATTTCAAAGTTTTCTATATTGCATTTCTATTTTTTAGTTAATTTGAACTACGTTACGTAGATTTCAAATCTGTGCATTTTGATTGGGCCTGGTAACGGTTGAAACTAAAGAGAAAAAATAAAAGTATCTTTACAAAGGATCTTTTTGATATTGAGAACTCCTCTAATGAACTACGTGTTCCACACGTCGATCCAATCCTGAGCATGAACAGTCACCAGCAACAAAATCCCCACCAACAGATATGGGGGGGGGGGGAGAGAGAGAGAGTGGATTTGCTTGGATCCACTGGAGCAGTTGCGCTACCAGCAACAACATCAGCAAGATCGACAGTCAAGGTCACAAGTCTAATATAAAAAAGACAAGGCTAAAGAAGGAGATGGGTAATCTAAAGAGACTCAATCAGAAGAAGTACCCCAGTCACAACGAAAATCCTTCAGAAAGGGAAACACAAGCATTGAAAAATCAGTCTCTTTCTTCAACCGGCCCCTTGCCATACTTCAAATTCTATGCCCATTATCATGCCTATCGTCCACACCATCTACCGTTGTCACCACCACCCTTCCTTCCATCTGTTTGTTTATCATCAGTTTACTGTTCTTCTGAGAAATTTCTATTTTTTGATAGTCTTACCGAAGCAGCTGATCATTGCAATGTCTTGCGGAGACCAACTACCACCTATATTGGTTGTTCAACTGAAAAAGACCTACAAAAGCGGGCAAAGCAGCCAAAACAAATAAAGAGAAAGATTCAGGAAGCTGAGGAGGAAAGGACAAAACTTAAGCAACAGATGAGTCAAATCAACCTTGATCGAAAGAAACTCTCTAGAGCAATGATAGTTGAATCCCCTCATATGAAGCCCAAAGAGATCCAAAAGTAATGGGTCAAAAGAAAGAGCTGCAGAAAAAGAAAGATGAAGACAACTGTGAACCTGCAAATAAAACAAACTCCTCACCTAGCAAGTGGTGGTCAAAGCTCGACATTGCAAGGGTCCAAGGCTACAACTGTAGAACTATCAGTTCCTTCACCCTACCACCAAGCCTTCATCATGTTTCCTTACCGCTACCAAACCATCCATCTAAAACTGTTCCTACCAACAATTTTGGATGAATCCATCCCCTTGAGACTGATAATCAAAGTTTGTGCAACCTGTAGATCAAAGGTTTTCCTTGAGACTGGAACTTTTCCTGGGAGAAGAACCACGGAAACACCCAGAGGCAAATGGAGGACAGAGATCTCCCAAAAGAAACCAAGATGAAATCTGCCAAGAAACCAAAGATGAAACCGTCAGCAGATACAAGTGACTAAACAAAGAGACACATGGAAAGCACTCATGCATGCAGAGTTGTGAAGCTGTTGAGAGCTCTCCAAATTTTGAGAATGTCAACCCATTATAGCAATAAGACATTCTAATCCAATTGCGGCAATTTGTGAAAAATAGTTTTTGTGATAAAGACTAGCGACAATAAGATTGATCCTTTAAAACCATGCTCAAGTAGATTACTTCAAGTCATAAAGTGCCTTATGGTGTTCACACACATGATTGTGCTTACCTTCGATAATATAACCTTCGGGTTTTACCATGTAAGTGTCTTCTTCGAAAACTCCATTGAGATATGTTGTTTGTACATCCATTTGATGTATTTCCAAATCTGCTGCAGCAGAAAATGATAGCAAAAGTCGAATAGAATAATGCTTGACTACTGGATTGAAAGTTTCAGTGTAATTGACGTTGTACACCTGAGAAAATCCTCTGGTGACAAGTCTTGTTTTTTTTTGTTGATGCTTCCATCTGTGTTGTACTTGACTTTAAAAATCCATTTGCAATCAACTACGTTCCATGTCTGGTTCTTGATAAAAGATGAATACTCTTTATCCATAGCTTCTTTTCAAAGATCAGAATCAGGCTAATTGATTGTCTTTAAATTCATCTCCTTGATGCTTGGATCTTGGGTTGAGGCTAGGAAGGAGATAAACCCACTACAATTTTGACATCGTTGTCGGGGAGCTACGCCAATTTTTCATTTTACAACATGTTTGTCGGATGGGTAGCTTGCATTAGACATCTTGTCTTGGCATGAATAGGGTTCAAATTGCATTTTAGGTTAGTTTGGAAGTGATCTTGCTTGATTTGAGTAGATTTTCTTGTTCGAAATCTAATCCAATTATTGAACAAGGGAAGCTATTCAGATCACCATTCTTAAGATCCATCTGGATCTGAAAAATCAAAAAAAACAACAAAAATCGGTCAAATTTGTCAGATTTTGGTCAAAAGGAGACAAAATTGTCATCAGAATTGATAACTTCTTAGCCTCTTTCAGAAAACATTTGTCGAGTTGCACACACCTTTGGTTTTGATCATAGAACCCTCAGATTGAAGGGCGAACATTCCTTCCCATTAGATTTCCAGAAACATTAAAAAAATCATCAGAAAAAACAATGAAAAACACCCAAAATCCTAAAACATACAAAAAAGAACGTTCGTCCGATTCACTGTGCATAGATTGTGATTCAAATCTATCTACTACTAGGTCAGCGAACGTTAATTTTAAAAATATAAGGTCAAAGTGATTGTTTATCTAGAAATGAGAAAAATTTTGTAAAGAGTTTAACACCTTCTTACAAAATTTTCAGTTTTCAGAAAGGACCTTCGCCAAAGTCTGCATCAGTGTAACTTACTATTTGGTTCATCAGTGAGATCGATGAATGATAAGCAAAGACCACATGTCATATTGTCCAATTTTTGTCAAAAAAAATCTATTTTTTGCAACAATAGCAGTATTACATTTGTAACCTTCGTCGAAACCTTCATTGTATTTCTGATGATTCTATTTATAGTAAGTTATCATTTTTGAGTTTGACGAACGTTCATTTTGTCAGAATCTAGAAAAATCTCTATTTTTACCCTCGCCAAACTATAAGAACCATATTTTTGTGCAAAAGGAACGTTCGCCAGTTCTACTCTAGCCTTATCTGAGTCAGAATCACTATCTGAGAGTTCGACGAAGGTTAATTTTACTAAATTTGTCAAAAAAAATAGCCGATCAAAGATTTTTTTGTCCAAAATAGCACTAAAGAACCTTCGCCGAGTCAACCTTCGCCTAGGAAACATTTTTCAGTACTACTTTTAGGTTCTTTGTCAATTTTTTGAACAATTCTGTTACAATTTGATTATGATTCTAAAAACTATTCTTAGAAGTGTCGATCGCTTGATCATAGATCTTTTTTCAAAAATCAGAAATCTGATTATTGTCAAGTGAAAGAAATTTTGTAGATCTAAACTGAGATAGAATCTGATTGAAAATCTAGATCCAATCTCCATGTCTGATTGATTTAATTTGCAAAAATGGCTGCTCCTGGAGCTGCTCCCCAGGAAGTCAATCAAATCATTGTTAGAAGATCACCTCGATTGGATCTACCCAAGTACAATGGATTATCTGATCCAGTTTCTCTAAATCTATGCAGAATCTTGTGAAGTTTATGGCAAGATAAACTTAAGCTATTTCTAATGGCCTTAACGGGTGCAGCACAAGATTGGTATTATAATCAAGATGAAACTGAGCGTATAGATTGGAAAATTGTCAAACGAGCCCTTATCACATGGTTCAAATCTCGGAAGTTTAGGGAAGACCCTTTCCTACTTTGAATTAAAATTAAGATGAGAAAGCGGAAAATGGTACGAGATTACATTGAACAGGTTAAACGCCTCAGATCTGAGTGCGTACCCGAGTTGATTAACGAAGATGCCATGATTATGTGGTTTTTGGTAGGTCTACCTAAAAGGATCAGATACATTATGCAACTCTGCAATATGCTATGGATGATGCGATACGAGAGGAGGAGGAAGATTCAAACGATGAGCCGAATATTGGTTTGTTGTCTAATACAGCAGGGCAGACCACTACGACATCCACCACTATTGCATCAACAAATATCAACGCTACTGCAGAGATGATGCTCAATGAGTTCAAAAAACTTGGAAAGAACTAGCAGATACAGATGGAAAAGTTGTAGTCGCAATTTGATGAAAAGATAAAAGCCTTGAAAGATTTCCATGGAAAAGCAAACAAGGAACCTGAGAAGTTTGATAAGACTTCTCCTACCATGGATGTTCCATTTGTACGGGCAATCAGAAAGTGAATGAATGTCCACAATTGAAAAAATGAATGGCAATCGGTATTTGCCATCTGTGCAATTCACCTGATCATGAGACTGCTCATTGCCACTTTAATCCTCGAATTATCCAGCAACGATATGCCTAGATGGGATATCAAGAACTCCTTTATGGACAGGATCCTTCAGCCAAACCCCGTCAATCTGCTCTTGGGTATCCGGTTTGACTAGCTTTATCAGCTCACAATCTGCTCCTCCTACTAATCTGATGGAACCATAACCTTATAGAGGTAACGAACAATGGAATTACAGTAATGAAAGGCAAATTTGTACCATTATGCCATGAATGTGGTTATGGACATTGCTACAAGGAATGTCCAGCAAGACCGAAGCCACCACCTGTTACAACTCCTATAAATTTGATAACAATCAAGCAAAGACAAGCCATTTCTGAAAAGTACAGTACTAAGGACCATAAATGGATATTTGAATGATCCACAAGGTGATTGTATGCTTGTTAAACAATCTATCAGAAGCTAGTCATCAGAAAACAAGATCTAGTTTAGCAGCTTGATGGGAAACAAGTAGAGACAATCAAAGCATTGATCAAATAGTATAATCCAACTCCACAGACAATACGATATCTTGCTTTCAAAAAGTATTGGAAACATATCTAAGTCAATAATGACAAGAAACATGTCCATACCATAAGCATCATACAAAACTAGTATAGCTTTTCTTGAACTTTGAGATCCAAAAAATTCAATGAAGCAAGATAGCATTTCAAGCAAAGCAAGAGAAGCATATATGAATGTGTTGTAGTAGATACAACATGAAAGATGCCCCTCTTTGCCATGTAAGGTGAGCCATAAAGACTCGGCCATACATCTTGAAGATCTTCTTGAAATCATATGAAGAAGAAACTCCTCCTCACACATTGGCCCCATCATAACTTGAATACCTTCAAAAAAGATAACTTGTGATGCTTCTTGAGAAGCCTTGATCTCGGCCACTTCCAAGATTGAATCTTCATGCAATGTGACATCTCTATTCACAATCACTTTTGAAATAGAGAGTGTAAAGACATTGAAGGCCTCCTTGATGGATGAGTATCCAATGATGATCCATGAGCTTGGATCATCCTTCCTTCTTGTTTCCAAGGGAATATGTGCAAAGCAAGCACTACCAAGTTCACTAAGGTGATCAACCTTAGGCTTCATCTTGAATAAAACTTCATATGGTGCTATTCCTTCAAGAGCTCCAATACTCCTTAAAGCTTTGATTTTCAATGAGAATTTTTTCTCAACATATGCTTTGAATAATAAGGAATAATTATACACCATAATACTTGAAGAGAGAAGATATGTGCATCTTGTGTGATCATCCTCCTTTGAAATATTGGACATATAAGAAACATCAAGAGAGTTTGCACTCTCACTTGGATCCAATTTGTAGATGCCTTCAAATCTTGATCCATATGCAAGCATCTCACCATCCTTGTTGATCACACAATTGACAATATTGAAATTGACATCAAAGCTACTATCAAGAAGTTGGCCAACACTTAAGATGTTCTTTGTAAGCTTTGGGACAAAAAGAACATTGTTGAGAAAGAGACCTTTGGAAGATGCAAGTTTCAAGGGAATAATCCCTACTCCTTCAATATTGCACTCATGCTTACTTGCAATGTATATGGTCTTCTTGACTCCATCATAAGACATAATAGATGAAAAAAAGTGCTTGGAGCCACACATATGTGAAGATGCTCCACTATCAATATACCATGAGTCATCCTTGTTGAAGGTGGAAGAGGAGAAGATTGATGCCATAAGAGAGCCTTCTCCATCACTTGCAATATAGTCTTCTTTCTCATTGGTGATGTTGGCTTGATTGAGTTGATTCTTCTTCTTGAAGCAATTGGTGGCATAATGGCCTTTCTTGCCACAATAAAAGCACTTGATCTTCTTCTTCTTGAGATTTGAAGTAGAAGCATGAGAGGTATCCCCCTCCTCTCCATCTTGGTCTTTAGCTTTGTCATTAGAGAAGTGATGATGTTGCTTCTTACTCCTCTCTTTGTGCTTGGCAAATAGAACTTTGTCATCATCATGACTGAGTGATAGCTTGTCCATCCTCAAGAATTTGTACTCTTGTTTTGATTCTTCAGAAAAAAGCACACTTTGAAGGGCCTCCAAACTTGGTAGCTCCTCCTTAATGGCATAGGATTGGACAAGGTTGTCATATTCATCTCTCAAGCCATTGAGAATGACTTGAACTAGCTCACTTTGATTGATTGAGTCACCAATACATGCAAGCTCCCTATGAATATCCTTGACTCTCAAAACATAATTAGATGCACTCTCATCACTCTTTTGACTACTTTGGAATATTTGATTTCTAAGAGTGAGGAGCCTAGAGGTGTTCTTAGTCTCATAGATGGACTTGAGACAATCCCAAGCTTCCTTGGATGTAGAACAATCACCAATCTCCCTCAATATCTCATTAGAGACATTCATCTTAATGTAGTGGAGAGCCATCCTAGCTCTCTTCTTGTATTTTTGTACTTCTTGAAGGACTTGAGGCTCCTCCTCAATCCCAAGTACAATGTCCATCACATCTTGGAGTATCAAGATGGACTCAATCCTCAACTTCCATATTGAATAATTGGAAGTAGACAATCTCTCACTTGGTTGCAACAAGTATGAACTCATTGAAGTCATGTAAAGTGGAGATAAATAAAAGTGATGAACAAAAAATGTTGCTTCTCTCTCACTATAGGATCCAATAATGGTGTGCTACCATCTCCTATGCAAGATCTTGCAACAAACTGTGAGATGATTCTCACTAGCTATCTCAATCTCTCCAAAACTAGATCTACTTCACATCAAATGATGGAGTATGGGCAAAGTTAGTATCAAACACTCTTAGCACGTGTGAAATACACTAAGAAACCAAATTTGACTCAAATACAATGATATTGCATGAAACAAAATGGCTAAGATCTCAAAACAGTGGCTAGATCACATATAGATGAGATTGGTAAGCATTCAACTGTGATTTTGGATCAAACAAGCAATCTCTTGACCAAACCAAATGTGTCCACCCAGGTCTAGGTGCCCTACATAACCCTCTTCAAAAGCTTATAACTTTTGATTGGCACAACTAAATGGAATGAAACTGATTGCATCAGAAACTAGACAAACATAGCTTCAAAAGAAGTTATCTAGCAAGACTTTTGGATCAACCATGAAAGAGAACTCCCAAACTAAAATTGGATGTTCCTCACACGTGTCTGAGCACCCGATTCCGTACAATACCAGGTCAGACCCAATCAATGCCCTATTGATCTCTTTTGATCCAAAATTGGACAAGATAGCTAGGAAAATGGATCTTGACAATTTCTAGCTCAAGATTGATGAATAGTTTTCACTCAAATGGATCAAAATGCATGGTAACCTTAGGTAGGCTCTGATACCATGTTGAATCTCACACGTGTGGATTGTCCACTACATGTACTTGTGATCTCCTAAGGTGTGTAGATGCACCAAGATCAAGACTAGATTAAGATTCAAGATCTATCTTTGATTCTATGGCAAAAACACACTACTACATGCATTCAATCACTTCCAACTCTCACTCACACATGTGAGAAGTGTTCCAAAAGTATTCTAAGTAAAAACAAGCTGCTCTCCTTGGGTAGAGAGAGAAAAACCATCATGAGCTCTCGGGTAGAGAGAGAAAGCTAGAAATTCAATGACACTCAAAATCCACTCAATCTCAAAATCAATTAGATCCAAATGAGGAGTACAATGATACTAGTAGATTCATGAGCTACCACTATGCTTAACTATGATTGGACCACACTTTGCCACCTCTTAATCCTATTGGACCATTGATCCATGCACCTCTAAATTCTATTGGACCATTTTCAAGCAAACCTCAAATTCTATTGGACCACTCATGGTTCCACCTCTAAATCCTATTGGACCTCTTAAACTTCATCAAACAAAAGCATTACACTTGTCTACACTCTAATTGGCACAAGTTTGGCCTCCTACTCTATTTTGGCTCAATAGTGGCATTACAAGTGGAAATGGATAATTTGCCATCTATGCCAAATTTGACCCTATCAACATCCTACACCTAAATGCTTGACTATGAAATTCTATGAGACCCCTATATCAAACATTTTTGTTTAGTTTACAATTCTCCACACTTGGGAACATCCTCCACACATGTGAGATTCACTTACAAACTTCTATCATAAAAAATTACCAAGCTAGATTGTTGCCAATTTCTCACAAGAACAAATTCTTGAGAAACTCACATTTGACACTTTTTTGGATTTAAGGAGATTTGGTACTTGCGACAACGTTCAAATACTTTCTCCAAATGATCCAGATGGTCTGTATCTGCACTATGGACTCCAAGATCATCCAAGTAAATTTCAAGGAATTTCTGTAGATAGTCCTTAAAGGTGAATTGCATCACTCTTTGGAATGAACTAGGTGCATTGCAAAGTCCAAATGGCATGACTTTATAAGCATAAGTGTCCCATTTTGTTGCAAAAGCTGTTTTATGGCAATCTACAGGTGCAATCTAGACCTGGTTGTATCCACTAAATCCATCCAAAAACTTGTAAGCTTCCGCTCCAGCAAGGCGGTCCAAAATGCTTTCAGTAAAAGGTAACAAAAAGTGGTCCTTCCGCATCACTTTGTTCAAAGCTTTGAAATTCACACAAATTCTCATCCTCCATTCTTCTTAGGAGCAATGACAATTGGTGAAACCCATTCAGTGCGTTTGATCTCATAAATGAAATCGGCTTCAAGCAATCTCTGTAACTCTTTCTTTATCAAATCCGTAACATTAGGATTACAGCAATAGAACTTTGTGATCTTTGGAACTGCATCAGACATTTAAGCCATTGGAGGAATCACACCATTTGAAGCTCTAGAGAAGCCCAATCTCAAGGATCTCAAAGTTTTTGGATCCACTTGCTATGTACACCAATCCTTGGATAAGAGAAGGAAGGATGATGCAACATCCATCAAAGGCATCTTTGTGGGATATGGTGAGAATAGCAAAGGTTATAGAGTCTTCAATCCCATCACTAGCAAGGATTTCAGATCATTCAAGATCCAATCCATGTCCCAAATCTTTGGTTACAATAAGGAGCAAACCAACAATCCTGCCAATGTAGAAAAATCAGCATCTACATACAAAATGAGATGCAAACTCTAAGAGATATTGATCAAACATGAACCAAAACATAAAATATGTTTGTTGTCCGTACAATTACAGTACCCTACTGTATTTAACACGTGTGGAACCGAAAATAGCAATAAATGATCATTCTACACACAAGATTGCAAGATAACACCAAGATAGTGCACCAATGAGTAGTAGAACCCAAAGAGAACTATATATAATGATGAAATGAGAGAGAGAAGAGAGAAGATGTGTCTCTCCACGAGTTACATCCTTTTATAGAGTTTCCAAACCCTATTTGGCCACTTGGCTTTCCCTCCAGAATGTAAACCCTACTATTTTTGGGTCTAAATTCAATGTACCCAAAGTTCAAATTTGAATCTCTCTCAAACTCGACTACCAACTTTCCCACACTTTCCAAAAGTGTTTATTGAATGTATTTTAAACTAATATAACTTCAAAAAGTTTATCTCTGAGTCTCAAATGAGTTTTGGCCTCTTATTGACAATTTACCAAAATGTGACTAAACTAGACTAAACTAGTTGAAATCTCTCACACTCCCTCTTCAACTAGTTTTGGCATAGTTTTAACAATAGAACTTTGATCCAACTTTAGAATGATCTCCATCCTAAGTATAGATCTTCTTTCTAAGGTTCTAAAGTATCTTTCATAATTGATATAGAGAATAGTGTCCAAATTGGATGTTTCACTATTTCTTACATCAATTTTGCACATCAAGATATAACTAGAACATGAAGAACCAAATAGAATGTGAATGAAATGATTCCTCCATGTTTCAAACTTTGTACTCTCTGAAAAATTACAGCAACCAAACAATAAATGTGAGTGATGACCATTTGCTTGCTTGTGTCCTCCAACTTTGTCCTTTCCTGATATGTCTCCACCATAAAACTCCATGAATGAGCCTCCATCTCCATCTTGCCACAAGAAACCATCAAACCTTGGAAATCCATGAGTAGGTGAGTACATTAATGATGCAAATCCAGCACCACATGACTTCATAAACCAAGTAGGTTGCACTAGTTCATCTTCAAGATCTACTTGACACAAGAAAATGACCATGAATTCACCAAAAATTGACAATCTCCAAGTATTGGCACCAAGTAGCTCAACACTTGAGAACTTGATCATGGATGAGTGATATAATGAGCCTCCATTAGCCTCATTTCCATCAGCAAAACCAGCCAAGAATGCTAGTACAACTCCAAAAATAAGATATTGCAAGACAATGTAGCTAGTTTGTCCATATCTTGACAATTTGCACACATCCACATGAAATAGCTCAAACATGAGATAGAACAAGTAAAGTAAACTTGAATAGCACTTCCTTGCTGCTCCTTTGACCTTACTTGAGTCTTCAATAAGCTGCAAAAACAGATCCATAACATCTTTGCCAAATAACCTTCCTTTGATGCTCTTGACTAGCCCCAAATTGCCACCTTTCCTTTTGTGTTGTTGAAGCCCTTTGAGACCAACCTCTTGATCTTCCTCTTGACCATCAAAGTCATTGAACAGACTTTGTTTTTCAGATCCATTCCTTGCTTTTCCAGTATGAAAACCTTGAGAACCAATATCCACTTTCATAGCATCATCTACACAAGAAAATTCTCCAAAACATGTGAGTAAAGCAAAGTGAGTCGCTTCCACTTGCTTACCTTTCTCTTGATCATCAAAGATATCAAAGATATGAATATCTTCAGACCTGAACCTCTGGAAATACTCCCTCTCAAACATATGATCTAGATCCAACAAGATCTCATCAATGTTTGATCTCAAATTTCCACAAAGGTTAGTGAAAACAATGTCACCAATGTCACCATCATAAATCAAAAGATAGATTCCAAACTTTCCATTCAACATGAAATAGAGTAGGTGAAGATGAGTATCAAACCTAATACATCCAGCCTTCTTGAATCCATAACAAACCTCAATAAGCTCACCAATGAGATCTCCCTTGTCTTGAAGAAATTGCCTCTCGATTTGTTCCATGTAGTCTTCTCCAACCAACCTTTTGTCATCTCGATCATGAGTGATCAATTCACAATCATAGAATCCTTTGAGTTGATGAAGAGATGTGAGATCCATGCCTTGGATCTTTCCAAGAACCAATCTTCCATTGCTCTTCCCTTCATAAGACTCTCTCTTAATGATTGCATCATAAGAAGTAGAAACCTCAAAAACATTAGAAGCCATGAAAAAAATGATTAGTACCTTCGACATAAGGATGATTGAAGTACTCTCTTTTTTCAAACAAGAACTTCTACTCAATGTTCTAGGTAATGACTCATATGATAATTATTCTTCCTCACTATCATTCTTAATGACATCATTCAAAGTACATCCTACTTTGAACTCTTCACATACTTCTCTTCTTCTTGACTTGTGACTATCTCCCTCACTAAGTCTCTTGATAGAACCACTTGATCTACTCTCTTTATGAAGACATGTGACTCCACTTGCTGGGAAAATGACTTTCTTGAAATCATAACAAAAGAATGTAGAAGAACCACCTCCTTCATGCATGCACCTAGCAACATCCTTTTCCATATGATCAAAGAAATCATTAACAACAATCTTTTCCAAGGAAGAACCTTCACCTCCATTGATGAAGTTAGCTCTTTCCATACCTTTTGCATGCTTGCACTTGCCATGAAGAACCTTTGAAACACCATCATTATCCTCAAGACTAGCCAAGTTAGCACAAAGATGAACATCTCCAAGAAGCATATTAGATCTTGACCTAGATCTAGCATAAGGAAGCTTGTTAAACTTTGCATAAGATCCACCAATCTTATTGATGCTAAAAGGTAACTTTGGAAAGTTGAGACCAATCTCCTTTTCCATTCCATCCTTTTTGTTAGCCATAACAAAAGCATCAAGCTTGAAAAGTCTACCTTGTCTATTGCCCCTAGCAACCAAGATTTCTTCCTTTGTAATGAAACAAGCATCACCCCCAAACTTTGCCATGTATCCTTTCTCTATCATTTGACCAACACTTAACAAATTCTTTGAAAGTGAAAGAATGTAAAGAACACCATCAAGTCTTGCTTTCCTATTATTAGAGAGACAAATAGGAACTGAACCAATACCTTCAATCACACACTCACCACCATTGGCCATGTGAATTGCTTTCTTGGCTCCATCATAAGTGACCAAAGAAGTAAAGAACTCCTTGTGACTAGTCATGTGTGAGCTAGCTCCACTATCAATCCACCATGAATCTTTGTCACCTTCACTTGATATTGGACTTGATGAACACATCAAAAGAGAATCACCACCACCTAGACCCTCATCATTAGTAGTAAAGTTGATTTGCTTGCTACCTTCATCTCTTTGCTTCTTCAAACAGTCATTTGCAAAATGCCCTTTGATTCCACAATAAAAGCATTTCAACTTAGACTTATCTTTCTTTTTGCCAAAAGAAGAAGTCTCACCTTGATCTTGCCCTTTAGACCACTTGCCTTTTCCTTTGCCCTTGAACTTGCCTTTGATGAACATAGCATCCTCTTCATAATGAGATGTCGATGTAGATCCACCTCCTCTTGATTGAAGCCTATACTCCTCATTCACCAAGATCGCTTGCAAATCCACAATACTTGGCAAAGTCTTTTGAATAGCAAAACTTTGAACAAGATTAGCATGATCATCCAACAAGCCATTAAGTATAACTTGAACAAGCTCTACCTCCTTAATGCTTTCATCAATACATGCTAACTCATCATTGAATGCCTTAACCCTCAAAACAAAAGCATGAGTACTCTCTTCCTTCTTTTGCAAACTTTGAAAGATTTTCATCCTAAGAGTAAGCACTCTTGATGTAGACTTGGATTCATAAAGCTTCTTCAAAGTTTTCCAAGCCTCCAAAGATGATGTGCACTTACCAACTTCCTTGAGAAGTTCATTGGTAACATTCATCTTAATCATGTGTAGAGCTTTCTTTGCTCTCTTGTCATACCTCACTTGATCTTGAGGTGCTTGAGGTCTCTCCTCGACACCTGCAACAATCTCCATCAACTCATTCATCTCCAATAAGGACTCCATCCTCACCTTCCAAGTAGAATAGCTGATTGAGGTAAGCCTATCATTGCTCTCCAACATAAATCCACCACTTGTAGCCATGTTGAGGTGACCTGATCTTCTTCTTTCAACCTGTTCCAATGCACAAAGCACTCTCTTGAATGTCAACAAATGAACTCAAGAAGAAATCACAAAGATATGGAACCTCTCAAATCTCTTCTAGCACTTCTAACTAGAAAATCAACACATAGAATAGTGAAATCTTGATCAACCTATGATCTATCCTCAATCTAATGATTCTTGCCACTTACTAAGATTAAAACATACTCAAATTAAGTTCAGTAACCTCACAAACTAGAGATCCAATCAAAATTAGGGTTTTGACAAAATCACAAAAAATTGAATATCTCAAATTCTACATGCAATTTCTAGAAACTTGATATATCTTCTTGTAGACTCTAATGAGACCTTCCTAACACACCAAAAATCATGTAAATCCCATAAGCCAAGTGTGAAATCAGAATTGATCAAGTGTATAACCCTATATTGAGTTTTGACCTACAAAAGATCAATTCTACACATACAAAAATGTTGAATTTTGAGTAGAAATCAATCTAGCATGCTCTAGCATTGGTAACTCCTCCAAATCCTTGCTAAAGATGGTTGATCCTTTCATAACCTGAGACACAAAAACTCTGATACCATGTGAAGTATTTCAGATCATTAAAGATCCAATCCATGTCCCAAATCTTTGGTTACAATAAGGAGCAAACCAACAATCCTGCCAATGTAGAAAAATCAGCATTTACATACAAAATGAGATGAAAACTCTAAGAGATATTGATCAAACATGAACCAAAACATAAAATATGTTTGTTGTCCGTACAATTACAGTACCCTACTGTATTTCACACGTGTGGAACCGAAAATAGCAATAAATGATCATTCTACACACAAGATTGCAAGATAACACCAAGATAGTGCACCAATGAGTAGTAGAACCCAAAGAGAACCATATATAATGATGAAATGAGAGAGAGAGAGAGAGAGAGAGAGAGAGAGAGAGAGAGAGAGAGAGAGAGAAGATGTGTCTCTCCACAAGTTACATCCTTTTATAGAGTTTTCAAACCCTATTTGGCCACTTGGCTTTCCCTCCAGAATGTAAACCCTACTATTTTTGGGTCTAAATTCAATGTACCCAAAGTTCAAATTTGAATCTCTCTCAAACTCGACTACCAACTTTCCCACACTTTCCAAAAGTGTTTATTGAATGTATTTTAAACTAATATAACTTCAAAAAGTTTATCTCTAAGTCTAAAATGAGTTTTGGCCTCTTATTGACAATTTACCAAAATGTGACTAAACTAGACTAAACTAGTTGAAATGTCTCACACACCAATCCTTGGATAAGAGAAAGAAGGATGATGCAACATCCATCAAAGGCATCTTTGTGGGATATGGTGAGAATAGCAAAGGTTATAGAGTCTTCAATCCCATCACTAGCAAGGTGATAGTAAGTAGGGATGTTATTTTTTATGAAGGACATGCTTGTGATTTGGATGATAATGCTACTAATCATCTTGATGCCAAGGATCATGCTAGGATGGAGGAGGAGCTTCCAAGTGAAGAAGAACTTGAGGATCCACCTCAAGATGCAAGAACTCCAAGAACTCCAAGAAGATCTACAAGGGCAAGATCCGAGCCATTGAGGCTCACCTATGATGGTCAAGGTGATCAAAGGGAAGGCTAATCATCTTACACCTTTCTTACTTCAATGTTAGATGAGCTAACATGCTATGAAGATGCTTGTAAGTCTAAAAGTTGGATGGATGCTATGCAAGTAGAGTATGATGCTCTTATTGAGAATCATACTTGGGGTGGATCTTCCTTAAGGGAAGAAACCTCTTGATTGCAAGTGGGTGTTTAGATTGAAGTGTAATCAAGATGGATCAATAAGCAAGCATAAAGCTAGGCTTGTTGCCAAAGGTTTTTTACAAACCAAAGGCATTGATTATGATGAGACTTTGGCTCCTGTGGCTAAGCTTGTTACTATCGGGTTGATCATTAGTCTTGCTACAACCTTCAATTGGGAGCTATTCCAACTTGACTTCACAAATGCATTCCTCAATGGTTATTTGGAGGAAGAGATCTACATGAGGCAACCCGAGGGCTTCATCAAGGCAAAGCATGAAGGAAAGGTGTGCTTTTTGAAGAAGAGCCTTTATGGGCTCAAGCAAGCACCTAGAGCATGGTACTCTAGGCTAAACTCTTTTCTCATTTCCATCAATTTTGTAATGAGTGCCTATGATCCATCATTGTATATAAGTTTTCATGATGGCATGATCATTATTCTTGTTTTGTATGTAAATGACATTATCTTGAGTGGTAATGATCTAGATGGAATTAGAGATGTAAAAATTGCTTTAGCAAAAGAGTTTAAGATGGTAGATCTCGGCTTATTGAGCTTCATTCTTGGAATAGAGGTTATTAGAGGATGTGATTTTAGCTTCATTTGTCAATCTAAATATGCTACATCCATCCTAGATAGATTTGGAATGAAGAATTGTAAAGGCATTGAGACACCAATGGAGCAACATGTAAAAGCATCTATTGGTTGTGATGAAGCATCCTTTGAGGACGTCACATTATATAGAAGGCTTATTGGCTCCTTGATCTATTTAACTATAACTAGACCTGATCTTAGTTATAGTGTTGGAAAGTTAAGCCAATTCACGCAAAGTCCTCTAGTTTCACATTGGAAGATGGCCAAAAGAGTTCTTAGATACATTTCATTCACTAAGAATTTTGGTATTTTGTATAGAGGAACTAATCTTGGCTTAAGAGCCTATAGTGACTCGGATTTTGCAGGTGACAAAGTGGATAGAAGATCAACAAGTGCCTTTGCCACCTTTCTATGTCATGGAGTAGTATCATGGCTTTCCAAAAAGCAAGATACCATCTCCCTATCTTCCACAGAATCCGAATACAAGGCCTTGACATCAACATGCAAGGAGGTCTTGTGGCTCAAAAGGCTATTGGTGGAGCTTCATGTCATGGAGGAGGAAATCCCTATCATCTATTGTGACAACCAATCAGCCCAATCACTTGCAACTAATCCTACATTCCATGCAAGGAGCAAACACATCGAAATTGCTCATCATTTCGTGAGGGAAAAAGTGCAAGCTAAAGAGATCAAGCTCCAACAAGTGCCATCATCAAGTTGCTTGGCTGATTTGTTTACTAAACCTTTACCTAAAGATTCATTTCTCAAGCTTAGATCTTCAATTGGAGTTATTGATAAAAGCATTGTGATCTCCAAGGCTAGATTTGAGGAGGAGTGTGAAAAATTGCCTACATTGGCAAATCTAGCCATGTAATTGTACATTTTGTCAATATTGTTTGTTGGTTACTTGAATGACCAAAGTGCCACTTGTACATACACACCTAAAGTAGGTTACCACGAGTCAAGAGGAGTGGTTGTGTCTATTTGGTAGTGATTCCTACTTTGTAGGGTCTAGACCATGATTTATGATGAAATTTGTACCTACCATGCACCTACCAAGCATGACTCTTGGATCTAGGCTAGGGTTTTCACATTAGGGCAGGAAAGTGGAGTCTACTTCCTTATTACATGCTAGGGGGAGAAGCTCTCGTCACGTGCATCAATGAGGAGGTGCTAAAAAGGCAGAGAACCACTATCCACACGAGCACTGCAATCTGCCAAAAGAGGGCAACGGTCAAAAAGGAATCGAGAAGATAAAGCAAGAGCCCAACTCCCAAGAAAAGCTGAAGGTGCAGAAGAAACCGAAGAAAGAAGACTCACACCTCCACAAGATATGAGTAACTGAGCCTGATTGCGAGCTAAAAGGGTCAAAAACGAGGGCCCAAAAGGCGGCCAAAAACATCCATTCAAGTTTATTGTTAACATACTGGAGTTCTTTTTTCTTTTTCTTTCTCTTTTTTTTAAAAAAATACTTTATGGAGGCTTTGATGATCTTCGTGAGCTTGCGATGTGTTCATTCTCTAAACATTGGGTTTTTAGTTTTTAAGCTCTTCTAAAATAAGAGAGTCTCAAAACTTTAGAGAGTCTCAATTTGAAATTTCATTTTGTTCATGGAGGTCTGCATGTGTGGTGTCACAAGGTTGTTTTTTTGCATGCTTTGTTGCATAGGTTTTGATCCATGACTAAGGCACATAATACTTTGTTTTCTTGCATGCTTTGTTGCACAAGCTTGCATCTATGTCTGAGGTAAATAATTTTTTGTTGCATCCCGCTTTGTGTTTGGTTACAATTTTTGTCATGTGTCCACGTTGTTGTTGTTTGGAAGGTGATTTAGGCTTACATCTTGAAGAAGTGGATTGCATCCTTGTTGATATCTTTCTTTTTTCTTTTGATTTTTTTTTTGGGGGGGAAGGTCTTGCTCCGAGGCCCTTCCGCCCCGGAAGATTGTGCGCCCGAGGGCACACAGTCTTCCGCGGGCGGAAGGGCCGAGGAGCCGGCCCTTCCCTGCCGTGAATTCCGTTTTTACATTTTTTTTCCTATTTTTTTTGACGTAAATTTTTTTTTACACGCACCTTCCGATGTCCTTGTAAAAAAAAAGATTGTCAAAAAAAAATTTGCCCCACAGATTACGTTCTGTGAAGCATCACCATTTCCTTTGTAAAAATTTAAAAACTGATTTTACGTTCAAGTTTGTTATTTGAATAGGTTCACCCGAGCATATCCAAAGCAATGTCCTCATTTGTAGTACAGGCTATTGGTTGGAACAAATTTTTGGTAGCTAACTACTTATCTTAACTTCGAATATTCCGGTCTGAATCCATATCCTTCGCTTATAGGAATAGTTGATCGTTGTTTGAAGTAACCGTTATTTGAAAGAAAATCACTAGCACTACCTCTGGGTGCATACGCTAACTTCTGAAAGATGTTGCTTGCTAGCTCCACGATATGAAGCTACGTCGGATTCTGCATGATCGGGTTCTGCAATTTATGCTAAAAACACCTGATCCCTGCTATTTTTTGCATGAATTTCATTATTTGGTACTTTGTTCAAAACAACCGAATCTCAATGTCAATCTAGTTGTAACAAGCATAAGCCTGAATTTCAATCAGCATAACGTATCAACGCTTAAGCTGCAGATGTAAAACCAGCATATGTTCATCCTTTATTATAAGATGCATACGGTGTATAACGTTAGCAGAGTTCCGGAATAAAGCAAGTTCCAGGAGATCGTGCGCAGAGTCTATAAAGTCTGGTTATTAAATATAATGGAATCCCCCCTCCCCACGCCAAAAGAGTCCTAAGAATAAAAACATTTTCACTCAAAATCAAATGTATAGTGCCAACTTTGTTTTAACTGGAAAGGTTTCTTTTATGCATCTTGATTTTTAAACATTTTGCAGCATACATTGAAAAGGCACTCGTTTATTTTATAGCTATCATGAAATAGTAGGAAATCTTCAACTCTGATGAACTAGCCAGACGCTCCTAACGAATTTTAAGGGCTTCATTGTCAGATTGATGTACAATCTGGTTCTTTGAGCTTAATAAATACGCCGATCTCAGGATTTTTACTCAGAAGCAGCTTTCTGATCTGTACCCAAACTGCTCAAGAAAGGATAGCTGACTTCAAAACATAGACGCATCATATATTTAAAAATAAATTTTTTTATACATAGAACCTACTGAAACTGCACCCAGATTGACAGCAGTTGTCACTATCTTTGTCCCACAATAGATTTTAGGGGCTTTTTGCCAAATTGATGTACAATTTGCGCCTTTGAGCTTATAAATGAGCCGATCTCAAGATTCTTACTCAGGAGTTGCTTCCTAATCTGTATATTAACTGCTCAAAGAAAAGGATAGCTGACATCAAAACATAGACACATCACGTATTTAGGAAAAAGAACTTTTACATGAAATCTACTGAACTGCACCCAAAGTGACAGCGCTTGTCACTATCTTTGCCCTATAGTTGATCTGTGTTGACACTCCTGTTTTGCTCATGCTAAAAGACATCTGCAAAGGTTCTACATTTCTTACTTAGTGAGCTAGAACTTGGTACACACAGTGACACTTCATTGGCAAGGCTCAAAAGTCCCATTTCTTTGATTGTTACATTGACTATGTTTCAAAGAGTTCAAAGAACATACCCATTGTAGACGGAGTGGCACAACAAGCTCTTCAACCGCTACTATCCATAAAGCAACTAAGTGGCGAGTCTAATTTTATCAGAACGCTTTCATGTGCAAGGTTGTGCACATGATGATGGTGCCCTGGTTCTGCGTCAATAGAGGATCTTGAAGGGAAAGGACTGTACATTACTTGAAGGCTCTGCTAAGCAATTTTTTATGAGACTTCAACATAATTACCACTTTCCTCTTCATAACTGAACCTGCACAGGCACACAAATACATAATATGTCAACAGGAAATTCTCTTGCCATTTGCATCAATAGTCTGCTGCATCTGTCTCATGCATGCTACTCACTCGACTCATGATTCTTCATGCTTGCACCATCTTTTAAGAAAACATTAACCAGCACGTAAGGACTCTGTTAACTTGCTCAGCAAGCTCTCCCCAGATGTCTCATTCAAAGCACAAAGGGCAGCATTAAGTTCCAGCTTTCTCATTCAGTAAACAGTGCCATCCGCTTCAGCTAAAGGCTTGTTACAAACTTTCCTTATCAGTTGCCAATACTGCATAATACACTAGAGTATCATCTCTGCTTAAGTTATATTCTGCAGGAACAATTCATACAGAAATTCTAGAGAAAGCATAAATTCTCTTGTCCTCTTGGATTCACTTGACAAATTTTTTAATGACTTGTTTTGATTTTGGTGTGCTTGCAAGTACAGTGGATATCACCTGAAAAGGGGCTAGAAGATCATAGTATCCTGTCTTCTAAGAATCGGCTTTTCAGGTGTTTCAGGCCACCTGGAAAGAATTGGAGAAGTGGATTTAGGTTTTAAATTCTATGAGATTTACAGTCATTTTCTAATTCACAAAATTAGAAAATTCTGGATAATATAGTTACTTCCTTTTTATGTCTTTCTAGGAGAACTGGATTTAGGTTTATAAACTATATAAAATTTATTACTAGGTATATTACTTATTTTTTATAAATCAGCCTTAACTATTATTCTGATTCGAATCGGATGAACAGGCTTGAATCCAAATCATTGTTCAAATTTCCATGAACCAGAGGATTACGAGACTTTCTAGAAGACCAAATCTTGATCCAGTGATTTGCCAAAGTGTACATTTAGCAACAGATTCTTTCCAGTAAAAGAGTTCTGCCAAATTTTAAAACATCCTGATCTTTCCCATCAAAGAGGTTTAAGTGTCATCCAATTCAGTGTCCATATCTCACAAAACCTGATCATTTTCCGTTTCATTTCAAAGACCTATGTCACCACCCTCAATTAGATGACTTGGTCAATGAAACTCGTATCGTCTTTAAAATACAATTTCTGTTGGCCATTTCTTTTCCATTAGATATGAATCAGCCAATGAGATTCTATGGAGAGAATACAGTGAGTGTCTGAGATCAAAGAGGTTAGAAGATTCATGAGTAGAGAGAAGAGTGAGAGGTTGAGAGGAATAAGGGGTGAAGATGGAGAGAGTTAGTAGTTAGTGTTAGAACTTAGAATAGACTTTTGTAAATTTAATTAAAATCTAACCTCGTAGTTAAATTTTTGCAACTTGAAAGATGAGGCTAGAGAGGGGTAAAATGGGTCATGTGTAAGATAGGAGTAAATTTTAGAACAAATAGAAGTTAGTAGATAGTATACAATAAACATTTTGTATTTGAGACATGACATTGTAGCCTATAGACTTTTGAGTCTTCACTACTGATTGTAGATTGTAATTTGTTGAATCAAAAATTAAAATGAGGAATATTGATTTTGGAATTTGGTCTTTTGAAATTTGAAACACACTATAGTACTTAGTTGCAACTGTCTACATCCCGAAATTTATGGCTAGATACTAGGAAAACAAAAAAAAACTTGCCAAATACAAACCCTAAGTTCAATTCACCAATTCGGTTCCTAGTTTGGTGGTTCAAATTAGTTTAATTCGAACGACTGATTCACCAAAAATCAATTGTGTTCAACAATCAATGGGATAATTGCACAAAATATCCTCCAAAGTATTTCTAACAAGAATGAAATAAGCCTATTAAGAAAACCTATCAACCACCAACAAGCAAGTCATGACCACGTTGGGTACAAAGAAGTTCCAAGAATAAAGTCCATGGACATATCAATCCATTGTAAGGAAGGTTAAGGCCAACACCGTTAAAGACCATCGGGTCTTTTGTAAGAATACTTATTAGGAGCACAAACGGTACAGTTATGGATACGGAGAGCATGATGCTTTATCTCGTCTCCTTGCCCTTGTTTTATGCATTGTCACTCCTACTTTTTCTTGGTATGAGCAGTTACCCCTGTTTATCCTACATGCCTTGAGCTACTCCAATGTCGTCTTCTTGACATGACCAAGCCTATTCTATTGTTGATGATCGTCTTTTGCATTGTGGTTCGCTTTGTATTCCCAACTCCTTGGATGTACATCCTAAACTTCTTTATTATGAACACCTTTCTCCAATTGGGGGCCATTTTGATTTTCAAAAGTCCTTTGCAAACCTCAAACAACATTTTAATTCACCGCCTATGAAGTCTAAGCTTGCTCTCTTTATCAACAACTGACCTTTTGTGCTCGTAACAAATATTCTCATGTAAAACCTGGTGGTCTTTTACAAAGTTGGCGTATACCTTCCCGACAATGGACTGCTCCCTTTGGAAACCAAGCAGCAATCCTGTCAAAGAACTGGAAGCATGGGACATTCTAAAAGGGATACATGAGGCTATGTATCGGTCACAGATTTTGTTTCTTACCAGCAAGCTACACAATCTCATAATGACCACAAGATAGTCTATTACGGATTATATAACAAGAGTCAAGGAGTTGGTCTTACCAGCACGCTACACAATCTCATAATGACCACAAGAGAGTCTATTACGGATTATATAACAAGAGTCAAGGAGTTGAAAGACCAATTTACGACTATTGGAGAAACTGTACCTAATAAGAGACAAAGGCAACCAAAAGAAGGTCAATTATGAGCTTTGTTGTGCTTCTATATCAAGTGAGGAATGTCAAGATTGGTTGACAAAGTTTACAGTTTCAAATGATGGGTCAAATGTAATGTATATTTAAGGTTGGGAGACAACCAATCTCATGACATAAAAGGCAGAGGAGTGGGACAAGTACAAATGCCTTCAGGGGATACTGGTGAGACAAAGAATGTCTTGTATGTTACTGACTTTCAATTTCACTATCACTAAGCAGCATATGATTCTTGAATATGATGAGAAACAATGTCTCATCAAGGTTAAGCAGAAGAAGAATGAAGTAATAGTTGAAGGAGTACTTTCAGGGAAGCTTTTTCATTTGTATGCTTCCATGATTTAGCAGAGTGATTGTGTAGCTCAAGTTGGTATTGAAAGTAGATTGTGGCATGAACGTTTTTGACATTTGATCTATCAAAGCTTGCAAGTGTTGAAGAAACACAATGGTTATTGGTCTTCCAATAATATTTCCTGTCATAGAATGTGCCAAGCTGTATCCTTTACTGCCACTGTCAAAAGCTTATTAAGTAAGACAAAATAATGTCAAACAGCTTTGTCCTGCCTCTGTAAGAAAATGTAGCCTCAAATGGAATAAAATTTTGTAATTGCCAGATACTGATAGTGCAATTTTTCAAAACTACTTCATCAAGAAAAAATCGTATCATCAATGATGAAGGGAATATAGTAAACTAACCATTTTCCAGAACTTGCGTTGCAGAAAAGGCCTGAAATAGAATCATAATAGTATCCAAGATCTTGATTGTAATAATAGCTGCATCAGAACAACAGTTTTCAGATCTCATTCAGGAGAAACCTATGCTTCGATGCTTCGAACCACAGACCAGCCGATCACAACCCAGATGCCCATTGCCAACAGAGCAATGGAGAGCAGCATTCCAATATTTTGAACCCTAATGAGTAACATTTTCTTGAAAGAAAAAGAGCACAAAGGATAAGTTAAATATGCTCGTGCTCACCCTGAAGGTGCATCAAAGATATAGCCTGACTCAATATATTGATACCGAGAACCATTATTTAAATTATTCCCTGCAGGTCAAAAGCTTGAACAAATCAGAAAATCTTTCTGCAATTTAGCAAGCAAAATAGGATATGTGCCAGCTAAACAGCCAAAAATACAACATCAAACAGCAAATTTTGATTAAAGAGGTCCTCCATTACAAGGAAATGCAGAAGACATGCGAGCTATAAGATAGGCACCTTCAATGTATGTGCTCCCAGCTTGTTTATCAGCTTCTACCTGTGCACTACCATCTTCATCAGAGGGATTCTCTTTTTCATCATCTCCAAACATGTCGACACTTGTTGTAGCTCCTGTTTCCAAGAGTGAGGTGGGAGGTGTTTCAAGATATCTATTTTCAGTGAACGACGTAGATAGCTGACCATCTTTCCTTAGATCTTTCTCCTCATCACTTGCAAAAATGTCGTCAGTCGTTTCAAGTGGATAAACATCACTACTGTGGCCTCCGTGTGCTGTTCCATTGCTCGAGCTCCCAACCATGACCTTCACAATTGCTTCATATCCTTCTGTGAACAAGTACAAAACTGCATGCTCAGGCCCAACTGGTGGTAGGTGGCTGAAGTTATATTCCTAATATGCCTTACCACTTGATCCTTTATTTTCTTATTAGTCAGGGATAAAACAAAGAGTCCTCTGTTAGGGTGCTCTGTTGAAAGAGGCATCAAAATATTCACCAATTTCAAAATCCAAGAGTTTGTATGTACAATGGCAACCAATCAAGCTCCATAAGCCTAGATCATCCAGCAAAAGCTGGTGTGTTTCGGTACAACTCCAAACCTTGTTCAACATTTTCTCATAACCCAGGGCAAGTTTCTTCTTCCACACCAACAGAATAGATTTACGTGTACACAATAGTCTTTTTTGTCTAATACCTGATTAACCTTCTTATATTCAGTTTTGGATTTGGACAATGGAAATTTTAGATGCTCAAAGATACTTGCAGAAGAAGCGTCAGTATGATAACTAAAAAACTATTACATTTCTCCTTCAGGAATAAATCTTACAAGCAAAACGTTCTAAGTGAAGAAGCGTGATAGAGCCAAAACACATAAAAGCACCAGTATGAAGTTTCCTCCACTCCTTAATAATAAAACCAGTAGAGTTATGCCTTGTAAAATAAGCTTGAGTGTCGAAATAAAACTGTGCATACAATGAGTTATCAAAACTGGCTCCGACCACAAGTGTCACAATATGAGCATCGAAGTTGAAATCCTATACCACTTCGAAGAAATTAGTGAGCGTGTGTAGAAATACATTGTTTGTAAACCAATAAGGTGTTCGACACACATGGCCTTGGACCTCAACAAGATAATGGGTCAAAAACTAATTTCTTCCATTAAATATAATCGGCAATTTTATTTTAGCGTTACATTCAAAATTAAAAAACAAAGCAAATACTGGTTAGCAGCCTCGTACAAGAACTACAACAAGAGAAAAGTAGCAATGTTCATAACCCATAGTTAGCTATACAAAGACAGCAGCCATGGCAGTCATTAACCAGCTCATGTTACTGTGACATGATAGCTCATGCAGCAGCCTCAACAAAACGTATCAAAAAAGTTTCTTGTTCTCTTGTAGTTAACTTTTCAACAGATTGTAGTAAAAATCAAGGAACTTTTCAAAAAGACAACTATTGTATGGACTTGAATTAGCAAACATTGAAATCTTGTCGTACCTGCTTCCCGCTGAAAAGTTTCTTTTGTTTCATGATAGGCATCTGCATAGCACATGACTCGTTAACATTTGAGATTTATATATGGTCAAGAAAATGAAGGATGTGGTGAGGGGCATTGATCAGATTGCGATTGGAATAATGTTTCTATTACCATAGTCACCATTGTCCATCAGCTTCATTGTATCTTCAGTAAGTTGGTCGAATATAGCTGTTTCCTGATCAGACATCTTCTCACGGAGGTTCCTTTTTTTGGATGATCCTTTTAATCTTCTCAGGGCTTGCAAGACCTGGTAGTTGTGATAAATACAGAAACTGAGTACTTTGAAAAGGCTCCTTGATCATTTCCATTGAATGCTTCACACACAAGCCCTCAATAGACAAGATTGACCAGACACCAATGCATGTATCATTGTATCTAGTGAAACAGCCAAACAGAAAATTGGTCTGCAACAAACAAATAAGGTGACTTGAGAGTAACAAATAATCATATATCAACAGCCTTTCCTTGATTCATGGACTGATAAAACTAGTCCAGATGCATGTTCTCTTTGGACGAGTAGAAAAGCAAGCTGATTAGCTTCAGCATCTAAGTATTGTGAGGTAGGGATCACTAAATTTAAGGAGATCTAAGAGTCCCAACCAATAAATGTTTGTGCCACTGATGCTAAATGACAACTCTAAAAAATATGGAATCTCAAGCCTATGTAAATCCAATCACGAAATCCTTATAAACTTTATCTTGATAGATATCATACTCCAATACAACAATACCTTGCTGTCACTAACTTTAGAGAAAAAGTGAAGGGACTTATGAATGCAGTTACAGTCCTGACTTTGCGTGGAGGAGGCAAGGACTTAACCAGAGACTTTTATTGTTTTATGAATGTTTTTATTGTCCTCCAAAGCGATCTGATAACAATGAAGAACGTCGGAATTTGAAAGGGGGGGAGCCGGGAATGGCAGAGAAAAATAATGAAAAGCTAATCTAATAAGATATTGGAAAATTAAAGGAAGACTACCGTCTAGAGCAGTGGAAAACTCTAGAACATCATGGAATTGACTCTTCAAGGTGCGTAGCTTGTTAGCAGCTTCTTTGAGTGATTGTTCATCTTCTTGGAGCATGGCGCAAAGAGTTGCCACCTTCATGTCTCATATGGAGAGGGTTGCTACCTCGGAGTGGGCTTGCTGGACTTGCAACTCCCATGCAGGTTCTTTGGTTTGCCAGGAAAGAGTCACGCTCCAATTCAAGTTGCTTCGAATTGACGGAGAGGAGCTGATTGGCAAAGATTGGTATCAGCTCTCCATTCACTCCATTAATGAAATGCACTGGGATGGTTTTCGGTGCTTCATCCTCTAAGTAGTAGGGTTCTTCAGTAATTTTGACCACATTCAGCTGCTGAGCAGCCGGTTGTGGATTTCGTACTACTAACCCTTGGGTTCTAGCAGGAATGGGAAGCAATGCCAGTCTAGGTAGGGGGGATTGGGGTAAGGCACCTTGTCGTTGTGCCAAAGTTTGGAGTTGGGCGTGTAGCTTGGTTCCTGTCAGAAATAAATGACTATGCTAAAGTTAATCCATAGGTTACTTTGACCCAAAAGGTCGAGATTTGTGTAACCATGGGTATTTAGTTATTTAGGCCATCTTAAGTTTGTCTTAAGTTCAGTTGGACCCAATTTTGGTCATGTACTGACTCATGGGTCCTTAGGGGTCTAATTTTGTTTAGGGGCCCTACATTTAGTAAGTGGTTAATCTTAGGGTTTGGTGGCATTTGGTCACATCCAAGTAGAGTACTTAGATGCTCATTGTGTATTCCATTTTATACAGTTTGGCTCTCCATTGCTCTTGTTGTTGTTTCCTCTCTCTCTCTCTTAGAGTTGGGCGCCCAACCTCTTCTCTCTTGTTTCTTGTGGAGATTGATTGATAACTAGATCTTGGTAACTTGTCTCTTGCTTTCCTACAAATCCTCGGGTTGTATCGGTAGTCATTCGTGTCATGACTAGCAGTGTTTTTGGTGTTGTACTTTTCCAAATTTTCTCAATGTTTTTGTACACCTTTTCTAAAAGAAAACAAGGGAATAAAACAATCAAAAGGAGAAATGTGATTCTGAAAGTGCAAGTTGGATACTAATAATCAATCAGATCATATCTATCAGAATAATTTTGAGATTTCTCTGATGGTCAGTAATAGGCGATGCGAATAAAGTTGCGAATAATCACTTTTTAGTCGCCGAGCTGCCTATTGACTGTGAATGATAATCAGAAACCATTATGAGGTGGGCAAGTAAAGATGTTCAAATGGCAATTAAAACAGGCGAGTAATAAAAATTTAACTCGTTGGCTTGCCAGATGGTAGATCGGGTACTGTACTATGTACGGTGAAGATGGCGAGTAATAAGAACGAGCAGGAAAACAAATTTTCAAAATGACGAGTAATTAAAATATAACTCACCGAGGATCTTAATGATCTCTTCTTGGTTTTGTGGATCTAACACCTATTCTGCTTGCATGTGGATCTTATAAATTTAGTTTAAGAACTAGATGTGATGAATGCTCATGCTAATAATGGTTCTTGAATGTGATAGGATGATAAGACAACAACAATGTAAGCATTCATCATCCATAGAAAACCACATCACACAAAATGGGGCCCTTCAACAATAAAAGTAGGAAAGGGGAGGAGATTCTCTCCATCGGGTCTCCAGCGATGGTGATCCCCCCCCCCCCTCAATCTCCATCTCCTCCCCTTCCCCATGGCTCGGAAGACTACTTTCTTCCTTTCTATCATTATCGGGAGAGGCAGTAGGCAATCCGATTTTGGACGGGAGAGAAACTCAGTGGTGGGCGTTCAAATCATAGTAGCATCTGTGTTCAGGGAAACCAGAAATCAGAAACCAGAATTCCACAAACTCTGATTTCTGGAGGGCGCTAGACCTGGTTGTTGGGAGCAGATAGTTCTCAATCAAAACGTGGTTCGTTTTGGATCAGATTTGGAGGATACAGTCTACACACTACTCGCTGAAGGATGCAACAGATTTCACCCTGAAACCTATTGTACTTTTCCAGATACTCAAAATCTTGATTTTCTGGCCAGAATTCACCTTCTAAAGTTGAAGACACTACAATTTCAAACGGTGGTAGATTTTTTCAAAACTTGGACTTGGGAAAGCTAACATACAGAAGGGCGCTCCAAGTGGAACAAATCTCATAGCGATTGGTGGTCAGAAACGATCTGGATGATCATCCAAAGTTCGGCCAAAATTCCTGATTTTTTCGGAAAAAATTCGGAAATTGCCAGATCACCGTTGCATGTTGAGACCGCCCAATCACTTGCGTTTCCAAACCAGAGAAGCTTTCTCGCTCTTGTTTTTTGTTTTGCATGTCAGTGCATGAAGTTTTACACTCCTTGCATGTGCTAGTAAGTCAATTTTTGGGCAATTAAACACTGTTATCTTTGTTCTATTACGCATGCTTAATTTCGTAGACATGAGTCATACACCTGTAGACGAACTTGAAGATATAGACATGTCTAGTCTGCCTCGTGGAACTTCTCCTGTAGAAAAGAGCCAGTCAGTTCCTCTTTTACCGCCTACTCAAGAACCCTCTCAAAATCCCTCCTTGCATGATGACATGCAGGATGTGGACATGAATGAGGGAGATGAAAATGAAGAAATACCATTAAATATTTTTGAGTTTAGGCAGTGAGTAGTAGAAACTTATGATCATCTTAAAAAAATTAGAAGAGTCTGTTGAGGAACAAGCCAATACCCAACAAGAGACTAATGAAAGGCTTTCCAGACTTGAAAGACTAGTGCGTGATAATGTTTCAAGTCTTAATGCTTTAAAACAAGCTGTTTTAGCGCAATATCGAGTGAATCCTGCTATCCACGGTAGTAATTTATCTGTCCCACCATCACCCCATAAGGTAGTACCTAAAGATTTACGCCTTCCCACCTTTGGTGGAGCGGCCTTTAGAGGCGAGCATTTCCCTGACGGGAAAAGCCTTTAGGTGGTGGATAAGTCTGCGGGAAAGTGGTTCAGAACCAAAGACTTGGGATAGTATTCAGGATATGTTTAAGAAAAATTTCCTACCTGAAAATGAAACTGACAGAAACTGGGAAGATTGGGAAACTTGTTGCATGGGAAACCATCCTATCACCCAATATATCGCCAATTATCGGGATGCTACCATGAAATTATCTGACTTAGATGATTATAATCAGGTAAGGGGATTCATTCGGGGTTTGCAAGCCGAATACCAGAAGTATCTTCGGCCTTTAAAGCCTAAAACATTGGAAACTGCTATCACACTAGCTCAGACTTATGATGACATAGTTCGCCCAAAAGGTAAAAGAGTAGTAGAAGATACCCGACCTGAGTCCTCCAAGCATGGAGAGAATTCCGACATCTAATTCTTCGAACAAAAAGAGGTATAGATTGTCGAGAAGTGACATCGAAAGAGCCAAGAGGGAGCACTTGTGCTTCATTTCTATGGGAAAAGGTCATAACAAGAGTCAGTGTCCTAAAGGGTACAACATAAAGGGAACACTGACGAAACTCCCGGTAAAAACCAAAATGGTCCTTTGAAGAAACCGGAAAAGCAAGTTCACACTGTCCAAGTTTTGCCTTTGGGACAGTCCCCCAAGGTAAAGTCTGATCACGTGTCTCATATAAATGAGGCACACACCTGTTCAGTTACTGCTAACATTTGGCAACCTGCAGTCGGACCTCATACTATTTTCCGATTGTTAGGAAGTATTGATGGCCAGAAAGTTCGGATAATGGTGGACGATGGAGCAACCCACAACTTTCTAAACCATTCTTTGGTGAAGAAGTTGAACTTAGAGCAAAAACCAAGTGATCATCAATACTTAGTTACACTTGTTGATGGTCAACGTAAAGATATTTATGATACTTTCGTTCCACAAGTTCCCATACAAATCCAAGACTATCAAGATACTTTAGACTTTCAAGTAATGAGCTTGGCCTTGGCAGATGTGATACTTGGTCGTGAATGGTTGTTTATGTTAGAAACCACTGGTGGTATTGTGCGTAGTTATGTTGATAACACATTGGAGTTTGTTCATAGAGGTCAGAAAGTTAAGTTGGTTGGAAATGCAAGTGTGCCAACTTCGCTAGTTGTTTTTTCTCTGCAGTTGAAGCGGCTAGTACGAAAACGAAAAATTGAAAAGGTATTTCTTTGTTTTCTTACTTCTAAAACTTTCTCAAGTAATGCAAGTTTATTTTTTCCATATCCAAAGAAATGTGTTTCTTCCATTGAGAGAAAAGAGAGAGATGTGAGTTTGCAAACTATTTTAAATGATTTTAAAGACGTCTTTCCTAGCGATTTACCATCCGGGTTACCCCCGAGAAGAGAGGTAGATCATCCCATAGAACTAATACCCAGGACTAAACCTGTTAGTAAGCCTCCTTATAGGTTGAGCCATGCGGAACACCTAGAGGTAGAGCGGCAGCTGCAAGAGTATTTAGCTAAAGGGTTTATACGCCCCAGTAAATCACCGTGGGCTGCGCCCATTTTGTTGGTTAAGAAAAAAGATGGGTCCATGCGTATGTGCATAGACTATAGGGCCTTAAATAAACTCACCATTAAAGATAAGTATCCTTTGCCCAGGATTGATGAGATCTTTGATCAACTCAAGGGGGCAAAGTATTTTACTAAGATCGATCTTAGGTCTGGATATCATCAGGTACGTATTAAAGAAGATGACGTTCCGTTAACGGCTTTTCGTTCACGGCATGGTCATTACGAGTTTTTGGTTCTCCCCTTTGGATTAACCAATGCCCCAGCAACATTTATGAGGTTGATGAACAACGTGTTCAGACATCTTTTGGGCAAGTTCGTATTAATCTACCTTGATGATATCCTGGTCTTTAGTCGTACTAAAGAAGAGCATTTTGAACACTTACACCAAGTGTTCCAGGTCCTGAGAGAAAATTCCTTGTTTGCAAAGGAATCAAAATGTGAGTTCTTCAAGGAAGAGATTCACTACCTCGGACATATTATCTCCGCTGAGGGGATCAGGATGGATCCTGAAAAGGTAGCCGCAATTATGCGGTGGCCCGCACCAACTTCGTTGGAAGAGCTGCAAATCTTCCTCGGATTGGCGGGTTTTACAGGAGGTTTATCCATCAGTATGCCCTCTTGACTGCTCTTTTGACAGACCTGCTCAAGAGTAAGGGCAAATACTTTAGTTGGGGGCCTAAACAACAAGCGAGCTTTGAAAATCTAAAGGCTGCGATTGCAACTGCTCCTGTCTTAAGTTCAGTGGATCCAAATGAAGCATTCATAGTAGAGACCGATGCCAATGATCAGGCAATCGGTGTTGTTCTTACTCAACACAACCGTCTAGTCGTGTTTGAGAGTAAGAAACTGGATAAACACCAGTTGAATTATTCCACTTATGAGGAGTTGTTCGCAATAGTCTATGCTCTTAAAAAATGGAGGCACTACCTCTATGGAGCTAAGTTTGAGATCGTGTTTGATCAAGAAAGTATCAAGTGGCTTTCCTCCCAAAGTGACTTGAAAGGAAGAAAAGCTCGCTGGGCCGAACTGCTCCAAACGTTTGACTATCAACTAAGGTACAGGAAAGGGCTCTACAATGTGGTAGCAGATGCCCAAAGTCGAATGCCCATGGTAAGCGCGCTAAGTTTTACGGCATTCAGGAGTGAATTTCTGGAATCACTCAGAGGAAAGTGTGTTAGTGATTCTCACTACGTACCTGTGTGGCAGGCTATTGAGCAAAGGGATTCCACAGCCACACCAGGGCCATCGGAAGATGTTGCAGTTGCGTCGGGACGGGACGCGCCACCTGAAGAAGTTGTGGAAACATCCGGAGTGGATGTGCCCATTGAGGACTTAGGGCCTGCGAGTTAGGGATGGAGGCCCAATCATAACCAACCACCTCAATAAATACATGTCATTACTAAATTTCAATAATAGATCGAGAGCCCCAAGGACCCAAACCATATGATCTGAACGTTCAGTCAAATCAATAAACAGCTTGAGAACCCAGGTTAAGGAGTTGCCAATGATAGCCTATAGCTTTGTGAATCATACATGCACCTTACATTTTCAGCTATCAGGGTCATCTAACAATGAGATGCCATTTGTTGTTAAAAACTGAAAGAAATTGGGCTGCGGCATCTCCAAAGGCACTTTGAACTAAAACATTTTTCTAGCTGCGCTAGCATCAATGTTTCCGGGACCAATTTAGATCAGCAGATTTGGCCAACGCAAACCAATTCGAATCAGAGATCAAAACTCTGATTAAGCAAACGGGATTTAGGGTTTTTGAAAAATCAGAAAAATATGTTATGTTTGGTTTATAGTTAAAAAACAGTTGTTGATTTAGGCTTTAGGGTGCAAACTACATTGTCAAAATACAATTACAGTCACCTAGGTCTTGATTTGATAAATCCTCAAATCCTAAACCCTGATGTCTCAAAAACGTGCAAAAGTAAAGAAAGCCCAAATTAGCAAAAAAATCTGCATATTTGGGCTTTTTTTGTTATGCCAATCTGATCCAATTCGAACGAATCCCAATCGTGATTTGTTCAGCTTCAAATTTGTAAATCTAAAACCATTGGCTAGCATGTTCTTGACAATGTACAAAAAACTTTATCAATGATAATTACATACTCATGGTGCTAATTCATACTGCAATTTTGAGATGACATGTCAAATCTATAAGGTGAGTCGACTCAAAGTGGCATAATAAGGTACAAATAACATCTCAGATAATTCAAAGTCCTATACCAGAAGTTCATAATGTCAATTTTCATCATAAATTTTATTGAATCTGGAGCTTACTTGCAACTCAAACTTCTTTCTTTGATGATTTTTTAAATTATCAGGACCCAAACTGGGAGTGGATGAGATGAAAACAATTTCATGTGATTTTCCAGATCCCAAACTACAAAAGGATGGCATTCTTGAAGTGAAGCTAGTGAAGGGCATAAATTGGTGACATGGAAAGCCTACAATGAATTTACAAATTTCTTTTCCAGAAACCAGATTGACCACCACAGCTCAAAGTTGTCATGGAATGGATTCTAGCTGACACTACATCTTCGCTGATCTCTTCCAAAACATAATCAACACCAAAACTTGACTGCCATGACATGTGAACCTACAAGGGAGATCATGAAAAACGAACGAACATCATGACTTTACTCGATGCATCAATGACAACTAATAGAAGCAAGCATATATTGACAGAAGAAGTAATTTAAAATTAGAAAATTACACAGTTGTATTCTTTATTAGCATGTAATGGATTTTTGAGCATACAAACCAATTGCAACAATCAAACTAAAGAAGTAAAAGAGTCTGTACTGTTTCTCCTGGTAGAAGAGCATCTGCTATACGACGCTTGATTTTACCAATATCTCCTGATGACAAAGCTGCCTCCTCGTCTTCAGAAACTTCACCAAGGTGCTTTTCTGCAAATCGTGTGTCAACCTCTGCACTATCTAACCAAGCATCCTGCAAGGACAACATGTTGATGCAACTAGTGCTTGAAATGACATATGACTAACTATCTTCAATACGAAAGCCCCAAACTTGTTATCTAAAAGGAATGCAATGATAGCAATTAGTTTCCAAATTGTTCACACTTTAAAAACTACAAAACTTTGACATTGTTGAGTGGCATGGGTTACAATTCAACTAAATAAGCCAAGCATCTAAATTCTATCACTTAATGAATCACCTAGAAACTCTGATGGGATCAGCAGTATTGAACTTGAACAAATACAAAATAAAGCTTCAAATGGCCATACTATCAAACTGAGTAGGCCATAATACTTAGTATGGATTTTTCCAAAAGCAAGCTCATACATCTATACGACAAGTTAATAACTTCTCACCAGATCATTCAAATAGAAGTTTTAGACAACTTTGGCACACCTTGAACTCACGATCCAATCTATATTCCACATAATTTCCTTCTGCATCAAAATAGCCTTCTTCTCTCTCCTGTTTCAAATTGAATGGTTCAAGAGGTACGCCATCCTCATCCTCCTGATCTCCAACCTTCCATCACACATTGGCAGCTAGTTATAATTTTTGAGAGGAATCGAGACAATATGAGCCAAATTGATCTCTACTAATACCAATCCAACAACAGCTATATGTTTACTATAGAAAATAAGAAAACAAAAAAAACACACATTCGTCCGTAAACCATCTGTATTTTCACTTAGCATAATGGTTTAGATTATAATCAACTACTAGAACCTACGAACGCATTGAATAAATGTCTCAGATGAATGAGACTGCATACAAATTTGATGACATCTTGTCTCTGATGTTACATTATGTCTCACAGAATTCCCCAGGGTTCTTGAAAGTCCCTGTATCATACTATATGTCCCAAATATTCCCAAACACCCCCTAAGACTCCTTAATTGAATGCTGTGCTATGTCCTCTGAGATTCCATTGTGTCCCTAGTATACCACTATGGACATACTTCTGTTGCTATGTGTAAGTTGACTCTCCAAAAGTCCTAGGATCCCCCAAGAGCCTTGTCATCCCTCAGACTCCTTGTTGTCCAAAAACTGTCTCACAAATCGCACATTCTTCTTGTTGTGGCAACACCTTACTTCTTTGTCTAGAACTGGCACTTCCCTGACCTGCCTGGGAGTCCCTATCTTGTCTTGACATTTCTAAAACTTGTCCTCACTCCTGCATGTCACCCAATCCCAGTTTTGAAAAAGTGACATGCCTTTGGCTTCCAGGAGACAAAGATAGGAAGACGTAGCTTTATGTGATGATTCAATTGCTCTGTACATTGCAAATACATTCAACACCTCAATGAAAGCATAGATCTTTGGGACGAGAAAATCTTCATATCAAACCTTCAAAAAGTAAACGTGCAAGCCTGGACGCAGAAACCGAAGCTTCAGGACTAGGAGACCAAGGGCACCCTCTTGCCTTAACTCCTGCAAGCACAGAAAACCTAACCCCTAGACCTAAACATTAAAAAAAAAAATAGAAAAAAAGAAAAACAGAAGCTTACCACTTGTGCTCCAACAGATTCAATATAGGCATATGACCTCCTTATCAATGGTTGAGCCTCACATGGAGATGGAACGTTCTTCCCGAACCTACAGAATCGCATGAAGATGGCAGAGTCTTTGCTTCACTTCCATGCTTCTTTCCACATCTTGCACCCCAAAAGCACGATGGAAGTGTCTTCCTTCTCCAAAATCCACCTACATATATAGGTAGAGAGGTTGGACAAGTTAGGGGGCTTGATTATAGGACAGGAACACCAAAACCTCCCTAGTAGGTGTGTCCTACACCCCTAGCTCCAACAGTGATAAGTTTTGGCAATGTGCCCCGATTTGTCTAAATAGCTTACTTTTGTCCTTTCTAGTCCAAAACTACCTAAAAATAAATCACTCTATCATAAACCATGCATGCATCATTGTTGACATGTAAAGATACCATCAAGAATCTCTATCTCCTCTCTTACTATCAAACTACATGTTATGGTCCCAGGGGTCACCAAACCTATCATGTGCTGCATGTAATTAGCCCATGAGCTTACTAAATGCAATGCTAAATATAACCATGGAGCTAAATTAGTCTAAATTTAGTCAATAAGACAGTTCATAAAGTGGCTCGAACAACCGCGTTATATTTGTGAATAGCGGGGTTGTAAGGCCCAATTTAGCTGTAAAAGGCCCCAAACTTGTAGTAGAAGCACAAAGGACCACTATAAATAGCTGAGATCGTGCTAAATTTGGAGGGTATTGTTCATTTGTTAATTTGGATTCTATATGTCCTTGAAGCTTCTCTTGGAAAGCTTTCTTGATGGTGTTTGTGGTTCATGTGCCTAAAATCACATGAGATCTTTGATCATGCTCTAGAGTCAGGCCCTATGTCTTAAATGATCAACAATGTTGAATATAATTTTGTTACTTTGCCTAATTTGGTGAAGTTTTGCTACATTTTATCTATCTTCTTGATTGTTGACTAGTTTTCTTGATTTCTTATTTTTTTTCAAGCCAATTTGATGTTCAAGAATGGAATAGATGTTTTAATGCTAAGATTGGCACATGACAATTTTGGTATCAGAGCATTAGATACTTTCCCCATCATATTTGGTAGTTTTCTTTAAGTTTGGTGGAATTATTTTTACTAGTTTCTTTCTTTTTCAATTTCCAGAATGTTTTGATTCAATTTTTGACTTATTAATCTTCATTTTTTGTGTAATTTCTTATTTTAGATCAGTAGCCCTTTCTCTTAGCTTCTTGGAGGTACTGATTTTTCTTGATTTGAAGCCAAACTTTGTTGCACGTTCCATTTCGAAACACAATCCGGAACGTGATCCGGGAAATCCAATTAGAGTTTCCTGGAAAGCAAATTTCTTTGCTTTTTTTTTGGGGGTGCCAATATGGGTATCAGATAAAGATTAAAGATGTTTTCAAGAGCAATTCACTTACCTAGTTTGCTCAAAGTTCCAAGAGGGCGATCCAATTTTGGGCCATTAAGTGATTCTTTATCGAACATCTCTATTTCTGTATTTTGTGAAATGAAATCACATGGAACCGTAATGAATGACAACAAACCGACAACAATTATGAAGCACAAGCCCATCCCAGAAGCATAAGCATAAGCATCCCTTCAAACGATCGTGTGTGCGTGTGAGTTCTCTGTGTCGGGAGTCTCTAATCTTCTTTCATGTGCCATCTGTAACAGAATCTATAGTTGTTTCAACTCCAATCTTGCATTGTAATCATTCCATCATGTCCACCATCCAATTAGGGTTTGGTAAGTATTAAACTATCAAAAACAAAAAGGCCATTAGCCTTTTTTACCCAAAATAAATAAATTTTGCAATCCGGGTCGCGGATCGCTGATGTTCCGGAACGCACGTTCCAACATGTTTTTGCAGCGGATCGCGATCCGTTGCAACTTTGTTTAGAATTATAATGACCAAGTAATGGCAATAGTGAATGCATTCCAATTTTAGTTAGCAATAGTTTTTGCAGTCTGTTTTTCTTTATTTTTGGCTATGCTTTTGGCCGAATTTTTTCACTGTAATTTTATAGGTTTGCAGATCTTTGTCTTAGCTTGAATCTGAGCCAATCTCCAACCAATTTGGTGAAAAATTGACAAAGATATGCAAGTTCTAGTGAAAGAGGTCCAATTCTACTTTTGGTAGGATTCTTGGGAGAGAAGCACTTCAACTTTTCATTTTTGAAGTTCATTTCCTTTGTAATTTTTTTCAGTCCTTTCATTTTGAAGTTTCAATGGTTTTTGCCCTAAAAAAAATCTCAGCCCTAACCCTCCCTTTGACCAACCCTAACCCTACATTTGCCATTTAGGTCAAAAAAATAAAAAAAAAAGAGGAAAACACTATGTCAAAACATGTATCCCTAACACTAAAAATTATTTTTTAAAAACACCTAACCCTAATCCCCCTCGGGCGCCATCCCCCTCCCGTACCAAGCCTCATGCCTTGAAAAAATGTTTTTTCTTTAGATTATTTTTTTTTTTAAATTAAAAAAAAAAAAAACTTCTCCAACTTTTTTTTATAATGAGAACATTCTTCATAGAAGTGATCGCAAAAAAAAAAATTGTCGACAGGTTTAAGATTTTTAACGATTTCTTTTCTACAGACAAATGTTTCACGGATTTCAAAAAATTTCAATTCAATTCATAAACTTTTTTAAGGTTGTCTTTCTAAGTTTTTCTATTTTTTGTTTTCAAACCTCCATATCTTCTTTGTTTGAAGTCGGATTTCGGTATTGTAAGAACAAAAAGTGCTCAATTTGTCGAGCTGAGTCCAATATTAGCATTTTCGTAATCATTACTCCAATTTCTTTTTTTAACCCTCCTTTTCCTAAGTTACTACATTCATATTTTATATTTCGTTTCTTTAAAATTCCATATCTTTTCAGTTTGAGCTCGAATTTCATTGCAGTAAAAAGCAAAATTCATCAATTCAACAAGATTGATATTGTAGAAGTCCTATTTATTTTCAAAAAAAATTACCTTCTCAAAAGTTCTTTGTATTTGCTCTAATTGAAATCCCATGCTCACTGTCACCGTTTAATTGAACCTTGTTAAATTTGATTTTCATATCATTTCAAAATTCGTCTCAGGTCTACAATCCATAAATTACAACTCAGTTCATCGTATGGATTGGGATTATGAAGAGGAAGATGACAATAAGTCATATTGTGATGATAATTTTGATAATGACGTGGAAGATTGTTGGGATCAAGGTGAGGGTTACACTAAAGATTATGACCAAGGTGACGACGTCGCTGATGACAATCAGTATCAGGACTACAACGACGATTCTCAACTTGACCACTACTCTGACAATTTCAATAACGACCAACAATACGAGGATCAAAACGTCATGGAAGGTTCGTCTGAAACGATGCGGTTGAACCATTCAATGGTCAAGATGAATTAGAGTCCAATGATGATGAATGTTAAAGTCGAAGTCAATTTCAATTTGGTATTGAAGACCAGTCCGAAGCAATAAGCGTGGATGAGCAACAATAGGTGCAATGTGGAACTGACAACCAATACGAGCCCCTGGATCAATTCTATGATCTTGAGGAAGTCAAAAGACGACGTCATTATGGTACACAATAGCATTTCACTCATGATGACGACGTTGATTATGAGGCATATGAAGATGCCTATGAGGGTGAAGAAATGATGGAAATGGACAATTTCTCTCTATTCCACGAAGAATATAAACAATAGTCGTCGTAGGTACGCAAACAACATGTCTCATGCTCCCAAGCTCCTACCAATAGTATAAAATCTTTCCCCTCCCCCACTTCACTAAGGCCAACTCCTTTATTCCATGGAAAGCCATTACAATTCCAAAAAACAATTGGCTTGTCACGCTTGGTAGTCGCATCCTATTTGCAATTTAGCTGATCTTGACAAGTAGGAATTTGAAAAGAAAAAAATTTGGAAAGATTTTTTTTTCTAGCCTTCTATTACAGCAAAAACAAGTGCATTTTTAGTGTTTAGGTTGCAATGTAGATTATAATCAATGAACGATCAATCTTAAATCTTGACTTGGGAGTCATAACTCCCGAGTACCACCTATGATCAATACTACATGATACATGCATTGATGGTCAAGACTCAATGGCCATTTAGCATTCAAATTTGATATAAGGCAATTTTTTCAAGTTGATAACTCGCATAGATCATTGAAAGACTATAATCAATAATGTCCGTTACCAAAATTTAAACTCGAGTCTCAAGTCAAACACAACACATGTAGATCCAACTTCCAATATCCATAAATGTCAATAGCAAGCACTAATCTAAATTCTATTATCTAACACGATTGATCCTAAATTTTAACACACTAATCTAAGTTCTGATACTAATTTGGAAAGTAGCACTAAACTAACTCCTAAGCTTTCTCCCTCACGCTCCATCTCTCTTCCTCACACTTTCTTGTCTTCAATTTCAAGAAGCAAACACTCCTCACCTCTTCTACCTACTTTCCCTCCTTGCCCAAGCTCTCCTCTCTTGCCTGCTCCATATACACATTGTAATAAAATCTGATTATACTCCCTCCAAGCCTTATGAAAACTATTTGGCCTCTAACTGGACACAGGTTCTACTTGACTTTCATGTTTTAAAAACAGATAGATGAAAATCCAACAGAAGGAAAGCCACATTCTGATCCAAACAATGACAAAGATTCAAGAACTAGAGAAAACATAAGGTAACATAGAATAGATACTAAGTCATGGGCTTTGCTCTTCAAGAAGGAAGATGGTAAGCCCTCTCTCAATTTTCTATCATCGTCGCAAGGAAGAGGATTTGAGAGAACAAAAACCCCATAATGTAAGAGTAAGAGGCATCCCGAACACATCGAATGCCTCACAAGAAGCCAATAGATTCTCAGAAAACACTAGTCATGCATTAGAGAGGGCCTAGCGTACTAGAAAAAGATAATGCCATTGTTGTCATTGAAGAGAGGAGCTCAGTTTTGCATCTAAAAGCCAAGCTTAAAGAAACGAGCATTTTTCTAGATGAGGATCTCACGTCTATGCAAGTGGAAGAGTACAGGAAGGCTTTCCAGGATGCTAAACTTTCATGTAGGATTGCCATTTATCAACATGGGCAAGTGAAGTATTTGGATGGAAAATCTTCTAGCATGAAGAAATAGGCAGATGGGTCCCCCGGGTTTGGGAGCAACTTGAGGATCCACCCACATTCACAAAACTTCACTCTATGAAACTGCTAGTATACACTCTTCAATATTTGCAAGTGATTTGAGAGATTTTGTGGCTTGTGGATATATTGTTTTTCTTTCTAAGACTCGTGTGGACTTCTGCCTCTTTGATTTCGGATGGGAATCGATCTATAGAACCGAGACCAAATCAACTAGTAGTCGTGGTTCTCGTGGGATGGCTTGTTCATATAAAAACGCAAAGCATCAAACTATTTAGGTGGTCAATAGGGATGACTAGGCGAGATACATTTGGTTTTGCTCCAAACGTTCAAGTATTGGCTTGGATAGAGATGTCTACATTGCAACCTGTTACTTTCCCCCCGCCACGTCAACATTTTTTAGGACACTAGCTTACCTTTCAAGGATTTATCAATGGATAATATTCATTATTCAAAGAGAGGTCAAATTCTTCTGGTGGGTGAAGGATAGGATCAAGGTGGTCAGTATCTCGTGCAGCAAATTGGTATCCTCTTCACATCAAGGCTCTAGACATCGAGAATTTGGGTATCACACAGTTACGAATGAAAACACAACTAATCTAGAGCTAAGCTATGAGACCATCACATAAGCAAGACTTTAACCCTAGAAAGCAGGAAAGAGAGATTAAGGAGACTTAAGAGAGAGATCAATATCATCAGTTGAGTAAAAAATGACACAGACTCCCTACTAATAGCCTAGAGGAAGCCCCAAAAGGAAGCCCAACTGGGAGGGATAATAGTGCACCCTCCAAGAAGGCCCCCAAGCTCCAGCATGTCCAAATAATAAGGCCCACGGCCAACCATATGGTCTAAGTGTTAATAATGAATAAAAAAGGGCCCAAGGCCTGCTTATGCATAAAGTAAAGTAAATGTAAATGGACGTGGCGAATGTAATGAGCCAAGTCCATAACTCTCCCCGACACAAAAAAAAAGACCCAACTACCGAAAAGAAACTGGATCAAACGGCAGCAAGCCTTGGTGCATCAACAACTAGAGCAGCATCTGATGTAGAGGAATCTGTAGGAAATCAAAGTGCCAAGATCCTTCTAACATTCAATCTCCATATACAAGAAGAAGAAGAAGAGGGAGAGGGTTAGGCGCCCTCAAGGAGAGAGAAAGTAGTAGCAATGCTTGAACGAGAATGAATTACAAATGAACAATGAGTACATATAAAGAGGAGCCCAAGGGCCTAGACTCTTCCAAACTCTAAGTTTTAGAACCTTCCAAACTCACTACTAATTATAGGGGACTCCCAAAAGTCAAGATAGGGTCCCTTAACATAATTAGACTTTACTTGGACCCATGAGTTACCACTAGACCAAAATAGGGTCCAACTTAACTAAAACTATCTTAACATGGTCTAAATAATAAACCTACCCCATGGTTACACAAGTCTCAACCTTTTGGGTCAAAGTAACCTATGGAAAATTAACATTATCATTTATTATTTCTAACACCCTCCTTAAATGATAATGTAAAACCATAACATGACATGAAGTATGAAAAATTGCAACAAAAATGCAAAGTGTTGCATGCTGCCCAAAACTCCATGTAGCCGAAAAAGAAAAGATGTAGCTTGTTGTCCAGCCTTAATGCCGCCGACACACACCTGGAAACAAGCAAAAAGAAGCGGATCTTCACTTTGTAAAATCAGCAAGGGTGCTGATTTTTCAGCCAAATCAGAAGATAAAAAATGCTTGTAGATGGGTGCCATCCTGCAAAGGAGCAAATCTAAAAAATAGGGCAGCAGCGGACCAACGGAAGTAGGATAAACCTACATGGATGTGGGCGACCTAAAAGCAGCCCCAAAGAAGATAATTAATGGCGTCTTCCTGCAACCTGAAAAATTAGCAAACAACCAATTGATTTTTGGGCGCCCAAAATCCCATTATCTCCTTTGATGTGTGGCGCCCTCCTACAAAACAGAAAAGAGTCAAAATTGAACGAATCTTCATTCCAAAAAATCAGCAAAGGTGCTGAATTTTTGTGATCCCTAAGTAAAAAAGATCTCTTTTGGTAGGGCGCCCTAAATCAAGCATAGAAGATCCATGGCTCTGATAACATGTAGGAAATCAAAGTGCCAAGATCCTTCTAACATTCAATCTCCATATACAAGAAGAAGAAGAAGAAGAAGAAGAAGAAGAATAAGAGGGAGACGCTTAGGCGCCCTCAAGGAGAGAGAAAGTAGTAGCAATGCTTGAAAGGGAATGAATTACAAATGAACAATGAGTGCATATAAATCGACCTTCCAAGGGCCTAGACTCTTCATAGGGCACTCCCAAAAGTCAAGATAGGGTCCCTTAAGCCAGCAAGCAAATTGGAAAATCAGTAGAGAAAAGGTGGAGATAATGCAAAGAGGGGTGGGCTGGGAAAGAGTACAAATAGGTTGAGTTGTGGACAGCAAACGGAAAGTAAAGTAGGGTGCTGGAAGTAGGTGATCGTGGGCTGGAAAATGGGCAGTAGGTGGGCAGCAGTAGGGCGCTAGTCCTCCAAACGATAGTGATAATCTGCAAAACAAGTGGGGAGAGAGAATTAGAATTAGAATTATATATATTAATGTTTGTCAAGTACCCGAGGGCACATAAGACAAGTAGAAAGTACATCAAAAAAGAAGGAGCATTGTCCATGTAGGACTTATTCCTAACAGCTAAACCAGCACTAGAAAACAGAGAGAAAAACAAAGCTTAACCTCCAACTTTGTTGAGGGTACAATATCAGTAGCTTAACCACCAGCTACACAGAGGGAAAGAGAAAACTGAAATAAGTTAGCTAACTGGCTAAGTGGATATAAAAAACTGCGTGATATGGTGAGAAGCAAGTGTTGGCCTCCGGTGAATTGCCCTGGGCCTAGAGGAGCGAAGAGGATGCTGGAGCTTCGGTCGTCGTACTGGAATGTCTATCTCATTGTCAGAAGTCTCATCTCTATCCCTCTTCTGAAAAAAGTGCGTAATGTGGGACTGGCTATGATCCACATCAGAAACATCCAATAAAAAGGAAGATCTCAGAGTAAACATCTCTCGCAATAATAAACCAACACATCTCGCATCTGAGAAGGCAAGGAAAGAAGCAAGTGTAAGTGGAGTATCTCTGTATAAGCAATGGTATCTGCCTATTATCTCATAGTAGGCTGGACATCGGAAAATAAAATGGAACTCATCCTCAATCTCCTGTAAAGAGCAGCACTGACAAATCCGTAGCGGTCGAGGTGTGTCTGTGTATATGCATGTCTCAATAGCAAGCTGGTGAGAAGAGACCCTAAACTGACCAAGACAGTAACGCAGGCCGGAAGATAACGTCTGAGACAAATAACTCGGCCGAATGGGAAGCCCGGAAACATCAAGCTAAAGAAGATGAGTGTGATAAAAATGAAGCTTGACCCGTGCTGGATCTGGGTGAGACCACACTGTGCTGATGTAAGCTCTGTAAATCTGCTGGCGAATATATACGTGTGTCCCATTCGGGAGATCAGATATAGATAAACCCCACCTACTCAAAAGGTCAGAAACACACTGAAACCATGAGGACTTAGCCTGCTGACTAGCTAGAGTGTGAGAGGATGTGAAAGCTGTAGCAACATATCTGGATGAATCAAGCTCCGAGACTCTATGAATGAATGTGATAATCCGAAATATAGCCTCGACAATCAGTGGTGGTGAGGCAAACTCAACCAGTATGATATCATGGGGAACTGACTGCTTCGCATGGATCATCCGGCTAAGCATAAGGATCTGCAAACGTGAAATATCACTCCAAGTATCTCTGGACAAGCCAGGACACCATGTCTATGTTGAATATAGAGCCACCGGAGAGACAGTGGCAGAGAAAAGGCGATAGCGCGTATTAGGATCATGTACATAGTAAATAGAGGAAAACCTCTCCATCTGGACAAGAGCAGAGTGCCCCTTGCGGAGCCTAGATAGTGCAGCTGGCCTAAAAGTGAGCAATGGACCAGTAAAAAGGACACCTAAGTATAAGAGGCTACTATCTCCAGTGGAAGCCCATCATAGTAGAACAATGTGTCTCTCATATGTTGTCGATTGGTGTTGACTCTTAATTCCCCCTGAAAGGTAGTTATCAAAAGTCTTGCAAATTAAAGTCTTTCTTAAGCATGCAAAGGACAACCTTTAAACATGTAATAACAGTTGCTCATTTAAGATTCCCAATCAATATATGCATTCTCGACTATTGATGCTTTGTACAAAGGTCGGTTTGGTTTAGGGATTGATATGGCATTCATTATCCTGCTCAGAAGGCCAAAAAATAGGTTCTTGATTAGTCAAAAAAATGATTCAAATGCGTTATCATCTCTTTTCAATCGTTGATATCATATATCTTGGTACTCTCAACAACATGCCTATTGTGGAACTCCTTTGGCATCTCTATATCTCATCTTCCAGAGGGCATTCATCAATATAATCGATATTTCTATACAAGTTGTATATTCAAAGGACATGGCATGGGCAACTTGGGGTAAAACCGTTGTTCTAAAGATCAAACTTCTTGGAGCTACATTCAACCACATATCCTAGGGTATGCTGGACATTGGTTTATCCCATGAAGTCAGAATTATGTTGGAGCAACTTAGATTCTCATATGACCAACTCTATATAGAGACCAGTCACTGCCAAAGGACATAACTAGTGGGTAGGATTTGTCATGTACGTTGGGTGGGTGAGGTGGAGGATGACGAGCATTTCATTTGGAGATGTCCTATATATTATGAGATCAGAGGGAGATAGTTTTAACAATATGGAAATACTCCGGGGTGTAACAATGGGGTGAGTGCATGTCGGAAGAGTTTATTGAATTCAACAATGCTATCAAACTTCAGAGATAAATCACTCTACCATACACACTGCAACAAGATGGAGTAGCTCATCTAGCGAAATTTTTCGAGAATATGACCACACTATTTTTCAATCTCTCCATTGAGGATTACGCACAACATTCTATACAAACCAATCAAACTCAACCACCTTTTCCGATAATTGAAAATCGAGTCTCCTTAACACCAAATGGTAAATTGTCCAAAGGTAATTCTCCAACCTAAAGAGTTGGGTTCTCACACAAGACAATTGACCATCTTGGCTGACGGTGTTTAGCTAATTTATGAAGAAATATTTGCAAGGATTCATCTGTTTGTGCATCTCTTCAAAGAGTTCATACTCAGCATTTTTCAAAAACAATAATCCACTAATGGAACTGACATGGACCCAAGCTTTCTCTAGCCTAATAACTATTAAGAGTTAATGTTCACATTAGTATGCCTAATGTTGTCATTTAGGATAAAAATTAGGATTATTGGGCCATGCCTGTGTGCTAATTCGAGGGGACTTAGCTATATTTAGTAAAATCAAGTTAGATTATAGTTAGCCAAGTTCAAGATTCTGCTTGATTTGGAGCACAAGTTTTTTTGCTATAGATAGGTGTTGGTGCTTTTACCCTATATAGAGACATCAATTAGGCAACTGCTTTTAGGCTGCTTTTGCTTTTTCTTTTGTTTTTCGGCATAGAACAAAGTCTATGAATATGTTGTGCGCCCTAGCTTATTTTGCAATGGGACAGAGTTAGAGTTTCTCATCACTTGTGTTCTGATGTTGCACTCATGGTGGTCGCACATATACACTAAAGGGATATGAAGACCAAAGCAAGACACTGGGAAGTCATATGAAGCAAGATCGACATTCAAAGGAATTCTACATCATTATACAAAGGAAGTTCTACATTGAGTAATGAAGACATTGAGATCAAAGTTGATCGTGGATTCTACATCAGAATTGAGGATCTTCATTACATGGGCGTCATGCAAGGTACATATGCATACTCATGCTATGCATACTTCTTGACAATAACATTAAGGGGAAGTTTTAGAGTTAATGTTCCCATTAGTACCAATAATGTTGTCATTTAGGATTAATAAGGATAATTGGGCCATGCCTGCATGCTAATTATAGGGGCCTTTACCTATATTTAGTAAAAGTCAAGTTAGACTATAGTTAGACAAGTTCTAGATTCTAGCTTTTACCTTATATAGAGACATCAATAAGGCAATTGCTTTTAGTCTGCTTTTGCTTTTGCTTTTTGCATAGACCAAAGTCTATAAATATGTTGTGCGCCCTAGCTCATTTGCAATGGGACATAGTTGGAGTTTCACTCACTTTTGTGTTCTCTCTCATGTGTTTGGCTATTGTTTCATCACAATAGGAATCTTGTCTTGAGTTACTTGTATGAGAATGTCAGTTTTCTAATAATAACAAAATAGATAGAAGATTTAGGCACCAAACCTCGTAGTCTTCTTCCGCCGCTGCGACATCATTTAGCACAGAAGAATCTTCGGAGTTACGAAGTTGCTCTGCGATTTTGTTGCGCCTAACAGCTCGTTCAGTTGCTGCGACACGGGGATCCCTATTCAAAACTAGCCCGGAATCTTCATCTCCATTCAAATAATCCAACTTCGATATGCCGGTAGTTTGGCTCTCTTTTTTCCCTTTGGGAAACCGCAGCTTCTTTGCTCTGTCAGCGGGCACAAGGGTAAAGGGAACCCCTCGAGAGGTCGGTATCGGCACACAAGCGAAACTAGACATGAATTTGAGATGGAATGAGGAATTTTTTGTTGAAGTTTGCTCAAGGAAAGCAAAGCAAAATCAAACCTGGATGTCTCCGGAGTATTGTTCCTGGAGGCATCTGGAGTATTGTCACGAATAATTTGCAGGACGCCCACGCCCATGCTCCTTGCTTCAGCGACGCTCCTCTGCTGCTCCTCTTCCTCCTCATCTGAGTCAGGTTCGTCATACGAAAAGCGCACTCGTTTGTGCTGAGCACGCACGCTCTCCATGATCGATCACTCTCTCTCTCTCTCTCTCTCGCCCGCGCGCGCTCTCTCTCTCTCTCTCTCTCTCTCTCTCTCTTGCGAACAAAACAAAAGGCTGTTGATCCTGTTGAATCAGATTGCTCCTATTCTCTCACATATTCCTCTACGTATTTATTTCTTAGGGCCTGGGGCTGCCCCATTTGGAAAAATACAAGTCTTAGGGCTTTGTTTGCCCTTGCCCATTAGCAAGTTAATCTTTCCTTAACTCCGAGTTTATGAGATCTACTAGGAACTTGGTTGTGGGGCCTCACCTGCCTTTTGCAACATTTTTAATGGGTTAGAATTAAGGTTTGCTTGGGCCCCACTAGCACCCCTTAGTGCATCCCACAAAGCCTGCACGTATCAGTGTTCTAGCACCTTCACAAAATTACCCATCAGTTGTTTTCCAACGACTGCCACACGACTGTGCATTACAAGATAATCACACGCTGCACAAGAATTCAACAATAGTTGCTGCGTCTTTGTCCACAACCTGTGCATAGCACAATGAACAAATGTGCAGTGCCCTGTTAGCTAAATGACCACACGAGCTCTTGTCATATTTGACTACATGAATGTTTCGTAGGGGCAAGAATAGTTCCTTGAAGGCCCATGGGTGCGTGAACAGAGAGGAGTGGACTACCATCTCCAATGATTTGTTGCAGTCCGTTGAAAGCTTGCTCCCAATAGTTGAAGTGCATGTTTTTAGTTCAGTAAGACGGAGCCAAAAATAAACTAGCACAAGTTATTTCAAACTAACTCCATTTACTAACTCATGCATGATAATAGGTGAGGCACCACCACTCTCAATTAGCACGAGTTAGCATTGACTAAATTATGCTAACACGTAAGTGGGATAAGCCCTTAGCATCGCCACCAAGGCCACTAAGAAGACCTAAAAAAGGGGGATATGTAAGGCTAGTAGTAATCATGTGCCTTTTATTTAAAATTTGCAAAATGTGAGTTTATGGAAAAGTTATGTGCAAATTTCTTTTAGAGACCCCATAGCGTCAGGCCAAAAAACATCTAGCTATATTTTTTTAATATGCAGAGCAAGGCACTTTATTGTGATTAATAGATGTTGGTTAAATATTTCCCACAAACTACACTTGGAGGAAAGGAAGATTCATTTCAAGACGGCTCTAGATTTTTACATTCCATCCAAGTGGACTTCATGTTATCAGATTGCATACAAAAAGAATCCGTGTTTTCGTGTTGTGTCCAAGAGGGCTCCTAATTTTTTGGTCGACAAAGTTACAACCAATCAACTGCAAGAAAAAAAAAATCATAACTTAATATTACAATGGATAATAGGTCCCCCGAATCCAATCTTCATAGTCAAATCTTGTGAAATTTGATTTGGCACATATCAAGTAGTGTAATAAACCATTAATGAATGATCCTAGAGCCTAGTGAACAGGGTAATAGCAGTTTAGAATTTTTCATTATGCAAATTGACACATCCATGTTATTAAGCAAAAACTACCTCCAAACATGATGACATCGCTATCTAGATGTTGCAAGTGTCATTTTTGTGAAGCCTAGTGGAAAGGTTGCTTAGAGAATCTTCAATAGCAGAAAATGAGATGCAAACTCTAATAGAACTTGATCATGTATCAAATGATAAAGTATTGTTGTTGTCTGTACAAAACCAATTGGCACACAACAAAGCTTGATCCCAAATGGTTTGTCAAGATTAGCACTTAACCTCATAGCTTTAGCACTTTCACATAAAGTCCTATTCTTCCTTTCAGCCACTCCATTTTGTTGTGGGGTCCTTGATGTCGTATACTCCCTCTTGGTCCCATGCTCATCACAAAAGGCCTTGAACTTGGTAGATATGTACTCACCACCATTGTCACTTCTTAAGCACTTGATCCTTGTGGAAAATTGGTTCTCCCTTGCATTCTTGAACTTGATAAAGACATCATACACTTCATCCTTGTCTACTAAAATCATCAATGAATGTTACATACATCTTAGCTCCACTATTGCTAATTGTAGTAAATCCATGAATATCCGAATGTACAAGTTGAAAAGGCTTTGTAGATCTAGATATAGATATAGTATAAGGTTGTCTATGTGACTTAGACAAAGCACAAGACTCACAAACATGTTTGATGCCATTAAGGAACTTGGAAGACCTATCATAATCTTCTTCCTAGCCATTACCTCCAATGACTTGAAGTTTAGGTGTCTCATCCTTTATGCCATACCTCTTGAATAGGTATTTGCTCCCTTGCAACACATCCAACTTGGTTAGCAATAACACAAGCATCTAGTTTGAACAGCTTCCCTTGTCTTTTGCCTTTTCCAACCAAGACATCCTTCCTTTTGATCATACAAGCATCTCCATCAAACTCCACCTTGAGGCCTTTACTTAGCATTTGACTCACACCAAGCAAATTATTGGTAATAGATGGAATAAACAAGACATCCTCCAAATGAACATTCCTAATTGTAGAGAGAGAAATAGATTTGTGCCAATCCCTTTGATTGCACACTCACCATCATTGGCCATGTAGATCACCCTCTTGTCATCTCCATATGCCAACAAAGAAGTGAAGAAGTCTTTGTGAAAAGTCATGTGTGAACTCGCTCCACTATCAATACACCAAGGATCTAGATCTCCATCATTAGCAAGCATACATGAAGACATCACAAAAACATCATGATTTGCATCTTGAACATCCAAACCATCCTCATCAAGAGTAAGATTACCTTGCTTGTCTCCTTGATATCTCTTCTTCTTGTAGCACTCACTTGCAAAGTGTCCTTTGATGCCACAATAGAAGCACTTGAGCTTTGATCTATCCTTCTTTTTGCCACTTGAAGAAGCATCCACTTGATCTTGCTCTTTAGACCACTTACTTTTGTTTTTGCCCTTTGTGAACATAGCATCCTCTTAAAGTGTCGATGTAGATATTGTGTGCTTTTGTCTTACTAATCAAAGCAAAGTTTCCAAGTGACTAGTCATTAGTGTGTGAGACTGATTCTTAGGTTTGTGAGCTAGATATTTTGTAGATCCTTCTAGATTATTGAATATGTTCAAATCTAGTCTCTTGAGAGTCACAAATTACATTTGTAGAATCATATCACAGGTTTTGTTTCACATGGAATCAATAGGTGGCATCCTATTGAAGGTAAGTAAGGATCTTAAGTGCAATCTTTGTGGCAAGGGAGGATATTTTTCCTCAAGATGCTACAAAAAGAAGACCAATCCATCCAAGGAGAACCAAAGCAAGGGCGCTGAGGTGAAGGTGGAGCTTCAAGTTCGAAATGAAAATACAAGAAGGACAAATCCAAGGAAAGGTGTTTCATTTGTAGAAAGGTGAATGAGGCTTGGAGTCTCACAAGGACTTGCAAGATTTGTCTTCAAGAGTCCATCACAACACAAGTCAAACCTTTTGAAATTTTTTATTTGGAAGTGCATTGTTTGGTTTCAAGATGCAAAGGTAGATGTCACTTTCATGAAAGTAACTTGGATTTATTTCATATCCTTGGAGAGTAGTTTGCTTGGAGCTTTGGATAAGTTCAAACTTATTGTTATTATCCAAGAGAAATCAATCAAGAATAAGGAGCAATTACAAAATTAAAATAGTTTCATTTACGCTCTCATGTCAACTTATGAAGAACCATTTTGCTTAGAAGAGATTTTTGTATCTTAAAGGTGGATTAAGGCAATACTAGTTAAGTGTGATGTCTTAAAAGATAGCAAAGTATGTTTTCCTTGTAAACTTACATTAGTTATGAAGTCAAGGAAATGGAAATGTCTTCATAACGTAGGATCTTTTGGTTTCAATAAGATCATGAATGATGTGTTCATTCATAAAGATGAAAATTGTAAGTTGTAAACTTCTTATGAGAATAAGTGAAGCATCCAAAGTGGACACTTTAGCAAGTAGTTAGCCTTATTGAGATGGAAATACCTTTTGATTTCAATTTTAGAAAAATCATGCCAAGTTGTGGTGATTTTTTGGACTTATGTTTCTAGCATAAGTAATTTGGATAATCATAGGAAGTGCATATTGTATGGGCATGGTTGTTATGATCAATATCAGACATGGAAGTCTCGGATTTCCATAAAAAAGGAGCACCATGAAGAGGATCTTAAAGAGTCATCTCAAGGTTCAAGTGTGCCAAGGAGGAGAGACCTTCTCAAGTTGTGATTTCAAGAAGAATCTCAAGAAACATGGTTGAGCCCATGTGGCTCACATTTCAAGGGAAAGAGGAGCATATCTCATGTAATATACATCTCATACTTACTTCTCTTATGTCATTTGATGAATCAATTTGCTTTAGTGAGATCATTGCATCTCAAAATTGGAGTAAAGACATACTAGTTGAGTATGTAGTCTCTCTTGAGAACATACATGATGTTCTTAAAAGGTTGAAATTGATTTTAAATCAATTAGAGAGAAAATGGTTACTTCATCAAATGTATGCTCTTGAGTCATGCAAGAGCAAAAGTGATTTGTTCACTCATAGTTTGAAAATTTGTATTGAGGCAAATTGTAAACTCTTTATGAGAGTAAGTGAATCATCTTCTGAAGACACTTATCTCCATAATGAATTATTTAGCCTCATTGGATCTGAGATTAGCATGGTAAACAAGCATGAAGATATGATGCAAACATTTTGTTATTATAGCATGCATAGTCTTGCCAATTTGGATGAGTCTAATTCTCTAGATCGTGGTAACATGACGTTAGATCTTTGTGATCCTAATAAGTTAAGAAGAAATCTTTATTTCCTCATGGAGGAGCATGCACATGAAGAAGTAACAAGCCTCGAGGTCAAACATCTACATGAAATTTGGAAGGAATCAATTTTGGAGGTGCTAGGATGGTGCAAAGTTCTCAAGTTCATCAAAGATGTCAACATCAAAGAAGCACTATCATGGATATGGTGATCTCATCAAGCTCATTGGCTGATCTTCACACCTTTTGAACCAGCAAAGACCAATTCAGCCCATGGAGTCAAATTCGAGATCATCATGTTTTTTTCAAGCTAGATTTTTGAGGAGGAGTGTGAAAAATGCAAAAATTATGCTTGGTCAAGGCCAAATCTATGTATATAGGATGATTACACATGTGTGGAGCCTGTTCTCATGTGTGAAATAAATGTACTTTTTCATGTAGTACAATTATATAGCTTGTACATATAGTTTAAATCAAGTTCTATTGGCTAAAAAGGCCAAAATCATGTTTTTTAGGCATATGCCAAATGGCATCAATCTAGAGATTGCATGAAGCCACATCATGAAATTAGGTGTCAAATCCCATGTGTAGAGGTCTTCTCACATGTGTGGAATAAGCTGAGGAAGTCGAATTTGCACTTCTAGAAGAGTTTTTCCTAGTTCTCTACATAGAAGAAAAATGGACCAAAAGTGCTCAAAATAGAAGGTTTTGTCCAAGTGTCAATTTTGCATGATGAATTATCACATGACAAAGCACCGTCACACATGTGGGATCAGAGGGATGATCGGTACCATGAGCTCCCACTTTTTGTATATATAGAGCCACATTTGGCCATAATAAAAAAAACAACACCAATCTTGGTTTTGGAGGCAATTCTTGTCAATTTCATCATTTGTCTTGATTTTTTTTTTTATAGTTTTGAGTTCCTATCATATTGTACTTTGATTTCAGACTGGAGTCCGTTCTCTGACAGGTTTTCACACGTGTGAAACCAGCAAGTACAATTCCCTTTCATTTATGATTGTTCTTGTTAGATTTTCTCATCTAAATTTGATCTAGATTGATCTAAATCTTGTGTAGATTGATAGTTCAATTGTGTCTAACATCCAATCACTCTTGTGGATCATTTTAGAATCCATTCTTGGTCCAATTTTTCAGATTTCCACAAAAGTTATGTATTTGGTACAATTATGACTTATTTCGAGTGAAGTGGATTTGAGAGTTATTCTGGTTGTCAACCAACATTTAGAAAGTAACCAGTATTACTTGTGTTGGGGGTGTATAGTATTAATAATTTCAGAACAACAATCTTTCCTCTATCAAATCGAATGAAATGCGTTTCACAAGTGAGATGTTATCAGAGTAGTATGACAGTACTACACTCTAGATGATTAAGTTGGAGGTCCTGCCCTTAGATACAAGGCAAGTCTTTAAGAGATATATTCTCGAAAAATGATATAGGCCTCTTCATGATTTATATTTATTCAGCCCATATCTTCATATTTGAGTATATCATGTCATATTTAGGTTGATATTTGATATTTAGCAATTTTGTGGCATCACAAGCAGCTCTAATTTAGATTTTAAGGTACTGTCAGGTTTTTCGCAAAATCCTGACATTGTCGTCTTTTTTGCGACACCTTCGCTTGTGGCAGTTTTAGTTCATTTATGCAGAGCTACAGTTTTAGTTCATTTATGCAGACAGACTGTTTATGGACAATTTCCACCGCTTATCAACAATCAATGACAAGGAACCGAATGGATGCCAACGAATCACTAGCCAATTGGCGATCGTATTTGATGACCTAATTTCTTAGTATATATAGTTGTTCATATCCATACAACTTTTTAAGTTATGAGGAAGCATTTGAATAGTTAGCTCTCTCTCTCTCTCTCAAGCCTGCGAGCTGGAACACTCCTGAGCATTCTAGCTCACTTCTTAGAGTTGTTTTAGGGATTGCTATTGCGCTACTATTTATCAGCATTGCGCATTAATTCAGACTTTCATTTTAGCCACTTAGAGATAGCATAGAGTACACGGCTTCAATTTGCAACTTATTGTACTCATTTACTTCTGTTTCATTTTCATACTCAATCAATACTGTCTTTTATTGTGTTCAGCTTTGTCTCAGAATGGATGCATTTCTAGATTTCTTCGCAACTAATTATTTGTCTCGTGATTCTCGACTAATTATTTGTCTAGTTTTTTTCTACAAATTATTTGTCTGATGTTACTCAATGCTTTATTGTTTGGCTACGTAATCATTGTAGTACTGATGATTTCAGAGTTAGTTACTATAAGATCAAACGTAATTTCTATCACTATTGTTTTGTTTGAAATTGATAGGCATAATCATGCATTGTGAAAGAGGAAGATAGTTTATTCCGTCATGCACAAAAAGTTCTCTTTCTAGACACTCGAATTATTTTCATTCGTTTCTTTTTTAGTTTGACCAATCTTCACAACACCTCTTTTTGACACGGTATCAGAGCTTCTATCATAGTATTAGTGCTAGATCACTATTTTCTTTATCTGAACCGTCACAATATCAGATCTGTGATTTCTATCAAGATAATACTATTTTGATATCAGAGCAAAAGCTTTAATAGTTGACATCTTTCACGATATCAAATTGATATCAAACTCTTCAGTTCTTTTCAACTTTCCAGTATCAGAGAATTGATTTTCTATTGTTGGCATTACTACATCTTAGCGTCATCGATACAATCAACAGACTAAGTCTCAGATGGATTCTCAAAGTAAAGCTGGTCTTATCGCAGACAAGCTGAATGGGCTTACCTCAAGTAACTATTCATTATGGAAAGTGAGGATGGAGTCACTTCTTGAGATGAATGATGTTTTGGATATTGTTGTAGGTTTGGAGGAGAGACCAGCAACACAACAAGATCAATTGAGGTATGACAAGAGGGCCAAGAAGGATCTACACATGATAAAGATGAATGCTACCAATGAACTTCTCAAGGAAGTTGGTAACTGCACATCATCTTTGGAAGCTTAGAATTCATTGAAGAAGCTTTATGAATCCAAGTCTACTTCTAGAGTGTTGACTCTAAGAAGGCAAATCTTTTCTTGTTTGCAAAAGGATAAAGAAAGTCCAAGTACTTTTGTTTTGAGAATGAAAGCATTGAATGATGAGTTAGCTTGCATGGATGAAAGTATTAAGGAAGGAGAGCTTATTCAAGTGATTCTTAATGGCTTGTTGGATGCTCATGCTAACATTGTTCAAAGTATTGCTATTCAAAAGACTTTGCCAAGTTTGATGGATCTTCAAGAGATCTTGATCAATGAGGAATATAGGCTTCAAGCAAGAGGTGGATCTACATCGACACTTCAAGAAGATGCTATGTTCACAAAGGGCAAATTCAAGGACAAAACCAAAAGCAAGTGGTCTAAAGGGCAAGATCAAGTGGATGCTTCTTCAAGTGGCTAAAAGAAGGATAGATCAAAGCTCAAGTGCTTCTATTGTGGCATCGAAGGACATTTTGCAAGTGAGTGCTACAAGAAGAAGAGAGATCAAGGAGACAAGCAAGATAATCTTACTCTTGATGAGGATGGTTTGGATGTGCAAGATGCAAATGATGATGCTTTTGTGATGTCTTCATGTATGCTTGCTAATGATGGAGATCTAGATCCTTGGTGGATTGATAGTGGAGCAAGTTCACACATGACCTTTCACAAAGAGTACTTCACTTCTTTGTTGGCATATGGAGATGACAAGAGGGTGATCTACACGGCCAATGATGGTGAGTGTGCAATCAAAGGGATTGGCACAATTATTATTTCTCTCTCTACAAATAGGAATGTTCATTTGGAGGATGTCTTTTGTATTCCATCTATTACCAAGAATTTGCTTAGTGTGAGTCAAATGCTAAGTAAGGGCCTCAAGGTGGAGTTTGATGGAGATGCTTGTTTGATCAAAAGGAAGGATGTCTTGATTGGAAAAGGTAAAAGGCAAGGAAAGTTGTTCAAACTTGATGCTTGTGTTATTGCTAACCAAGTTGGATGTGTTGCAAGGGAGCAAATTTCTATTCAAGAGGTTTGGCACAAAAGGATGGGACACCTCAACTTCCAGTCATTGGAGGTAATGGCAAGGAAGAAGGTTGTGATTGGTCTTCCAAGTTCCTTAAGTAATGACAAGCATGTTTGTGAGTCTTGTGCTTTGTCTAAGTCACATAGACTACCTTATACTAGATCTATTTCTAGATCTACAAAGCCTTTTCAACTTGTACATTCGGATATTCATGGATTTACTACAATTAGCAATAGTGGAGTTAAGATGTATGTAGCATTCATTGATGATTTTAGTAGATTTTGTTGGATCTATCTACTAAAGAGCAAGGATGAAGTGTATAATGTCTTTTTCAAGTGCAAGAATGCAAGGGAGAACCAAGATCAAGTGCTTGAGAGGTGACAAAGGTGGTGAGTACATATCTAACAAGTTCAAAGCCTTTTGTGATGAGCATGGGATCAAGAAGGAGTATACAACATCAAGGACCCCACAACAAAATGGAGTGGCTGAAAGGAAGAATAGAAATTTATGTGAAAGTGCTAAAGCTATGAGGTTAAGTGCTAATCTTGACAAACCATTTTGGGATCAAGCTTTGTTGTGTGCCAATTTCTTGTGCAATAGGTGGCCGAGTGCTATTTTGGATGGAAGGACACCTTTTGAGATGCTATTCAAGAGGAGGCCGAGTGTCAACTTTCTAAGAACCTTTGGATGCACATGCTATGTCAACATTACTCTTGATGATAGGACCAAGGAGGATCCATCTTCAAGAAGAGGTATTTTTGTTGGATATAGTGAGGTGAGTAAAGCCTACAAGGTTTACATTCCTTCTACTAACAAAGTGATTGTTGGTAGAGATGTCATTTTTTATGAGGGAAACATTCCAAGTAAGGTCAAAGGAGCAGCAAGGAAGTGTTGTTCAAGTTTACTTTACTTGTTCTATCTCATGTTTGAGCAATTTCATGTGGATGTGTGCAAATTATCAAGATATGGTAAAACTAGCTACATTGGTGAGCATTGTTTTGATGTTGGATTTGTACTAGCATTCTTGGCTGATTTTGCTGATGGAAATGAAGCTATTGGAGGTTCATTATGTCACTGATTCATGGTCAAGTCATCAAGGTATGATGGTATCTTGAGGCAAGATGAAGATGGAGGCTCATTCATGGAGTATCATGGTGGATACAAGGCAACAAAGGACAAAGGAGGAGAAGACATGCAAGCAGAAGTTGATCACTCACATTTATTGTTTGTTTGCTGTATTTTTCCAGAGAGTTCAAAGTTGGAAGCATGGTGGAATCATCTCACTTACATTCTATTTGATTCTTCATGTTCTAGTCACATTTTTACATGTAAAATTGATGTAAGAAATAGTGAAGCATCCCAAGTGGACACTATTCTCTATATCAATTATGGTTGTTTTTATTTTGAGAATTACATGATCATTAAAAGGAGATCTATTCTTAGGAAGAAGATCATTCTTATGATGGATCAAAGTTCTATTGGCAAAAACTATGCTAGGAGCATTGGAAGCTAGGAAAGCGATTTTTTGAGGTACATAATTGGAACTCGAGATTTTGGCATATTGTATGAGGGATCATCACCTAATCTTTTTGGATTTTCAGATTCGGACTATGCTGGATATGTAATGGATAGGAAATCCATTTGTGCTTATTGTATTTTCATAGGTGATGGAGCTATATCATGGATGTCAAAGAAACAAGCCACTATCTCATTGTCATCTAGCCAAGTACAAAGCTCTTACACATTGCACAAAGGAGATGGTATGGATCAAAAGGATGATCAAGGATCTTCACTTGCTGGATTTTTCAGAGAGCCCAATCATCTTTTGTGACAATCAATCAACCCAAAGAATGGCATCCAGTCCTATCTTTCATGCTAGGAGCAAGCATATCGAGATACAATATCATTTTGTGAGGGAGTGAGTCATTGAAAATGAGGTAGAGCTTAAATATGTGTCTTCAAGGGAATGTGTAGCTGATATCTTCACCAAAACATTGGGAAAAGACTTGTACATGAAGCATAGGACTTCACTTGGAGTATTATCAAAGTCTATGTTAAAACTAGTTGAAGAGAGAGTGTGAAAGATTCAACTGATTTCATCACATTTTGCAATATTTCCATATTTGGCATATTGAGGCCAAAACTTGTTTTATACTTAGAGATTGACTTTTCAAAGTTCATTAGTCTAAAATTCATTTGAATAAACACTTTTTGAAAGTGTGGAAAAGATAGAATGCGAGTTTGAGTAGATTCAATTTGAATAAGTTGGGGACATTGAATCTAGACCCAAAATTGGTAGGGTTAGCATTTTGGTGGGAAAGCCAAGTGGCCAAATAGGGTTTGGACCTGCTATAAAAGGATGTAACTCATGAAGAGAGTCATCTTCTCTCTTCTCTATCTCATTTCATGCTTATACATGGTTCTCTTGGGTTCTACTATCCATTGGTGCACTATCTTGGTGATTGCTTGCAACTCTATGTGTAGAATGATCTATATTTGTTATTTTTGGATCCACACGTGTGAAATACAGTAGCTTGCTGGTTTTGTACAGACAACAACAGTACATTATCATTTCATTCAAGTTTGATCAAGTTCTATTAGTTTTTGCATCTCAAATTGTGTGTAGATGCTGATTTTTCTACATTGGTGAAACTGGTAGTGTATTTCTCTTTCTAACCAAAGATCATTCAGGTAGATTGGATCTCAAGGATCTGAAATCTTTCACACAAAGCACATTTTTGGATGATTCATGATTTCTGGATTCTAGAGCAACTCAACATATGACCAATCAACGTGAGATTTTCAACTCCTATATGCCTTACAACACGAAGAAATGTGTTCATCTTGGTGACAATAATACTGACACTATTGAAGGTGAAGGTATTGTAAGATTGCGGTACTAGCATGATCAATTCAAACAACTATCAAAGGCCTTATATGTTAGTAAACTCTCTACAAATCTGTTATCAGTAAGTAGAATTACAGATTTAGGTCATAAGGTAGAATTTGAATCTGATCAATGCAAAATTATTGATAGGAGTAATAAGATCCTTGCACTCGACAAGAGACAGAGTTACTTATATAGATTGGCACATTGTTATTCTGAGTCTAATCAAGCCTTGAAAACCTCTGTTCTAGTCAATAAAGTGGCATCACCGCTTAGGACACTTGAATTATGCATCTGAACATGTCCAGACAATCCATGGTTCTTGATCTCGACTATCGATCTGGTAAGGTCGATCTCCATATCTGTCATAGCTGCATCTTTGGAAAGTAGACTAGGATTCCCTTTAGATCAAACCATAAACATGCAGCAAAAGATCGATTAGAAGTTGTTCATACAGATATATGTAGACCTATGCAAACTCCTTCATTGCTAGATGAAGGAGTTGTTCATACAGATATATGTGGACCTATGCAAACTCCTTCATTGCTAAATGCAAAGTATTTCATTACCTCTATTGACAAATTCTCCAGAAGAACAATTGTTTATTTTATTAAACAAAAAAAAAATCAGAGGCTTTCATCAAATTCAAACAATTCAAAGAGCGTGCTAAGAATCAAACTGGGAAACGAATCAAAGCAATGAGGTCAGATAACGGGGGAGAATACATCTCCAATGAATTCAAGGAGTATTACCCTAACAATGACATTGAGCAACAATACATTACCTCTTATTAGCCTCAATCAAATGGTCTTGTTGAGAGAAAGAACATAACCTTAGTTGAATCGACAAAATGCATGCTATTACATGCTGTAGGGTCTTTAATCTGATGTTGTAATAGCCCTCCTACCTGTCAACAAATGTTAGTTCACTGGATAAGCACCTAACTATGCATAGATGCTACTTTTAGTTAGTTTCCCTACTTTTCATTACACTAACTCTACTCCTCTAACTAACTTCATCATGATTGTTGGTGAAGAGAAAGGTAGAATAGAAGAGGAAGAAGAAGGAGACGAGAGAAAGAGAGAGAGATGAGATGGAGGTTAGCTCAAATTCTCAATTTCATTGCTCATGGAAAAACCTTAACTAGCGTAAACAAAAAGCATGGGAAATGGAAATAACAAGCAAAGCACAACAATAGCATAAGCAAGAGTGATTAGAAAATGAGGATGCTTGAGCTCTCAAAATGATAGAGTCTCCTCCTCTCTATTAAGCATGGAAATAGAGTACAGATGGTGCCTTTTTATAAAGTGGGGAAGACCCTTGTCCCAAAATCCTATTGGCTAATATTTACATTGATCCTATCCATTCATCTTGGACCCAACTTGATCCAGGGGTCCACAAAAAGTACATTGAAATTCACAAGATTCATGTGAGTCCCAATTTGGACCCAACTCCAAAAAGTAATCTCTAAGTTTAAAAATGACTTTGGACCTCTAGTTTTATTTTAATTCAAAGGCCCAAGTCTATTTTATTCTATTTACAACTTAAGCTTGCATGCTCATTGGGCCGTGGGCTTATGCACGCAGGATGCCATGCCCTCACAACACATTTTATTAGTCGATTTTATTTATTTACAATTCGTTGGGAATACCCCCAATAGGACCCACGGCCTGAAGTAGTGCCGGTCCCTTGGCACTCTGCCGGTTCAGTAAAGAGTCTTATTGGCCCACCTTTGTTGGATCAGGTAGCCCGTGACATCTTCCATAAACTTGATGCGGTCCAGTTTCTTCAAGTCCTTGGGCATGTGAAGGGACTTGTGGACTCCTGTAAGCCAGTCTTGGTCGACCCACACTTGGAATCTGCGCTTTGAGGGATCGCCAAGAAAGACAGTTCGGTAATACACATGAGCGACTCACAGTTGATCTTCGACTTTGTCAAAAGCTAGCACCTTATTAGGATCAAAGAATATGGGGGGGAGAAAATTGTCCCATTTAGTTTCAATTCCCATTAAATGCTCTAAGTCCCGGGGGTAAGTGATTGCCGCACGGACTGTTGGATCAGGGCAGTTGAAGTAGTTATTGGCGAATATGGTGAGAGTCCTTTTGGCATCTACATTCGTATTCCAATCGTACTCTGATGGAATTATTGGCCAATTGAAATTTTGACTTGTGATCTTGTCCAAAGGGGTGCCGCATTCCGCCCATTTGGATCATCGTGTGCATGGCAAGAAGTGCGCGTTCACCCGTAGTTGTTGCGGACTTGTCACATAGGCCCTGATGGCCACATGGTCTCTTTTAAACAGCTGTTGACGCCACTGTGGTTGTGGTTGGAGGGCGGGTAATGCTTGCAGCTCCTTGTCCTTTACTGAGAATCAGAGGGATCAAACGTGAGGGGAGCAACGGTGGCGGCAGGAGTGATGGAGGACGCAATGGTGATGGACGGAGTAGTGGATAATGGAACAAAAATGGGAGTGGTATCAACAGAGGAAATGAGAATGGGAACATAAAGAGGGATAGTGACAACAGAGACAGGAGTGGAGGGTTGCACGGAAGAAGAAGTGGTGGTGGTTGATGGAGTGGTTAGTGCGGTGGTGGTTGTGCATCTTTGGGTAGTAGGTGGAGATGAAGATGAAGAGGCAGTGCCACGCATTTGTTTGCTGGCCATTGTGTCAGTAACTGTAGGTTGGTAGGAGGTGGATGCTTGAGATGGCGGATAGAGGTTAGTATGCGGCACGATGGAAGACAAAAGGGTGGAGTGGTGGAAACCATGCACTTTCGTCTTGAGAAGTGCGTAGGCAAAATTACACAACAGGGGGCCTGTTGCGATACGCTCACGGTTGTTGGGTTTGATGAAAATGGAAAGCTATGCCAGTCGTATGGCACAACTGAGGGGCCAGAGAATGCCAGAAAGGATTCCACTATCGTGGGAGCCCTAGCCATGAATGCCAAAAAAGTCAACCACAGAAGAAAAAATCGAGAAAGAAAGTTTCAGGTAAAACGAGACCGGGAAATATGGATTCAGTGTCAAGGAGTCACAAAAACCCTAACGACAAAGTTTGGGCAATTTACGGACAATTAACGAAATGTGTGGGCCAAGTGGTTACCCAACAAGATAAAAACCTAGACAAATGAACAGTAGGCGCATGACCCTTGAAAAACCGAAGAAAGGCCTAAAACATAGGTACCCAAAGAAAAACGAAAGCCGCCTACTAAAAATAGGGGTTGAAAAAGGGCCTCACCCAAAATTTGGATAATAAATGCCAAACCACCTTGGAGGCTAAAAAATGGGAGGTACACCCACTAGCCATTGACATTTTGGGCTTCTAGGGTGTACAAAAGGGGAAACTTGAATGGCCTCCCTAGCCTTTGACAAAAATGACATCTTGGCTAGTTTTGGAAGAGAGCCTTGAATGCACCACTCCCCCACTCTCTTATGGAGGCCACTAAGTGTACTATCAAATGGGTTGAGGACAAATGGCAAAGAGGGCTTGAAGGGCATGAAGAATGGCAAGATGGCATTGTGAAGGGGATGCATTGGATTTTCCTATAAGAAGGAGCCAACTCCTTGTATTTCAAAAGTTAGTGTATTTGTGAGTTAGTACTTTTGTGTGTTAGTAATTTTAGGAGTTGATGAGTTTGGGAGTTGAGAGTATTTTGGAGAGGTTGATTATTTTGGAGAGTTGGTGTCTTGAATTGTAGTTGGGTTGTATTGTTGTTAGTGGGTTGAAAGTAATGTTATTTGTTAGGTTGGATGCATGAATGTTCGTTACTAATATTGGATGGTAGTTGCTATATTTAAGGAGGAATTGAGAGCTCCAATGTGGATGGTTGTTTGGCGTTACTGCTTGCTTGGATGTTGGAAAGTGGAAGTTGATTGTTACTATTGTTTGGCGTTACTGCTTGCTTGGATGTTGCATTTCCCCTCTTGTGTGTGGTATATGCTTGAAGGTGGTGGAATGATACATTCCAATACGTTGAGGAAGGAAGGGAATGCAATTGTTTTCAAAGGGTGTGTAATCATGGAGGATAGCTATTATTGTATGATTGTCGATTGCTTGATGCTTAATGGTCATTGGGTTGAATGCTATCCTCGTGATACATAGTAAATGGAGGGTACTTGTTGTTTGAATGTTGAAGTACGTTGGAAGATTGTGCTTCTTGCAATTGAATGTTAGTTAATACAGCGTGACTATGGATTGCTTGGTTCTTGGTTGTTGCAAGAGTTACTTTGTGGTGAGGATGTTAGTTCATTGTTGAGGAGTGTGTTGGGATAAGTGTTGTTTGGTGGTCTTTTGTGTTGTCGTATCGAGCTTGTAAGGAATGTTGAAGGTTGTGTGATGAATGTGTTGAGTGTTAAGAGTTAGAAATTCATGTGATGTTTTGGTTAAGTATTACGGAGAGTTGATTGCCATGTGAGATTGCCTTATGTGAAACATGTGTTGTTTGTTCGGAATAAGTGCAACTCTAGTGTTGAGAACTTTGTGAAGAGAGGCGGTTGTTGTGAGGGTAGTATCGGTATATATCAGATTATTAGGTTTGGTTACGGCAATCTACACATGGTTTTCAAAGCTAGCAGGCCTGTTGCGGTCTTCTTTCACCATTTTGGTGAGCTATGATAGATCAAATAGCACTGTAGTAGACCTGTCAACGATCTATCAATCCTCCAGACAGTTCCAACCACTACCTGCTGCCAAATACCAGCCATTATGCATGCCCCGTTCTATTTACAGAGAAAATACTAGGCCCACAGCCTGTCTGTGGCCATCTGCAACCATTTTCCTACAGTTTCAGACCTGCCAGTACTGTGACAGGCTGTCAGCGGCCTCCCTACACATTTTTTTGAGTTGTGTCAGATCAAACAAATCTGTATCAGACCTGTCTGCGGTCTGAGCAACCTGCCACATGGATTTGCAAGCTGTTTCAGCCTGTCTGCGGCCAAAAACAGCCTGAGTGCGACCTCTGTCAAACCTCTATGTGGCCAATAGGTTGTTGCCACGTGGCCTATAGCTGCCAAAACGGGCCCCTGCCCTAACTGCGACCTGCCCACCTTTGTTCTGCCCTGATGTGGCCTGTTGTCCTCTGCATGCGGCCCATAAATCCTCGCTGGTGTAGCATCTGTTCTGTCTACATTTTTCAGATCTGTGACAGTACATAGTCTGCAGCCAGCTTGCACGTCTGTGATCCTCTTTCAATCTCTGTCTGTGGTGTGGAAACCTGTGTGGCACTCCGTCTCGGCCTAAATTCTTCCATGGTAATCTGTATCAGGGTTTTCCAAGGCTAATTCTCTGATTTCGTGGACAATTTAACAGTTTGTGAGTGAACAACAAGCAGCAAACGAAATGTGACATGGAGTTTTAAAAGCGGCATTCATGACTAGTTGGACTCTCCGACACTCCGGTAACCTTACACGTATCTGAGGTAATTTGCATTCAATACCATTGTCTAAAATACAGTTTGTGAATGTCATTTTATATACCGTACTGTGTTCCATGTTTAGTAAATCAAAATTTTCATTCCGCAATGGTGGCTTTTTGTTTGTACTAAACGATTCATCTTTATATGCCATTAGGAAATCGCATCTGTACTAAGGTAGAGTAAGTAACCATTCTGAATATAAATTGGTTGTAGACGTTCAGTTTGGGCGGTTTACCTAGTTAGCCATACGAAACCGTCAAAGTTATACATGGGATTAGTCTTACCATTTACGGGATTTTTACAAGTATTCTAGGGAAGCAAGTTTTTAAGGGACATCATTTCGAAGAATGAGGTAATACTAATTTAAGTTTCGATATGCATTAATCACAGCTTTCACTTTGTGGTTGTGTCCGTTTAACCGAGTGAATAATGGAAAGTTTTGTATTGAATCGTGATTATTTAGAATTCGAGTTGGAATTATAGTCGTGCATGAAAAATGTTGTGTGGTTAATTGGAGCAATGAGAGTTTCTCATTTCCGACTTAGCAAACGAAGGTAAGGATAATTAACTAGGGTTATTGGCGTCGTATTGCACTGATTATTGCGATGTGATCTATGAAAAAGTAAAGAAATGTGTTTTTGCCCTATGATAAACTTGTTAGTTGTGAACGACAATAAAACCATCAGAAGGCCATCAGGGTTGGAAGTGGCAAATCCTCTATTGCTCACATAGGGCCGAACCGCCATTAGAGGTGGGGCCCCTTGACCCTTTTAGGACGTTTTGGCTGGACCAACCCCCCATAAAAAATGGCCCTAACATTGTGTGTCTGCCGGGAGTCGAAAAATTTTCATGAGATGTTGCTTGAAAGAGTAGTTATCCATATCATTGTTCTACAAAGAACTAGTTGTCATACTACCAGAAGTCTACAAGTTTCGTAGGTCCTAGATTGTGTGTGTTGAAAACAATTCCACTATCTAAACCGTCAGCCGCAAGCTAGCATAACCGTACAAGCGGCTAGTACCACGTTGATCACAGGGCAAGTTGTTAGCATCACAGAGTGATGTGTGCTGATCCCACACCTAAAACATACGTTTTAGAGCCTTGCCACACGTGAGTGCGCAATCCACTCCTAGCTGCACATGATCCAACTTCACCAAGGACATCCTGCTTCTAATACCTGAAAAGAATCTAGGAACTGCATACAGTTTCACCAGCAGGGAGTTTAGACAATAATGCCAAGTACTACTAGAGATTGTTTATAGAGTGACGGGATAGGTTAGACAATGGAGTTTTTGGTAAAACCTAAGGTAAAGGTGAAAACCAGAGCCCTGAGTCGAAAATCAGTACCTTATGACCCACCAATCCCAGCCTCCCGTAGAGATGGCACTTGGTACAAAGAACCAAGAAAAACTGTACATGGGTATGGTTGGATTAGGATTGACAAGAAAAATGACCAAGTAGAGTTAGTTAGGTCATATGCAGTATTAGTGGACGAAGGGTGGATGACCTATGGGATAACGTGGGAAAATCACAAAACACATGTGCAATGACAGTTGATTGCTATCCGTAAGTGAAAAACATATTATGCAGCAATCATTAGTGTCACCCTAGACAAGACATCATAGGTATACCAAGAAAACCTAGGTCTTAGAGAGCACTGCATGGAGAGACTTCAAATCTCCAAAGAGAGCGTTTAGGGCTTAGAAGAAGCCATCGTGGGTTTCTTGTCCCACCATCCTTAAATGATGAGTCTCACCCACCTATAATGGACTTGGATGATACGTTGGAACCTATAGAAGAACCACCATAACTTGAGCCAACAGACACTACAGAACCATCGTTAGTGAACGTAACACCTGCTGCTACAGAACCTGTTGCCAACATAATGGCAAGACGTTTGACTGAACCAATCGTAATACCCTCGAAGATAGGAGGAATACCCAAGCTTAGTGGATCCACTCCTAAGTTTCATGGAGCACCGTATGAAAGTGCCGAAGAGCATATTGATGCTTTTTGGACCACCTGCTTTACCAGTGCCATCACAAACCCACATCATGAAATAATGTTTTTCGCCACCACTTTATCTGGAACGGCTAGGCACTGGTATCATAGTCTGCAGAGAGGCTCAATTCACACCATTGAGGAGTTCCATAGACTGTTTTTAATTGAGTATGCTCCCCACAGAATGGCTGATGGCCTATTGTTCACATTGACTTCCCTACAACAAGGAAGTAACGAAACCATACGACAATATTGGCATCGTTTGACAGAGTTGTCACGCCAAGTGGAACCCACTGTGTTACTACCACCCCTATTACTACTGACCTTCTTTCTACGAGGGCTCAAGAATGACATACAAATGATTGTACATCAGGGTAACCCCCAGATGTTGGCTGAGGCAGTAGAGAAGGCAATCGTGGTAGAAGACGCACAAATTGCAGTTGCCCACACATCCCACCTATCGCAAGCAGTGAACAGCTTGAACCTAAGGCCAGAAACGTGGAGAGGAGGCCCAATCACAGCTATAGGAGCACACCCCATAGCGAAACCCACCCCATACAGGCTATTGAACCTCGACAAGGCAGGAACGTGCAAACACAAGATGCACGAAGGCTCCAAGCACAGATGCCCGAGAGAAGCTATGAGAGCATAGGCTCTAATGCAGAACTAGGCAATATGCGAGCCATGCTAAAGGGATACATGGACGTGATGAGTGAGAATATGCAAACCTTAGTAGCAGATGTAAATTTTCTCAAATGACACCAAAATTTGTTGGGTCAGAGACACCCCATAGAAGGACCGAATCCCTTAGTGTGTAGACATTGTAGAGGGAATCATTTAAATTGAAACTGTCCCAACCAAGTGTGTGGGTACTGCAAGAGGCCTGGACACTTGGAGGATAGATGATGGCTACGTAGAGACACATTAAATACTGGGAATAGGATGTCTGGGCCAATGAACCATAGACCCCAGGAGGACAGAACGACAGTGCCATCAAGGCCACCTCAATACATACAACGCAGACCTAGGATTAGCCATGTGGATAAAGGAAAGGCATGCATATAAGATGATCGGCCACCCATGAACTTCATCGTCGTGGAGACACTAGAGGAACCCACGAGCAGGAAAGAGGTTTTAGTAGTGACCCGGAGTAACCTCTAGATGGAGCTACCTCCTAGGAAACCCAAGCCTACACCACCGGAGGTAGATAACCCAGTGGTCATTGAGAAGCCACTATTCGAGCCTACACCCATCTACGAGGATCCACTGCCCAAAGAGCAAGGTGAGGTTAGTGTCTTGGAAGGGCGTAGACACCCCAGATTCCTAGGACCGAGAAAAGAGAAAACCGGCCTAGAAATTAAGAGGACTATGACCATAAATCGCAGGCTTAGGAAGGATATAGACCTAAATCTGAAGAGAGGGAATATTGACCTAGGTCAAGCCCTAGAGAATCTAAAATTGGAAATAGGGCTCTGGCAACTAATACAGTTGTCACCCACTATTAGACGCACGGTCAAACAATTGATGAGACCACCCACGACCAGAACACTGGAGCCACCTACAATAGGGAAAGTAGATGCAGATTTGTTAGATCGCTACTGCCCTAAGGTAGATGTACTCATAGATGGCCTAGTCATTTTAGGGGCCATAGTTGATGCATGGTCGGCAGTTAACATCATAAGTCTAGAACTTTTAAACCACCTTGGTTTTACTCTAGAACCCGCTACTTGACAGCCCTAAACTAGCCAACAACTCAGTGATCAAACCAGAGGGCGAGCTTAAGAATGTACCCATACCGTGGCTAACAAAGCCATTCAAGTGGACTTTTACGTCATGAGGATGTACGCCGGGAACCGGGTGTACTCTATACTGCTAGGACAGCCATGGCTCAGGCTTAGCAACTGCACAGTCGACATCCCCATAGGGAGTACTAATTTTTGGAAGGGGTAGAGAACGTACCATAGTCGACGGCTATCCTGAGGTGCCTCAGTCAGAGAGAGCACCCATACCTTCGTCTGAGTGGGAGGAGGTCACGAGTAGTGAGGACGATGATGAGTCCACTACGAGTGAAGATGAACCAGACCTGATATCAGTACTGGACATAGAGTGGAACACTCTAGACGAGCGGCCTCCAAAGTTCGAGACGTTGATATTTGTCTGATAAACCTAGGAACCCTAGAAGAGCCCAAGAACATCAAAATAGGTGTTTCCTAGACATTGGAGAAAAACAAGAATACGAACGGTTGTGTAGAAAGTACCAGCATATTTTTGCCTGGGACTACTCAGATTTGAAGGGGATTCCGCCCGATCTAGTGACTCATACAATACCACTGAAGGAGGGAGCCAAACCTATACGACAAAAACAACGTCAGCTACCCTACCACTTAAAGGAAGGAGTATACACTGAACTCGAGAGACTTCGAAATGCTGGACTGATATTTTCGATAGAGAACACCGAGTGGTGCTCCCCAATAGTACCTCGCACCAAGAAGGACTCTACACACATTCGCGTATGTGTGGATTATAAGAGGTTGAAAAAATAGACTAAGAAGGACTACTACCCATTGCCGTTCATAGACCAAGTCCTAGAAGAAATGGTGGAAAAAGACCAGTACTCTTTCATGGACTGGTTCGCAGACTATAATCAGATAGCCATAGCAGAAGAGGATAAATTGAAGACCACCTTCACAACCACGTTTGGGATTTTCGCTTACCACGTCATGCCCTTTGGGTTGACTAATGCCCTTAGAACCTATTAGAGGTTTATGAAGAAGCACTTCGAGGATATCTTAGACGAAAACCTCAAAATTTATATAGATGACCTCTAGGGCAACCACCATCACAGCTTGTGGGATGTTGGGAAGTGGAAGTTGATTGTTACTATTGTTTGGTGTTAGGGCTTGCTTGGATGTTGCATTGCTCCTCTTGTGTGTGGTGGATGCTTGAAGGTGGTTGAATGATACATTCCAATACGTTGAGGAAGGAAGGGAATGCAATTGTTTTCAATGGGTGTGTAATCATGGAGGATAGCTATTATTGTATGATTGTCGATTGCTTGATGCTTAGTGGTCATTGGGTTGAATGCTATCCTCGTAATCCATAGTAAATGAAGGGTATTTGTTGTTTGAATGTTGAAGTACGTTGGAAGATTGTGCTTCTTGCAATTGAATGTTAGTTAATACAGCGTGACTATTGATTGCTTGGTTCTTGGTTGTTGCAAGAGTTACTTTGTGGTGAGGATGTTAGTTCATTGTTGAGGAGTGTGTTGGGATAAGTGTTGTTTGGTGGTCTTTTGTGTTGTCGTATCAAGCCTGTAAGGAATGTTGAAGGTTGTGTGATGAATGTGTTGAGTGTTAAGAGTTAGAAATTCATGTGATGTTGATTGTTGTGAGGGTATTACCAGTATATATCAGATTATTAGGTTTGGTTACGACAATCTACACATGGTTTTCAAAGCTAGCAGGCCTGTTGCAGTCTTCTTTCACCATTTTGATGAGCTATGACAGATCAAATAACACTGTAGTAGACCTGTCAACGATCTATCAGTCCTCCAGATAGTTCCAACCACTACCTGCTGCCAAATACCAGCCATTGTGCATGTCCCGTTCTATTTACAAAGAAAATACCAGGCCCACAGCCTGTCTGTGGCCATCTGCAGCCATTTTCCTACATTTTCAGACCTGCCAGTACTGTGACAGACTGTCAGCGGCCTCCCTACACATTTTCTTGAGTTGTGTCAGATCAAACATATCTGTATCAAATCTGTTTGCGGCCTGAGCGACCTGCCATGTGGATTTGCAAGTTGTTTCAGCCTGTCTGCGGCCAAAAATAGCCTAAGTGCGACCTTTGTCAGACCTGTCTGCGGCCAATGGGTTATTGCCACATGGCCTACAGCTGTCAAAATGGGCCCCTTCCCTAACTGCGACCTACCCACCTCTATTTTGCCCTGATGTGGCCTGTTGTCCTCTGCATGCGGCCCACAAATCCTCGCTGGTGTAGCATCTGTTCTGTCTACATTTTTCAGATATGTGACAGCACATAGTCTGCAGCCAGCTTGCATGCCTGTGATCCTCTTTCGATCTCTGTCTGTGGTGTGGAAACCTGTGTGGCGCTCCGTCTCAACCTAAATTCTTCCATGGTAATCTGTATCAGGGTTTTCCAAGGCCAATTCTCTGATTTTGTGGACAATTTAACAATTTGTGAGTGAACAACAAGCGGCAAACGGAATGTGACATGGAGTTTTAAAAGCGGCATTCATGACTAGTTGGACTCTCCGACACTCCGGTAACCTTACACGTATCTGAGGTAATTTGCATTCAATACCATTGTCTAAAATACAGTTTGCGAATGCCGTTTTATATACCGTACTGTGTTCCATGTTTAGTAAGTCAAAATCTTCACTCCGCAATGGTGGCTTTTTGTTTGTACTAAACGATTCATCTTTATATGCCATTAGGAAATCGCATATGTACTAAGGTAGAGTAAGTAACCATTCTGAATACAAATCGGTTGTAGACGTTCAGTTTGGGCGGTTTACCTAGTTAGCCATATGAAACCGTCAAAGTTATACATGGAATTAGTCTTACCATTTACGGGATTTTTACAAGTATTCTAGAGAAGCAAGTTTTTAAGGGACATCATTTCGAAGAATGAGGTAATACTAATTTAAGTTTCGATATGCATTAATCACAACTTTCACTTTGTGGTTGTGTCCGTTTAACCGAGTGAATAATGGAAAGTTTTGTATTGAATCGTGATTATTTAGAATTCGAGTTGGAATTATAGTCGTGCATGAAAAATGTTGTGTGGTTAATTAGAGCAATGAGAGTTTCTCATTTTCGACTTGGCAAACGAAGCTAAGGATAATTAACTAGGGTTATTGGCGTCGTATTGCACTGATTATTGCGATGTGATCTATGAAAAAGTAAAGAAATGTGTTTTTGCCCTATGATAAACTTGTTAGTTGTGAACGACAATAAAACCGTCAAGTTGTGAAGTGTTTTTTCCGTTTTTGTCAATTGTGAAATATATCAATTGGACCCGACCTCTGTGAAACACCAGAGCGGGCCATCCACCATCTGCGGTTGAAATACACTACCTTGGTTAAGCGTCACATTAGTCACACCCGTCGTCGGTACTGTCTAGCGAAATATTTTTAATGTAACTTTTGTGGACCCTTGGATCAAGTTGGGTCCAAGATGAATGGATAGGATCAATGTAAATATTAGCCAATACAATTTTGGGGCAAGGGCCTTCTCCACTTTATAAAAAGACAGCATTTGTACTCTATTTTCATGCTTAATAGAGAGGAGGAGACTCTATCATTTTGAGAGCTCAAGCATTCTCATTTGCTAATCACTCTTGCTTATGCTATTGTTGTGCTTTGCTTGTTATTTCCAGTTTCCATGTTTTTTGTTTATGCTAATTAAGGTTTTTCCATAAGCAATGAAATTGAGCATTTGAGCTCATCTCCATCTCATCTCTCTCTCTTTCTCTTTTCTCCTTCTTTTTCCTCTTCTATTCTATCCTTTCTCTTCACCAACAATCATGATAAAGTTAGTTAGGGGAGTAGAGTTAGTGTGAGTAGTGTTAGGGAAGGTAGAGTTAGATGAAAAGTAGGGAAACTAACTAAAAGTAGCATCTATGCATAGTTAGGTGCCTATCCAGTGAACTAACCCTAGTGTAAGAGCAGAGTGTCAATCCGCCAACGAGCGAGACATTGACGATCTCGCTCCAAAACCAAACTGACAATATAGTTGCTCTGATTTTGTGTATCTCTTTGTGTGTTGTGTGTCTTGATTGCTAGAATAAAATATGTTTTGTGATGCGTAGTCGAGTGTCTGGGATCCTGTAAGGGCTTCCACACAAAAAGAAAATTCAAAAGAAAGATTGTTCGCAAAAAGAGAAGGAGAAGATGAACATGAAATGATCTGGCCTTCTGCGACATGGTATCAGAGCCAACAGGTTGTCACTACTGATATCTAAGCAGTGATTCTTCCAGACAACATAATATGGCTACGACAATCCAAACCAGAGTAGCAATCAATCTCGATAGCGCAAATTACAGAATCTGGAAATTCAAAATCAAAACACTCATGAAGGATGAAGGCATCTGGTCAGTGACCGAGCTCTCAGAGGTGCAGCCTCCGGAGGGAGACCCGAGAAGAGCTGAATGGATCATAAATGAGTGCGCAATGGCGATCATCATTTCGTCCATAAATGAAGATCTACTCATGTAGATTGAAGACTGCAAAAGCAGCCATGCAGCGTGGGAAAGATTAAAGCAGAAGTATGAAGTAAGAATTGAAGCTTCAGTCATGCACCTTCACAATCAGCTGCAATCAATACGGTGGGATGGCAACCAGTTGGATCAGCACGTTGAGAAGATCAGAACGATCTTTGCTCAACTCATTGCATCAAGACAAGAGCACCTGGTCCTAGCACCACAACAACTGATGTACTTCATGAAATCTCTGTCGACGTCCTATCAACTGCTAAGAATGCTCATACTGAGTCCACCAGATATGAGATTCGACAAAGCAATCAGTCTTGTCGCTGATGAGAGACTGAAGAGACATGAAAGAGAGGGAAGCAGTGATCAAGAGAAGGCTCTCTTCACAAAAGGAAAGAAGAAAAACAAAAACAAGCCAAGATTCGAGAAGACGAAGTCCTCGAATCAACAATCTTCTTCTTGCGACCACAAACCAGGACATCCGACCAACAAATGCTGGTTCAATCCAACAATACCTTGCATGCATTGCAAGAAGAAAGGGCATTCTGCATACGACTACAAATTCAACCCAAAAAGGAAAAACAAAATTGAAAAGGCAAATGTTGCAGAATCATCTAAAGATGCAGAAAGAGGTGACGAAGCTTTCACGATACTCGATGAAGCTTTGACAAGCTACTCCGAACATGACTACAATGTGGTCATAGATTCAGGAGCAACATCTCACATAACCTGCAACAAGAAGATCTTGATCAAATTTCACGAACTCGAAAACGATAGAGCGGTGATTTTAGGTGATGGAAGCAGACACGAAGTCAAGGGCATCGGCTCTCTACATCTACAAACACTGTCAGGCCAAGCAGAGCTGCCAAGAGCACTCTATGTGCCCTCACTAAAAAAAGATCTGCTATCTGTCTCCAAGATGGCAAATCTAGGCATTCGAGTTTTGTTCGACGACAACACTTGTCGTATGATCGAGAAGACGACAAACAAGTTGCTGACGGTCGAATGCAGAGAATGAAACCTCTACCAGGCCAAAATTATCAGCAACTTGGATAGCATATTAAATGTTTCAGAAAATGAAGATCAGCTATGGCATAGGAGAATGTATCATCTGAACATTCAGAGCCTGTATGACATAAGCACAAAGGACATTGTCACAGGTCTCAAAATATCAAGGCCCGAGGCTGAGTTCTACGAAACTTGTCAGAAAGGCAAGCAACATCGAAATTCGTTCACGCATGAGGGAAGGAGAGCCAAGGAAGTCCTTGAGCTCATCCACTCTTATGTTTGTGGACCAATGAAAACAGATTCACTCTCAAGTTCGAGATATTTTCTAACGTTCATAGATGATTACAGCCGAATGACCATGATCTACTACTTGAAGAAGAAATCCTATGTATTTGATTCTTTCAAGAAGTTTGTGGCATTTGCAGAGTGACACACCTCGAAAAGGATACAGATCCTTAGATTTGACAATGGAGGTGAATTCAAAAGCACAAAATTCTCAAGATTCTGTGAAGAACAGGGGATCGAACACCAGTTCACTCCTACATACACACTAGATTACAACGGTGTGGCAGAAAGAAAAAACAGAACACTAGTCGAAGAAGCCAGATGCATGATAGCACAGGCTCAATTGCCAGGCCAATTCTTGGCCGAGGCAATAGCTGCAGTTGTACACCTGCAAAACAGATCTACAACGATAGCACTGGAGAACAAAACACCATACAAAATGTGGATAGGTAGAAAGCTTGATCTATCATATGCACAAGTGTTTGGATGTGCAGCATACAAGCACATTCCAAAGGAAAAGAGAATCAAGCTCGACGAAAAATCCGAGCAAACAATCATGGTCGGCTACTCGAATGGAACACATGTGTACAGACTCTACGATTCAACCATGAAGAAGGTTGTTTCGAACAAAGATGTAAAGTTCGACGAGTCCACAATCCCTAGACTGAAAGACGAAAGAGGCCATGAGATCTTAACATTGTTGCCTATTCAAGAGGGAGATTGAGGATAGACATCAAATTAGAATGCAGGCCCCCAGACTCCAGAGCAGCAGGAAACAGAGGATCGACCCCAAGAACAAGAAATGTTTGAGCAGCAACGAAACGAACCTCGAAGGTCAACAAGACAAAGAAGACCTCCAAACCGTTGTTTTGACAATCTTCAATGGAGCGAAGACACGCAGTTTGAGTACTGCAGCTTCACAAAAGAGCCAACAACATACCAAGAAGCTATCTAGAGTCCAGAGAGAGAATTTTGAAAATAGGCAATGTCAGAAGAGATCGAGTCGATGAGGCGAAACGAGGCATGGACATTAGAGCCACTGCCAGAAAACAGAAAAGTAGTCGTCTGCAAGTGGGTGTACAAGAAAAAGCTGAAATCAGATGGCACCATTGGCCACCACAAAGCAAGGCTTGTCGCCAAGGGCTACACGCAGAGATATGGTGTCAACTATTTCGACACATATTCGCCCATGGTCAAGATGACAAGCATAAGGCTGCTCCTTGCATACGCCACATAGTATAATCTGGAAATTCACCAGATTCATGTGAAAACAGCCTTTCTCCATGGATATCTAGAGGAGGAAATTTTCATGACGCAACCTGACGGCTATGAAGACCCCGACAACAGACAATATGTCTGTCAATTGTAGAGATGCATCTAGGTCTAAAACAAGCATCACGAGCCTGGTACAAAAACCTTGATGGTCTTCTGAAGTCTCTAGACTTCAATCCTACTCAACCAAACTGTAATGTCTATATCAAAAGAGTAGGAAAGGATTTTGTGATACTGACCATTTTCGTGGATGATTCGATGATGATAGAAAATTCCTTAATGTTGATCAAAGACACGAAGAGTCGGATTTCTGAAAATTATGAAATCACAGATCTTGGAGAAGCAATATAATGCCTAGGACTAGAGATCAGAAGAGATCAAACAAATAGCAAAATACACTTAAGTCAGTCAGAATACGCCAGAAAAGTGCTGAAGCAGTACTACATGATGGACTGTGAAGAGAAAGCCACACCAATGATAGCTGGAGCCAAGCTCACGAAACAGGATTACCCAAAAACAGAAGAGAAAGAATAGACGATGACAAGTATACCCTGTGAAAGATTCAACTAGTTTCATCACATTTTGCAATATTTTCATATTTGACATATTGAGGCCAAAACTTGTTTTAGGCTTAGAGGTTGACTTTTCAAAGTTCATTAGTCTAAATTTCATTTGAATAAACACTTTTTGAAAGTGTGGGAAAGATAGAATGCGAGTTTGAGTAGATTCAATTTGAATAAGTTGGGTACATTGAATCTAGACCCAAAATTGGTAGGGTTAGCATTTTGGTGGGAAAGCCAAGTGGCCAAATAGGGTTTGGACCTGCTATAAAAGGATGTAACTCGTGGAGAGAGTCATCTTCTCTCTTCTCTATCTCATTTCATGCTTATACATGGTTCTCTTGGGTTCTACTATCCATTGGTGCACTATCTTGGTGATTGCTTGCAATTCTATGTGTAGAATGATCTATATTTGTTATTTTTGGATCCACACGTGTGAAATACAGTAGCTTGCTGGTTTTGTATGGACAACAACAGTACATAATCATTTCATTCAAGTTTCATCAAGTTCTAGAAAACCCTTGAAAAATTCCAAAAAAATTCAAATCTTTACCAGAACTCTTGCAGACCCCTTTGTAGTTCCATCTTAGTGAGACCAGGACACAAAGAAGCTTGCGAGAGTTAGTTTGATGTCTGAATGCCTGTGCAAGAGTTCCCAATGAAAAAAAGATGGGAAAGTACTAGAAAACCCTTGCAGACACCAAAATTTTCAGTTCCAGTGGGCAAGAACTCTCACAGAAGATTTTGAAGTTCCATCTCAATGAGACAAGTACACAAAAAAGCCTGCGAGAGTTAGTTTGATTCCAGTGAGCAGAAAATTGGGTTTAAGTGCTAAAAAAAATACTAAAAAATGAAGATCCAGCAAATCCTTCCTGTAAGAACTCTCACAGACCCTCTCAATCAATTCAGAATGATAATGTCCATCAGTGATGAAGCCTGCGAGAGTTAGTTTTGAGATTTGGTAAAGATCAAGCCAAAATAGTGGTTTTGAACACTCGCATACAGTGGAATTTCACTTAGTGTGAGAGTTAACTCTCGCAGAGAATTCCATAGTGAGATCTGACCCTGATCCAACTATTGTGATCCTTGAGAGAGCTACTTCCCAAATATTTGAGAGATATCAAGTTTTTTATTTGCAAAAATAGCTAAATAACCCTCGCACAACCAACCCTCACACAAGAGAACCTAGCAGACTAGATCAGTGGGTAAGCAAGGACATAGGAAATAGCATCGTCTTCTCTGCAGGTGTTTGTTCGCCATAGATTTCACAAGCTTGCTCGTAGATCTGGAGGAATCAGATGAGATCTGATGATCCGTCGTATTTTGGTATCTCCATCCATGGTGCTCTCCAAACTGCATGCAAGGGTGCGACAGGTACGGGTTGGACCATTGGATCCATTGGTGCTGGGTCCGGTTTTGCCTCTTGTTGCACAGCTGCTATCTACACCAGATCCAACTACTGTCAAAATTTCAGGTCAATCAGTGCACGAAGTAAAAAGTTATCAAGGAAAAACTATCGTAAAAGGCCTAAATTTCACTTCAGACTGATCAGATTGATTAGATTCTTAAGATCCAGACTGCATCCCATTGTACAAGCAAGATTCAACTACCTTGGAACCCACCATCGGATGAATCTGAGATCAGGACGATCAATAGCACGAAGGATAGCAAGTCAAGCACCACACCCAGATTAGCAGCTGTGCAACAAGAGGCAGAACCGGAACCAGCACCAATGGAACCAATGGGCCAACCTGTACATGTTGCCTTGCAAGCAGCTAGGAGAGCACCACGGATGGAAATACCAAAATACGACGGATCATCAGATTTCATCCGTTTCCTCCAGATCTACGAGCAAGCTTGTGAAATCTACGACGAACGGACACTTGCGAAAAAGCTGATGTTGTTTTCCATGTCCTTACTGGCAGTGGCTCAAGATTGGTTTTTCAACCTGTCAGAGGAAGAAAAATCCACATGGGAAGCGGTTAAAGCGGCTCTCATTACGTGCTTTAAACCAAGAAAATTTCTAGAAGACCCATTTCTCTTGCTGAGTAAAGTCAAGATGGAAAAACGCGAAAGGGTCAGGGACTATATTGAATGGGTCAAACATCTACGATCCGAGTGTAGTGCAGCCCTAACTCCCGATCATGCGGTGATCATGTGGTTCCTAGCCGGACTACCACGAAGCATCAGAAGAGATTGAAATGAACGGGAGTAGTACGCTACTCTTCAAGAAGCTATGGAAGATGCCATTAGGGAAGAGGATGAGGGATCTGACGATGATTATTCATCCACCCACACTCCTACTCCTACGTTAGCATCGTCATCATCAAATGCATCCGCTCTATCCACATAACTGTTGTTAGAGCAAATGACAAAATTACACAAACAGCAGATGGAGCAACTTACGGCACAGTTTGACCAGAAATTGAAGGCCTTACAAGGAGCTATAACAACAATGCCACATCAACTGGAACCAACCCAGCTACAGTATCCACGACGAGAGAATGTATCGTGTTCAGTGTGCACACAAAACCAATTTTTCGTCCAGTTTTAAAGCAAAATCTGAGACTGACACATAGATTTTGTCATCTGTGCAATGCAAGATCACACAATACGACATTTTGTCCGTTTAATCTCCGGATTGTTCAACAAAAGAGAAGTCCTTATCAAACTTCTTATCCATATCATCAAGGGGCACCAAACGCAGCACCAAGGTATGGCACATTGAATCAAAAACAACGTATGGCCTTACCTGCACCACCAGGGCCAGCCAATCAACAAGTGGCCCATGTAAACCTGACAGCAACGGAACCAGAGATGCAAGTACCTCAACCTGAGCAATAGCAATGGTATGGACCAGATGAATCATTTATGGATCGTGCCATAAATGAATATGTTGCAGCCTATGCAGCTCAAACTCAGCGTCAAGGCGGGAGGAACTACGATTGCTACGGATGTGGCGAAGGACACAGAATTGCGAAATGTCCCTACAAGCATTGTCTGTCAAGAATGCGATTATGGACACTGTTTCAAGAATTGTCCATTGAGACCTGGAACCGGTGCACCTCTCAACTTCATTGCGATACAACAACCAGTAGTTCCAGTAGGGATGCCATCGGAAAGACAACAATTCCACGCTCCTGTGTTAGTCGTCACGCAAGCACATAAGAGAAAGGAAGTGGCTCCCTCACCACCACCCTCGGTCATTGACGACCAACCCTCAACTTCAGCGCCATATCCGAATGTGAGGGAAGAAAGAAGACAGTACCAGAAAATACGACACTGGGTATAGAAGGCACAAGCAGAGAAAAAAGAACAGGAAAAGGACAATCCCACGAAACCTCCAGTTGGCGACGAACGGGAACTGTATGCGGACTCACCACTGTGCACTGATCAAAATGATCGGTTGCACCAATATGGACCTCCTTTTCACATGGTGGAGCCCAAGGAACCACGCACTGAAAGGCTCATACTTTTACTGGCAAGTCGTGATAGTTTACCACTCGGGGAACTACTGCGGATTGCACCACAAGCAATAAGCCTTCTAGATAAATGGGCCAAAGCGAAAGAGGAGCCAGTAGCGCCTGAGCCCATATATTGTACGGGCTATGAAGAAACAAGTAACGTCCTCCACATCAGGACAACATGGGAAAGTGAGGAACACAACATCACTTTACCAATCAAACACAAGAGATACGAGGACGAGACAATAGTAGTAGATGGAGGATCATGTGTAAATTTGATCTCCACTACTTTATATGAAAAATGGGGTCTACAAGGGTTGAAGCCAACAAGATTCACCATCAAGCTGGCGGATCAATCATGTGTGAAACCAAAAGGTGTAGTTGCCAATATCCCTGTAAAAATAGTCGGCATGCAGTTTGTGATCACTTTTGTAGTCATGGATATACCTGAATCTCCAGCTGCATACCGTGTGTTATTGGGAAGACCATGCTTGAGGACTATGCAAGTAGTACACAACTGGGGTACGAGAAAACTCACCTTTGAGAACAGAGAGCAGGCTGTAAAGGTTGATCCAACCACATGGGCGGTGAAACCTATTGCACCCAAAGCTAATGACGGATCATCCACGATAGATCACACAATTGATCGTCCAAGGCCAGCCAAGGGAGATCATTATGACTAAGAGATGAATGTCGTGTGGACGGATGCATTAGCAACTATTGACTGCTGGACATGTCAATATGAATCAGATCTTGAACCCAGTACATCTTCACCCAAGTGTTACACTATGGACACACCAATCACATTTGGGGTGAATATGATAAACGTAGCATGGATGTCAGCGGAACCTATTGAGAACCCAGTGGACGATGATTTAGTCCCTTGGCAACATGCTCTAACTTATAATAAGGAGATTGAGCTGACTGATGAGCAGGTCCTACACCACATGGACCCAGATCATTACGGAATCAAGAAAGTACCATCTCACCCACCGCAAAAGTCTGCTATGGTGAAGGTCTCAAGGATCGATCCACCCAAGGCACCTGCGAATAAGAAGAATCAGTTGAAGCAACGCTCCAACCAGGTGATCCGATGGAGTGATCTACCCGAAGAGGCGATAGCTATAGTGGATGTCGATATTTGCAACCACGAGGCAAATGTCACGGAAATTTTGATGAAAGACAACAAGGACAAATCCAACAAAATGACAAAAAAGAGCAAAAAGAAGGTGTTGAATTCCTTGAAGTCAATCAAGATGGACTCAGATACAACGTCATCTTCTACACAGATGACAGAAAACCAAAAGATGACTAGTCGAGCTAGGTTCAATATGTTGAAAGAGGAATTTCGACGAGCTCCAGTTATACCTTGGATGATGTCGTAATAATGATTTCGCAAGCCCAATGAGAACCTGATCAAAGAGAGGCACCAGCGGAACAAGTCTTCAAGGGACCTACGCGAACACAGCCGATGATCCTTGTCGAGCCAGTTGAAGAAGAAATGATAGTGCATGTGGGAGAGCAGTTAACGCCCACACAGTTCAAGAGACTACGATCATTGTTGGTGGAGTATAAAGACTGTTTTGCCTGGAGTTATAGTGATCTCAAGGGCATTCCACCAATAGTAGTCCAACACACCATACCCTTGGTGGATGTAGCAGTCCCCAAGGTAAGCCGTTACTTCCGCTGCAATCTGAATTATATAGAGCTGATCAAGCAGGAATTGTAGAAGCTGATGGATGCAGATTTCATTCATGAAATCGAGCACATGGAATAGGTATCGTCAATAGTTATAGTACCCACCAAGAAGAACGGCAAAATGCGGATTTGTGTGAATATGAAGGCGCTAAATGCAGTCACCAAAAAGGATCATTTTCCTTTACCATTTACAGAAAGTGTCCTAGACAGACACAAGACAGCATTTGCCATGGAATGGGGAACCTATGCCTATAAAGTGATGCCATTCGGACTTTGCAATGCCCCAAGCACCTTCCAACGAGTCATGCAGATGACATTTAGAGAATATTTGCAAAAAAATTTGGAAATTTTCTTGGACGATCTGTGCGTGCATGGGCCAGATTCAGAACACTTATCCAATTTGGAGAATGTGCTACAAAAATGTCGCAACTTCCAGATTTTCTTGAATCCAGAAAAATGTCAATTTTGGGTGACACGTGGCTTGATTCTCGGCCATATAGTGTCAAGACACGGGATCGTCACAGATCTATCAAAGATCAGGATCACTGTTGATTTACCACCACCGAGGACGATCCGCGAAGTCTACATCTTCATGGGTCATGCTAACTACTATAGGATCTTCATTCTTGATTTTGCGAAGTTAGCCCAACCAATTTACAAACTCACAACAGATTCACATTGGAACGAGAAAGCCCTAAAGGCTTTACAAATGCTTAAGGATGCATTGGTTTTAGCACTAATCTTACGTCCACCCAATTGGTCCATTGAGTTTCATGTGCATACAGAAGCATCGAAGTATGTAGTTGGAGCAGTCTTAACCCAGCCAGGTGGACACAAGAAGGATTTTTCAATTCGATTTGAATTCGATTTGCAAGCCGACAACTCAGTGATACATAAATGAATTATTTAATCACAGAGTGGAAAGCACTGGCAATGATCTATGCAGTTAAGAAATTCCGACACTACCTGATGGCCACACATTTTGTTTTTTATACGGACCATCAACCCTTGCTCTATCTCGTTAACAAAACTTGCAACACCGGGAGAATCACCAGATGGCTACTTCTGTTGTTGGAGTTTGATTTTTGGATAGTAGTTCGCAAGGGAAAACAAACACTACATGGCAGATCATGTGTCACAAATCAAGGGAAAGGAGGTTGCAACCCAACCCGACGATGAGCTGCCTTATTTTACGTGGACATAGTACCAGAATGGGCTGCCGACATTGTTGAATATCTAATGCGGGGCCAACCAGACAAGTCACTACCAAAGGCAGATTAGCGGAAATTGATCTTGAAAGCTAGACCTTATCAGCTGACGAGATTCTTCGGTAATGTATTCTCCCTCATGAGGCCACCCAGATCATTTCACTTTCACATGAAAGCATGGGTGGACGCCATTTTGCATCCAACATTACAGTTTGCAAGATCCTGCAATCAGGATGTTGGTGGCCAACGATTCATAAGGATACGGAGGAATACTTGAGAAAGTGCGATGTGTGCCAAAGGGCGAGGAGACCAACGAGATTGAATTATGACCTACTGCACCCGGTTTTAGCCCAAGCACCTTCGAAAAGTGGGGATTGAATTACATCGGTCCAATTCATCCTACAACAAGAGTTTCCAGGCTCGATACATAATCATAGCCACGGACTATCTTACCAAGTGGGTCGAAGCCAAGGCAATAAGAGTAGCTGATGCTAGGACCACTGTCAAGTTCCTTTATGAAAATATCATTGTGCACTTTGGATGTCCGGTGGAGCTAGTCAGCGATCGCGGAAGTCATTTCATCAATGAGACCATCAAGGTCCTGTTGGAAGAATTCTTCGTGATCCATAGAACCAGTACGTCTTATTATCCTCGTGGTAATGGGCAAGCAGAATCATCCAATAAGATCATGTGTAGCGTACTCACGAAAACAGTTGAAGCTAGCAGATCAGATTGGGAACATAAGTTGCATGTGTATCAGAAGAAGGATAAAGAGTGGGCAGCTGGGAAGAATACAAAGGCGGAGGCTGAGAAGAAGACGAGAGAAACTGATCAAATACCTTTCCAATTGGTATATGGTCAGGATACTGTAATGCCAGTAGAGTTTCTAGTTCCTTCATTAAGGATTGCTACAACGCAACGCCTGAATGAATCCAAATCTTTACAACTATGCCACGAAGTTCTGCATAAACTCTGTGAAACACGCTTACTAGTTGTGCATGCACTAGTAGCTGAAAAGGAAAGACGAAAAGCATGGCACGATCGTAGGTTACAAAATAAGGATCTTCACTCCGGAGATCTGGTCCTAATGTATAAAACCAAGGCAATCAAGGAAAAATTAAAATTCACAGACAAAGGTCCTTATCGGATGTAAATTTAGAGAAGCTAGATGGGACATCATTCGATACACCCATCAATGGTAGCCGGTTGCACAAGTACTGGCCATCGTAGTGAGATAGATCCAGATTGGTGGTGGCATGTTACGAAAAGCCATTTTGTAGGCCATCACAACTAGATCTAGGGAGATCAAGCCAAATCAAGCTAGATCCATCAAGATTCGGCCAGATCTGGCAAGATCAGAAAAATCCATCAGGATCCAAGAGGGATCCAGATCCAGAGGGGATCAAGAAGGAAGCAGATCATCAGATTATGCCAATAAGTCTCCTAAATTTGCAGATCAGAGACCTCGATCTCAATAACTATGGCAAATCCAGGACAAAATTCACCAAAAACTAATGGATCTGTTACCAAATGTCCATAAGAACTTCTAGAGAACTGCCAACAGTCTGATCAAGCATGGATGAAGCTAATTACCAGTTTGAAAAAGTTAAAAACCAGAGACAACACAGTTTTCCTGAAAAATACACCGAGTGATCATATATTAGTAAAAAATGGACTCAGTACATGGTGGGATTTTAGCACGGTCATATTGGCTATTTTTTTACAACTAGCCATTTTTGTGAAAAGCCATGGAATATTTACCGGCCATTTCTAAAGTCGCAAAATTTGCTCTAGCCTCATTTAGGACGGGCTGGGACCCAATTCTAAGTGGACCGGCACTCTTGGCTCGGTCTTACAAAAATTGACCACAAAATATTTTTGACGATTCTTTTGAAAGTCAGTTTCTTACTTATAAATTGTGTCTAGCCAACTTAGGGAGGGCTGGGACCCAGTTCTAAGACAAATTTGTGCCAATTTTTCTCCAATAACCGGATTTTACATGCCGGTTTTTTCAATTATTGCAAACTTAAACTTCAATATTAGCCCGATTTTTCGTGCGGAAATATCGACTAACAGCTTTCCATTTGGATATTGATCCATCTGGCTTAAGCTTTAGCTTGAATATCCACTTAGAGTCAGTAGGTTTTATACTTGCAGGAGGGATAACAAGTCTCCTGGTCTTGTTCTTCATTAAGGAATCGTACGCAACATCCATGGCAACTTTTCAGTCATCTGCAAATGACATTGACAATGCTTCTACAACAGTGGCAGGTTCATCATGACTGATGAACGCCTGAGGGACGAAATGATCAGATTGATATCGTTGTCATGTAGATCTTCAAATTGCAGGTGCTTGAGCAGATGTTTCTCCTGAGTGAATGTCTGGTATGTCTTTAGCTTGTGGTTGAACAGTGGTAGGTCTAGGCCTATCGATGGTAAATGGATTTGTTGGAACAAACTCCAGCATCTCATGTTTCTGCTTGAAATCATGAGACTTGTCTTCAAGGAGACAACGTCTCTGACCTGTTTCAACATCATAGATGCAGTGTGCTTTATGTGAAGTTGAATAGCCGACAAAGATATACTTACAACTGACTGGGTCCAGTTTTTTTCTCAGATCAGATTGTATTTGTGCATACCAGAGACATCCAAACACTTGTAGATGTTTCAGCTTCCAATAGAGTTTAACATTCAACAAGAATGTAATGACATAGAACAATAGCGAAGCTGTACATTCAATGTTGTAATAACAACTATCAGATCACAAAACAATTGTGATGATAAGCACATGATCCTACTTATAGAAACAAATCAATTGCTATAGTTTTGAATATTTACTCTCTCTCTATATTCTCTAACTCTGAGGAGTCATAAACTATGAAGATTTGTTTTGGTCGTTTGATCTATGTCGCGTAGACTTAGTATCAACAACTACTTTTTCATCATCCGCTCATTATATATATATATATATATATATATATATATATATATATATATATATATATATATATATATATATATCTGTTGGATGATCTTGTGTTACCCTAACTTTATAGTTACAAGATCGTTTAACTAATCAATTAGGTCAGTTATTATTGGAACGTGAAGATGTAGACAATTTGTACGTGAAATCTCGTGTAAATTTGCAGAGTGTCGCATTTTTCGAAAAAATGCGATATTTTTCGGAATGGCCCAAAATCTTGAACTAGCACTTGTGTCACATTTTTCGAAAAAAATGTCGCATTTCTTTAAGTGCCCAAAATGGCCCAAAGTGAAGTAGACGACTTTGTCGAGTTTTTAACATTTTTTGCCTGTTGGAATTTGCGAGCGAAAATGCAAACTGTTGCAACAAACAGTTCAAGCTCGAGCTGCAATCCGCTAACTCGACTTGCCCAACGATTGGTTTTGGCACAATGTCCTTGTCTTCAGCACTCCTTGATGACTTTGATGTCGATGACTTTGACTTTGGGGACTTCGATTTTAGGCAATGGGTGCATGAGTTGGTTACTTCGATGTCGATGACTTCGATGACTTCGACCTCGGGTATGGTTGCAGGAGCACTTGTCGGGTCACTTCGATGTTGATTATTTAGGTGACTTCAACTTCAGATATGGTTGCAGGGGCACTCGTCGGGGTCACTTTGATGTCGATGACTTCGCTGACTTCCTTGAGAGAGTGATTCACATACAAGAAAAGGATGAGTAGGAGTAATATTAAATTCCAACATGCCCTGGAGTTAATGTTGCAGGAATCGGAGTCGGGTATGTCGAAATCGATCCTGCTCTACTTCAAAAGTCCATGTATATATAGACTATTCGACTTATGCAAGTAAGGCTGCATGCTGTTGTAGAGAGAGAATATTTACATAGTATAAGAGTACTTAGGAGGTGAATTCAGGTGAGTAGGAGTAAAGATTAATTCATCAATAATCTCCTATTGGATCTGAGATGCATGCACTGAAATGGAAGATATGGCTATTTTTGGTCTTTTTCATTTTATTTTTTCAGATTTTTTTTTTTAAATATTTTCTATTGTAAGGTGATTAGAGGGTGGATCGAGATGTGAATCAAACCAAAGTGAAATCGCAATCAGATTAGGATCAGATCGGGTTAAAATGAAAGATCGGGTGGAATAAAAGTAAGCAATTGAAAGATTAAAAAGAGATCGAAGAGAATAAGGAAAAAACAAATGGATTCAGTATATGATTAAAAAGGGGCCTTAGGCTTGTTTATACATAATAACAAATAAAAGAATGGACCCGACGAATGTAATGAGCCAAGTCCGTAACTCTCCCCTGTAGAAAAACAAAGCCCTCCACCGGCTAGCAAGCATAATGACTATCTAAAACAATAATGTAAGTATGCTAAATATTGAAAAATCATGAACTAATGGAAATATTGATGGAGAGGACATAAGTCGTCACAACAAATACCCCAAAAGTATCATAATGGGGTAAAGCAAGTACTAAGCAAATGCTACAACAATACAAAAAAAAAGAGAATAGTCATAGCTAGTCGAATCATGAAGTAGAGGGAACATCTGCAATGACATATGTAGTAGAGGAAAGAACTAAAGCCATGAGGGCTCGAGCCTAATCTGCCAATAATGGTGTATGATAAAAGACATCAATAGGCTCCCAAGTGGCCTCCTCAAGAGGACAACCATCCCACTGTACTAAAAACTGAACTTGCTTGCGACGTCTCTGGAGCAAACCAGCATACTTAGCATGGGAATATTTATCATGGGCACAAAAAGGACAATCACGAAATTGTCCTTAAGACGTGTATAAGACTTCTAAAAACCAAAATGGCCACCAATAGGGGAAGCATGAGCATCAGACAACAACTGAGGACAAATGGAAAGAGAATCGGGAATACATAAGGCATCATAGTGGTATAAACGATCATCAACAACAATATAAACCTGGAACTTCTGAGAGGACGACATGGGATGAAAACGATAAACATCAAAAAAGTCTAAACAAGACAAATATGCGGCCGGTAAATCATCAAACCAAGAAGGAACTGAAAAAAACTCCTTGTGACTAGTCATGTGTGAGCTAGCTCTACTATCAATCCACCATGAATATTTGTCACCTTCACTTGATATTGGACTTGAAGAACACATCAAAAGAGAATCACAACCACCTAGATCCTCATCATTAGTAGTAAATTTGCTTTGCTTGCTACCTTCATCTTTTTGCTTCTTCAAACATTCATTTGCAAAATGCCCTTTGATTCCACAATAAAAGCATTCCAACTTAGACTTATGTTTTTTTTGCCAAAAGAAGAAGTCTCACCTTGATCTTGACCCTTGACCATTTGCCTTTGCCTTTGCCCTTGAACTTGCCTTTGATGAACATAGCCTCCTCTTCATAATGAGATGTCGATGTAGATCCGCCTCCTCTTGATCGAAGCCTATACTCCTCATTCACCAAGATCTCTTGCAAATCCACAATACTTGGCAAAGTCTTATGAATAGCAAAACTTTGAACAAGATTAGCATGATCATCGAACAAGCCATTAAGTATAACTTGAACAAGTTCTACCTCCTTAATGCTTTCATCAATGCAGGCTAACTCATCATTGAATGCTTTAACCCTCAAAAGAAAAGCATGAGTACTCTCTTCCTTCTTTTGCAAACTTTGAAAGATTTTTCTCCTAAGATTAAGCACTCTTGATGTAGACTTGGATTCATAAAGCTTTTTCAAAGCTTCCCAAGCCTCCAAAGATGATGTGCACTTACCAACTTCCTTGAGAAGTTCAGTGGTAACGTTCATCTTAATCATGTGTAGAGCTTTCTTTGCTCTCTTGTCATACCTCACTTGATCTTGAGGTGCTTGAGGTCTCTCCTCGACACCTGCAACTCCATCAACTCATTCATCTCCAATAAGGACTCCATCCTCACCTTCCAAGTAGAATAGTTGATTGACGTAAGCCTATCATTGTTCTCCAACATAAAGCCTCCACTTGTAGCCATGTTGAAGTGACATGATCTTCTCTTTCAACCTGTTCCAATGCACAAAGCACTCTCTTGAATGTCAACAAATGAACTCAAGAAGAAATCATAAAGATATGGAACTTCTCAAATATCTTTTAGCACTTCTAACTAGAAAATCAACACATAGAATAGTGAAATCTTGATCAACCTATGGTCTATCATCAATCTAATGATTCTTGCCACTTCCTAAGATTGAAACACACTCAAATGAAATTCAATAACCTCACAAACTAGAGATCCAATCAAAATTAGGGTTTTGACAAAATTACAAAAAATTCTCAAATTCTACATGCAATTTCTAAGAACTTGATATATCTTCTTGTAGCCTCCAATGAGACCTTCATAATGCACCAAAAATTGGCCAATTTCAGTAAACCAAGTGTGAAATCAAAACTGATCAAGTATATAACCTTATATTGAGTTTTGACCTACAAAAGATCAATTCTACACACATGCAAAAATGCTGATTTTTAAGTAGAGATCAATCTAGCATGCTCTAGCATTGGTAGCTCCTCCAAATCTTTGAAAAATGTGGTTGATCCTTTCATAACCTGAAACACAAGAGCTATGATACCCTGTGAAGGATTGTAGATCATTCAAGATCCAATTCATGTCCCTGATCTTTGGTTACAAAAAGGAGCAAACCAACAATCCTGCCAATGTAGAAAAATCAGCATCTACATACAAAATGAGATGCAAATTCTAAGAGATACTGATCAAACATGAACCAAAACATTAAATATTTTTGTTGTCCATACAATTACAGTACCCTATTGTATTTCACACATGTGAAACCAAAAATAGCAATAAATAATCATTCTACACATAGAATTGCAAGATAACATCAAGAGAGTGCACCAATCAGTAGTAGGGACCATGTATAATGATGAAATGAGAGAGAGAAGAGAGAAGATGTGTCTCTCCACGAGTTACATCCCAAGTGATAAATTGATAAAAATAAATCTCGAACGATTTGTGAAACTTTTTGCGAAACTCGAATTATTTCTATTTGAGAATAATTCGTGTTGGATCAATCAGGCTTTGAAACACAACGAAACGAAACGAGACGAAATCTAGACGAAAATGAAACGAAACGAAGTGAAGCGAAACTTAAACGAACTCTGACATTGATTCACGTTGAAAGCATAGAGATCGCGAAATGACACGAAACGAAACAAAACGAAGCACAAGTATTCTCGAAAGATCAATCAGGCTTTGTAACGAGACGAATCGAGACGAAACGAAACAAGACGAAACGAAACGAAATGAAAACTAGGTGAGTTCCGAAATTGATTTATCCTTTATAGCCAAGTGATCGCAAAGAGAAGCGAGGCGAAATGCAAAGCAAAAGGATTCGTGAACAAGATCAGTTTGTCAGGAATTCAGATATGATCGCTGGTCACTACCGGCTATATCATTCATACAATCCTTCAGAGAGTAGTCAGACATTGTTGATCTACGGTAACAAATTAATATAGCATTCAACAATATCAAACCAAAGTGTGGATTTAAATGAGCAAGTGAATCAGACACATGAATAGTAGCAGACAAGAATACATTCAAGATCATACAATCATGCAAAATAATAATGTACACAACGACTACAATATCATCTATTGATTTTTTGATTCTTCAAGCACTGCATGACAGATCCACGCAGTGCGGTGGCGTGACAGAAATACAGTTCTCTCACGAATTGTGTCTCGCTTACTAGCGGACTTTCTAGATCTACAGATCCTATACAAAATTGTCTCGCACATAGGCGGACATGTATTATGTATTTTTCATCTTCTGACTTCTTGTCTTGCTTACTAGCATTACTATATTATGCATCAAACAGAAAGTATATAGTCGCGTTGTGTAACTTCTAGATTAGAACGATTAAACATCTACAACACGAATTACAAGAGCGGCAAATTAGCCACGATCTAGAGTACTTCTACTGATGTCATGATATCTGATCAAATATTTGTACCCCATGATACTTGGCTGATCTTCTCGGTCAGTTAAGGAGCACAACTGATTTTGTATTTTGTCGTGTCGTGTCGTGTCTTGTCGTCTTTTGTCAAAAATTCAGGATTGAAAGCTAGCAAAGCTTTGGCATTAGAAACATTTCGTTTCTTCAGCTCCCACTCAAAGCATGATAGCTTGACGGCTCCAAGACTCCTCCTCTGTTTCTCGAACAGACCTTTGTTTAAGGCCTTTGTGAAAATGTCAGCAACCATGTCTTTCGTTCCAATGAAGGTGGTCTACAGCATCTTCTTCCCAATCAGATCCCTGATCAAGTGGTACTTGATCGCAATGTGTTTCGTCCTTGAGTGAAACATAGGGTCTTTCATCAGATGTATTCCATATGTGTTGTCCCTCTGCAAAACCAAATGTTCGTTCCTCGTTTCGTCCAATTCGTCCAAGAAGCCAAATTATCTCATTGGCCATCTTTGCTGCTGCAACATACTCTGCTTCGCAGGATGACTAAACTACAGTGGTATGCTTTTAGCTGACCCAGAGAATTGCCGCACTTGACACGATGGTGCATCCTTCTGAGATACTTTTGCAGTTGTCTGTTAGAGATGCCCAGCTAGCATCACTGTAGGAAAGCATCTGAAACCCTGCATCACAACAATAACACAAACCATAATCTTATACTAATTGAAGATATTGCAAAATTTGTTTTGTAGTCTTTCAATGTGTCGAGCCTGGATTCGTGCAGAATTGGCTCATCCTGAACACTGCATAAAGAATGTCAGGATGTGTATTATCTACAAGGTACATCAACGATCCTATCAGTTTCCTGTATGGTGTGAGCTGCATCAATTCTCTCTCTTCTTCAGTTCTCGAACAATTTTCGTTCGTCAGCACTTTTCCTGCGAGCATTGGAGTATTTGCTCCTTTGCAATTTAGCTTCCCGAAATCTTCTAGGATTTTCTGGATGTATTTGGACTGATGAAGGTACAACTTACCTCCCTCATAGTCCCTGTCAATCTGTAAGCCAAGGTAACACCTGGCTTCTCCTAGATCTACAATCTCGAAATGTTTTGAGATGTCATTCTTCACTTCAGCAATCAACTTCTCACTCTTGCAGAGTATCAGAGTGTCATCCACATACACAGCCACAATGATGATCTTCCCATCTGTAATTCTCACATACACATTGGAATTAGCCATTAGTGGCTTGAATCCCAAGGATTTCAGGGCTTGATCTTTCTTCTTGTACCATTGTCGAGCCGACTGCTTCAAACCATAGATACTCCTATGCATTTTATATGCATAATCAGGAAGTGAATTCGAGACATAACCTGGGGATTGATCCATGTAGACCTCTTCGTCTAAGTCACCATGCAAGAAGGTTGTCTTCTCGTCCACAATGTGGATCTTGAGGTCATAAGCAGCTGCATATGCAAATACTAAACGTAGGGACGAATGTTTCATGATAGGAGAGAAGGTTTCAGAATAATCAATACCATATCTCTGAGACAATTCTTTCGCTACAAGTCTTGCCTGATATTTCAAAACATCTCCATCTGGTCCATACTTTAACTTGTAAACCAATTTGCATTTTCCATCCTTTCACTTATTTGGTAATGGCTGCAACGTCCATACCTGGTTCTTCCTCATGGATTCCATCTCCTCATTCATGGCTTGGATCCATTTGTCCTTCTCTGGACATTCAATTGTCTCCTTGAATGTCTGTGGTTCACCACTGAATCCATAGAACTCTTCTGATGTGGAAACTGAGCTGCCTGGCACATATCTTGCTGGCGCTCTTTGTTGTCTTGTCGACCTTCTAGGAGATCCTCTTGGAACTGCAATGCTTTTGTCTTTTTTTGCTCTGCTAGGTCCAGAACCATCTTGGTTTACATGTACTGTAGCAGAAGGCTACCTCTCAAATCTTTCGTCTTCTTATTCGTCACTCGAATGCGAAGCGACTCAAGAATCTTTATTTTCGTGTTTGTCTTTTGTTTCCTCTGTCACAAGTGGCAGACCATAGTACTATCTTTCAAGAACTTCATAGCTGACAGGATCATCATTGGCCATCGTTCTACTCTCATCAAATCTGACATCCCTGACTGGGATTCAAGCAATGGAGGACGAAATGTCATCCATGTATAAGAACAATGTATGGACACTTGCACCTATACATGATGGCAGAAAACCAGTCAAATGCAAGTGGATCTACAAGATCAAAACAAGTCTTGATGGGGAAAACATCAGGTTATTCGCGTATGCAGTGGCTCATGATTTGAAAATCCATATTGTGGATGAAAAGACTGCTTTCTTGCACACATAATTGGAAGAAGACTTATTCATGGACTAACCACTTGGTTTTGTAAGCCAAGAATGTACACAATATGGATGTCACATGAATAAAAGCATTTATGATCTGAAACAAGCAGCAAGACAATGGTATAAAAAGAAGGACGAAGCACTACGTTTCTTAGGCTTCAAACCTCTATCCGTTGAATCGAATGTCTATATCAAGCAGTCAAAAGAGACATATCTGAAATATTTGAGATCGTTGACCTAGGAAAAGCAAAAATCTATCTAGGTTTGCAGATCTAAAGAGACTTTGAAGGTGGTAAGTTGTATTTTCACCAACAAAAGTACACTCAAAAGGTCATCGAAAACTTCAACATGCTCGAATGCAAAGGTGTGAATATGCACTTAAGAAATTTATTGATAATGCAATAGATTTTATGCAGATGATTTTCTTATTTTGAATGCTTTGATTTTCGATTGTTACCCGTTCATAATCAGCTGTTTACTATTCATTCCGCACACTGGTTTCATCTTGTTGAATGCTCAAACAAATTACAACATAGGTCAGCAGTGCTAGTCCGTGCTCTGGAGGATTGTAGAGCTGTTGTAGTTGGCAGTAGAATAGCAGACAGAATCGAAGTCACATCCGGGCTTATTACAACTCTTCAACAGTGGTATCAGAGCGTTTGACGTTATCGACATCGACTTTCTTTCTTCAACAATTTTTTCACTTTTTTTGTTTTTTGCTTTGCCTTCTCGCATATCGCTCTTGTGCAACGCTAGTTTATGTGCTTTTCTGTCTATTACCTTTCATGCACACAGATCCGATATACCGTACCTCCGTATATCGCTCTTGTGTGACCCTCTTCTATTAACTTTGATACTTGTTATACCAGTTGCGCACATGTGCGATACAATGTGTCATCCGTACATATCGCTTCTCTGCCTCTCCCGTTACACCCTTTTCTTTCATGTCTCAAATATCGCACACAAGTCCGACATCCCTCAGACTACCTCTATGGGAAGGAGAAAGTAGACAAAGAGAGATTTTCTCTCTCCTGGTGCTTCCTTAGCTCCTACCGTTGCCATTAATTCTCCTAGTTGAACGAGAAGACGCAATCGCAGCAGGTGTGTCTAAGACTAATTTTTGATTACAAGAGCAGCAGATTAGGCACGTCCTAACGCTCTTCTGCTGACATCATCATATCATATCAGAGATTTGTACTTTACGGTACTTCTTTGATCTTCTCGGTCCTTTTGTGCATGAGGTGTCGAAAGTATTCGACCCTCGGGTGTCGCAAACATTTTTCTTTTGCGTCGTTTGACCTTCTTCTGTTGTTCACAAACATTTTGTTTTTGAGGTCTTCAAGATTTTCGTCAGGTTGGGAGTTGAGAGCTAGCAGAGCTTTGGTAATAGAAACCGTTTGTTTCTTCAAAAATCACCTTTTTAAAGCCAAATTTTCACCAAAAAATGCGATTTTGAGTGCAAATCTACACTAAATTGACTTGTAATTGGATCTAACAACTTCCAAAAGTCATCATTATAGAAAATGAGGCTTAAAACTTTGATTTTCTGTTACAAAAGCAAAAATACACAAAAAATACAAAAGAGTTGCTCAAATCTCCACTGAATGAGCTAGGAACATTCCTAAACTGCCGGTAACAGTATTGCTAAACTTTTGACATCACAAAATGTTTCCCACAAATTGATTGAGCAAGTTTTTGATTGAAACTTTTTGAAAACTTGCACTTTTCTACAAAAACTAGTAATGATTACAAGTCGTCCAAAAATACTCCGATTTTGAGTCAGTTCGATGCTACCTTGGCCTTCTTAGTGCCTTCGGGACTGATTTGTGTGTTTCCCACAAAATTTTCTGAGCTCCAAAATCTGCAAATACACCAAGGAAGGATTTCTTCCAACTTTTTGCCTCTCCTTGCTTTCACCTCCTATGAAGGGCTTTCTCACCTCGTTGCGGAGCCTGTGATGCTGTATCTATTGATCAGACATGCAGGACTATCAGGCTCTGATACCATGTCAATAATCAAATAAGCAATATCAATCATTCATCATAAGCAATTACCAAAAGGAGGAAGAAGAACACGCTAACTGAATGTAAAGTACAATAAACCCTGATAGAAAGAGAGAATACCTAGGAGTTGACTACTAGACTTAGCCTACAACTAATTACAGTTGGTAACATCTGTCAACAGTAAAGTACATCGTAAACGATAACAATGAAGTTTATCATTGATTTCTAGCAATTAAGACATTGGGTATTCCCGTTGGTTCTTTTGGATATGTCACTTCATTTATGCGGGTTCTAGATGGATTTGTTCGTCATTCTGATATGTTGCCAAAGCTTGGAAATTCTCAGGTTGCATTTGGAATTCTCACTTAGTGCTTTGCTCAAAGTCCTGGCTATCTTCTATGTTGAGTTTTCCCTTCACTTGATATATTATCTTTACTTCTGGATTTTGATGATACTTTGCTGGGCATATTTGGTCGTCTTTTGGGACCAAGAACCTTTGACACTTGTGAAGGTCAGTTTTCTAAGTGGCAAATTTCTCTTCCTGCCTCCTCAAGTGGTGTTGGCCTAGTGTCTACTGCTTGCATTGCACCAGTTGCTTTTCTTGGAAGTTGGGCTCTTGTTGCCTCTGCACTAGTTTTCAAGTTTCAGCAGGGTAACCAGCCTCTTATTCTTGATTCGGTGGCTCATTTGCTTTTCAACATGCTTTTCGCACTCCTCAAGGTTTACTTCTCCGCTTGTACAACCTTTTGTGCCTCCCTTTGAATCTTTGGTAACAAATCAGCGAATGGTTTTTCAGAAGACTATCATGGAGCATTTTCACTCTTATTCCTTCGGTCAACTTATCAATGATTCACCTTCTGATGCAGTTCGGGCTCATCTTCTTTCATGTGTTGGTCCAGGTGCAGGGGTTTGGTTGATTGCACGTCTAGTTTTTCCACTCTTGCGACTCAAGAATGACTTGTTTATAATTGCCCTTCGAACCAGATTGGGACTTCCACATCCAATGTTAATTGGTCTCTCTAAATGTTCATGTGTTGGATTCCTTGGGTACTCATCTTATGCAGTGCCCCTCAGGTGGAGAACGTATTGTTTCACATGATTTCATTCGTGATGCCCTTGCTGCTATTGCTCATGATAGTGGTTTTCATGGTGTTCGAGAACATATACACATTTTACTAGGGCCTTCTTCGCAATCTTCTCGACGCCGAATTGACTTTGTCCTCTCGCGTGAGGGAATTCGCACTCTAGGAGATGTGGTCATTACTGATCCCTCTCATCAAGACCTCCTTCGTCATTCTTCCACCACGCAAGGGGCCGCTGCATCTCACACAACTCAAGAAAAGGAGTGAGCTTATAATGATCGTGCACTCGGTGAAAATTTCATCCCCTTTGCCTTGGTAATATATGGTTGTCGTCATAAGAAATTTAATGATTTCTTGTTTTTATGTGTGGAGCTTATGTTGAAACGCCAGGGACAAATCATTACCTTACCTTCCGTCATTGTTTCTTTCTACTATCAGCGTATTTCTATTGCATTACAACATTCACAAGCGCTTTCAATTCTTCGACGAGCTCAATTTGAGGAGCGACTGCTTCAAAGCTTCTTACATTACTTATTAGTGGATTTATTTTAGCTAGTGATTTACATCAAGTAGCTGGTTTTAAGTAATTAATTTACTATTTTTAATTTTACTAAGCTTTTGATTAGCTTAATTCATTTTTGCCGTTCTGTGGTATCATTTTATATAGTCAATTTTTTTTGTATGGTCATGGTTTTTTCCATTATTTATTAATAAAAGCAGGGATAATAATAATCTATCGTATATATTAAAGATATGTTAGTGAGATAGTGTAGCCATATCTGTGTCACACTACCTACCTAACCTGTGTCACACTACCTACCTACCTACCTACTTACGTTCCAACGTTCAAAAAATCATCATTATATATAATAAAACTACTTTAGAGAGAGAATGTAAACATACCTGCGTCACATTACCTACCTACCCTGTGTCACACTACTTCCAACGTTAAAAAAAAAAGCATAAAAAAAGTTTCTCCTTCCTCTCTCTCTCTCTCTCTCTCTCTCTAGGGAGGGGGCGTGGGGAGGGCGTGCGAGGAGGGCGTGTGAGAGGGGGCGTAGGGAGGGCGCACGCGCAGGGAGGGCACTCGGGAGGGGACGCAAGGAGGGCGAGTGGGGAAGGGGCACAGGGAGGGCGCGCACAAGGGTGCAAGGGAGGTGGCACGTGGAGGGCGTGTAGGGAGGCGCACAAGGGCAGGGTCATAGGGAGGGCGTGCAGGGGAGGGAGGGAGGTCTCTCTCTCTCTACGTAGTGCGCACTCACACACACACACACGTAGTGCGCACTCACACACACACACACCCCATCGGCCGCCCGTCATAGCCGAGCACCCTTTGTTACTATTAATCAAAATAATACTACCCAGTCGAGTCGCGCTTGAAAATCCGTGCCTGTGGGAAGACGGATGGGGCAGGAATTTGGCCGCCCAACGGAGCGGGCACCACTTGGCTTTTGTTTTGGGACTTTGTCCGTGTTGGTTTTACAAGAAAGTGGGCCCTTTCTCTATCAACGCACACGGAGGAGGAATCAACACAAATGGAAACGCACAAGAGTCTATCGCTTTTGGTTATGATCGGTAGCGATGGCGCAGACGTCTCTGATCACTGCCTCGCTCTCCCTTCATCCTCTTTCCCATCCCTACGACAATGCGCCCCTGCTGCGCCCACTTCTTTCTGCTGCTACTGTCCCATTTGCCTCATTCGGGGTCGCTATTCAGTCATCTTGCTATTGCAAATCGAAGGCAGGAAGGTCAGGGAGACCAAGATGCTTGGCGATGTATTCTGGTGCTATACCTGCCTCTGCTGCTGCTACTACTGTAAGTCATCCACCTTAATCTTGGCTTTACCGGTAATGGCTTCTCGCTAGTTTTTTTTGGAATTGTCAGAGCTTGCGGCCAAACCGCTTATTGATAGATCATAATTCTGTCTGTACCTGTTTCAATCAATGCATATTAGGCAAACAAAGCTATGACACGCAGCAATCAAGTAATCAGAACATTCATCATGGAAAGCAAGATATCTGTACTACCCAGAAGACACGAAATTCGGAAATCAAAAGGTACTTGATACATTCGATCCTTGGGTACATATTCACCTCAACCTCAACAGGTGTCAGCCAAGAAAATGCACATCTGTATGTGCCAAGAACCTACTTACTTAGGGCTGCCCATTCTACCTTTGGGCACATGCCTTAGATAACTGTCAACTCGTTTCACACTTTTCACACTATACTGACTTTAAACTAAACGGTTTTACAATTGATCTAACAATCTCTCTCTCAATTGAAAAACCAAAATCAGCCATTTTCAATGACTCCCATCTGCCTCTTCAAATAGCAGAATTTATCTCTCAGTAATGCCTTGGTAAGCCCATCAGCTATCATCTCGTCAGTGCAACAGTATTCTACTTTGATTAGGTTGCCTTCCACCAGGTCTCTCACATAGTGGTACTGCAGATCTACGTGCTTACTTCGCTTATGGAATCCACCATTTTTACAGAGAAAAATGCAACCTTGGTTGTCACTATACAATACTTCAGGCTGCTCTTTGATTCCTATCTCAGATAGGAAGTTGCTAATCCACTGGTACTCTCTCGCTCCTTGACAAACTCCGATGTATTCAGCCTCTGTTGATGACAGCGTTCATCGCAGTAATAGCATTTGACATCTTTCTTCTTTTTGTATCCATCTTTCTTGCAATTGGTGTCCTTCCAAGCATGATTGCTTCCCTGTCCCTCATCTCCTTTCATCTTTATGCTCCCGAATTCGTTTATGAAGGCAACGTCCACTTTTTTGCCATTTTGTTGTCTTCTCATATCATCCTGTATGAGCCGGCTGCACACATACTCGACGTTCAGTCTGTCTTCTTGCCCTTCTAATGTCATCACCAACGCTTCATACTGTTTTGGTAGACTTCCTAGGATCCTGAATACCAGTTGCTTTCCATCGACCGGTGCTCCTGCTTCTTCCAGTTGTCTTGCCATGGTCCTAATCTTTTCAAGATGAAGGATCATGTTGTCTCCAATCTCCATCCTCACGTTTGCAAGCTGTCTTTGGAGCAGCAGGATATTGGCAATTCCCTGAGTCTCATAGCTGTCCCTCAGTTGTCTCCATGCATCTTTGGAGTTCTTGGCATATCGCACTCTTCCTATCGTGCTGTCACCAAGCGCCAGACATATTGTCAGGTATGCACGCCTCTCCTTGATTCCCCAAGCTTCCGCTGCAGCCGCATCCACGGGAACCCCTTCCTCGTCACGATCTACAGCATCGCTCCCCACAACCCTCTCTCCTCGAGGATCAATTTCATCTTCCAGCTCCAGTTGCCGTAGTTCATCCCCTTAAGTTTCTCAAGGACTCGCGAATCGCTCAATGGACTGATTTTGGTCGTCATCTTGACCTTTAGGCAGACGGTAATTTGTTCTGCTTCGACCTCACTCGCTTTCTCCTTCGTATCTTTTCGATAGTAGAGGTCACTTTCAGGAATGATTACACTACCTCGTGATGTGGGCCCATAACCATTGATAGATCATAATTCTGTCTGTACCTGTTTCAATCAATGCATACTAGGCAAACGAAACTATGACACGCAACAATCAAGTAATCAGAACATTCATCATGGAAAGCAAGATATCTGTACTACGCAGAAGACACGAAATTCGGAAATCAAAAGGTACTTGATACATTCGATCCTTGGGTACATATTCACCTCAACAGGTGTCAGCCAAGAAAATGCACATCTGTATGTGCCAAGAACCTACTTACTTAGGGCTGCCCATTCTACCTTTGGGCACATGCCTTACATAACCGTCAACTCGTTTCACACTATACTGACTTTAAACTAAACGGTTTTACAATTGATCTAAAACTTATTACATTGAATTGTTTCGCATTGCATTCTATCGTACTGGAATAGGAAGTAGAGTTCATACGCAAATGATGAATTAAGATTAATGCATCCAGTATTTGCAATTTTTGGTCAAGTTGGTGAAATTGCTGGCAATTACAAGCTTTGTGGCCTTTCCTTTCGCTTGGTTTTTCTCCCCAATTGTTAGCCGTGATAAAGAAACTGATAGTGATGTTCTTTTTCTTAGATGTATAGTTACTGTCCTTTAATGAAGCACATTCAATTTACATATATGAAAGGGCCGTGAGTCATTTATTTACAGCATTGGTTGAAGGCGCCGTATGTTGCTGAAAGTGTTCGAATACTGGGTACCTTCATCCCTGTGGCCTTGGCTGTATTTGTGTCCTACGAGCTCAAAATAGGATTTCAGAAAGAGATTCTGTCAGCTATTTTCAGATCTTCAATTCAGCTGCTCTTCCTGGGGTTTGCCTTGAAGTTCGTATTCGAAGGTGAAAAGGTGTTGATGTGCACTTTTGCCATTTTTTTCATGGTAAGTCCTGTATTACAAAAATCGCACGACTCTTGTTTTTATCGTATTTGTTTATATTTCCCTCCCTTATCTTTGAGTGAATAGCAATGGTAGTTTGTATCACATTAAAGCTCCAAGGTATTTTCATGAACTGGTTGCAGATTGTGCATGATTTTGAAATTTCTGTTGATGGAAATATATACCAATCATTAAGTGGGCTGCACTCCTCTAAAATTCTACTCGTTCCTATATATGCTCCTGGATTTTACATAAAGTGGCACCGATCGGTTCCGTGCTTAGGCAAAGTAATAGCAATCTGGACTTTTCATATTTCAGAAATTGATGTTGAACCGGTTAAATTTGAAACTGTCGTGACATTGACATTGGCAAGTTGTGATGATGTCCGTAACTATTACATCTTGAGATTATTTTTAAAGCATCAATTGTTCAAAATTTCAATTTAAACTGCTCAGGTGAACAACTTTGGTTAGCATTGAACTGTGCCTCGTCTTGAGCCGTTCTTATGCTATCCTTAGCAACCCGCAATACTTCTTGCATATCTTGTAATAAACTTGTTGCAGCCTGTACCTCGAGATCATCGAGTGTGATAGATAATGTTGAATGAGGTTGAAAGCCATACATTAGCATAAGAGGACTATATCTTGTAGCAGATGCTTTACACTACTGTACACGAATTCAACTATTGAGAAGTACTTGTCCCAATCTGATTGCTGCTGGGAAACATATGCTCTTAGCATATTTAGCATAGACTGCTTGATACAATCCATTTTCCCAGCGAATTATGGGTGATCAGTTGAGCTAAGACTAATAATCATTTTTAATGTCTCAAAAATCAATTGTCAAACTTGTCAATAAACTTAGACTCGCAATTATGACAATATTGTTCGACAGGTCATACAACAACTCTTGATTGAAAAGTTGAGCAAGCTTGAAGGCCTTGACAATAAATTTAGTAGGAATGCCATTTTGATTAGCTTCTCAACCACTACCGTTATGGCATGGTGGTCGTTCCTACTTTTGAGAAGACTTGTTACAAAATCCATTGAAATATTTTCCACTTTTTATTGAGAATTTCCAACAGATGTAATAGACTTGTTGCTTGATTTAATACGACATTGTTCCCATCTTGAATGTAAGCCTCCACATGACTCTCATCTTTGGCCAACAAAAATGCTGTTTTATCAAGTCACGTGTCCTTTGTATGCTAGAATGATATGCACTTGTTGGAATGTAAATGGAATTGATTACATTACCATAGGTTACTTTGACCCAAAAGGTCGAGAGTTGTGTAACCATGGTCATTTATTATATTAGGCCTACTAAACTTAGAGTTAGCTAAGTTAGTATGAAATTAACTTGGTAGGGACTCATGGGTCCACTAGGCCTAATTGTGACATTAAGTACCCCAACTTGACATATTGGAGGTACCTTATTCTTTCTATGTAACTTATAGAAAGTTGGATAGTCAATAGTCAAGTAGTTGGACAGCCAATAGTCAAGTAGTTGGAAAGCCAATAGTCAAGTAGTTGGATAGCCAATAGTCATGAAGTTAGATAGTCATCTTGGACTATATATATGTGTGCATCCCATTTGTATGAGACACTTTTGTGAGCAATACTGACTATTCTCCTTGGCTGTCCACGAGTTTCCACAAGAGGGTTTCTAGCCATCTCTTTCTTTCTTTTGAGAATGCTTTGTGTGATTAAATAGTTAAGATTCTGGATCCTTAGGCTTCTATTTCCTACATGGTATCAGAGCCTTTAGGTGATCATATTGCTTGCAGGAGGGCGCCCAATAGGAAGCTATCTTCTTCCCTTTTTGGTTGCAGAAAATCATCAAGCTGCTGATTTTTGCAGGAGAAGAATCTATTCATCTTCTTATAGCTTTTTTGCAGGAAATTGCAGGGCACCTTCACCTATTTGAGAGCTAGCAGTAGGGCACCCATGCTCAAACCAATTGCATGTGATCTTGACTCAATTACATGCTGAAAATTTCAGATTTACTTCTTAAATGAAAATACATGTGTTTTGGACACATTTCTTGCTGAAATTTCCCTGTTAGTGAGCTTGGAGTAGGGCGCTACCATCAGCTCTATATGCACATAGTGTGCACTCTTTTTAGCCACAAATTTTTGTTTTTGGTTTTGGCTTCACTCGAAGTCTACCTATTTGTGAGCATTCTATTTTTTGTGCAGAAATCAGCCACCTATTTCATTACTTGTTGAGCAAATTGCATGTGGAGTATTGCAATCTATTGTGCTCATAATTTCAGCTTTGAGGTTGCTACCCTTTGAGTAGATTTTGTCTTGGAAAGTCTATTTCCTATCTACTACAAGCTGATTTTTCTGTTATGGCTAAAGAATCGGAGTCTATTGGTTCTTTATTTAATGAAGATAGGCTGGATGGCACAAACTATTCCTTGTGGTGCTACATGATAAAGAACCTTCTAATTGCTAAAGGTTTGTGGGAAGTAGTTAATGGTGACGAAGAGAGGCCGCCTACCTTGGCACCTATTACACCATCTAGAACAACTACTTCTTCATCTACGGAGGTGTCTTCCAATGAGCAAAAGAAGTGGGATTGACGAGATGCACAAGCACATTCCGTCATTGCATTATCAGTGAAGAGATCTATCCTTCCTCATATTAGATCATGCAAGACTTCCAAAAGTGCTTGGGAGACTCTTGCCAAGATGTTTCAAGTAAAGAATGCAGCAAAAGTGGTATATCTTCGAAATCAACTTTCTATCTTGAAGATGCAAGAAGGTGATTTGCTTATAAACCACTTGACGAAGATCAAGGATCGGAGCTTTTTAGTATTGATGAGGTGATTGAGAACTTACAATTTGTATCTATTACTCTCAACTCTCTTCCTAATTCTTACCTTCCATTTGTGTCATCATTGAGCATTTCTCTTAGGGGACAACATATCTCCTTCGACGAACTTGTTGGCTTACTTCTTCAAGAAGAGCAAACAAGGATCAACTTTGGTGAACAAGAAGATCAAGCTTTCTTTGCAAAAGACAAAGGCAAAGGCAAGTGGAAAGGGAAGCCTTCCTCAAAACTTCCAAAGATGATAAAAAATCTAAGGAAGCTCAAGATCAAGACTCCAAGAAGAAGGGTAAGTGCCACTATTACAAGAAGTTTGGACATCACATCAAAGAACGTAGGAAGAGGCTTGCAAACGAAAAAGAGAAAGGTAACGATACAAGTACCGCAATCATTACTTTGGAACAACAATTTGGAAAGGAGGATAATCTTTTCAATAATGATTATGTTTTTGTCACTAATAATCTCATCTCTCCTCAAGACGAGATTTCTGCCACTTCAAATCTTGCTGGTTTTTCAGCATAAAACATCTCATTTTCAGCTTTACAAGTTGCTGTTTTTTCATCTTTTGATTGGGTGATTGATAGCGGTGCCACACGTCATATGACTTATCACAAAGAGGTCTTCACAAAGCTTGTGGAAGTGCATGATGGAAGCAAAGTTCAAGGTGTTAATAACTCCTCTTATCCTATCAAAGGTATTGGAGTGATCCCCATTATCTTACCCAATGGTGAGGAAAAGTACATTCGTAATGTACTTTATGTTCCAAAAATAAAAAAGAATCTCATTTCGGTGTCTACAATTATGAAACCAAAGATTGGTTGTGGAATTCAAAGAAGACAAGTGTCTTATCAAAGACCCAAAGAGATCTCTTATGATCATTGCTTCGGGAACATTACGTGGTGGATTGTTCCTTATGGATACCTATGAGCGAAGAGCTTCATCATCTTTTTGTCTTGTTGCATCAAGTTCACATTCTTTGGAGTTGGCTGAATTATGGCATGCTAGGTTTGAACATCTCAACTTTGCTAGCTTGAAGATGTTGAAGAGATTCAATGCGGTTGAAGACATTCCTGATATTGAGCATCCCGAAGGACATGTATGCGAAGGATGCATACTTGGAAAATTTCAAAGGCAAGCTTTTTTAATTGATGAAACTATTCGAGTTGATGGCAAATTTGATTTGGTTCATAGTGATGTATGTGGTCCAATGAGGACCAAATCCATTGGAAGGTGTAAGTACTTTGTTACTTTTATTGATGACCTTTCAAGATTTACATGGATTTATCCTATGAAGGCAAAATCTGAAGTTTTTCAACGCTTTAAGGATTTTTTAACAATGATAGAAAACCAATTTGGGCACTCTTTGAAGATCTTATGTACCGACCGAGGAGGGGAATATATAAAGAATATGTTCGGTACTTATCTTCAAAGCAAAGGTATCCATCATCAAATGACAACCCCTTACACACCTCAACAAAATGGTGTTGCCGCAAGAAAGAATCGCACTATCATGGAGATGGTTCGATGCATGCTCAAGGCAAAGGGCCTACCTCACAAGTTTTGGGCTGAAGCGGTTATAACGGCGGCTTACATTAGTAATCGGTGTCCTACTAAAGCCTTGAAGGTATCATCTAATCATGAAGATAAGGGACTGCCATCAACTTCTAGTCGACAGCCCACTACTCCTTCAATTTTGCAGCCCATAGTTCATCAAGAAGAACCTATTTATGGTGAAGAGCAGCCTGTTGAAGACATTGGACAGCAAGGTCCAAGTTCGAAAAACATTGGACAGCAAGGTCCAAGTTCAGAATACTTTGGACAGCAAAGGTAAGGCTGTTGGACAGCCCAAACCACATGCCTCTTTAAAATCAGTACCTCTTGTTGATTTTCTTGGTTCTACACTTACTCTTCATCATGATGTTGGTACATTCCCTATTCTATGTGAGCAAGTCATTGATGGTAAGGTTTGGGAGGATGTGATGCCAAAAGAGTTTGGTACTCTTTTTTATTGTCCTTATGATAAGAAGTATTTTCGAATGATGTGGGAACCTATGATGGATTACAAGTCCATGTTTCGACTTATTGCCGAGTTTATGTTGGATCCCTACTTCGGATGGAGCATGCAAATCCTCACCCTTCGACTTGATGCTTCATTATTACGCATTCTTTTCCTTTTATATGTTGGACATGATTTCGACTACTTCGGTGCGAAGTTTATTTGGCGACATGAAGTTCGGACAGCAAGTTGCATTTTTCTCTTTCAAGAAGTTACTTCATGTTATGTTATGCATTTCCATTTAAGGAGGGTGTTGGAATGTAAATGGAATTGATTACATTACCATAGGTTACTTTGACCCAAAAGGTCGAGAGTTGTGTAACCATGGTCATTTATTATATTAGGCCTACTAAATTTAGAGTTAGCTAAGTTAGTATGAAATTAACTTGGTAGGGACTCATGGGTCCACTAGGCCTAATTGTGACATTAAGTACCCCAACTTGACATATTGGAGGTACCTTATTCTTTCTATGTAACTTATAAAAAGTTGGATAGCCAATAGTCAAGTAGTTGGAAAGCCAATAGTCAAGTAGTTGGATAGCCAATAGTCATGAAGTTAGATAGTCATCTTGGACTATATATATGTGTGCATCCCATTTGTATGAGACGCTTTTGTAAGCAATACTGACTATTCTCCTTGGCTGTCCACGAGTTTCCACAAGAGGGTTTCTAGCCATCTCTCTCTTTCTTTTGAGAATGCTTTGTGTGATTGAATAGTTAAGATTCTGGATCCTTAGGCTTCTATTTCCTACAACACTTGGGTTGTCTTGATGTTCGTGCTTGCTTTGGGCCCTAATGTCTTCCCTGTCTGACACATATACTTTCCCCTTTCTAAACAGTAAACCCATTTCATGTGGAATCTTCCATATGTATCTTTCCATTTCGAGAATTCTTGGAATCTTGCCCTCTAAGGTCATCAGTAGATCTCAAATCTCCTACCATGGTTTCAACAAAGATCTTGAAGAGAAAGATACAATCTGAATTAGATCTTAGAAAGGTGACCCTTTTCCATCATGGATCACTTCTTCTTCCCACCCTATGTGCCCATGTTGAAAGATTCTTCTTTGGCCTTCTTTTGAAAAGCACCCTAAGATTTATTGTCTTTATCGATCTTAGCAGTGATTTGCTTCTTACAAGGTAAAGCATTAGTTTCATTGTCAAAAACCTTTGCAAAGCGAACATCCTGTAGGGTGTAGGATTGATCACCCGACCCGTCATGGTGATGAAGTGTCTACTTTTCATTGGAGAACAATTTGGATTGTGGAAAAACTATGCCTTGCGATTGCTCTTCATTCACACCAAAAAAGAGTGAAGATTGCTATTAGGTTACTTTATCTTTGTTTGAGTGTCTTAACACCATATTACTACATCTGCTGAAAGCATAATTGGTTGAAGCATTGCTTCATAGTTTGTGGTAGGTTTGGTGAAAGCTACATATGTTTCACCTGAAATATCTCCCCTTATCGGAACCTTCTTGTAAGCTTCTTCTCTCAGTTAATTGATTCACTAATAGTTACGATAACGGCAGCCGTACCTTAACTCAGGCAACAAATGTGCTGAAAAATGGCTGGGAAACTTCTGGAGAATTTATAGAACAGATCCCTTTCCACTTAAACTGCTAGCTGAGGACAATGGTCATGACTATTAACTTGGCAGTTTAGAATTTTATTTAATTTAAGGATACTATGTTCCTTCATGTGTGATACCTTTTGTTTTTCACTTCATCCGATGTGTTCCAGCTCCATTTCAGATTGTCGTTCTAGAATTGAAAGGGTCTGCTACCAATGCTCAGACTTTCTCATTGCTGTTCAAGATTGCTAGTGTATAGTCTGCCTGTGTGTTTGATCTTGAGGAGCAATTTTATATCCTTTTGCTATTGGCCACTTTTGTGCAATTTGTTAGAGGTGAGAAGTTGTACAAGAGGAGCATCTTTGTAGCTGACCTTTCTATTCCCGGTCAATTAATTCTAAATATTCTCCTTGTTACTTTCAAGTTTGTGATCTTTCTTATGGACTCACACAGATTAGCCTGATGCAAGTTAACTTTCCTGGGATAGTTTTAAGTATAATAGAAACAACGTTTACATTGACAGGATATTTTGGGGTCATGAGTTATTGAGGTTTCTAAGTTTTCCTGCTTTTTGATCTGTTCTGCTGGTAATTGACAGGGTGATGTAAAAGCCAACTCTGAAAATGCTGCCTGAGTTTTCAGGTCCTTGTGGCTGGTCATACTGCTGGTGAGAGGGCCAAGGAGCTTCCTAACAGTCATCTCGTGGCTACATTGTCATTGGCAGTTGGGGCTGTGGGAACTCTGGCATTGATGATGCTACTCAGAGTTTTTTCCTTCACTCCTCGTTACATCATTCCAACAGCAGGATATGTTGTAGGAAATTCGATGAGTATGGTTGGGGGAACTTTGAGTCGACTCCATCGTGACATTTGCTTGCATCAAGGGCAGGTAATTTGACATCTTTGCTATGCAAGGCAAATAAGCTTGGCAGGCTTATTGGAGATTCTCATGAAATCAATGTACTTATTGGTTCTTGGTGATTTTCAGATAGAAGCTGCTCTTGCTCTTGGGGCAACACCACAGCAAGCTATACAAAGGCATGTTCGACGTGCAGTAACTCAGGGAATGGGCCCAATGGTTGATTCCATAAAGACAGCAGGATTAGTTTCCATGCCTGGCTCCATGACTGGGATGCTGATGAGTGGGGCTCCACCATTAGAAGCTGTTCAAATGCAAATACAAGTTCTTTACATGCTTCTTGGAGCTTCTGCTCTCAGTTGCCTTTTCTCGAGCTTCTTTGGATGGAGAGCACTGTTCTCAAAGTCTTACCAACTCTTATTTGCCGAGTTACAAGTTTCCTCATAAGTGGGTTCTTACTGACTCTCTAGCATCTCTTTCAAGCATATGCATTTTATATGGGTTAACCAATGGCTGCCTATTCTGTGAGCTGTTACAGGTAATCTGATAGGTTCTTGAATCTTGATTCCAAATAACAGATACACCTGGTGCTATCCACATTTTAAAATTCATCACGTTGGTCAGCTTAATGCATATAAATAAAAGTATAGCTGTACTTGTACAGCCATTTCAGGAGATAGCCTATTACTTTTCAATCGCAGCAATTTTTTTCTGGATGAAGGAAAGTTGAAGCATGGTTACATTCTCAATTTAATTTGGATATCTTGAATTATTGAAGGGAATGCAGTTCAAAACAGAAAAACCAACAACACTTTTGAAGCTATGGTACCGTAATAGATGATAAATCTGCCCCTAGACTTTTGTAATGCTTCCCATCCCGCTAGTATTGCCCCATCACACTTGTGCTTATGGGGTGTTGATGCTACAGACTGTTTTATGTATGTGAGAGACCATGCAACAAAAAGTGAGTTTGCAAGGCACTTTGCAATGCATCCACCACATTGTCAATATGTTTGTCAAAAGATTATGCCTTATTCTGATCTTGTTATAACCTTGATGATTCTAGCATCCTAGAAAAATGTATTCAGCTGATAACCTATGCTTTGATCTTTTGTAAACCTTGATAGTCAATACAAATTCCAGTAAAGCGTCTGTAGCTAGTAAGCTTGCAATGTATTCCAGTAAAGGTTCTCACTGGAGACATGCCAGCATGTTTGCTTCCTTGAACCAAGGTCATGAGACATGAACAAAGGTCAAACATAGGTTAGAATTCATTCAAAGAGCAAGCATTATTTGAGGGTGATTATGGAGGCTTTTTCTAGAATTTGGGAGTATCGAGGAGTTGTGTTGTTTGAGGGTGATAATGGAGGAGATTGCTAAAATGTAGGAGCATCAGATAGTGGCCTATATATGAGACCTGATAACCTTTTCTGTCATATGTCATTTCTGTCAACGAGCAAGGCATTACTTGAATAGTGCAGAAGATTGTGGCTGTGATACCCATAACTTTTGGTTAGGAACACATCCACAGAAGATCATGCATAAAACAGTAGAAGAGAACAATAAAGTCAATTAGGTATTAATTTACAACTAGCATATGAAGATATTTTGCACCAACCCCGTTTGCAGATTCTTCTACGACAGAACATTGAATCTAATCTCTATAATTAATCCTATTTGCACCCCATCAAAAACTTGTCCCTATTGTGTTGGGCAAGGACCCTGACAATGACCAATAGTGATCAAATGGATCCCGTGTAAATTCTTTAGGTACTCTAGGAGCCTAGAATATCCATAAAGTCCCAAGTATTACTCAACAACAATATGAGACATAAGTACATTTGCATGACTCTCTCCTAATGATATACTGTCAACAATGTTATAAAGCTCCAATACTACAGGAGATTGTTGCAGAAATGTGTATGCCAAAAAAAGGTTGCAAAAATGTATGTTGAAGATCCAAATATGTAAATGTGGGAGAGAGTTGAAAAAATATAAGGTTAAGAGATGCCATGAAATAGGTTACTCTCTATCATGGGGGGAATCATTTATTTATGGAGCATATGAGAACGAAGAAGGGCATTGAGGGCCATCGACAAAAGTATTTACATCTGGTTATTTGTAATGAACATACAATCTACACACATCATCTTTAGCTTCCATCAAATGAAGAGAAATAGTTGCATTTGAAGTATAATGTCTTTGCTCTTATCTCAACTGTCTGTGCAGCAAATAACACTATGCTAAGATTGTCAGAAAGATATTGGGGTGGGTGCGTTGGACTCAAAGCCCAGACTCGAAGTTGCTAGCAAGTTGAGATGTATGAAGACTTTTCGTGATTGCATTTGCATAGATCTTACTTGACTAATTGGAATGCACTAAAATATTGGACATGGAATTTTAAAGAATAATTGTGTTGACCTTGAAACTAGTACAATGTTGCAGCAGATCGCGTTCCACTGCAACAGCGATCCGGGAACAAGCGTTCCGCTGTCCGGTTTTTTTTTTTTTGGTAAATCTTTTTCATAAAACCTAAAAAAAACCACTAAATCACCTAAAAAAACGTTTTTAGTAGTAGGAAAAATTCACACTGGCTAAGCAATTTCACACACACAAAATTTACTGCACGTTCTGGGAAAACCCTAATGGGATTTCCCGGATCGCGTTCCGGAACGGAACGTGCCTCTGAGCTTGAAACTTACGAGATCATACCAACATCAACAATTAGCAATGGTGTTGCATACCACCTAGCTCACCATAGCTCACCTCACAAAGGAGATGCCTCGTATAGTTCGAAATATCGAGAGCTATGGCCAATTTGAGCCATGAATGATTCATGTATTTGATGGTGTCACTAGTGTCCCTTTTATAGCCACAACCCAAGGCCACTTATGGTAGTAGCTTAGGTGTCCACTAACAAACCACTTACCATTTTTGTCATAGGTTAACTATAATAGACACCAAGTGTTGATCTCGAGTTAGAGCTCAACCTCCTTGGGCTTCACTTAGCCAGAGTCTAAGAGTTGGTGATGTATTATACTCTTCTTAGACATTTATGTCCTCAAAAATGAAGTAAAGAACATTCTTTTCAAACTTTTAGCTCTATCAAGAATTGTCATTGGATGTTTGTTCCTTTTTTCCTAATCAAGTACTCAAAGATTACTTTGATCTAGCCCAACCTCAGCCTCCAAAGAGACACACTTGATGTAATGCACTCAAGTTGGTCCAAATCATTCTTAGATAAAAATCAACAAGCTTCATTTGCATTTACGTTAAGCCAACTAACATTAGATAAGTATTTTTTGAATCTTCAACTTCTAAGCCACATTATTGATCTGCTTCATCATATGAATTACTCACAATATCTTGTAGGAAACTCGTAATTTTGGCCAGTATGCATTATTCATGAGTACGTTGGGATTCACATACACACCTAGTCATCTTAAAAAAACTCCTTAGGCTCTCTTAAGGTTGGCATGATGGTTGGCTCGATTCTGAGTACTTTCTCAAGAAAGCTACAACATTTTCTGCACATCTTGTAGGAAATCAGCCATCATTTGGACCTTGATCTCTCTTGTTTTTTAAATAATGGGTGGTCTGTATTGAAGTCATATATAAGCATAAAGAAAATGTATCTAGTGACACAATACGTGATAAGTGTACTTAACTAGTAGAAGGTACATTATCCACTTTGTTTGCCTATGTGATGCATAATCGAAAACATGTCCTCAAGAGATTCATTGACCCTTGCTTTCTTCCTAATGGATTTTGAATGGTTTGATATGAGTTATAGTTGATCTTAATCTCCAATTTTTGAAAAATAGTAGTTGGGAAATGTTTGGTGGATCGATTATCATGTCCATTCACTGCATTACTAAATAAACAATAAATTTTGAATAATAATTGAACAAACAAAAAAAATTTACATGCCTTAACAATACTTATGAAGATGAATATTGCCATTTTTGTCATAGCATGCCTACCTACCCCTTCTAGATCATGGAAGATAACTAACAAAATTCATGGAATTGCCTCCTCATCTTTGATCGAGAATTTTTAGTGGTTGTAGTAGTCTATTGTCTCTCAACCTCTTTGCTTTATTGAGGTGACACTCTTTACAACCAAGGACATCATCCTCTCTAGAAGTTTCACCTTTACCATTAGAAATATCATTGTACTCAATCGACATGCATATCTTCTTGATCCCATACCTAAATTTTGTCACTCCTGCAAGCCATAAGAGTCTACCTCAATTTGTAGCTACAAAAAAGTGTGTTTTGGAATGACATCACAAGTATTGTCCTCTTATGTTTTAAAAATTTAAGCCCACAAATCAAATAAATACATAACCATCACTCTGTGTTATGTCCCCGACATGACATAATTGGACTTGCCTTGGTTTAGGGATAGGTTAATAGGCTAGCAAGCACAAACCTTAGCTTACCCACCCTATGAAAATTTTGCAAATCAAAGGTAGAATGTGAGCAAAGCCTTCACAAAGGTATGTCCTAGCTCTCTACCTAGGACCAAAAGAACTTGATTTATCCACATGTGTATTTTTGGATGGGTTCCATGTGCAATTAAATGATTGATACTCAGCCAATTGAAGGTCCTTATGGCTTTGAGACCTTCAAGTCTTAGGCCAACGTCAAAGAAACTCATACTCAGTCTTGGTTGAATATTGAACTATGTTCAAAGCTAAGTTGAACTTGAGCCTAATAGCGAGCCCTATTCTCAAAGGAGCTTTGCCTTTATAAGTGGAAGGTTTACTATATATTGAAGGTAGTAAAATTTTTTTTCGACTTTGTCATTGGCTACAATCACTCTATCGAACACTTGGTAGATCAGTGAGATAATACTATAGCTCTCAACACTTCTTTTTACTTTTGTGGGCTTATATAAAAGTACCAGTATGTATTTAACTGGTAATGCTTGAGATGCTCTTGTGTGTTGATCTAAGACCATCCCTACAGGTCCAGTGCACCCTTTTATACGTGCCTATCGAATATGGCTTTACAATATTTGCCTTTACAAAAGGCACGTCACCTTAAGGTTGGGGGTTGCTAGTATGAGATCTTCAACTCATAGCCACTTAGGTCAAATCATTTGGAGTAGGCTGATATTTGAATCCACTAACTGGAGTGTGGAGACAAAAATTGCACATGATAGTGGATGTTGCATTCTATTAGAAGATGTATCAATATTCTAGCTTTTGCATATAGATTTTGGCTTGTTCAATATTTTGCATTTCTGTAAAAACTCAAAATTTGATAGAATTTCTTGGTTTGAAAATACTAATCTTTTTAAGAGTGTGTTTCAAGTGTATTTGAGTTCAAAATTTCATTATATTGTAGGTCGATCAATTGTGATCAAGTTTTAGTGAATTCTATGTGCTAGATTTGCTAGTAGAGAGAAAAAGAGAGACTAGATTGGTTCCAAATCTTTGTGATTTCTTCTTGTCATCATTTGTTGATTTTTCAAGAGAGTTCTAAGTGCATTGGAATAGGTTCAAAAAAGAAAATCAATCATTGATGGAGTCTTTGCTAGAGATGAATGAGTTGATGGATATTGTTGTAGGTGTGGAGGAGAGACCTTTGGCACCTTAAGAACCAAAGTCTAAGTTACAAAGTTTTAAGTTAGAAGTCAAAGTGAAATGGTAGTAGGTGAGATGTGCTACTTTGTGCTCCTTAGGATCATTTGTGTTTTCTATGAAGGACTTGGATTTCAATCCTTGCCTCAATGAAGTAGCCAATAATAGCAAAGGGGCAAGGGCCTCCCCAAGGACAAAAAGGCACCTCTTGTGCTCACTTTTGTTGGATTTCTGTCCTCTCCATCCCTTATCTCATTGCTAATCTAGATTCATTCATTTGTTGTATGTAAATACTTGTAGAGTAGTTGCATACTCTATAGAAATACATTGGTTTTCTAATAGTCTACGGAAATAAAAAGGACTTGATGATAGTGTTTCTACCAACACGGCCGAACTATCGATCTGAGTATCATCATCTACACAGCAGTCATCATCGACTATTCGACCGTCATCAAACTATTGATCATCGAGAGTAGTCACGATCGACTCTCGATTGTTCGGCGGCTCAACACTATCACGTCTAGACAGAACCTCTAACGGTATCAGATTCTGTTCAACAACGACTGCTTCTAACAATATGTAGTGCCTTAATCCTATTTGTAAAAGTAAGATAGCTATGTGTATACAAATTTGGACTAACATACTATTAGGTTGGCTTACAATTTAGATAGTGAATCAAAATTCCACAAACAACTTGATTTGCATAAGCAAACCAAAGCTTGAAAGGAATATTGAACCATATATATATATATATATATATATATATATATATATATGATGGCTTTTGGATGGAACCTACTGTGTAGAGTGTATTGTTGTAATTCAAGAGTCTATAAATATTACGTTTGTGTTTGCACTTATGAAGACAAACCTGATAGAAATACGAAATTTTAAATATTGACTAGTACATCAGATTGAAAATGTACAGGTAGTTCCCAAAACCATTTGACGAATCAAAGTTGTGATTCGAGAAATTGCCAATGAGATTGACAATCACTAGACATAATGGTGAACATGCGCTACAACAATCATAATATAGTAAAAATGGCATTAAATAACCAAAAATTGAAAGTGCAAACAATTATGCCTTCTCAAGAACAACACCGAAACATGTTGCTTGATTCTTGCCTAGCAGTTCTAGATGCACTTTAGTTGTTTGTAGGGATGTGCAAGTGTGGGCATTGTCAATTGTAATGGAGCGAGTGTCAATCACGAACAAGTCGCCCAACAAGAGAGATGTGACAACGTACACCACTAACCTTTTTATGTGAGATCATATTGGAAAGACTCATTGCCTTCAAAAGGGCAAGGGTTTTTTTTTTATAGAAAAAAGCAGCAAAGATCGTTCTTTTTGAGACCTTTGCCGTCTTGTCAACAAAAATGAAAGCCAACTTCAAGGACTATAGTGGATCTTATGCTAGACTAATTTGAACTAACACCTCTTGCTCAGATATAGTATGATGAAGAAAATGGAAAAGATTGAATTAAGGACAAAAGATTAAAGACTTCTAACTCACTTAGTCAAATGAAATAATCCTTCTAATATTCTCTATAATTTCTACCATGCCAACAATGTAGTGTTTTTTGAACTTCTCAACAAATTGTATTTTTGATTTGTTAAGAGTAGAAAAGTTGACCGAAAAGCTTGCACAATAAATGGCTATCTAATATCAAAATAACTCGAGATATAGCACAATTTCAAAGCGCAATGAATTTATCTACTAATTTTTTGTTATAAAAATTTCATTGAACCTCTTTAAAAAAAAGTAGCAAATTTGAGTTAAATATTGCACTCTTGTTTGGTTGAGAGAGGGGAGTCAATTTTCTATAATTTAAGGGTAACCACCTTGAGCATACAACAAAGGACATTGTTGAGATGTAAAAGTAAACTATTTATGTGATGAGTATTAGTTTGGTGCATGCTAAGCTTGGCCTTATATTGTGATTAGGGACCAAACATAATCCCCTTCTACATGCAATTCCATATTATTGGGCTTAATGAAGGCTTTGTTTTAAAACTTTCCATGGGCCAAGTCATTCACATACCACTTTTTTGCATCACATAAAATGGCTGGAACTTGTAAACACATTTTATATATTGTTGAGAAAATTTTCTTCTTCTTACCTTACCTGTACCAATATAGTTCTTGTTTGCATCAAATTATCATCATCTTTTCGTGCAGAGTTACTCTTTAAGATCCATCTCTTTGTATGCTAGTCATTGACTTTTTTGAAAGAGGTCTGCTAGAACATTGATGTCTTTCATAGATTACCTCAGACTCGTTTGCCAAGCCATGCCTCACTTTGTCCCTACAACTGTATCTAAAATCTCAAAAAGAGGTTTTCTAACCACATTATCTTTTCAAAAGGTCACAAGAGAGGACTACATCCAGGTCTTCCATAATTTTATGCCATTGTACTGCAATGCCACTTGTCTTCTTGCTTATTTACAAAAATATATTTGCCTAATTATTCATCTCAGCAAGCTATTATTGCACTTAATGTGGGTACTCAATTATATGCTCAATGATCTACAAAATTGTGGACACTCCCACATTTATCAGACATGAATTCTAGCATCATCTCATGAACACAAGAAGCTCAATAAACACTTGTACTTGCAGATCTCGTTTTTTTAAAGAATAAATACAATTCTAACCAATCTCACTTCATTCAACAATATTAATACAGTTGTTTGATATTTTGCATATTCACTTTGACTACTGGTCAGCACCTGCTTTCCTCCTATATGCAACTAATCTAACATCAAGAAAGGGAATAAGAAAAGTGTTTAAATCTTTTGCATTAAAGAGTAATAAGCATTCCGCAAGCAGATTTCTTATATTAATCATTATACAAGGCGCCTTCCTCCATGAGACCTTGGTTACCTGATATTTAAAACTAAAGAATGTATTGAAGACAACCAAGTCTGCAGACTGCAACAATTATGATAAATTCACCATGTGAGATGGTCCAGAAAACTCCTGAAATTCCTTGAGTTTCAAGTGCTTAATTGACAACTCAAAAGATAAATGATACATGGAGCAAGTTTATTTCATAAAGTCTCAATTCATATCACTATGATGTAAGTAGTTTAAAAAAATAAGACATAGCTGCACAGAACATTTCCGTATTTAAAATTAGAATCCTTTTAAACTGGTTTAACAGTGCCTATTTCAGTACACGATCCAAAATATATAATCAGGCTGTTCCCATCAACCCACTAAGTATAGAGATCCTCTTCTATCACTATCCATTCAGTGAATGCCACATCCTGACTACACTTTGTGTTGATAAAATCCTGTACATGTATATAAATACTAGTTTAATATATTCTAAGATAGAAAGAACTCAATTTGAAACGCTCAAAATACCCTTGGTATGAAAATGTCAAGCTTGAAGAAGCTCCAAAACGTAGCACTCGGGTGCCACTAGACCGCTTAATGCAGAAACGACATGAAAGATCTACAGAAACATATGCTATTTACCTTGACCTTCAGTTCAAAAAGAATAAAAATACTGTTCAAAACTCAAACACAGGAACACTACAGCAATAACTCTAACGACAGCCTGCACATTTATTCACATCAATGGTGATTATGACTTGTGGGTGCCCCATGAAAACCATGCCTCAGACTTGTTGCAAGGAAGGAGGACAATCATCAAACTCCATGTGATTGGCTAATCACATAAAATACAGCAAGGAGGCTTGAAGAAAATTCCCTGTAGGACGTGGTGCAACCAAAATACTGAAAATCACAGCACCGTCCACCCTCTTGTCCACTGCTGGTCAAACATTGGACTCCATAATAACAAATTGTGCATCATCACATGGTACATGCTTTTAGTATTGGAAGCTAACAGTCGATCGATTCCTACTCCTAAGGCATGACATGCTTGTTATATATAGAGCAAAAACTGGAGCTACCACCGGCAGTATTCAGATTAGAGGAGTACAAGTTGTCAAGTGACGTCCACAGATCTATACCATAGATAGTTTTGGAGATGCTTCATAAAAAAAGATGAAGTTTTCCACAAATTGTAAGTTGCTGCTTCTGTAACAGCTTTCATCCTTGACAATCTTCATTCATTTAACCTGCAGATATATGTGCAATAAGGGCATAGACAATGAAAGTCAGAATCTTCCATATGATAACTTTCTCAGGTCTGAAAGTAGCCTGCATTCTCTGTACAAGCTTAACAGATAAAGCTATCAGAATTTGACCATAAAGATGCCCTTATTGAAAGCATTCTACACATTCAGCAGAGATATCAATCTTGAAAAGCTTGGAATAGCTCAAGGAAACACATAGAAGTAAGGATTTGTTGATCATATTAAAATGGCTAGACACCTACTATGGTTATAGTTTGATGTCTATTTTATATTGTTATATACCCCACCGCATTGTGCTGTATGTTTAATTTTTCTATTCAAGTCTCATGTAATAAATAAAAGTCAAAAGTCAAGCTGGAGTTAAGAGCTAGCACTCATCAATGTATAGAAGCATCACACGAACGCCACATAGAAGGGCCGTAGATGCTAGCCGTTAGGGAATCTTTATTGAGATGCAACCAATCACCAATCAAAAGAGATCATGTTATGCCTTAGAACAGTCTTGCCAAGGATTATCCCCATAAAAATCTCCTTTTTTGATCACTAGGAGTCTATACTCTATTGGGATTTCCTTGTGGTCCTCATTCCCCTCAGTTGTCCTAAAGTGTACACTTGATCCATCTTCTTGAGGTATCTTCAGCCTTAAATAGCAATCTGTTTCCTACACATCATACCGGAGCCAACATCAAGGCTTCACATGCAATATCAAGGCTTCCAAGACAATGCACCTTGGGATCAACTATCCTCGGACTCGAGCTCATCATAGTTCTCTATCCCGGCACTGCATCATGCTGCAAGTCTTTTAGTAATGTGTCTAATGCAGATATCTTAATATGTGCATGCATGGTGGTTACTTTCCATGTGTCAGCTTCTTGAAAGTCGTATGAGTAAGACCATCATTTGTCTAAAATCTTTCACAACGCAAATACTATCTCTTCCATACTCAAAGACTTGATCGATAGCATAAAAACTCTCTAAGATTCCAAGGAAGTTCATTGGATCAACGTCTATGGACCTCATGAAACTGTTGGAAGAAGGAATGACGATTCGATAATCCGAAGCTTACGGCCGAACTATTGAGCACAGCGGAATGAGCCTTCTTTCCTAGAGCATGACTACGCCTATCAATAATTGAAGAAAGCTATAATGACAGAAGTCACGTTCAATCTTTTAGCAACTAACTTTGAAATCATTAGTACTAAAGTGATTTCGTAGCCAAACATTTTCAGAATGCGAAGTGATGTATAGCATATTGCAATGTTGAAGTATTCAACAGACCAGACGAAACAATAAGAGTTTTATTAGTCACAAGTGATCAGTAATCACAGGAGGTAGCAGACTGACAATTGGTGTCAAACTATACTACTGGTATACAGATGGAGGTTATGAGACTTTCAGATGATATCCATCATAGACATGGATCACAAACAGATTTAAGATTTGTTTGAGAGGTTACAAGAATCACACTGTGAGCATAAAAAGTTTGAGTTTGTGTATAAAATGAAGAGGTGTTGTGCCCTCAGAAGCTGAAAAGTAAAGGTTTATCTTGGATAGTACATGTCAGATCACATATTGTATGATCTAGGCATTGGCATGAACTTTGTACATATGATGTATGGAAGGTGGAATCAAGAAGACAAGGTAAAGGCTGTCGAGCAAGGATCAACACAAGAATAAACTCAGGGACCATCACTGGAGTCAGCTCAAGAAACAACACATGAATCACGAGGGACTATACATGGAACTGATAGTCTTATCAATTTTACGGTTGGTGACATTGAAATCACATTGGACAAGGACAATGACAACTGTTGTTACAGGGGAAGTCCAAGATTGGTATGCATGGATAAGGACAAGGTGGTTAAGGCGATCTCGTCAAAGAATTGGGAAAATTTTGTTTTGGTCTTTCTTAATCCTTTATTGATTTTCAACAAGGATCACAAGATCAGATGGATGCACAATTTGAGTCATGTGATAGCACATGGCTCAGGTCATTGTAGATATTTCAGTCATCGGAGGATGTTCTAGAAAGCTATCAAGAGGACCAAGATAATCAGGGCAAGTGCAATGAAAGCATTTATTGCAGATGGCTCTATGGTTAGTCAACATGAGAAGAATAAAAACATGCAGGATGTTAAGTACAAAAGTACTTACGAAGACAAGTCATCCAGGGGGAGTGCTAAGGAGCATATGGAAGTTGCATGAAGACAATATCAACATGAATGGACAAACATATAACGGGAATGTGAAATCAACGAGATGAAGCAGAACAAAGCTATGGATCTACATCAGCTCTTATGACTTTGGATTAGATTCTGATGGAGGATATACCAAGATGAGGATGTTTCATCCAATACAAGAGAGACTTGGAGCTGATGCTCACATAATAGATGTTTACTGATTAAAAATTGAGGAGGAGTGTTAGAGTTGATGTTTATTTTGTATCTATCTCTCAATATTAAAATAGGACTTAAAATTAGAGATATGACTTAAAACTTAACGGTATAAATTGAAGTTAAAGGCATGACTTAAAAGTTGGAAACCAAAGTCAAAGTGAAAATACTTTTATTAGTAATTTGAGTTATGTAATGCAATAAATAGGCCTTTAGTATAATTGGTAATATTGCCCATTGATATACATGTAAGGACCATTATTGCTTGTTGATTTTGATTATAGATATAAATGCAAGTAGTCCTCTCAACACTAATTAAGTTGGGAGACACTTTCAAACTTCAGAGTCCTTTTTTGTTGTGTGGTTTATAAAAAAATAAACAGAATAGGGTCCCTGTAGTGTTTCATTTGTTTGCATATTGATTTTGTATTTCAACCATAAAGGTCGACTTTGTATTTTGACCCGAAGTTGAACGTTGACTGGGATCGCATTTTTGAATCGGGATTGAAATAGACGAATTTCGAACTTAGGGATCGAAATAGGTGCATTTTGATTCGAACCGTCGATCCAAGCCAAAGATCGACTTGTATTTCGATCCGATTCTTATTTTCATCCAGAATCTCATGTAAAGCTTAGTTGCCCATTCTGGAACGGAACACGTTCCGGAACGGGCCCTTGAAAAAAAAAAACAAAACGTATTTTTTTACAAAGGAGTTTTATCTGTTAATTTTCACTTCCGGATATTGAGGATGGCAAATTGGTAAGATGGCGGAGTTTACAACAATTCAAGAAGGGTAGAATGCATTTACAACAAACCAGCCCCAGAGGTATGCAGCATCACAAGGAATCATTTTCTATAATCCAGCTGTAAAGAAGAATGTAAGGTGGAATAGTGTAGCTGAAGAACACCGATCCTAGATGTCTCATCTTATAAAGAATGGTAAATTGCAAATGCAAGATCCTATTGTAAATCATGCAAATAGAGATCAATCTGTCACTTCAAGTTGTTGACAAGTATCAAGTTTCAGGACTGTAAATACTTGTCCAGATAGGACACATGTGTTTTGAGCTCCAGCTGCAACCATGTCGCCTCCTTCCACAAACACCCCATCTAGAAGAGTTGCTCCCATCCCCACAAACGACTGGTCTTATATGTTTACAATGCAACGAGTGTCTAAACGAGCAGGCCAGCGGGGTCTTTCATCTTTTTTTTTTTAACCTACACTAAATCGTTCCAACCCAGTACGTTCCGGAACAGCGACCCATTTTGGTCGGAACAGGCTTCTAAAATGTAAAGATACAGATTATGTAAAAAGTAGTTCATTTCTACAGACCTGTGAAAGAATTATAATTGAAATTGCAGGTTGTCCAAATATTTGAGTCTAGGCAGGTGGTATACACAAAGTAAGGAAGGATCTCAGAGGGCAAAATAAAGTGAGGAGGAGTGAGATTAACTCCAACAGGAATCTATAAGAGAACCCCAAAAAGTCCTCCAAAAACATTGTACGATATATATTGATGTTATGTCTAGGTAAAAGCCAACATAACAAAGGAGGTGTGCAATCTTCATCCTTATGGAGTACACCCACAAAGTCTGAGACCATCAACTCCATCATCCAAAGTGTGGACCAAATGCTAGAACATATGTACTCACTTTGTCAATGCCCAATAGTAGTTTAGGAAACAAGCACAAACATGAATCTACATGAGCTTTCATAAGTACAAATGTACAACGACCAATGTAACAAGTTTTATTATTTCTTTGGAGATAAAGGGCCGACTCAGTCATGATGAAGGCTATCACTAAAGAGCAAAGCCAATAATATGAAGTCCCTATTTTCTAGTTAATTGTACGAGTGTTGCATGTTGTACGCATAATTGGAATGCTTCCGATTTTCAAACTTCTGAAGTGGTAAACTAGCTTATAGGACGAACTAGAAGGATGGGTAAAAGCCATGCTCAAAGACTGCAGTTTTTGGAAGCAGCATGCCAATAGAATATTCAACATTCCCTCAATGGGAGAATTGTATCAGAATACTCAAAGAAGACAAGCAACTTCACCATGATGTGCGCTATGAGAAGCATGTCTCCCATTGGAATACCAAAGCAGTGGAAGGTCAGAAAATCAGCTCATGTATCTTCTAATTCAGTTCATACAGGAGCCATGGAACTCACCTCCAAATGTCAGAATTGCGCCGAAAGTTTCTACTTCTACTTCTCTTGGTTGCGGTATTGATCATTGTATCATCATATCGAGATGGTAAAATCTTGGTTCTTCCACGTCTCAACTGAACGATTGGACTATCATATCCGAAAAGAATTGCTTCGAGAGATTTGTGCTGTTGATGTATCTGCTTTTCATTCTTTTCTCGACCATGCATAAGGTTTGGACTTTCAGGTTTTTGAAAACTGTTAGCTTGTTCTTGAGCATTGCCCTCCAAATTGGCTTGTACGCAACCTTGTGGGCATGGAGGGATGGCATTAGGGACAGGATTCGTGGCGACATTATCTTTGTGAGCATTCTGAGATTTTTGGTAAGCACTTTTTGCCCTCCTTGTGATTCTCTTTTGTTTGAAAGGAATACGCCCATGCACAAAATACGACAAGTTTTCCACCTTTGTAGAGTTATCACTCACTCTATTTTCAGCTCCAGCTTCTTTATCGCAATTTACGGCCTTGTCTCCTGCTACTGAAGAGGTGCCTGAAGCCACTTGAACAGCGTTCACAAGTAAATCTAAAGCTGCTGGTTGATCATTCTCTGATACTGCATTTGTAACTTCCACTTGAATTGCAGTTGAGCCCTCAATTTGGGGTTTAGTTATGTTTTCCTGCAGAGCAGCAAAGGAATTTGAGACATTCACATCTATCATACTTGGATTACCTGCATTGTCACTTTTCAAACTCTCCATGGATTTTTGAGTCGTTGAAAAGACTTGCGGAGCTTCTTTGTTGAAAATCTCATCCCGGCCTACGCTTGCAAAAGCCCCAAAGGAGTTGTTCTGAGCTACACAGGTCTCATATCCTGAAGCTTTCATGTTAACTGGAGATAAGCCTACAGTTCGCTGCAATGTGGGTTGCGGAGCCCATCCGGTGGATTGATTGCAGGCAGCTCTCGCAAAAGCATTAGTGTTCTTGGGACTTGTTCGTGAAGTCACTGGATTTCGATCCCAGCTCAAATGTCGTTTTATTTCACCTGCTGAAAATGTACCTTTCGTAGTAAGCCTCTCCTCGCCTGGAATTTTACTTTGTCCACAAGTTCTGTGCGGTGGTGGGAGCTGTTGTGTGGACTGCCCTGAACTGATAGTTTTAGGGCTGGGTGTCTTCGAAGGGCGAGGAAATTGCCATATGTCTATGGTGGCTTGCCCTGGAGCTCGTGGCGAGCAATCTGAGCTTGCTGCTGCTTGCATAAAATTGTCACTCTTGCCGCAATAGCTGTTAGAACCAACCGATGGTTTAGGAGAGAAGTCCTGCGAATTTATGCTCTCTGTCTGCACCGTACCGTTGCCTGCTGCTTTCTCGTTCAAGCTTTCGTTGCAAATCCCAGAGGCCCCTGGCGCCAGCTGATCAGAAGTCACTCCCTCGGAAGAACACGAAGAAGAAGCTGCCGCGCGCATGATCTTCATTTGAGCTGGAGGCTCCCATCGAGCAGGAGGCGGCCTCTTGGCGTTCACGGGAGCATCAGCATCAGCAGCAGCAAAAGCATCAGGCTTGGCATGAGAGGTGTCATCGCTGGAGCCCATGGTTATGGCAAGCGGAGGAGGAGGAAGCGCGCATTCTGTGAGGAATTGCAAAACCTCCTTGGCAGGCCTCCATAGCTGCCGCTGCTGCTGCTGACACCCCAAATTAGAACCAGCAGAAAACCTACCAGGGGGAGCCGCACTGCATGCTGCTCCTCCTCCTCGGACTTGCGCCATGGCTTTCTCACAAATCTCTCTTGCTCCCACCTTTTGCACAGATCCTCAGTTCATCCTTCACCAACTTTCCAAGCAATCTGCCATACCTACATTCTTCATAAGATACATAGATCAGCAATAACTTTTGTGCTGTCTGTCAGCTCCTATACTTCCATATTTACCTTGCTTTCTTTGCTGATTCCGTCTGATTCCTGAACAAATTGTGCGCTCTTTCTTCTGGAGCTTTTCCTTTTCTGTCTATGGAAGGATCAAACAAAGGCGATGGCGAATTGTAGCACGAAAAGCAAAGGAAACAAGCCTCGAGCAAGCATGGATGATCGCAACGGGGAAGGAAAGAGAAAAGCTGAAAGAGTGAACCCAAAATAACTAGTTGTTGTTTGCCCGTTTCACACGAGTTGTCTTCGAGAGAAACCAGAGCCGTACCCACTCTAAGCTTTAATGTATTTCATAAGAATTTTATGCTATAATTTTTTTTTGGGGGTTACCTGCATCCACAAGTTTTTTTTTTTTTTTTTTTAATAAAAATATTGGCTGCTGTCAAGCAATCAAAAGTTATCCCATAAGCATTTTTGGGGGGGGTGCCTCACATATTACCTACATTCACACGTTTCTTTATTTTTTAATAAAAATATTGGTTGCTGTCCGACATGGTGTTCAATAAAGAGTCATAGGGTTGGTTCTCCTTGAATGTCATTTGCTCTTGATCGGCATTTTTTGCATAATGGATATAAAGTTGGGCTTTATTCCCACGACCGTTATGAAGCATAATTTGCATTTGATTAACATAATCAACTTTTCAAAATTGAAAATGGTGGGTTGCAAGAGTGCTCCCCATTCTGCTTTCTAAATAGTCTAAAAGCCCTAGCTATCCATTACGAAATGGGTAAAGTGATCTAACTCGTAAAGCATCTTATTTTGTATTGGGAAATGGTCTTTTAACAACTTTCACACCACGTAAAACAAATGCATAACAACGACGAGGTCATTAGACCGAGCCATAATTAAATGGTCGTTAAATCAAATGTAAAAATCAATAAGAAGATTTTTCCCAAGTGTAAAATATGGGGAGGAACCTTTTTTTTGTTTGAAATTTTTTATGAGTCTAGCTTATCCATCTATATGGGTCATAATCTCTTTTCTACACAATGTTCTTGTGAAAAAGAAATTATGGACTTCATAATATGCCAAAACAATGGGTGAGGTCATCATCAAATCTCATAATATGCAAAACAAAAAATAGACGAGGTTACTTCTAAAGTTCATTATGTGAGTTGAACGCATAACGGGCAACTTTGTATCCACTCACCAAAAACGACTAGTAATATCTGGAGGAAGAGCAACCTTTTCAAGATCTAATAATCTTCAAGAACGTAAAGGAAACTTCTACGCAAATCCTTTACAAGGGCTTTTAAGTGTGTGCTCTCTTCTCTTGAGGGCTCCTTTGGAGAGAAATGGGATGACACTTCAAATGCTAAGGATGTATTTGTGTGAACGTTATTGGGACATAAAAATATAAAAGCAAGGCTTTATAAAATGTTTTTGACAAGGCATTATGATCAAAATCCCCTTTATAAAAAAAATGCTCATCTTAATTATGGCTATAGAAAAATGCTCGTGAACATTGTGAATTCCATTGAATATAAAATGCAAATGCCCATGAACATTTCTTCATAAAACACATTAAAGCCATAATGCCCTTTCGAAATGTTTCATAAAGCCATGACTTCATGTATTTTGAATTGGTCTTTTAGATGACATGTGCACTCAGTAAAATGAGCGTGAAATTATGGTGAATCCGTAGGGTCAGTTTTAAAACCGGGTGTGAAGGTCACTAAAAAGACTTCTCCCAAGCATAAAGCAAGGTGAGGTAGACCTCTTTTTTACTGTAGATATTATTTTTTGAGCCACACTTTCTCAATGGTTATTAGTTATAGTCTTCTTCTAAAAACATTTCATGACCTTTTTGTGTAGCAGTATAAGCTTTTGAGAATTTCTTTATGGACTCTTAAATTTCTTTATGGACTCTTGAATCCATAATATGCCTAAAGAAAAGTGGAGGTAATTGACCACTAGTCTTCAAGAGAATCCTTTACTTTCTTACAACATTCACAAAAGAGATCTTGCTAGCATTAGTGCCAAGTAAAGACGTGGCAATAAAAATGTCATGCGTAAATTATTAAGGTAAACTTAGAGCATGGAATGAAGGTTTTGAGAGCCAAAGGCAAGAACTTAGAAGTATTTAGGACTAGTATACACTTGTATATATGTGAGCACACATGCCAACAAAAACAACAAAAGCTACATACTATTTCAAAGCATAAAATTCCGTTATCATTTTACACACAACTTTTTGTGATGACAATGTTTAGTTAATATGTAAGGCCATCTTCAAAGCCTAATTCATTCATACTACAATTTTGCTCCACATAGTACACCACTAAAACAAAAAGAGTATATAGTCATTAGTATGATATTCCCATTGTTCTATTATCATTTTTATATTTGGCATGAGGTTCTTCTATTATTGACATCCATTATTTTTCACACTAAAAGCATCATTATACACTTCATAGTATCCAATATCTTATACTACATGCCATAAAGCATTACATTAATCCTACCAAGGCAAAGTAATGATTTATTATGGCTAAACAGGACTAAATTTTGCCTAATAGTTCCTATATGCTAGAAAACATGTGATTGTGAAAGCCAGCACAAGTACTGTTGTAAAATGATGTGCATTGCGCAAAGCAAAGCATATCACCTTTGTTTTTCTTGCTTTGAGCAAAATGTATAGCTTTGGAAAAAGTATACCATCAAGTTTCACAAGCAAAATACCATAATCAAAGCTCTAAAAAAGCACATATAATTTATAACTCGTTGCTATGGTAGCCAGCCATTGGCAAAGAATAAATTTTGAAATTGATGATTACTCAACAATTGTAATCAATTCTTGTGATATAAATAAGGAACCCAAAATAAGATTGTGAAGAGGAGTGGTCATGTTGTCTTAATCTCTAGGAGCCTTTTTGCAAAACACACCAAGTGTTTGTGCTCACACAAATCGACTTCAAATACATCTAGTTTCTAGGGATCATCTCTTAATAATGTGCATATTGACAAACTGTCTAATAGATCCTTTGATCAACCTCTATGTACTTTTGTTATAGAGAATTAGACTGTCTCTATTCGGTTTTTAGCTAACTAATTTTGTGTATAAAAATTGTTTATCCTTCTCTTATGTTATGTAAGCTTCTTAAATTTTGATTTTTTGTTTAGTTGTATAGTTGCTTGTCTAGGGAAGATCTAGGGTATTGATGATGTGACTCACTTTTTTATTTTGAAGCATAATTGTTTTTGTTGTTTTTTTAATGGATCAATGTTATTGAGTTGCACTTCCTATTGGGGACAAGTAGTATTAGGCAGTAGACTCGGGCTCTGATACCACTGTTGGAACAATAAGATAAAATGATACTCCGATACCATTGATGGAATATGAGTAGTGGAAGTCCTCCTCAGATAAGTCTTGTTATAGGATCGTTCATGAATGCAAATTTTCTGTATCGAAATTAAGAGCTATGGCTCTATTATTGTATATGTATTAGAGTACTTTGATTTGCTATACGATGATGTAGAGTTTCAAAGATAGTCTACTTGAAATTAATAAGAGTAGGTGAAGTACACCATATTTACACAAACATATAGTAGATTGTTATGATGAGACTCATGATTGAGGCTTATGTAAAATATAGAAGACGTATGTGGCTACTAGTGCAAGTTCTCAAAAGAACATCTTGTGACTATCTATCCAAATGCAATCATAGTCTACAAATGAACGACTATAGTGTTAGCAGTCTGGATTCTTGAGCATGAGCTATCAAGTGCTAAAGCATGCTTTTTATGATTTGAATGATATTCGCTCCTTCAAGAAGGCTAGTATGCATCATGAATCACTCTAAAGTAAGGTTCAAAGTTACTATGAATCATTATAATTTCAGACAAGAATCATTTTACATTAGAATTACTTGTGGCATATTATGAAGACACGATCACTCTAAATAGAGCTACTACTCAAACACATATGACAAACATTCATGACACATAGAATCTAAAGTGATTGCATGAATGTAAGGAACTGAAATATTGTAGCAAATAATTAGAACATAGAGAAGTAGTGTTTCACATGTCATAAACCACAGTGCATTGAATCAATGTAGTCTAATGCTTATCATTCATTCTTAAAATAATTGAACTACTTAGAGGCATTAAATTATAGATGACAATCTACAAGTAAGAGTGATGGAGGGCGTAAATATCTTTATACAAATTATTGATACAAAGAATTACATCACAACATATTGATGGAATGAATTAGTAATGATTAGAACCATTAGTGTTACGTCGGTGTCCCATTTAGGGGTTCGAAAAAATTCTTGATGTTGATATTCAGCACTCCAGTGTACAATTTTATTGGTTACGTCTCATCATTCCGAACGAGCCTAGCAATGTAATTAATAATCTTGTGAGAGTGCATGTGGTTGTGTTCCATCATACATGTCAAAAAAATTGAAAAAAAATAGTAATAAAAAAATTTGTAATTTTTTTTCTAACTTTTTTGATTGATTGAATCATTTTCTATGCTATAAATCTTGCATGCATATTTTGATAGGTGCAATGAATTTATCTAGTGGTTGTGAACATGTTCAATAGGCTGTTGGTATTGTATGAGGTCTAAAACATTAAAAAATAGTGTATTTTGTGGTTTTTTGGACATGAATAATTTTGTTTATAGAGTTTGGATCCTATGGATCTTCATTCAAGTTGAACGGTAGGTTGAATCACCTTTGATTTAAGCCTTCATACATTTGTTTCGCTGCTTGGAGGCTATGCAACAAATCGATGAGCTTTTCATGCTTGGCGCCCTAGAAGTCGATTTTTGATTGATTTGACCCTATAGACCATTGCAGAACTTGATTGAAACTTCTGCTGATCTATAATGAACCTTTCTAGACTACATATAATGTCTATTTGATGGCATGTAAAACAAAGGCATGATTTCTGAGATTTATATCTTGAGAAAGTGTGCCCTCCAATTAGATTTTCTAGTATTAACAGCTTGCACATGTGACCATTATGGTCTGTGGTGAGTTGGCAACCCTCTTGCTCATCTCTTTTCCATCTGTACACTATGCTTTACAACATCTACTTTGGTGCGCACTTTTTATTAAAAAAATCGACAAAATTTCAAAATATTTTGACTGCATCCTAAAAAAATAGGTTGCATGTCTTGTATGCAAAAATTATTTTTAAGTCACTTTGTATGTCTTGGAATATAGCATAGTGAGTTAGAATAGTTTTGTGAATGAAGTTTCATGCATGAGTACAATTTACGTACTAGCTAGTTAAAAAGTGATTTTTCTGTTCAGTTAGTTAGTTTACATAAAAGAGTCAATTCTATTGTAAAGCACTGCACATGAAGTTGTTACATGCCAAATATTTTGAATCATTTTCATTTAGACCAATGGTAGTGAAACTGAGTATTGATGAGGAAAATTGATATTAACAATTCTTCGTCTATATTGAACTTGGATAAAAAAATCCTAGTTACGTAAATTTTTTTTTTAAGCATTGAAAAGTGTTTAATTTTGTTTTCAAGTCTATCAATTACTGATTTATCAAAATTGGCTTAAAAAGTGAATGGCCTTATCGAGATGTAATCAGTCATATTTCGAAGTCAAAGTTAATTTCATTTAGAATTGAAGATTTCAGATTTGTCAACTAATTATAGCTATTTTCTATTTTAGTTAATCAATAATGGCCGAAGATACTACAAGTCTAGAATAAACGGTTCCATCAACCTATCTCCAGATTTGTCACCATTTGAGTGTGGAACTCAATGAGATGAATAACCGAAACACTTTGCCAGACCAGTAGATGGAAGTTATGCTAAATCAAGCCAAGATTCTATCCTCGTCGAGTTTGGGCCTTCAACTAGAACCATGCTCTAAAGAGAAGAAGAAGAGAAGCCTTAGGTGGTAGATGTCTGGCTAACAAAATGAAATAGTTATTTTAGTCTAGAGAGCGTGTGTTACGTCCATGTCCGATTCAGAAGATTCGAAATAATCTTTGTGGTTATTAAACACTCTAGTGTACAAGTTTATTAGTTACAACTCGTCATTCCGAACTAGACCCGGAATGTAATAAATAACCTTGTGAGGGCCCAAGGACTCCAATTAGGACATGTGGAATAGTGATATTCCTAGGCTCCAAGGGTCTATATTTACCTACAGAAACTCACTCTCCTACACTTCCAAATTTCGTCTTTCAGTTGCCCAAAAACTTTTTCTCTCGTGTATTTAGTCATCGTGGCTTGGAGGTGAAGCTAATTAGGGATTGACTTTCAGTTTGTACTTGGTTGGGCGGTTTGGCTCCATAGTATTCCTTTTGGTGCATGAAATAGGATTTTCAAGATCTACACTTGGATAGTGGTATCAAAGCTTGGTTTTGCGTTGATTAGAAGGTAGAAACACTTTTTGCTTTTTTTGTAGCTTTTTGGTAGTAGCTCCTTGTTTTTTTCTTTTATGGGTCTTTTATTACAGTTTTCTTTCGCTTGTATGCATTGTTTTAGCTTGAAATTCATTGAACGTATTGTATGTTAATGATTTTTAGGATAGTACTTGTTGTTTTCAGTCATTATAGCATGTTATGATTGCATGCTAATTATATGGTCAATATAGGTTCGAGACTGTAATTTGGTCAAAATTTGGTGATTTTGGCCAAAATTAAGGGTCAATATTGAGTATAATCAAAACTTTTATTGCTTAGATGCAATTTAACTACAATATTCAGGGCTGTATTGCACTTGGATGTGGTTAAGTTTTGTCAGAATATGTTGAAAAAGTCAAAAATTGGTCAAAAACCATGGATTTTTGATGATTTTCTCATTTTTTTGAGAGTTTGGGTCAATAAATTTGTGTAAAACTTTGCATGCATGTTCTCAATGGTGAAATGAAGCTATGAGGTTGTGAGAAGATTTGGTAGGCTGCTTTTACCTTAGGGAGTCCCAAAACCTCAAAGTTTAGTGTATTTTTTTATGATTTTTGGGCATGAATAATTTTTCTACAATACCTGAACCTTATGGACCTATATACAATCTGAATAGTAGGTGGAGCTACCTCTAATTAAAGCCCTCATACACCTATTTTGGTGGTTAGGCAATAATTCATCAAAGTTTTTCTGGTAGGCTCCATTATAGAAACCATTTTTTGCTTGATCTAACCCTACATATCGTTGTTCTACCTGATAGAAGCTTCCACTGATCTCTAGTGAACCTTTATAGACTGCTTGTAATGTCTATTTGATGGCATGTAAAGCGGAGGAGTGGATCTTAATTAAAGCTCTTGGAAAGCGCGCGCCTTTCTACAGATTTTTTTTTAGCCCTTACAGCTCACATGTGTGGATAGTTGGCCTAGGGTGACATGGTAGGCATCTTGCTAACTTAATCTCCCTTTGTACTATGCTTTACAGTGTCCAATTGTAGTAAACGCTATGATCATCAAAAGTTTGATAATTTGTAGTTTAAAAATTACCAAAATTGTGAGATATTTTGATTACATGTTAGAAAGTTAAGCAATAGTGTGCATATCCACTGTGAAAAAATCATTTTTAAGTGACTTTGCATGTTTGGGAATATGGGACAATGTGTTACAATAGTTTTGATAGTGAAATTTCATGCATGAGTACAGTTTTCATAAAAAAAACAATTTAAAAGTGAATTCTTAATTTAGTAATTCAGTATACGTAAAAAAAGTTGATTTTTTGTAAGTCACTACATGTGGATATTGATGCATGCCAAGTGCTTCGAAAGTGATTCAATTGAAATTGATATCAATGAAATTGAGAGTTCAATGATGGGAATCGATTTCATTGTTTCAGTCCATATTGAACAAAATTCAAAAATCCCAATTACGTAAATTTTTAAAAGAATCAGAATTGTTTTAAAATTTTCAATTTTTTTATTATTATTGATTACAAAAAAATTGGCTTCAAAAGTGAATGGTTTTTTTGAGATGTAATCAATTGGTTTATGAGGTCACAACAATTTTCACTTTCATTTGAAGATTCCAAAATCGGTCAACTAATTACACCAATTTCTTGTCTTAGGTAATAAAAAATGGCCTAAGATAACGCAAGTATAGAAGAAACAATTTTAATGTTGACCTATCTCCAAATTTGTTAGATTTAGCATGCACTTTTATAATTCTAGGCTATGAGTGGTTATTTAAGAACTCTCCTGATATTGATTTTGAGAAGCATGTGCTCTCATTTCGGGAGGGAGATAAATGGTAGTTCCACTTTTTGGAGACATATATGTACATCCATATGATATGATTTCAACTACTAACGTAATGGAAATTTTCAATTAATAGTATGAAGTTTATTCTTTATTTGCTATGTCCAATTTGGATTTCCTTGAAATGCATCTAAATAGTTGTGAATTTTATGACATTCTTAACTTAGTGGACTCAGATCATGAGCAAATTGAAAAGAATAACATCATAGATGATTTCATGATGTGTTTTGAGTTGAACTACCTCATGGTTTTCCACCTTTTTGGTCAACAGATCACAAATTTGAGTTAATTCTAAGTAGTCATCCTAATTCTAGACACCCATGCCAGTGTTCTAAGATGTATAAAGTAAAACTTTATCACTAGCATGAATATCCTTAGTCCTGACATGGCGATCATGCCAAGCCTTCTGCCGTCGTTTATGAACTAACTGTGCATGATAAGAGACAAGACGTGTTTCACATAGATTTGTTAATATAAAGAGTCGATTCTGAACTTGGTGTTGATAAGCACTATCGTCACACAAGTCAGTGGCATATGCTAAGGTGAATGAAGAAGAACATGATGGTCGGTATAGAAAACAAAAAGTTGGCCTAACAAATAATGTCAAAATTGTTGAACAGCATAGACCATTGCTAGTGCTTCTTGGTCTGTTGTGGAATAGTTAACCTCAGCTGGAAAAAGTGCCTTACATTGAAGGCAGAGAAGAAGGCGAAGGTGCCTTAAACTAAAGGCAGTGAGAAAGGTGAAAAGTGCCTTAGTTTAGAGGCGGCGAAGAAAATCGAAAAAGGCGAAGGTGCCCTAAAATGGTTTTAAGATTTTCTGGGTACTTTGTCGCATTTTTTGCAAAGAGGAAAAAGGCGAAAAAGTTGAAGGTGGTCCAGAAATGGTTTAAGTCATTCTGGCCAGTGTGTCGCATTTTCCGTGTACGAAAAAGACGCAGAAGGTGGAAAAAGCAAAGGTGCCTTTAAGAATGGTTTCTAAGGCATTCCTTGGCTAGTGTGTCGCATTTTTTGCTAAGGAGCAAAAAAGGCGAAGAAGGAGAAGGTGACTTAAAATGATTTCTGAGGCACAAGAAATCTCAAGGGAAAAAAAATGTGAAGGCCCGAAAATATGTTGTCGGCCTTCGGTTTTTCAGGATGCTCATTACTTAACGATTTGTTTAAGGCCGAGCATAAGAAATCTAACAAAGAGATGGTATGGATCAAGAGGATGATCAAGGATCTTCACTTGCAAGACTTTTTGGAGATCCCAATCATCTTTTGTGACAACCTATCAGCCCAAAAGTTGGCAAGCAATCCTATATTTCATGCTAGGAGCAAGCATATTGAGGTGGCATATCACTTTTTGAGGGAGCAAGTCATGGCAATGGAGGTGGAGCTTCAACATGTTTCTTCAAGGGAATGTGTAGCTGATATCTTCACCAAATAACTGGGAAAAGAATTTTTTATGAAGCATAGGACTTCACTTGAAGTATTCTCAAAGTCAATGCTAAAACTAGTTGAAGAGGGAGTGTGAGAGATTTCAACTAGTTTAGTCAAATTTGGTCAAATTTGTTTATTTGGCAATTGAGGCCAATGTTTATATTAGAATGGGAGATTGTCATTTCAAGGTTATTTTTATCTCAAATGTATTTGAATTACCACTTTTAGAAAGTGACGGAAACAGCTGGAGGACGAGTTTGGTAGATTCAAATTTGAATGTTGGAGACATAGAATCTAGTCCCATTATTGGTAGGGTTTTTGATATGGAGGGAAACCAAGATCATTAATGAGACATGGATCTACTACATATAGCTGTACACACATGGTAAGAGAAGCTTTTATCTCTCTTGCATCTCATTTCATGCTTATACATGAGTTCTCTTGGGTTCATCTATCCATTGGTGATATCTTGCAATCTTGTGTGTAGAATGCTATTTTATGCTATATTTGGATCCACACGTGTGAAATATAGTAGCTTACTATTTTTGTATGGACAACAACTTCAATTCATCTTATGTTTGATGTTTGATCAAGTTCTTATTGATTTTGTATCTCTTTCATTAAGTAGATGTTGATTTTTCTATGCTGCAAATGTGTAGATTGTGTTGATTTTCATACCAAAGATCAAGAGGATGAATTTGGATCTTAGTGACTCATATTTCTTCACAATATGTCTATAATGATCAGATAATAGATAATGGTGTATTAAGCAAAAAAAAACATTCAGAATCAAATGATCATTGTAATTAATCAGTAAACAAAAAACTAAACTAGATATTGTCTTGTTTATTTCTACAATAACAAAGAACTTGTTGAGTGTAGTGTTGGAATTCCAATAACACTCCAAATCCTCACGGTCACCATGCATGTCAAATTTGAGCATAATTTAATAGTTTTCAAAGGTATGAAAGTAATGCTTCTTACAGATCCAACTGCCATTTCTAGATGTAAGTAGCAAGATGAAAAGGCCTTTGCCCTCATCACACTCAAGTTCAGAGATAATCAAATCAATGTAGAAACAATACCATGGATTTTACTTTTTTGTGTCAATGTGTCCTATGCAATCATAGATCTCCAAAAATAATAGTGGGTGTCACCTCATTGTAGTAGTGATAAATTTTTAGAACCTTGAATATGTCTTTCCTCAAGAAAAACTAGTGAGAAATAGTTATTTGCATGGTTTTGACAAGTACTTTTTTTTTATGACTATAGAGAGTTGAGAAGGATTATAGTCTATTTCTTTATTGAAAATTGCCCAGCAATAATAATTTATGTCCACAATTTACTTGAAATTTATTGAATTGATGGAATATATTATTGTAGGTAATATGTAACAAAAAGTTGTATGGAAACAAGGTTTACCTAGTACATGTTACATACACTAGAAGTTTTTCATAATGGATAATTCATTGAGAAGTGAACCTTTGTGGACTCTCTTTGGTGTGTGTAAGAAGAGTAATAGTGCTTAAATTAGGACTTGAGTACATAAGGTTATATAACTCATTCAAGTTTGTAATAGGCTAAATTTTGTTTTCAGTAGATTACATTGAAGAGAAAACAAGAATAGTGAGTATCTTATAATCATCATTAGGGTAAGTTCAAAATGTACAAGGAGTAGCTCATAGTCATCATTAGGGTAAGTTCTAAATGTACAACTTCTTTTTGTAGTATTATGAAGAATAGTTTATGCTATTGAAAAAGCACGGTTGGAGTTTGTGCATTGGGATGAGGAGTTTTATGTTATTATTTTTTATTAGTAAAGTACCATCACTACTTTTATGGTGCTAAGTTTACTATTTCACAATCATTGTACTTTGAAGTCCTTATGGCTAGATTTAAGAAGGTCAAAAAGCTTGTTGAGCATAGCTTTTTAAAAAGTTTTAAATGAAATAAATTATAAATTGAACAACCACAATAAGGTGGTGAATGTCTTATCATGGATGTGTTATGCTTTATCATTTAAGGTGGTAAGGAAGGACCTTGTTAATCAAATATGAGAAGATTAGTTGGGGAATGATTATGCAACAAAGAGCCAAACTTGGTGTAAGGCAAGGAATGCCTCGATGTTAATTTGATCATTTTGTGCTACCACAAAGGACAAAGGAGAATTTCTTCAAGATGCTTGTAAAGGAAGTGAGAGCAACAAATAGAAGGTCCAATAATATCTAAAATGGTTAACTTTTCATGGAGATAAGTGTTTGTGCCCACATTTGTGAGCTTAAAGAAGGATAATTTGAGCAAATGGCATGATGTGACAAGTTCAAGTAATCCAAGTTACCAAAGGACCATCTTCTTGGTACTTTTGGCCAAGCATGAAATGAAATTACAAGATTTTTGCACGAAATGTTAGATTGGCAAAATTATTGTTGAGTCCACTATAGATATGATTTATTAAGTGAGAGAGTCTTTCCATGGATTTTATTATTCATCTTTTTAGAAAGAAGGAAGTAAATGACTAAAGATTAAAGATCCCTCATTTTTACAAAGACTAAAGTCAGCTCCTAAACTAGAAGAAACATTTGTAGATACCCACTTCCATGTGAATAGATTGCCACAAGTTATTCTAAGTGATTGAGATTCCAAGATTAATAGTAACTTCTTGAAGTGTCATCTTTGAGTTATTAGAAACAAAACTAGCCATGAGCAATGGGGACTAATCAATGGATTAAGTGGTTGAGTATATGCCTCACACTACAAATTAGGCTAATTGAGGGAAGTGCCTTTCAATTTTGAAGTTATAATAATGGCAGACACTCAATCATTGGCATGGGTCCCTTACGCAATGTATGGACATGAGCCATATGCTTCCTACCCATGTGGGTCTTGCCATTATGTAAGGTTTAGGAGTGTGCAAAGGCATGTATGTTGAATATGCAGGAAACATTATTTGTTGTCAAAGAAAATATTAAGTGACCTTAAAATAAGATGTTATGTCCATGTCCAGTGCAAGGACTGGAATAGTCCTTGACATTCATACACGGAACTCCACTGAGTCAAGTGTGAAAGATTTCGACTAGTTTAGTCAAAAATGCTATTTTTTTTGTATATTTGGCAATTGAGGCCAGCTTTCATATCAGACTTAGAGTTTGACTTTTCAAAGTTAATTAGTCTGAATTTCATTTGAATAAACACTTTTTGAAAGTGTGGGAAAGTTGGTAGTCAAGTTTTGAGTAGATTCAAATTTAAAAGTTGGGTACATTGAATCTAGACCCAAAAATAGTAGGATTTACATTTTCAAGGGAAAGCCCTAATTGGACCTGCTATAAAAGGATGCAACTGATGGAGAGCAGATATTCTCTCTTCTCTATCTCATTTCATGCTTATACATGGTTCTCTTGGGTTCTACTATCCATTGGTGCACTATACTTGTGATTGTTTGCAATTCTATGTGTAGAATGATCATTAAATGTTATTTTTAGATCCACACGTGTGAAATATAGTAGCTTCCTGGTTTTGTATGGACAACAACTTCTTTTTATGTTTTGATTTAGTTTTGATCAAGTTATGTTAGAGTTTGCATCTCATTCATAGAGTGATGCTGATTTTTCTCATTGGTAGGATATTTGATTTGTTCTCTTTCTAACCCAAGATCAGTTTATGGATTTGGATCATCATTGATCTGAATTCTTTCACATGGTATCAGAGCTTGTGCTTTCAGGTTATGAAAGAGAAAATCATATCTATCAATGATTTGGTGAAAGTATCAAGGCTATGTAGATTGGATCTTTTGTAGATCAAAACTCTAGGTAGGATTATAATCTTGATCAATTCCGATTTCTCATTTCATTACTGGATTTGGCCGATTTTTGGATCATTAGAAAAGTCTAAGTGGTGGCTAATAGATTGCATATCAAGTTTTTGGCATTTGCATGTAGAATTTAAAATATATTCTACATTATTGATCACTTGCTGTTAGAATAGACTTTGAGAAAAAATCCTTTTGGAATGTCATGTGGGAACTAGCCCCACTATCAATCCACCATGTGTCATTGGAGTAGCTCTTTGATGTTGATGTAGAAGCCATCAAGGATGAATCCACTTCATCCTCATCTTCCTCAAGAGTGAGGTTGCCTTGTTTGCTCTCTCCTTGTGCATTCTTCTTCTTGAAACACTCGGATGCAAAGTGCCCCTTCTTTCCACAAAAGAAGCACTTGAGTTTGGCTTTGTTCTTCTTTCCACCTTTGGAGCTAGATGGTTGATCATCATTCTTGGTCTCCTTGTGTTGGACCTTCTTCTTTGACTTTGCCTTTCCCTTGCTTGAGAAGTTGGCCTTCTCATCACCATCATGCAACTTTAAGGATCCAATCCTTTGCTTGACATGAAGGATCCTACTCTCCTCGGCCACAAGCACACTATGGAGCTTGTCAATGGAAGGTAGTGCATCTTGAATAGCAAAGCTTTGTACAAGATTGGAGAACTCATCTCGAAGACCATTCAAAATGATTTGAACAAGTTCATCATCATGAATATCCTCACTAATGATGGAAAGTTCTTTGTTGAGAGATTTTATTCTCAAGACATACTCTTGAGCACTCTCATCACTCCCTCTAATGCTTTGAAGAACTTTCTTCTAATCATAAGCACTCTAGAGGTATTTTTGGATTCATAAATTCCTTTGAGGTAGTTCCATGCCTCCTTGGACGAGGTACAAGATGCTACTTCCTTTAGAAGTTCATTACTAGCATTCATTTTCAAACAATGTAATGCTAGTCTAGCTCTCTTTTTGTACCTCACTCGATCTTGCCCACCTTGAGGTTCTTCTTCCTCTCCTATGACAAGATCAAACATATCTTGGAGCACAAGTAGTGACTCAATTCTTACTTTCCAAGTTGAATAATTATTAGAATTTAGCCTGTCACTAGCCTCAAGAAGATAGGCTCCAGTTGAACCTCAAAAAGATTTGGGAAAGTGTATTCTACACAATCTATTCACTTAGAACCTAGGATTTGATTTTGGAAGTGCCAATGCCTTCCTATGGTGTTTAGAATTGGTTTTAGTTTCACTCTTGAACTAAAAACATAAGCCTCAAACTCTCTCACAAGGATTTGTAGGTTTAATAAGATTCTAACACCATTTACTCATCAAATCTCTAATGGAAACAATGGGTTTTCATAATCACATCACTAGTTCACTCTATACAACTTGTTTGAAGCTCAAATATTGAAAAAACACAAAGTTTTGGTGAAAGTACAACTCCATCAGCCTCTCACACGTGTGAGAAGTACATCTGAACTTTACACACTAATCTGAAGCTCAACATCACAGGTAAACTATTAGAAAAGGTCGCCCTCCTTCAAAGTGACTCTAGCACCAATGCTTTCACCAAAATGAAGATTTTTGGATCATCCTACCATGTCAAATTTCAGAGTTTATGGACTGAAATTGATCTACAAATGATCACAAAGAGTGATTGGTAGCTTGGGATCTTGATCTATATCAAGACTAGCTTCCAAATCTAGCTTCTACTTGACAATCTTTGTGATTCCAGGCAAGAACAATAAAAAAAGATGATCCACGACTTCACACGTGTGAAGTACAGCTATTGTACGACCTGATAACATAGAAATAGTTTACTTATCATTTACAAAGCATTCATCCACAAAGAAAGTGCTTAAGAGAGTCAAAACATAATGATAGCTACACAAACCAAGATTTCTCATCATTAGCTCAAAAATGGATCCATCATGGATCAAGTACAAAATCACCATAATCTCTCTCTAAGCTGCATCCAGCACGTGTAGGACAGCTCATGTACTTATCCATATCCACTTTGGATAAGATCTATCAAATTTGCCACATCATCCATTGGTGGTTTGTGTTGACCTTCTAGATTCCTACAATCTAGGACCTAACTCCTATAATTTAGGAGATGTCATATTGGACTCAAATGAAAGCTAATCAAAATGGATCTGAATATTACAAGTGTCATTTCACACGTGTGGACAGGTCCTCACACGTGTGGATCCACATAGATGTTAATATTCATCAAAAACCATGTGAAAATTGCTAAATTCTAACATCAATCTTGTAAACCCCATTTATAATACAAAGTAGTGGAGATCAAATTTACACCTGATCCTCCATCTACCACTACTGCCTCATCCTCGAATCTCTTATGCTTCATCGGTAGGGTGTTGTGTTCTTCACTTTTTCACGCTGCCCTGATGTGGAGGATGTTACTTGTCTCTTCATAGCCTGTACACAGTATATGGGTTCTAGTATTACTGGTTTCGCTTCAGCTCTGGCCCATTCAGCCAAAAGGTTCAGATTGAAACACACTCAAATTAAGTTCAATAATCTCATTATCTAGAGATCCAATCAAAATTAGGGTTTTGACAAAATCACAAAAAATTGATTATTCCATTTAGAATGGAATCTATCATGATCATGCAAGATCTGATGGAAATTGTAAATGGTAAGGAGGGTGAACCTATTCATCCTCAAGAAAAAGCCAAATACATCAAGAGGTGCAATGTTGCACTACATTGCATAAAAATGAATGTTGCAAATGAACTCTTAAGAGAGGTAGGAGATTGCACTTCAGCTCAAGATGCTTGGGAGACTTTGCAAAAGGTCTATGAATCCAAGAACCAAACTAGAATGTTAGCTTTGAAGAATCAAATCTATAGAAGTTATCAAAAGAAAGGAGAGAGTGCACATACTTTTGTCCTAAGAGTAAAGGAATTGAACAAAGAGCTAGCCTTTATAGGTGACCCTATCAAGGATGAAGAGCTTGTTCAACTCATATTGAATGGACTAAGCTTTGAATTTGACAATTTGGTTCAGGGATATGCAATTATGGGTAAGCTACCCATACTTGAAGAACTCCAAGGCACACTCATGGCCGAGGAATCAAGAAGGAGCCAAATGCAAGAGAGGATAGATAGGCTTTCCATCCAAGGTGGAGATGACCAAGCTCTCTTCACCAAAGGCAAAGGCAAGTCCAAAGGCAAAGGATCAACATTCAAGAAGTCTACAAAGCTTGAGGATCAAGAAGGACCCCCAAAGGCATCTCCATCAACCACCAAAGTCAAGAAGGACAAATCAAAGGTGAAGTGCTACTATTGTAGCAAGATGGGGCATTATGCCTCGGAATGCTTCAAGAGGAAGCAAGATCAAAGCCAAGCCAATATGAGCAAAGAGGAGGAGGAGGAGAGTTCACATGAGGACTCTCTCATGATGTCCATATTTTCTTCAACAAGCTTCAAAGGAGAAGATCCTTGGTGGATTGACTCGGGTGCTAGTTCACACATGACTAGTAAAAGGGAGTTTTTCTCTTCTCTCTTATCTTATGATGGACTTATAAAGTCTATCTATACAGCAAATGATGAAGCTTGTAAGATTGAAGGAGTTGGTAGCATTCCCCTTTGCTTAGGATCTTCCAAAAAGATCAACATAGAAGGTGTTTTGTACATTCCTACAATAACAAAGAATCTACTAAGTGTTGGCCAAATGGTAGACAATGGTTTCAATGTTGACTTTGCTTCAAATGAATGTTTCATCAAGAAGAAGGGTAAGATAGTGGCTAAGGGCACTAGACTTGGCAAACTTTATAAGCTAGATGCATTTGTGGATACTAATGTTGTCATGTTGGCCGAGAAGAGCAAGATATCTACCTTTACTTTATGGCACAAAAGACTTGGACATGTCAACTCGGGTTCCATGGAGGCTATGATCAAGGAGGAGTATGCTTTAGGCCTACCAAGGTCTATTGGGAAGGAAGACAAGGTTTGTGAAGCTTGTGCCTTATCCAAGGCACATAAGAAGGTGTTTCCTAACTCCATCACAAAGTCATCTCATCCTCTTGAACTCATACACTCGGATGTGCACATTGCTAGCACCAAATCTAATGGAGGTTCATCCATGTTTTTAACCTTCATTGATGACTACTCAAGATATTGTTGGGTGTTCTTACTTTCCTTCAAGTCTCAAGTATTTGATACTTTTGTAAAGTTCAAGTTGTTTGTGGAAAAGCATCATAATCATAGCATCAAGATTCTTAGAAGTGACAATGGTGGAGAATTCATCTCCAATGAGTTCAAGGCCTTTTGTGAGGAGGAAGGGATCAAGAAAGAGACTTCTTGTCCTTACACTCCTCAACAAAATGGAGTTGCTGAAAGAAGGAATAGAACATTATGTGAATGTTCTAAGGCTTTAAGATTAGATGCTTGTTTGCCCAAATCCTTTTGGGGTGAGTCTCTTGTATGTGCAAACTACTTGATGAATAGGGTGTCTTGCAAAGCAATTGAAGGCAAAACTCCTTATGAGATGTTGTATGGAAAGAAACCCAATCTTAATCACTTGAAAGTTTTTGGGTGTATATGTTATGTGCATGTGCCATTGGAAACAAGAACCAAGGAGGATCCATCTTCCACAAGAGGGATCATGCTTGGGTATGCAAGCTCAAGCAAGGGCTACAAAGTCTATCTCCCATCCTTGAACAAATTTGTTGTTTCAAGGGATGTCATCTTTGATGAACATCATATGCATATGCTTGAAGAAGGCTCAAGTGCTCCAACAATCAAGAAGAAGATGGCCGAGGAGCAAGATCTTGGTTTTGAGGAGGAGCTCATGGAGGAGCAAGCACCAAACCCACCTATCACACCAAGGAGATCTTCAAGGGCAAAAGTGGAGCCATCAAGGCTCACATATCAAGGCAAAGGACAGCAAGTTGAGGGTATCTCATCCACTTCTTATGCTTTATCTAGTTTTGAAGAACCGTCTAACGTTGAAGATGCATTGAACTCCAAAGAATGGTATAAAGCTATGTTGGATGAGTATGATGCCTTGATTGAGAATGAAACTTGGTTGCTTGTTGAGAGACCTCAAAGGAATGTAATAGGATGCAAGTGGGTCTTCAAGCTTAAGTTGAATGCAAATGGGAGTGTTAACAAACATAAAGCAAGATTAGTTGCAAAAGGTTATGCTCAAGAGAGAGGGATAGACTATGAGGAAACTTTTGCACCCGTGGCCAAGATGGTCACAATAAGACTAATCATTGCACTTGCATCACATTTTGGATGGATTCTATGTCAAATGGATGTCTCTAATGCTTTCTTGAATGGTTTTTTGGAAGAGGATATCTATATGGAGCAGCCACAAGGGTTCATCAAGCATGGAATGGAGAACAAAGTATGCCATCTCCAAAGAAGCATCTATGGCTTGAAGCAAGCCTCGAGATCTTGGAATTCAAGACTACATTGCTATCTTATTTCACTTTCTTTTGTTCAAAGTGAATATGATCCCACTCTTTACATTAAGTTTGATGATGTTGGTATTGTACTTTTACTCATTTATGTAGATGACATCATCATTAGTGGAAATAGTGTTGATGGTATTGAAAAAATCAAGATAGATCTATCCTTAGAGTTCAAGATGGTAGATCTAGGGTGTCTCCACTTCATCTTAGGCATAGAAGTACTTAGAGGGTCTGATTTTATCTTTATAAGTCAAGTAAACTATGCTCAAAGTCTTTTGAAGAAGTTTAAGATGGAAGTATGCAAAAGTGTTGACACACCAATGGAGCAAGATGTAAAAGTGCCAAACGAAGATGATGAAAGATCCTTCATGGACATCACTTTGTTTAGGCAACTTATAGGTTCCTTAATGTGGATCACTAAAACTAGACCAGATCTTAGCTTTAGTGTATGTAGGTTGAGCCAATCCATGCAAAAGCCATTGAATATCCATTGGAAAAAGGCTAAGAGGATTCTAAGATACATCTCGGGTACATTGGATTTTGGGATTCTATATAGAGGAGATGTGATTAACCTTCATGCATTTAGTGATTCAGATTTTGCAGGGGACAAGAGGGATAGGAAATCAACAAGTGCCTATTCAACTTTCATAGGAGAAGGTGTGGTTTCATGGCTTTCAAAAAAGCAAGAAACTATATCTCTATCTTCAACCGAGGCCGAGTACAAAGCTTTGACAACCACTACAAAGGAGGTACTTTGGATCAAGAGATTATTGGTGGAACTAAAGATCATGGATTCAGAGGAGGCACCAATCATCTACAATGACACTATATCAGCCCAACACCTTGCATCTAACCCAATCTTCCATGCAAGATCTAAGCACATTGAGATATGCCATCACTTTGTGAGAGAAATGGTGCAAGCCAAGGAGATTGCTTTGGAGCATGTTCCAAGCAATGAATGTGTAGCTGATCTACTTACTAAACCACTTCAAAAGACACCTTTTATGAAGTTCAGATCATCACTTGGAGTGATTAGTAAAGCAATGATTGAACCAAGCTAGATAGTGAGGAGGTGTGTTAAAAATTCACAATTCTAGCTTGACTAGTTTTGGTCATATGACTTGTAAATAGTTAGATGGTCATGATGTGGCTTGTCACACGTGCCAAATAGCATAGGATTCCATTCATAAGGATGTTCTCAAGTAGACCTAAGTGTTAGAACCTTTGGAATGAGTCCAAATTATGCTTAGATACAAGGGAGAAAAAATAGGAGCTATTTTTGGTAATTTTTGCATTGTTGAGGGATCTCCAACATTCCAATCCTAACTTGGTAGGGATGAAAGATCCACCAAAATTAGCATTAGGGATAGGTTTAGGGCTACTCATACCTGCCCAAAACCGTGATGGATCATGTATATATAGGTGATGATATCTCACCAAAATCAATCAAGCAATTTCATGATTTTTCTCTCATAATGGTGCAATTGCTCTCTATGTTCATAATTGTTTGAGTATTTGTGATTACTAATGATTATAGGATTGAATGTAGGTCTGGTGTACAGTACTCAGACTGTGGGAGGCCGTACTTTCACACGTGTGAAGCCTTCTTCAAGGATTTGGGCCATTTAGTGAGGTTCAAGCATAGATTTTTGATGGATTTTGATGGTTCAACTTGTGCTAATCTTATGAAATCATAATCTATTGTTTCCCTCATCATTTCAAGTGTTTTAGGATCCTTATTTGCTGTAATTTTTACAGAAGGAAGGCTGAGCCCTCAAGGCTCACCTATGTTGACAAAGGTGAACAAAAGGAAGATCTACATTCACTTACCTCTTACACTTTTCTAACTTCTATGTTTGATGAGCCAAGTTGCTTTGAAGAAGCTATGGAGTCACAAGAATGGAGGGATGCCATGCAAAAAGAGTATGATGCTCTTATGGAGAATCGTACATGGAAGCTTGTGGATCTTCCACAAGGAAGAAAGCCACTTGAGTGAAAATGGATCTATAGATTGAAGTACAATCAAGATGGGAGCATCAACAAACACAAGGCAAGGCTAGTGGCAAAGGGGTTCTTGAGAACCAAGGGAGTAGATTTTGATGAAACTTTTGCTCCTGTTGCTAAGCCAGTTTCCATAAGGTTGATTATTTCTCTTGCATCTACTGTCAATTGGCCACTATTTCAACTTGATGCTTTTCTCAATGGATATTTGGAAGAGGAGATTTTCATGAGGCAACCAGAGGGCTTCACCAAAGAAGATCAATAGGAAAAAATGTGTTTGTTGCTAAGAAGCCTTTATGGGCTTAAGCAAGCACCTAGAGCTTGGCACTCTAGGTTGAATACCTTCTTGAACTCTATTAAGTTTGTTGTAAGTGCTTATGATCCTTCTTTGTACTTAAGATTTAATGATGGTAAGATCATCATTCTCATTTTATATGTTGATGACATTATTCTTAGTGGAAATGATCTTGATGGTATACAAGAAGTGAAAGTAGCATTGTTTAAGGAGTTTAAGATGGTGGATCTTGGTAATCTTCATTTCATATTAGGAATAGAAGTTTCAAGAGGCAAAGATTTGAGTTTTATTTGTCAGTCCAAATATGCTTCTTCTATCTTAAAAAAATTTGAAATGAAAGACTGTAAAGGAGTAGAAACTCCTATGGAGCAAAATGTAAAATTTTCCAATAGTGATGATGAAGCATCCTTTGAGGACATCACACTATATAGGAGACTTGCAGGCTCCTTGATCTATCTTACTATAACTAGACCTGATCTAAGTTATAGTGTAGGCAAACTAAGCCAATCTATGAAAAATCCATTGGTTTGTCATTGGAAAAATGCAAAAAGTGTGTTGAGGTACATCTCGGCCGCCAAGAACTTTGGCATTTTATATGATGGATCTAATCTTGCCTTAAGGGCATATTCGGATGCTGATTTTGCAGGTGATAAGGTGGATGGGAGGTCCACAAGTGCTTTTGTTACCTTTCTTAGCAATGGCATAGTGTCTTGGCTTTCCAAAAAGCAAGATACTATTTCTCTGTCTTCAACCGAATCGGAATACAAGGCACTAACATCCACAACAAAGGAGATCCTATGGTTGAAGAGGCTTTTGGTGGAATTACATGTCATGGAGGCCGAGGAGCAGCCCACAATATTTTGTGACAACCAATCAAGCCAAGCATTAGCAACCAATCCCACATTCCATGCAAGGAGCAAGCACACAGAGATTGCTCACCATTTTGTGAGGGAAAAAGGTTCAAGCAAAGGAGATCAAGCTACATCATGTGTCTTTTTCAAATTGCCTTGCTGATCTACTCACTAAAGCCTTGCCAAAGGCTTCATTTATCAAGTTAAGATCAGCCTTAGGTGTTATAGATAGATGTACTATAGTTGTATCATGTAAAACTTGAGGAGGAGTGTTAGAATTTAGCAATTTTCACATGGTTTTTGATGAACATCTATGTGGATCCACACGTGTGAGGACCTGTCCACACGTGTGAAATGACACTTGAAATATTCAGATCCATTTTGATTAGCTTTCATTTGAGTCCAATATGACATCTCCTAAATTATAGGAGTTAGGTCCTAGATTGTAGGAATCTAGAAGGTCAACACAAACCACCAACGGATGATGTGGCAAACTTGATAGATCTTATCCAAAGTGGATATGGATAAGTACAATGAGCTATCCTACACGTGCTGGATGCAGCTTAAAGAGAGATTATGGTGATTTTGTACTTGATCCATGATGGATCCATTTTTGAGCTAATGATGAGAAATCTTGGTTTGTGTAGCCATCATTGTGTTTTGACTCTCTTAAGCACTTTCTTTGTGGATGAATGCTTTGTAAATGATAAGTAAACTATTTCTCTATTATCAGGCCGTACAGTAGCTGTACTTCACACGTGTGAAGCCATGGATCATCTATTTTGATTATTCTTGCTTGGAATCACAAAGATTGTCAAGTAGCTAGATTTGGAAGCTAGTCTTGATATAGATCAAGATCCCAAGTTACCAATCACTCTTTGTGATCATTTGTATATCAATTTCAGTCCATAAACTTTGAAATTTGATAGTTGAAACCAACAAGATTTGCCATTAAAAGAGTAGATTAGTCAGACACGGGATCGCCACGGACCTATCGAAGATAAGGATCATTGTCGATCTACCACCACTAGAAACGATCCACGGAGTCTATATTTTTATGGGTCATGCTAACTATTACATGATCTTCATTCTAGACTTTGCGGAGTTACCACGACCAATCTACAAACTCACAATGGAACCATATTGGACTGAGGAAGCCCTCTAGGCTTTCTAGAAACTTAAAGATGCATTGGTCTCAGCACTAATTCTATGCCCACCCAATTGGTCCATTGAGTTTCATGTGCATACGGACACATCGAAGTATGCAGTAGGAGCAGTCTTAACTCAGCCAAGAGGGCACAAAAAGGATTTTCTGATTCAATTTGCAAGCCATCAGCTCAATGACACCAAAATGAATTATTCAACCACAGAGCAAGAGACACTGGCAATGATTTATGCGGTTAAGAAGTTTCGGCATTACCTGATGCCACTCACTTTGCTTATTATACGTACCATCAACCCTTACTCTATCTTGTTAACAAAACATGCAACACAGGGAAAATCACTCGATGGTTACTTCTGTTGTTGGAGTTTGATTTTCAGATAGTGGTTCGCAGGGGAAAGCAACATTACATGGCAGATCATGTGTCGCGAATCAAGGGAAAGGAAATTGCAGCCCAACTTGATGATGAGCTACCTGATGTTGTCTTATTTTATATTGACACAGTACCGGAATGGGCCCTTGACATATTTGAATACCTAATGCGGGGCCAACCAGACAAATCACTACCTAAGACAGAACAACATAAATTGATCTTAAAAGCTAGACCTTATCAGTTGATTGCCAGCCAGTTGTACCAAAGAGGACCAGATGGAATTCTCTAATGTTGTATTCTTCCTCATGAGGCCATCCAAACCATTTCGCTTTCACATGAAGGAATGGGTGGTGGTCACTACATCTGACATTACATTTCACAAGATCCTGCAATCAGGATGCTAGTGGCCAATGATCCATAAAGATACGGAGGAATACTTGAAAAAATGCGATGTGTGCCAAAGGGTAAGGAGACCAATGAGACTAAATTATGATCTTCTACACCTAGTCCTAGCTCAAGCACTATTTGAGAAGTGGGGTTTGGATTATATTGGACCAATCCACCCTACGGTAGGAAGTACCTAGACCCATTGTCCATGAAGGCCAATTTGTGATGTTTTTTTGGAGCTTTTTCTTGTGTAGATCAAATCTTTGGTAGATCTGAATTTTCCAGCAAGTGTACTTTTGTTTTAGGGTTCACTAATGATGAAATTAATGATGCATGCCGGTTCTCTCCAATGATTTATGATTCTAGGCTATGTTTTGGTCAAAATTGCCTGGTTTTTCATGCTTTTTGGCACAAAATAGATAGTAAGAACCAAAATCCAGCAAGATCAGTTCAATTAGATAGTTGTAATTCTGTAGATTGGTTTGCATGTGTTAGAGAAAGAGTTGTATGTCATGAATTTCCACTTTATGGTGATGAAAAAGCCGGAAAATAGCCAAAAATCATCATTTTTGCTTTTTTTTTTTTTTTTTTTCATAAAGTTGGATAGTTAGGTGGCTGTAAAACACCATGTAGAGCTTGTATAATGGTGGACCAAAGTCTTTTGAAGCTTTCCCTGAAGTTAGAGCCAAGAATTCTAGCAATTGGACTTGTAGGAAGTCATAAAAGCTCAAAAAATGGCCATTTTTGGTGATTTTTGGGGGATGGATCTCTCCAAATCCATAAGGAGATTATTCAAAATTTTAATTACAGCATGATTACATTTCTTTCACCTTCCCAGCAAGTTATCAGACCTGTGAATTGATGGCCGGTGGCTTATGCACCATCTCCATCAAGTTTGAAGCTATTTTGACTTCTACAAATCAAGAAATCTTTGTTCTCAGCCTATACTGCATCTTAGGATCAGTATGAATGATCATGGAAGTCTAATTGGTTGTTTAAGACTGTTGGTAGCATCAATTTTGGGCTAGGATGGGTGTTTGCACGTTTTTGCATGATTCCTTCTTGTGGAAGTGCGTCCTACTACAGATTTTTGGCAGCTCTGATCTTGCACGTGTGAAGCTTAGGTGGTAGGCTGACATGGCAAGCATCTTGTTCACTTGGTCTCTCTCTATACTGAACTTTACAGCACCCAATTTGGTGTCCTGTAGCCAAAGTTATGATCATCTAAAGTTTTGCAGTTTTGTGAGTAAAACTAGCAAAATTTGGAATTGTTCTGATTGCATGCCAGTCATTTTCCTAATTTGTAGTACTGTGTTTGCATGGATTAGTTGTATGCTGATTCTCAGAGTGATTCTGCCATGCATGAAGGATTTGCAATCAATTTGAGTGGTCATACGCATGTGCTCCACTTACATGCAAGTGGCTTCTTCCCATATGGAAGGTGTACAAGATTCCAAGTTTGATTATCTATCAAAGCATCAAACTCTACTTGCATTGCATCTCTCCAAACTTGTGATCTCCGCATCTTCATAACATGATGTCTCTTCAAGCATTGTGGTTAGAAAGGAGTAAGAGGTAGAAGGAGATGTGTCTTCCCTTTGCTTTCCTTTCTCAAAGTATGTGAGCCTTGAAGGCTCGACCTTGCTCCTTGTGGATCTTCTCGGCTCCTTTGGCACATGATTTTGATATCTCTGTTGCATAAATGGATTTCGATGGAATAGTAGTTTCTATCACTCAGAGTGAAAATATTTGAAGGAAAAGTCCTGTGTGTAATAGAGTGAATCCTTTAGTGGAAGCACTTATTACTGACTTTTCTAGGATTTAGATATTTTCATATATCATCTTTCCAGTTAACTTTTATTGAAATTTATAATTTTTTAAAAGGAGGGGCGAAGTGGTGGAATAAAATTCTATCTGGGAATATGTTGGTTGCATAGTTTTGGAAAAGAGCCAACTTTGGTATAGAAATGAGATGTGGTTTGAAAGTAATTTTAGATAGATTCAGAGTAAGATGCCTAATTGGAACTTTTCGAATAGAGGAATTCTCTAGGGATTGTGTGGACAATCTGGATCTAGAACTGGTTTGATACTTGAATCATTATCTATAAGTAGTACAGTAAAAGGTCAAAGATTACTAATTCCATTTTGATTGGAATAGAAGTAAGTTTGATCAGAATTTAAGTCTAAGAGTTCTATATTGGATTAATCTATCTTAGTTTGAGTACTAGGACCAGAGAGGGGTTAATAAGTGGGAGAAATTATGTAACTAGAGGTAAGTTGGATTGGAAAACTATTGAGATTGAATTCATCTCAAAGATTTTTTGGATATGTTATTTACTCATGAGAAATAGAAAATATTTTGTAGCTGGGTTAGAAGATCTCAGTGAAATATGTGAGTAACATATGTGGATTCTGGAGGAATCTGCCAGATAAGAATGTGTTTATGTACTGGATCATAGTGAGATTATTCTCATATGTGCACGATTAATCTTGTATGAATCTACTGTGTAATCCTAGGTGCACTTAACCTAGTCGATGAACATAAGCATATGATCAAGTATTGTTTTGACAGATACTTGCAGAGTTAACAAATCTTTGTATAGAAGATTTATGGATTAACTTATAAATGATGGTAAGGATGTAAATGTGGTGTTATACTAGTATAAGTGAATTCTTCACCTAGACATTTGAAATTTATGAATCATTGGCAATTAACTTGAGTAGTTGATTACTCCAAGATGAAGTTAATTAGTAAAACGATCATTGTGATGTGGATTCACCGGGAACTGATGGTTTTTGAATTATATTGCTTGTAAGATGCATGATTAGTGAATCATTTGGGTTCATCAGTTAAAATTGTGTGCGTTGGATATACAGTATTCTTGGGATAGAGTATTCCTTAGTTGAGGGGACTCAGCTCATTAGTGATTGTATCCCAAAGAGCTCAAATGGATAACGAATCATAATGAATCCAAGAATAACAACTGAATGATTTTTAGCAGGACTTTGGATATCTAGATGTGATTTTGGATTGTAATCTAAAGTTTTGTAGTTGAAGATGATTGTCATTTAGTATGCTTTCTGTCTTTAATTACCAGTGGTTTATAGAATTTGAATCTTGCACTTCAGTTAAAGAATCATGTTTTGGAAGTATTCCTAAATCTAGTATTTTCTTAATGGAAAGATTTTTGGAATGACTCTTACTTTTCCTGAGTTATGTTAGACATAGACTCCAGTATCCTATAAATGATTTAAGTATGATTTGGATTTCAGGAAATCATGATTGACGAATCATATGAATCTAAATATTTATGGCCGACGAGTCATAAATAGATACTCAATTATCGTCTGAGGATTATAAGGAATTGTAATGATTCTTATGTGTGATGATATTCTTGATCTATTGTTTGAGTAAGAATTCAAATCAGTGTTTTGAATCTCTCTACTCCTGTATTTTATTTGAGAACCTATGGATCTCACAGATATTCTCACAAAATAAGTATTTTATTTGTGGAGAATTGAATTTAACTAGTGAATGTTATTCTACTACAGTTTATGGTCTGCAAATGCTTGACTACAGTTCTTCATTTGAATTGGATCTCTAGTTATCTTACGAGACAAACAAGTCTATTAAGATGAATGAAGGCTATTTTTCTTGCATTTGGTGCTAGAAACATGAGCATTTAACTCAAAAGAGTATTTGGGGTACTTAGAGTTGAGTTTTAATCATTCTACATCTTAATGATTCTCCTAGAGATTCTAGCTAAATGAATTATCATATCTTAGAATTTGGATTCTAAGGATATTTGTACTTGGAAGCTCAGGAATTATCTGCCAGAGTTTGTGGATGATTTCAGACTATAATTATAATTATTTTATTATTTATTTAACTTTAATATTTTAAGTTAGGGTATTTCACCCAATATTTCATGTAAATGCTTTACATGAAGGTGATGTTACTAACTTATGGTGAATATAATCCAGATGAAAAATTTATCGCTTAGTGTATTTTTTCAAACCTGAGTTGTACTCCAATACAGAGATTATCATTTGGAGAATAGAATTATCTCTGAGTACTTGTTTGATGTGAAAGTTAAAAAGATCATGATTTTCTAGGTTGATATTTAAAGTTAAAAGAACTGTTCATGTTATTCTTTCGTGTTTAGAGAGCTTCTAAGGATAGAAGCAGTTTAAGGAGGGAAGAATGTTATGTATACTCCTAGTCTTGGATACACGGTACTCCAGTAAATCAAGTTGTTAGTTATGCCACATCATACTAGATGTGACCTGAACGTAACTAATATCCTTGTGAGGCCCAAAATGCACTAAATGGAGTTTAGACAAGGTTTAAGACAGTGAATGCATGTGTAGAGTTATCAATAGCAATTCTATGAATAGGTGGTCCATGCTTAGGACTCTATTCTAGGTGAATCTATGTATATGGAACTTAGGGCTATGCATGGCTATGTGCCCAGGTTGCTTTTGGCTCTATATATTGAGGCCAAACTCGCCCTACTCCTCATTGTGATCATGGATTCATTGCCAGAGTTTCACTCTACATTCATGCTTCTTGTTCCTTGGCTTGGGAGTGAAGCTTCTAGAGTTGATTGGTTGCTTCTACTTGGTTGGGTGGTTGTTCCATAGTGTGTTATCTTGTAAGCAGGATCTTAGGGAGGTTCCCTTATAAAGCCCATGGCCCAATGAGCACAAGTTAAATGTATATAGAAATAATAGACTTGGGCCCTTTTGTAATTAAAATAAAACTTGAGGCCCAAAGTCAAGTTAGAACTTAGTATTAAAATATTTTAAGTTGGGTCCAACTTTGGACTCACATGAATCTTGTGATTTCTAATGTATTTTCTATGGACCCATTGGATTAAGTTGGGTCCAAGATGAATGGATAGGATCAGTGTACATATTAGCCAATAGGATTTTGGGGCAAGGGCCTTTCCCATTTATAAAAAGGCACTATTTGTACTCTATTTTTCATGCTTAATAGAGGGGAGGAGACTATTATTTTGGGAGCCCAAGCATCCTCAATTGCTAATCACTCTTTGCTTATGCTTTTGTAGTGATTTGTGTGTTGTTTCCCATTTGCCATGTTTTTAGTTTATGCTAGTTAATGTTTCTCCATAAGCAATGATATTGAGCATTTCAGCCAACTTCCATCTCAAATCTCTCTCTCTCTCTCTCTCTCTCTCTCTCTCTCTCTCTCTCTCTCTCTCTCTCTCTCTCTCTCTCTCTCTCTCTCTCTCTCTCTCTCTCTCTCTCTCTCTCTCTCTCTCTCTCTCTCTCTCTCCTTCACTCAAACCATTAAAATGTTAGTTTAGCAGAGTAGAATTAGCGATGGGTAGTGTTAAGGGTGATAAAGCTAGTGTAAAAGTAGAGAAGTATCTAGAATTTGCATCTTTACATAGTTAGGCACCTATCCAGCGTTCTGACCCTTGTTGACAGGCTGGAGGGCTACTACGACAGATGTACGACCCTACACACATGATAAAGATGAATGTTACCAATGAGCTTCTCAAGGAAGTTGGTAAGTGTACTTCATCAAGTGAGGCTCGGGAAGCTTTGAAGAAGCTTTATGAGTCCAAGTCTACCTCTAAGTGTTGACTCTAAGAAGATGAATCTTTCTTGTTTGCAAAAGAGTGAAGAAAATCCCAACACTTCTGTTTTGAGAGTAAAAGCATTGAATGATGAGTTAGCTTGCATTGATGAGAACATTAAGGAAGGAGAGCTTGTTCAAGTGATTCTTAATGGTTTGTCGGATGCTCATGTTAACATTGTTCAAAGTTTAGCTATTCAAAAGACTTTGCCAAGTCTGATGGATCTTCAAGAGACCTTGATCAATGAAGAATATAGGATTCAAGCAAGAGGTGGATCTACATTGACACTTCAAGAGGATGCTATGTTCACAAAGGGAAAATTCAAGGGTAAAAGCAAAAGGAAGTGGTCTAAAGGAAAATATCAAGGGGAGACTTCTTCAAATGGCAAAAATAAAGATAGGTCAAAGCTCAAGTGCTTCTATTGTGGCATCAAAAGACACTTTGCAAGTGAGTGCTACAAGAAGAAGAGAGATCAAGGAGACAAGCAAGGTATTCTTACTCTTGATGAAGATGGTTTGGATGTTCAAAATTCAAATGATGATGATGCTTTTGTGATGTCTTCATGTATGCTTGCTAATGATGGAGATCTAGATCCATGGTGGATTGATAGTGGAGCAAGTTCGCACATGACTTTTCACAAAGAGTACTTCACTTCTTTGTTGGCATATGGAGATGACAAGAGGGTGAACTACACGGCCATGGTGGCCAAGTTAGGGAGAATGAATCTAAAGAGAGGAGAGAGAATCATCACTCTCGGCTATAGTTAGTATGTAGGGTGTGGAGAAAGGAGAACCATTGTTCATTTCCATGTGTGGAAAATTTTGGAGCAATACTATCATCTCATCTTTGGTTCTCTTCTATGTTTGTGTAGATATTGTGATGTATGCTTGATAGATGTCTATTTTGATAATGCATTAAAAGCCTAATTGCCATACTATGGCTTTTTTACAGATCTAAACGTGTGTTAATTTAGTTTTGATCCTTTTTCATTTTGGTAAGTGATTTTGATCAAACTATTGAGCTAGTGTAGAATCTGCACATCAAAGGAAGTGATTGTTGATGCAATTATACTTGGTCTAGATCTATATACAGGATCATGTTTGAATCTTAAATTTTTACATGTTATCAGAGCAGGGTGGTGGCCAAATATAGCAATATTTCCAAAATTAATAAAAACTTTAGCACGACCTTAAATCTAATGTGGTTTTGTGTATATGTTGTGATCAAATCCTATCTAACACCTTGTTGTGAGTAGATCTTAAGGATCAAAATTCATTTATAGATCTTTTCAAGTCATTCGAAGTCTAGGAGTAGAGAGCAAGGATTTTTTATGCGATTCACTGTGTACATTCAAGCTATCATGGTTGTTTCTAGTTTCTAGTTGACAAATCTCATGTGAATGAGCTAAGACCTCCTTGAGGAAGTAATTTTTCTTAATATTATTAAAAAAGGTTTTCTTAATTATTGCATTCTACCTTGTGGCTGAGCACTGTTCCTACAGATGAGATAGGCTCCCTTTATGGATGATCATTACGATTGTCAACTATTTTGCATATAAATTTTTTGTTGATTCAATAGGATTGAATGCAATAATATCCTCAAATTCTTGATTGGAGCTCTCGATGGAAAGTTCAACCTAAGAAAGGGTATTTTCAATAATTTTTAGATCTTAGTTTCGATCTATTGAGGTTAGATCATGTGTTGATCAAGACTCATTAAAGTCTACTTGCTAGTCAAGTAGTTACAAGAGAGATAGTATTGCAAGGTTCTAAATCTTTGTGATTTCACTAATCGTTCATTTGTTGAGAGGAGTGTGAGTTCTTAGTGCATTAGAATAGGTTCAAAGAGGAGGAGTGTGAGTTCTTAGTGCATTAGAATAGGCTCAAAGAGGAGGAGTAATCGTTTTGCACGATATCTACTAAAAGTGGAATCATGTTGGTATTTAATGATATGCTCAACTCTACAAATTATGCAACTTGGAAAGTAAGATGGAATTCTTACTTAAGTTGAATGAACTAATGGAAATTTTTGGATCTTGTTGGAGTTTAATTCCACTTTAACCATTCGATCCAGTTGACAATGTATTAGCTATCGGCTATTTCCTTCAGGTATCTATGACATAGTCCCAGACTTGGTTATTTACTCGGGAACCTACTACAATTGAAGAACCTACAGATCTACACACAAGTTTTAGATAGGGTTCATAACAATCGACATTGACAGTCCTTCAACAATTGATGCTCAACACACTCGCAACTCAACGTCTTATTGGTGAACCAACATCTCATACTTCTGTTGCCACTATCGGGACTTCACACCCACTCAGCCCAAGGTTGACGTATGATAGAATAACTACAACCGTGCATATATGAGAGAGAGAGAGAGAGAGAGAGAGAGAGAGAGAGAGAGAGAGAGAGAGAGAGAGAGAGAGAGAGAGAGAGAGAGAGAGAGAGAGAGAGAGAGAGAGAGAGAGAGAGAGAGAGAGAGAGAGAGAGAGAGAGAGAGAGAGAGAGAGAGAGAGAGAGAGAGAGAGAGAGAGAGAGAGAGAGAGAGAGAGAGAGAGAGAGAGAGAGAGAGAGAGAGAGAGAGAGAGAGAGAGAGAGAGAGAGAGAGAGAGAGAGCTAACAAATGTCTTTTGTTATCAAATCACCAGACTTTTATTCATTGACTTATCTGATCTGGAATATCGAGCCAGCGATACTCATGCGTCTAGCCTACTTTATCATTCAACTCTAAGTTGATCTTTTTGGGCATGTAAATTGAAAAACATATTTCTTTACAACAATTTTATGTACATTCACACTTCTTAATTAAAACTCCATGTTCTTCAAACTAGTGTATATTGTGTGAATGATTGTTGTTATTTCTATTTTAGTTTGTAAATCAAATGCTTATTAATCTCCTTGTGTGTTGAATCGGATGAGTCGAAGAGCAAAATCACGATTGTCCTTGATGCCTTCAAATTTTGTATCTATGGTTGTCTTCGACACCTACCGACTCATCGATTAATTGACTGGATCTGTCCTGGCAAATGATCTAACATAGTGCTCCTAATTCACTAAGACTTCAATAGTGCTAACCGACAGTTCGAATGTTTCTCTTGACACTTTGAACTGTCGGCCCACGCACTTCATATTTCTCCAACAATGGCATCATAGCTTGTGTTGATTGTCATAACTTTTCTAGTTATTGTTCCTTTCAGACACATGGAGCAATTATCTTTAGGAGTTCTTCTCATCGAGCAATTCAATGGTGATGGCTTTCACATGCGGAAGTATCATATGAAGATGATATTGTTAGAAAAATATTTATGGGATGTGGTCGACGAATTCTTGATCCTACCACAACAAAATGCTGATTTCATAGCCAAATGAAAATCCAAAGATGGAAAAGCTTTTGCATTAATATCCATGAATCTCAAAGATTTACAAAAATCTCATATCAATAGCATTGAAACAACAAGCTTGGGATAATCTCATAAGTCTATATGAGACCCAAGATGTTAATCACTCATCTATTCTTGCGAAAGAACTTCTTTTCATGCAAGATGTCAGAATTGGCTTTAATCAATGACCATGTTAATCATGTTAGATCATTAATTGATCAACTTGTTGTAGTCGGATCACCCATTGCTGACAACGATGAGGCCATGACACTCTTAGAAAGTCTTCCCACTTCCTACGATCATCTGGTCATGCTAATCTCGACACAGCTAGATTTAACAATGTAGAAGATCACCTCAATTCTTCTCTAAGAAGAACTTCTAAGGAAGTCGAATGATGTTTCTACATTAGAAAAGCCAATTGCACCATCTTTGAAGAAGAAGTAGCACTTGAAAAAGTCTGCTATCAATACTTCAAAGTTAGATACACATCCGACATAGTAGGAAAAGTCAAAACATCAACATACCAAACACTTCTGCAAGTATTTCAAGAAGAAAGGACATGATATAGATGACTGCAAAATCCTAGTAGCTAAGAACCAACAAGCTCATACTACAGTCACTGATGCTTTAGAAGACAAATCCAATAAAAAACTATTCATTGTCGAATCGAACAGATTTTTAGACTTTGTTTGTTGGTATCTTGACTCTAGTGTTTTTCCAAAGGCCAAGCTCATAGAGCTAAAGGCATTCTCAAATCTTATTCACTATGATCTTTGTGGCCTGATGCAGACCCCATCATGCACTGGATCAATGTGCTTCATTACATATATCGATGATTATTCTCGAAGAACTACTGTCATGTTCATCAAGAACAAGTTGAAAGCATGTCTGTGTTTTCAACAATTCAGATGACTATATGAGAATCAAACAAGAAGGAGGATCAAATCTCTATGCACAGATGGAGGGAAAGAGTTCAATCAAATCTTTGGAAAGAAGCTATGGATAAAGAGTATTCATCTCTTATCAAGAACCAAACATGGACTATTGTTGAATTGCCTGCCAACAAAAATGTAGGTGATTGCAAATGGATATTCAGAGTCAAATACAAGGTAGATGGAAGCATCGATCGAAGAAAAGCTCAACTTGTCACGAGAGGGTTTTCTTAGGTACATAATGTCAACTGCACTGAGACTTTCAGTCTAGTAGTTAAACATTCTTCAATTAGACTTCTATTGTGCTACAACAGATTTTGAAAAATTATAATATGCTTTTGTCTGTTCTCCACGTACAACATACAACAAATCAAACCAAGGATCTAGATTACGAAAAGTACTTGTGACAATTTATTGTCACTAGTAAAATGTTCTTTTTTAGAACACAAACCCATGAACTTTGTTACCAACCAGAAGGTAATAGTAGCTTGAGATCCAATAATAGTGACATAATTGAAAATTTGATGTTATTGGATGTCAAAGCAAAACTAAAATATCAATTGATAACCAAAAGTCTCTCATAGATTCACTCTTATCCATTGTTCACTACTAAATCACCTGAATAACATTGTTTATCTCTCTCTGGGGAAAGATAATAACCTATATTACATTAACTACTCAATAAAAAAATAAGTGATCTATGACATGTTTATGGCACAACTTTAAATTTAGTTGCACAAGCTTCAAATTAAAATGGTATAGCGTTCGAATAAAAATTGTCATTTTGTTCAAACATTCAACTTGATATGAGATCCTATCATTTGCCTTCAAATTGAAAAATGAAAGAGGTATAAACCCTTCAAAATCCATTTTTGGAAAAAAAAAAAATCTTACCTTGCACTTGCAAATTTACTTTTTTTTTCTCACTTTTCTAATATGAAGAAAAAGCCTTAAGAGAGTCTTCAAGTGAGGTTTTGGAAAATTTCCCTCTTTCTTTGAAAGCAAATAAGCTCTTTGAATGACATTGATCACTACAAATTCCAAAATTGATTATATTGTGATCTACATGTTACCCTTCTAGGTAATTGCTCACAACATTTTTTAAGTAACAAGTTTCAAGTTTAGAAATCACACATCGTTCTTTTCAAAAAAAGAACTAAGACTATGAATGCTTAAGATGAATATAGTTATGAATTTTGCTAAAAACTTGATACCCATGAATATAAAAAAGTTAAGATGTATGCAATAACGATAATTTTTTTTTTATCTCCCATGATTTCTTTAAGAATAAAACATCACGTCTCATTTCTACCTTTTATTTCCCCTAAATACAATAAATTTGCGTTAACATCATGTGCAATATGTGCATCACGTGTAGGCCAAGCCAAGGATCGCAAGGCTTGGCATAGTAGTTGAGAGTCGAGGGGTCATGCATTCGCGAGCACGTGTGTTGCTCTTTTCCAACTCAACTGATCTACAAAGGATATCTATATGTTTTCAATCTTATTCAAACACATTATATCACATATGAATATATAAAAATCATAATGTGTGTCAAGATTAAGAAAATCAATATATTATACGAGAGAGATTTTGTGAGTTTTCTCCTCCCTCAACAACTGGGTTCCTATACTAAGACCAAGGCAATAAAACATTATTTTCCATGGTCATACCAACACAAAATATCACATATATCCTTGACTTAAAGCTGAAGCAATGTGGACATTTAGGCAAACGTCATTTTTATCCTTTTATTCTTGGATTTGCATTTTCTTCCTACCATCCAAAGTTTAAAAGCATCCAATTGTCATTCCATGAGGATCCTATTTTTACTATAAAAAAACCATAAAATTGTCGTGCTTTTTTAAAATTCTCTTTCAAGTTTTTAGGTGGACTGAAGAGGTTCTTCAAGATTGTATTGGTCTTAACTTGACTTGATCTTTTTGAAAATCAAGCACCGTAAAAAAATTCTATCACACTTGCAAACATGTTGCACATAGTTATATTAACTATACTATAAATGCCAACAAAATGCCTAAAGATTGAAACCTCCTTCTATGAGGTTAAAATCAAAAGATTGATTCCACTTATGTGCACTTGAGACATAGAAGGCCATAGGCTAGATATATGGGAATTTCGCATACATGGAAATGTATTTGAAACTTGCATGTAGTTGTGAGGCTTTGAGATTTTTTTTATGTTGTGGCTACTAGAACCTTGTGTACATATGTACATTAATTTACAAGCTTGTATATAGAGTGACCTTGCCTAATGTTGATTCATAGCTTACAAGTAGCAACAATAGACACACTGGACAAATATAAAATTTTTGATGGCAAAAAGAGTGTGTGATGTTAGGAGAGAATCCGGAAAGACAACACTATCTCAAGAGGAGGACGAAGGAGTATGGAACATGTAAGACAACCATGACTATGGCAATGTGCATGCAACATGGGTTGGGTCCAAATTGAGTGATGTAGTAGTTGTTGCCATTTTTATTTTGGGGGCAACAGTTCTTTTATCAAAGTGGATAATCACTGTAGCTATCAATGACCAACGAAAGAACAGACTTTCAAATGAGGACAATCTATGATAACAAGAGGTAATAGCTAATTCAAATAGTAGTTAAATATGGTAGGGGAATCTAAAAATTGCTTGGAAAGACTGCTTTGGGTGACACTCCTAACATCTTAAAGGAGGCCTATATGAAAATGGCTAAGCCTTAGATCTTACAAATGAGCTAGCATGTTAGCTCTGATTACGTCAAGCCTTCAATGAGCCACTCACTTACTATAAGAATTAAGCTAGCTATGGAGCTCAAGTATGGGCCACAAATGCTCTTGGAGTTGATTTTCCAAGAGATGCATAAGATGCTCTTGGAAAGAATGTGCATACTGAAAAATGACTTTGTATCTTGACAATGAGTGGATGTACCAAATTCAATCAAAACTACAATGGGAGGTTGGTGAAGCAAAATTTGTGAACAAGATATCTAGCCCTAGGTCTCAACTCCCCTTATGAGTGTGTGCTAGATTGCATGACACCAAGCTCATGGTGGTGGCCCCATGGAGAAAGCCAATGTCATGTAGAATGTGCCTTTGTTTTTACTTAATAAGTACGAGCTTGTTGGGGTTGATATTTTTGGCATTGCTTTTGTGAGTTGTCCAAGTTGAAGACCAAATTCAAATATTTTGGCTGGCACCAAGGTGGGGTATCCTCACGTGCCTCTTTATCATTTACAATTCAATCTGGTTGAGTTGGCTCCCACTTTGCCTCTAGATTTTTGAAATGACTTTGCGTTGTAGTTGCTTACCTCATGGATGGTTGTTGATAGGCTATTTGGAAAAATTGATTTTTACTATAATGTGATGGATGTTTAGGCTAGTTAATTCCTTGAAGTTGACATTGGTACAATCACGTGTTGGATGAAAAGAGTAGGTTAAATGCTAAATTGAGGAATCTATTTTATGTCCAGCTCTATCACGATATTCACACAACAACAGATTAGTCACCTTAAGAAGAAAAAAAAATCTCATCAAGGAGAATTTTGTATTAAACTTAAGCCCCTCCACTTGCAAAATGCGGCCTAGTGGTTGACATCCCTTCTCTCACCTCCAGGTTTGGAGCTCAATTCTCCTCATGTGCACATAAGGGTTTAGCAATGAATTGTGGTTTTATACATGTTTGTGAAAATGCTCCACACAAGATGTTGAATGTTGAAAGCTCTACATCTATCCATGTTGCACAACCCATATTGATCCACAAGTGACATCTTGCCAGTTCGAACTCATTACAATCATAACTTTCCACATACCAATAAAGAAATTTTTCATGGCTAACGCCAACTCTAGCTAATACCTTGTTTTTTGTTTCTCATAATAGAAATTTTATAAGCTAACTAGGGTTATTATTTATAGCTTCTACAAAATTGGCCTAATCTTATTCATAGTAAGCTCCTTGCTATGTCTCATCTTCTCTATCAACCAAGATTCAAGCCATGGTTTCCATCATCATAGGGAACACTCTAGCAACTTGACTTTTGTGGGAGAGCAATGCCTTAATAGATAGGTCCACATCTTTTTAGGAACAAATTTATGAACCGGAGTACTATCAAAATATGTTGGATCTCAAGTTGTAGATAGCTACATTTTTTGTGTAACCTTGTTTTGGCGTCTCATGCCTCTTTGAAAAAAAAAAAACCCCACCAAAATCTTTTACATAAATATAATCATGAGACATAAGGAATCTCAACCATCAAACATGCTCCTCTTATTCCCATAGGCAAACTAAAACATTTCCCATAAAAAGACATCTCAAATGCTCTCCCTTTCAAACTAGTATTAGCCTTCATATATTTGCTACTCATTTACCTCATATTTGAAAGAGAAAAAGAGTATTATGCATTTTGTATCTTGATAATGCTTGATGACCCTTTAGGACCAATGCTCATCCTTCGTTAAGTATCAAAGTTTCAATTTGCTCTTCTTCCTAAAGAGCATCAAATGATACAAAAGAATGGTATCCCTCAAGAAGTTATGGGTTGCACATATATTCAGTGGATTTCATCACTCTTGAGATCGTAAAATGATTGCAAACAAACAACATGCTGACTAGATATGAATTTTAAGTCCATAGAATTTTTTAAGATTAACTACGGCCCATAAAAAGTGTGTAGAGAAGTTGGGGGAATATCCTATAAAAAGTCAAAATGTGTGAGCCATAATTTTTTTTTTTTTTTAGTATTGAGTAGGATGCTTTGCCAATACTCTTCATTTGGAAAAGTCTTGTTTAGGAATCTTAAGACTGGGTTCAATGATTGTTCACTTACTGCTCAATTAATAATCTTACCATGATTTGATAACTATTTTAGTTGTAGCGATTCTCAAAATGATGAGTAATTTTTGATCTTTTAAATAAGTTGAGAGTTTAGATCATTATTTTGAAAAGGTCACTAAAAATACATCTTACATCTTGTCATAGGAAGTTTTTTAATTCTTGTATGTACTTATATGAAGTTTTTTTGTTTACTTGCATGTCCACTTGTGGAATTGAACTCTAGATCTTAATGAAATGAGATGAAATGAATTAACCTGATTGTATTGGCGACAATAATATCGCGGGGATTCTGACATGGGTGTCTGATGGATTTTTGAAAATTTTATAAGTCGTCGCATTTCGACGCATTGGATTCCGACATCCAAGTAAAAATTCCTAAATTGGACGTCCGATGATTGGGAAACTGTGGCGCCAAACTTGAAGCTTCTAAAGACCAAGTTAAATAGTCAAATGGAGGGAAAATAGTGCACCCTCCACTGGCCTCCCCCGTCAACTGAATAACTAGTAATAGTAGGCCCTTGAAAATGCTCTTGGCTAACATATGAGTAAAAGGGCACCAATGGCAGCTGTCTATGGACATGATGTCAATAACATTCCCACATTGAAAAAAACATTACCCTCAATGTGGGGATGTATTAAGCAACATCAAATAGGAACAACATTTGTAGCAATTGATTTATGCTTAAGTCTCCCAAGTAACCCCCTCAATAGGTCTGCCATCTCATGGAACAAAAAATTGCATTTGGCACCTACGACAACTAGATTGAAGCGTGATTTGAAGAATCGAGTCTAGTTAAAAAGGAAAGAACTTTGGATCATTAGGAAATGCAGCCTTGCAAGGAGCCTCATCCTCGACAACAACACACAAGAAGCTCACATTGTATCATGTACATGTTTGGTAGTAGGGATCTGTAAGCGATAAGTAAAATGACTTAGTTGTTCTCTCATGTCTATCAAAACTTGACATTGATTGTAACTAAACACGAATGGATCAACTCCGTGAAATGGCATTTGATTTATTGGCTACACACATAAACAAATCAATAAGTGACGTACATAGATTGACGAACATTATAATAAAAAACAATCATATAAAGTTAACAAACCTCAACGCCTTCCAAATTCGATGGTTGACCCTCATCTTTTCATCCAAACTTCCACAAATGATTCTCAAAAATGCGTCTTTCATGCATCTTTTGCCTTAGTCCTCTCTAATAGCCTATTGTGAATATGAAAAAGAAGAATTTATTTTAAAGCCAATAATAACATTGAATTGATCATTTATTTAGTGCAAAGGTCATGAATAGATCCAGTCCCGCTACACAACTGCCGCGATTTTCAACATGATCTGCGACAGGATATCGTGCGTTTAATTTTTTTTTTTGGGTTCGTTGGGGTGTCGCAAAACACGTCGGAACAGGGCCATCGGAATTCGATGTGCACAATATCCGTCGCACTACAACAGCCAGTCGATGTCGAGATTCTGGACAACCGTCCCGGAAAGCTTAAATCGGCATCGACATGGATGTCGGATTTCGACGTCCGATGTGGACATCGGATTGCGACGTCCCACGTGGTCGTCGGATTGCGACGTACAATTCCAACGTGGCATCGTTGACGTGGAGTTATAGTCTGATGTCCATGTCGGGCGTTGGAATCGGATGTTTGTTGGCAATTTTTTTTAACAAAATGTTGCCTGATGACATCCTGACGAGTGTTTGACGTCCATTCGATGACAGATAAGTCTACGTCGGATTGCGACGTTCAACGAAATGTCGAATTCCGACATCTGTTAGCGAAGTTTTTACAGGATTGTGTTTGATGACGGGTGTCTGACGTCCATCCGACGTATGCCCTACGGATTGTGATGTCGGATTCTGACGTCGCTGAGTAGGTTAAAACAAAATAAAAAATGCGTAAAAAATAGCACGTGCATTTTTATTGGGCTGTTCTTGGAAATGTGTTTTTGGAGAGACACTGTTCTTGGTTTGCTTTTGAGGGCAATATTTTTGGATTGCATTGGACATTTGGATCAAATAGCAAGCTAAGCATGAGGTACTTTCTATTCATACATTTCTTCATGCACATTATAAATTGCAATATCTTATTGCATTACTTCACGCAGATTATAAATTGCTTTATTACATTACTTCATGCACATTATGGACTGCATTTTGATTCGTATATATGACATTGTTCTTTGGAATTTGACATTGCACATAGTGGGAAATTCCTAGTTAGTTATCACATTGCACACCTTGGAATCCGACATTGCCCATATTTCGGATTCTGACATGGCATTTCTTGGTGCTTGGTGCAACATTGCGCATACGAAAATCAATAACAATACTGTGATCAATTGCAATAATATATTGATAATCTCAATCAATGTATTCAAAATTTTTGCTCAATTCAAGTTTAAATTAGTTTAGGGCTAGGTTGGATCAGCTAGTCATAATGCATAATATGAAAGAAAATCATATGAAATCAAAGACAAACTATAAGAGTTTAGATTAACTTACCATGCTTGCTTACAAGCCCACCTTTCCGCTTGAGCCCAGCTTAGGATTGCCTACTCCATGCATCCTAGCTGCCGCGACATCTTTTTGAACATTGTACTTATCTGGTGTTTTTTTGTCGTTTTCTACTGTGTTCCAATCTACCCTTGAACACCAGTGGGGTTTGGATAACCCATCCCTATAAGCTTGTCGCACCGTATCACGACAATGTCTTATCCATAGGCTCATATGTTTATATATTTCTTTCATGTCGAATTCCACATCTTGTGGAAATTCGCCATGAAGGCTACCAACAACCTACGATTTAAGATCTGAAGATTGATCAGACCATTTTATAAATAATCTATTGCCAAAATAGCATTGGCATAAAGAATGCACTTGTGGTCCATAACCACCCTGCCCTTACGATTGGCGATTATATTCCCTTCCGGATCCACGTCGTAGTAGGGATTCGTGGATGACTCTTCGGAAGGGCGGGTGAGGGAGCCATGGCCGCTTGTGAGGGATCACCCTCGCCTTGGCTGAGCATCAAATTTTGTAATTCTTCTTTTTGCTCGTTAGTTAGTGTTGCATAAAAATTTGAAACATAAGTTCCCGAGCTCTCACCACTACCGGACCTCGACATGATTACTACATTCATAAGCATACAATACATTACAATGAACCCTAATATATTGAAATGAAATAGAAAATAATAAGTACATAGCTAGGCTAAAAAGCCAAGCATGTATAAGGTTGCACAAATTTCATAGGAAAAAACACGATTCAGACTTGTGGCTTCTAGCATGGCATAATGACACTCTAACTAGCTAGCCTATGTTCAGAAATATCATGAATTACTAGGGATTAATTTTTGGCATATTTCCACTCTCTTGGCCGTGTCCTATTGTCATGACAGTTAGGGTATGTTTTGAAATATCATGAATTACTAAAGAATAGTTGCATATTCCTACTCTATTGGCCAGATCGTATTGTCACGCCCGTTTCGCTAGGTGCAAAAATCACTTAAAAACCTCGTTCTCCATTACATTGTAATGATGTTTCGATTATTTCATTTACTCTCATCTCATCTTACCACACATGGGGGTGGTGTACTGTGCTTGAGATGCACTTACCAACCCATGTTTGGTTCATTGTGATCCCAAAGGTTGACAATACCAAGAAACATCTCCTCTCATCTAATCAAGATCTAGAATTGGATTCCAGTGATAAGTAATACTAGGAAGCATTTCCTCTCATCTCATCAAGATGTAAAAATTGGATTCCACTTAGGTGAACAAGGATAATTCTAAGAAACATTTTGCTAGTATATTATCTAGATCCAAAACTACATTCTAACCTGGGTGAACAAGGACAAGAAAGTAAAAGTAGTTAGTGGAAGCAAATACAAGAAACAAAAAATTCCTTCTAACTAGATGTAAAGATCAAAAAAATATCCTATGACCTTGTTTGTCTTGTTTTAAGGACCAGGTGGCAGCAGGATCCCCCAAAATTGCTACTCCTACATACAAGTGTCACTAGGGGGTGCTTAAAGATTGCTTGTTCCTTTGCATTTCCCTTCCTTCCTTCCTTCCTTCTTTTTCTTCTCTTTTTGGCCTTCCTCTTCATAATACATGCATACCAAGCAAAGAGTACGGCTTCATCGGCGATGGCGAGAGAGGTCATGGCGTCATTGCCTGCTTTTGCTCTTTCGCATCTTCAGAAAGGAAGCGGAGTCTGATGGAAGGAAGGCATATGTGGGGGCAGAGCAGAGGAAGCTGGGAGGCCGTTATAAGATTCTGCAAACTTAAGCTCTTGCTGATAACGTCAGTTGTTGTCTTGCTGATCGTAAGGTTTGGACATGACTAGCCTACCAAAACTTCTGGCAAGATCTGATCCGAAATATTTCTGTGTATTTGCACCCCTTGGAGTGTTGTCTGGTGGAATAATGGCACGGCGATGGCTTCAGTTCTGGAATTCTAGACGCCCAATGCACTGATCCGCTATTGAGAAGTGCAAAGGATCTGAAATTGTTTCAATGAATGTTGATAGTTTGGTATTGTGATGTAAGGTTTGTTTGTGATGGTGTACCGAGGGTGTAGTCTGGTATGGTGGTCCAGCCTTGCGGTTACTTTCAAGCGTGAGGCCGATGCAGCCTGCATATTCTAGCGGATCTTTTGTGATGCGCCGCGCCTTAGGTGATCATTCTAGTAACGTTATTGCTTTGGGGTTTCAACAGCAAGCCTAAAATTTTGATCAAAGACAGCTTGTTGCGGCTGCCTGTTTTCACGTTTTGCAAGGGCAGTTTTGGCTTATGTTGGGGCAGGCCTTTCAACCACTGCAGCTAATCAGCTAAGCGGATCCTCCTCAGTGCATGCGAAGTATGTCACATGGTTTAGCTTCCAAGGCTTTCTGTTCGCTAATTTCTTTTTTCCAGTAATTCGTCTTGATTCGCCTTTGACTTGCCGACCTTTTTCTTCTCCCTATAAGACATGGGATTCGTGCTTGTTACATTTTGCAAAGCCGAAGATGTATCATTAGGATTGGTAGAGTGCCGTTTCTACTCTCGTGTTCTATGTCCTAAATGCGCATTGTGACAATCTGCTCCATCTCATTTTCTATTTAATGCTGTTGGTAGGATTCTCTCTCATAAATTGAGAGAGAGGATTTTGAGCACTAAGCAAACTTTCTTGAAGTTAGTGTTCATATCTTTTAATTTTCTCCTGTCAGATAAGCTCGAGCATAAAATGCTGTAAATTATGTCTGGGTTTTTCCACAATTCCCAGCACCCGATAATTCTTGCAACCTTCTAACCTCAGGGATGCCTGGTCCAAATATTAAAATAACAGGTCAGCCACACTTCCTTGACAACTTAAAGCTTTTGTGACTGTTGAATTTTAATAAATCTCTAAAGAGTAAAATCAAAGCATAGTAACCCACTTTTATGTGCATCCAAACCCATCTTAATCTTTATTCCAATGTGGGACAAAATACCAAAGAAAAGAAGAGCACTATGAGGAAGTTGCAAAAGGGGACTTACAATTTGGACTGTGTCGAAAAGACATTCTACAGACATCTAAGGACATTGAAATGTAGATATTTTTATGCCCATATTAGGGCAATATGGGAAGACAACTACTGCTTGATAATGTTACCAAATTATCTGTTCATCTTTAATTCAGGACAGAATATTAGGGCACAGAGTATCTTTTGATTAGAAGCTAAGGAATATTTGCACAGATTTCTTTCCACTGGACTACATGTCTGTGCTGCAAACAATTCTTGATTTTGCAATCTTGTCTCAGGCGAGGCAACTATGTGAGTGGGTTGTGCTATGGTGGTATTGGGGGCCTTAGATATAGTCCAATGAATTGATCTTGGATGTCTGTGTGTACTCTTGTGGCTTTAGGGTGAGTATAGCTCTTACTTTGGCTGGGTTGGTGAGTTTGATGTCTGGATCACCAGTGTATGTTTGGTTAGGGTCCAGGATGATGTAATACTCTCACTGCTTTCAGGTCTAAAAGACAACTTGGCTCTGGAGTTGATTACCTCATGCATTGAATGCTTTAGACAACAATTGTCAAGATGACATTGTTATATTATTTCTATGTTCTTTTCTTGCATATTTTTCCAGAATTTGCGTATTTCAGAAGTTGCAATGCTTTTAGACTAGACTAGTAAAGCAAGCTAACTATAAGACACTTAATGATAAGATGATTCAAAGAATGCCATCAACTACCATGTGGGCTTTAGACTTTTACAAATCTCTCTCTCTCTCTCTCTCTCTCTCTCTCTCTCTCTCTCTCTCTCTCTCTCTCTCTCTCTCTCTCTCTCTCTCTCTCTCTCACCTGTTTGTGGATGACTACAGGGAACTTCAAAGCACCAGTAACTATTTCATGGCCGGAGCAGAGGCTCGTGTTATTTGGCAACGTGCAGCAACAAAACGTTGCTTGTTACATGAAGATGCCAAGCGGTCACAAAAACTCTCTAACTTGCCATGCGACTTCTCAGATTGTCAAAGTGACAAAACTTACCTTGGATCTCCAAAGACCTCAGAAGAAAAGGATTTATTCACTTCAAATGATAGCTGGAGTTCCTTAAGTTCACAGTGCTCTCCTGGAAAAAAGTCAAATATGCATTTCGAATCAAATTCCAATGTTCATAAGGATTACCGGTCTGCACTGGATGAAAGCTTTATGTTTAGGTTTTCCAAGAGTGATGAGTTTGATGGTCTTAAGGCGGCAGATGTATCTTTAGGCAGTTTTGCAGATCTCCAACTCCTAATTTCTGGGGAAGGTGGTTCTCCAGAGCTTTGTTATAAGCAGAGATTATTACCAGATCAACAACGAGAGACTGATAATTCTAGCAGCCTTTCTTTGGAACCTAAAGTTACTGGAGAATACAGTAAAGAGTCCAATCGCACTTCAGAACAAAGTATCAAGCATGAAAGTGAAGTAGATCACACAATCGGATTTGAGGGCAAATTTCAGCCATCCTCTTTTCCAGAAGGTGAACGTGAACTTGTGACTAGAGCTACAGCTGTTAACTTTGAGGGATCAAAGCGTATGCAGAAAGTGATCCCTGTTCCTCAATTGCAAAGCAAGAGTAAGGTTTCGTGGCGTACTGCAGATACTGTGGAACTAGCCGCATTAGTTGCAAGAAAATCTCTAGAGCACATGGAGAATTGTGATCTGCCACCTTCCCAATCCCTATTGGTATCGAAAGGAGTTTTGGAAGGCTGCGAGTTGAGCCCTTCAAAGAAGCATCGCTGGGACATGTCTCGATCGATGGACAGAGATTTCCTGATTTCTCTTTTGCGTGGACACGAACCAGTTCGCCTTGAAACTCAGAAGCTATCCTCTTCTAAGTTTGTGGGTCCCTCAGAGACCTTGCATTTGCCCCATCATGTTCCACAATCATCCAGATCATTGCCAGTGTCAGAAAAGATTGAACCTTTCATAAACCGAGCAGGACAGGTTCCCAGGTAGCAACACGTTTAAGTCTTTCAAACTGGAAACAAATTTATGTCCAGTTGTTTAGATTCATTAATTAGTGAGAGGGTTATCTTTCCTTTTGTTTTCATTGTTGAATTGTCTTCTATCCGCTAACTTGGTCGTGCATTTTCCTGTGCTTTGTCTTGCAAAAGCAGCTCGGAACCACGAAATTCTAGCTGGAGTGCTGGCAGTGAGAACATTCAAGAAGGTGATCATGGCCCACAGCTACTTGGTGAGGCCCTATGCCATTCACAGACTCGAGCAAGAGAGGCAGAAAAAGCGGCAGCACAGGCATTTCTTGAAAAGGAGAGACTTGCACGATTGTTTTTCCAAGAAGCATCACTTTCTTTGACTTATAGGCAGTGGGTTGATGCCTTACAAGCAGAAAACAAGTGCTTACGGCTCCGTGCTGGAGATAGATCAAGTGGAAGGTTGAAGAAGAACTTAATGAAATCTTATGCAACTTTTGAACCTTTGTCTGTTACCCATTGGAGACATTCAAGGAAAGAACGCACAAGGAAGGAGACGCAACATCATTGCAATAGTGTTAAGGATTTCAAGGAGTTGAACCATATGCGGAGCTCTGCAAGATCTGATGCCATGGCTGGTTACAAATTAGGGCTTGCATTCGCTTTTGGTTTGGGTCTGGCTGGTGCTGGCTTGATCTTAGGATGGAGTATGGGGTGGATTCTATTTGCTCCGCTTGGCAATTAGATCTTCCCTAGCTTAGTTAGTTTTACCCCTTTTAGTGCATGGAACATCTGTATTGTGAGATAAATGGCTGTATCATATGAAGAACTGACTTTTCATCTCAACAGCGGCACTGGATTGCTGAAAGATATGCTTTTCATACAAAAAGTTTCAGTTTACTGAAGATTTAAGTCATGAGTCCATGAGATATGTTTGACCCCTTTGTTATATACAGATGCTCGTAAAATGATCACCAACGATATTTTATTGAACCTCTATGGTCTAGTTCAATGTCACTAAAAAAAAAACAGTTATAAACATTTTGCTATTCAAATTTGGATTGGAGATGGAGCTGATCTTGTTGGTTGCGTTGATTGTCTTTACCCATCTGAACTATGCTAGAACTGCTTCTTTTAAGTATTGTGATGGATCACTTTGTGATAAAATAAAATTGAATTCAAAGAAGTGCTGATTATTTTTTTTGTGGTCTTTAGATCTGAGGATCTTGTTAGAAGCTGAATGCATCACTGACTTCTCTATTTAAATTTGTGAAATTGGATATATCCTAATTTCACAAACAGATAATTCTTTAGATCTTAGGATCTTGTTAGAAGCTGAATGTAGTGGCTTCTTGGATCAGTAGAGCCTTGATCCATAACAAAATGGCTGGAAAGAAAAGTTGGATATTCGAAAATGGAAAAAGTATACTTACCACTATCATGATTATAAGAGTCCCAAAAACTCAACCAATGGCTTTCCCAATTAAAGAGCATTAACTTACAAAACATGATGAAACTTTATCTTCAAGGAGAAATTTATACATCAAGATTGTTTCATCAGCTTGTAGCCCTGCCTTAAAAGATGAGACTATTTTGGTGTGCCTAACTAAAGCTGCTGAAAGAAGTGTTACTTGTTTCTTGAATGGTAACCATTGGCATCGACGAGTGATGTCAGGCTGAGCCAAGCCCACGCTTGAAGCCTCATAATTTAATAGGGGCACCTGATGTGTGTTGGCATCAAGAGTCATGACATGGACACTTTTATATTACTGGGACCTTCCTAATTATTTTTTACTATCAGATTTATAGGCCTATTGGCAGGGTGCAAATAGCAAAGAGACTCATGTCATGGGGACTGACATGTTGTGGTTGGTCAAGAGAAGCCTGATTTCAGGCCATAGTAAGGCCTTGCATAGAAAAATTTTAATCTCAGCCATCCATCTGCAATTGCTACATCATGTATCCTTCATCCGACGGTTGGTTATTGTCCTGTAGCAGGTTTCGCCGCTACTGTGGCTCAGCCTGCTACTGCCGGTAGCCAGCCTCCTCATGAAGGATACTTAGTACATGTTCTACAATCTTAACCCTTAAGGGAAGGGGAGAATTCTATAGGAGAACCTTAAAGAACCCCTAGAAGGACCTCAATTAGTTTTAAAAAGATCACATTCTACAGTTGATGATTGTAATTCTTGAGAGTATTGTGTAGAACTTGAAGGATCTTTGTAGGAGGTCCCCGTAAGGCAGCTTATTATTGATTGAATTGAGACCTAGTTGGGGATCATATACAATGTAGACCTTTGTCGAGAGACAATCTACCTTTATATGGTTAATGTCTATTTTACTATCTTGGATATTTGTGTATAGAACTTGGTGCCAAAGCACTTTTGAGGGCAAGGAGGAGGTTCTTTTGGCAGGGAGAACAAGTCTTTTAGCTTGGAGAAGTGGGAGATAACTCTTCAACCTAGTGGTACTTCCATCAATTAGATCACATGTGATGTCATTATCAAATAATGATTTTTTGTAATCCGTCTTTCTAAAAGTAGTTTTTTGTAATGGCTTTCGGTTTCGAGGGAACTATCAATCAATGTTAGATTTTGTAATATAAAGACTCTAATCACACTAAATTACGTAAATAAGTAGGTGATTGGAATGCAACATACTCAATTCTATGTTTGTTCTTGACAAAAGCATGACAAACATAACATGTCTTTCTTGATTCATTTTCGTATGTATGTTGCCATAGAGAAAGGTATTGCTTATGGCATACAAATATACATTAGTGAACTGTACTATGATATTCTTGTGCAAACACTCGAGCAAATAAGTTGAGTTGCTACCAAGTGGAATGACATCATTGATTTCACTAGATTAAATTCTTAAATATGACCATTGAGCATTTGTTTGTAAAATCTTAAACAATGTTTTGATGAAGACTTTGAATCTCTCTTTTTTGGCAAGTACTCAATTTTTCCTATATTTGAATTCCAAAAAGAAAATTGAATAATGCAGTATCAAAAAATGACACTTGCAATTGAAAAGCCAAAAGCAAATATGCAATATGCTTTTTTAATTTAAGAAATGCAATATGAACTAAAACATCAAGTAATGAATAGAAGAGTTTGTCTTTACTTGGCAAAAAAAGAAGTCGGAAGACACTACAAACATATGAACTTTACAAACATTTACTTTTGATCATTGAGTGACAATGAGCAAAAAGTTGCAAACATAGCAACTTATGAAACTATACTGAAACTTTCTATTAGTATTTGCACAATGGAAATCAAAATATTCAAATTTTGTAGATTGAATTTTTCTCTCAAAAAATGCATTATAAGTTTTACCAAAAAAAAAAAAATCTGATATCACTAATTCAAAAATTGTGAATTGCAATATACGACTGTAGACAATTAAAAATCAAACATTTAGTAATTAATATATTTCAAAGCAACTTGTGAAATATTGAATGTACCTTCTTTTTAAAAAAACTTTCACATAAAATTCAAAATTTAAAAATTTAATGTTATGAAAAATTTGAAATAGTGAGCTAGTAGTTTGTTTCATTATGGATGGCCAAGTGTCACACAATTTTTGTATATAGTTAGCTGATAATCTATTGGAATCCACTTACGTGCTCAAGAGATGGTTGAGTTGAGCCTCAAAATTAAGGTTCTAAATTATAGGCTAAATTTGAGGGATTCTGGTGACAATGCACATGACTCACCTAATCCAACCATCAAGTGGATGTGATTCCTAGATTAGGGGCTTAGATGGTAGGTTTAGGCAATACCTAATGATGCAAAAACCTAATGTTGATCCATTACTACTTTGATGATGACCATTTGTACTTAACTTTTTGAGATGCAATTTTGAGAGCTAACGACATTGTTTTCTAAGGCTGAGTAGAAGCATCAATCTATGCTTGATATTGTTGATGTAAATGATTAATTGAATGATATTAAGTTGATTTGTTGTCATACTTGATGAGCATAGCAATTTTAGGAGCAATTTCCAATCTAACAACTGACAAGAGATTGTAATGAAAATTCAAGACTAGCTCTCATTGATTTGATATTTGTGCAAACTTCAATGCTGGAATGAAATTGTTGTTGGACCCTTTCCGTGCCTCCCTAATCGGTGTGATAAAGAGGGCCAAAAATGAATTTTTCTAAAAGCCATTAAACTTTCTACATCATGATTCCTCATGGTCTTACAATACACATGGCATGGGATAGGATTTACTTATAGGGTGACCTGTTGCAGATTCAGAATCTGCCAACACTTACTAATACATTACAAGTCCAATAATTATGGTGACAAAGATTGTAACCAAGACTCTACAACTACAATCATGAACTCTACTTATCATATCAGCTGCACATTCATCGGATAATTTGGACATGTATTCTTTGATGTGTGCCACTGATATTTCCGCAATAGATATTGATTTTTCCACAGTATAGCCATGTGCTTTAATTGTTTTTTTCGCCTTTGATTTCCATGCATGAACAACCGTATCTACATCCATATATTGTGGTCTGTCGTTGTTCGGAATCCATTCTTTCTCTAAGCAATTTTTGTACAGCTCCGAGTTGTCAACTTGTCTCTGGTTTCTATGCCGTTGATTGGATTTTGGTTCATACCATAATGCTTTAAACTCTGTGGCCAAGCCTTCTGAGTTTTTCTTCACTTCAACAACTTTTGCCACCCAAATAGGCATGGAACCCTCCACAACATCTTCATCTGGAGGCCGAATTGCAACAAACTTGTCCAACACCACTTCTCTACGTGGGATGAATTCAACTAGAGGTGCATCAACTTTTCACCCACAAAACCTCTGGGGTAATAACTTTGCATCCATTTCGACCTCATTGATCGAAGTTGATACAGATGGACCAAAAGTGGTTGGCAATGATTGTGGCCAAAAAGCCTCTTGGCTATACGTTGATCCTAACAACATCTTTTGTTTGGAGAGATATTCGACAAGTTTTGAGGTTTCAACCACACATGCATCATTGCAAGCCTTGTATTCTGGAAAATTTTGGCTCATGAACCACAAATAATCAGTGAAGGACATTATTCCTTTCATATCATCTGGATCCAGATCCTTTGTGGATGCTAGAAAGATGGCTTCATCTTTTGAAGGTACACATTGCAACAATTTGAAAGGCTCACTCCATGCGTTTTCTCCATCATTAGAATAGTATTTCCATTGCATGGTTGGCTCACCATTCAACATTTGAAAACAAAAATAGTGAGGATCGGTGGGTTCTTCCAAGAAGTTTCTTGAGCACTGTCTGTTTCCCAGATCAGTGCGTCGGCGTGAGAGAGATGTTCTCCTCCCACGACAGAAACTAGCTACTACTAGATCTATGTTTGTTCCTTGATATGCACCTCATTGAGTGCTGCGTTCATAAAAAATTTGTATGCTCTGTATTTAGTATATCTACATATATATTTATGTCTCCTTCGTTGATCCTTTTTGTGACCAATCCAGGGATTTGATTAAAAGTAAAAGATCTAATCAAAAGAAATGCATTAGCCTTAAAACAAAACTGATTCTAGTTTTCTGTCATTGTCCTTTGTGAATTAGTCGCCTTCTGCCCGTTACACCCCGCCTTCACGCTGCAGACCTTCGGATTTTGCCAAAAGATACTTTTGTTAAGGGCAAGTGTCATATTTTTAAGGATAGGTGTCGTCTCTTTAGTGGCAGGTGTCGTTTTTTCTTGAAAGGCGACAAAGCCAACTTTAGGGCAAAAAACAGTTCTGTGTCATTTTTCTAAGGGCAAGTGTCGCTTTTTTCCAAAAGGCAAAAAAGCTAACAATAGTCCTAAAACTTCTTTAAGGCATTTTAGTGACAGTCGCTTTTTTCGCAAAAATGCGACAATGTCGGAAAAAGTTGCCATAGTGATTTTCTAAATGTTTTAGACCTAGGGACGAGTTTTTTTCATGACCCAAAAATGCGAACTGTGCAACAAAACAATTCAAAAATGCAAACTGTGCGAAATATGCTTAAAAATGCACAGTCGCAAAAACAACAAAGGAAAAACTAAGGAAAAATGCTAAGGCTTTGAAAGACAGAAACTCTTAGTTTCTTCAGCATCAATGTTTCCATTATATTTTCTGACGATAAAACATATTCTGTCTTTTTTGGTACAACATATGCAAGCACACATTTTCTTTTGCTGAGTAGTTCCAAAGGATGTTGGACATACTTGAGGCTCTCTTTGTAGACCTTCAAAAACGTTATCTGCTTGTGACCATCTTGATCTTGTAGGATCGTTTGTCATATTAGCATCATGTAATATGGTGTTTGTGTAATCATGTTCATCGAAATCGAACTCCAAAAAACCTGAATTTCGTCGGGTGGATGCATTAGCACTTGCCAAAATAGATGAATTTGGGTACGCTTTGTTTTTTGACTGCTGGTTTCAAAACGACGTCTTTTATTTGTGTTGTTATCAATAGTCTCTCCAACATCCTCCACACCTGTAAGAATATCCGAGTTGTATGTTGATGTAGATATATTACAAGTAACCACATCCTCGACAAATGGTAAGATATCTGAGTTGTACACTAATCTTGACATATTACGATGAGAAATATCTTCGATTCCTATCAAGATATCCGAGTTGTAGTTACTTGATCTTGTTGTATTGGAGTCAAAGGACCTGTTTTCGACATTTTCTACACCACTCAAATAATCTGAATTATATACTGATCTTGTCGCCATTTTTTGGATGTTACCCCTTTTTGAACCACAAGGCTGGTCCAACATTTTTTTGATGTTGCCCTTATTTGAACCATTAGAATAATACGCAAAGCACTCACTTAATGGTTTAGTAAATGATACATGTTTTCTTGTTTTGGAGAGCAAAGACAGTTTTGACAAACATCAAATCATTGTTTGTTTTTGTGTGTAGAACGGGTCTCCGTCGTTTGCCATGGCATTCTCAATATTTTTTCTATTGTAATTAAATTCAATTTCATGACAACAAGTAAGTTATTTTCACTGGGACAATAGCCTTTGAATTTAGTAGTGAAAGCTACTACCCCATGAAAATTCATACAATCAACAACATCATCAATGTTGGATAATGGACAATCAGCAAAAACGAGTTCATTCATGTTGACAATATCTGCATTATCCCACAAGGTCTTTTTTTCAATGACATCGATGGATTCATAGTTGTAAATGTCTCCTAGGTGATCAAAATCACCGTGAGGGTATGGCAAGGGACAATCCATTTTAAACACCTTTAAAATTAGGCCGAGCATGGGATTGAGAATTCATGTTGTCATACTCTGTCGAGAAATGGGTGCATATGCCAAACTAGAAACACAAGATGGTTGTTTTGCAGGTACAAATAAATCAAGATTAGAAGACCAAAGCTAGAGGGAACATCCAGCAACACTGATGCTCATGCTATCACCGACACTTGTACAAAATGATATGGATGGTTAGCATCACCCAACTTAAAGGTGCTGATCCCAGAAAGAAATCAATACAAAACCAAGCTGTGAAACCACAGATCCTAAGTCTGTCGTATGGGGATCATAATACCCAGTGGAGGTCGCCAATGTTAGCCAATTATTGAGAAGTAAAGGATTAATTGAGAAAGTGAGAAATAGATTTGAGGGCCTCTGATTTTGTAAATAATCAGATACCATATTAGGATCTAGATTAAATCTCAAATTTTTTCAAAATACTCCACATTTGATCGAATGGTTTTCTTCTTTCCCATATCGCGACTAGGTACTAAATACACCATTGATCATCAGATCTTTACAGTCCTAGAATTTCCTTTCCAAAGTTATTGATGTCCCATACCATCAGCTTTTCCTTCCAGAAAACCCTTAACCGCCTCATCTGATATTCTAGAGATCCATTGGTCATCTAGCTGTCCTATAATCAGTATAGGATATTATCTCTTGTTTCCAAAACACTGGAGAATCCTCTTTATTTGGATGACTGGCATGCCTATCAGATGGATACTATAAGGGAAGCTCCTTAGATCCTGCTTACAAATCCTAGACACAAAGGATAACACACTGTGGAGAAACCACCCAACCAAGTAGAAGCATCCAATCAATCTCTAGAAACCTCACCCCCAATTCAAGGAACAAGAAGCATGAATGTAGAGTGAGATCTTGGCAATGAATCAAGAACCATAATGTGGAGTAGGACGAGTTTGGACCCATTATATAGAGCCAAAAGCATCCTGGGCACTTAGCCATGCATAGCCCTATGTTTCCTATACATAGATTCACCTTTGAATAGAGTCCTATGCATGGACCAACTATTCATAGAATTGCTATTGATAATCTACACATGCATACACTGTCTCATACCTTGTCTAAACTCCAATTAATGTGTTCTAGGCCTCACAAGGATATTAGCTACTTTCGGGTCACATCCAGTATGACATGGCATAACTAACAGTTTGTTTCATTGGAGTACCGTATATCCAAAACTAGGAGTATACTGTATCCTATAACTGGTCATGGACATAACATTATTCCCTCCTTAAACTGTTTCTATCCTTAGAAACTAAAATTCGACAAATTCTTCTTTATGCTATCAACTCTCTCCCACGAATCATCATCCTCAGTACAACCCTTCCACTGAATTAAGCACTCAGAAATAGAATGATTTCTCAATTGTTTATCTCTGGTTCTGAGCACTTTCTCAAGTTCCAAAGGTATACTAAGCGACAAATCTTTCAAATGGGATAAAGCTTCGTCCAATCCAATTGTATCACCATCATGTAAACTTAGTTTCAAATGACTTACATGAAACACTAGGTGTGCAGTCGATTTTCCTTGAAGATCGAGTTCATACGCCAAAGAACCAATTCTACGTACAGTCCTGAAAGGTCCACAATTATGGGTAGACAGCTTATAATGCTTCCCTGTACGTAATGTCTTAGAATCTTTTGAAATCATAAGATATACCCAGTCATCAACTTTAAAATCTCTTGGAGATATCTTAAGATCGGTATAGTGTTTAGCTCTATCTTGAGCACTACGGATACTATCCTTAGCCACTTGCAACATTTCTTGCATATCATGCAAAAAATCAGCAACCTTCTGGATCTTAACAAACTTCATCTTAACATTTACTAGAGATCTAGGTTGAGCTCTCTCTTAGATTAATATTGTTGTAGAGCTTCTTGGTTGAGTAAGATGTTCCCTCTGTTATTAGATTAACCACTCCTTTGTGTAGGATTAAGGGTTTGGAAGACAAGGCTTAACCTTGTAGAGGTTCAAATCCTCTTCTCTTAAACTATTAAAATAAGGGAAAACTTGAAGTTGGGTCTGAATTTTGCTTTTATGTTTTTTCAAATTTGAAAATGCAAATTAAAAAGAGGTAATTATGAAATGCAAGCTCTTAATTTTTATAGATTCATAATCAAGATACAAACATTTCATCATATTCTATGCAAAGAGTAGATCAATTTTGCTTTTGGCCTCATCTCTATCAGAGTTCAGATAAGAAAGTTATGGTAGATCAAAGATTTATAGTACAAGATAAGCTTTTGATGACGCGACACTTGATTATGTGGAATATCTCCACCACGCGAGGATATACATTCTGGTAAAAAAAAACTTGTCTATTCTTGTGTCATGGTGATATGCACATCATCATATTCTATGCAAAGAGTAGATCAATTTTGCTTTTGACCTCATTTCTATCAGAGTTCAGATAAGAAAGTAATGGTAGATCAAAGATTTATAGTACAAGATAAGCATTTGATGATGTGGCACTTATATTATTTGATGATGTGGCATTTGATGATGTGAAATATCTCCACCACGCGAGGATCTGCATTCCGGTAAAAAAAACTTGTCTATTCTCACGTCATGGTGATATGCCACAGCAGTAGAATCTTTGATTAGCCATAACTTATTTATTTGAACTCGGATCGAGATGAAGTAAAAAGCAAAAAACGTACAATCCATTGGAATATCTCCACCATGCGAGAATATGCATTATGTAAAAAAAACTGGTCTATTCTGGCGTCATGGTGATATGCCACATCATCAAAATCTTTGATTAGCCATAACTTTAGTTAGGAGTCTTGCGGGCAGCAAGTATCGTCAAATCACAACTCCAGACCCTACCCAGCGGGAGTTTCAAAATGTTCAAAATATTATCGGAAAACTCCAAACTTTTACAGACCGACAAACAACGTTACGTTCTTTCATAGGTGTACAAATCTTATTGGGCCACATGTACATTGAATAGTGTTGGAATATCAATCCACACTCTAGAGAGAACAAACAGGGTGGATAGCTCAGTGGTAGAGCATCCCATCCGGTATGAGGGAGGTCCTGGGTTCGAATCCTAGTCTGTCCATCCATATTATGATTTATGGATTTCCAACATCTATTGCTACAGAGGGCTGGGGCCCAAAGATGTGCACCTTTTCGTGAATGGGCACCAACAAGGGGTTTTTTTGGTAGTTGGGCCCAAACTTAAGGGCTGAGCCCCAAATTTGGTTTTAAATCACTAAAGTGGCTTATGATGAATAAAGTTGCCATTTAACTAATTTTCAAGATGAACTGACACCTCCTAGCCCCGACAAACCTGGGAACTAGGGGCATAAGCCTCTTAAATAAATATAATTCCAGCATAAATTAATAAATAGACAAAGTTTCAATAAAAGTGCAATTGGCCATAATGGGCCATTTACGCGTCAATTTTAAGTAGTTCCGCATCGACGTAATAGCGCGTGGCGATGATTTTCTGTCAAAAATAACTTGAAAAAGGGGTCTTTTCCCCCGCAAACACTCCAAAAGTAGCCCGATTTTTGGTGTCAAAAATTCGGCTAACATAGGCGATCTCCACTGGGTCGCATGGTCCCCATGTGGCGGATGTAGAATCTCTGGTTTCGAGTGTTGGCAACTACATTTGGTGTAGTCTTGTTTTGGGATCAACACCCTTTTAGGGGTTATGCTAACCATATTCTCTTGTTGATCAGTTTGTGAGTTCAGTTATCCAGTGTTTTTATGTATCAGTCTTCTTCAAAGCATGGTACCTTCATTTCTGCAAAAACATCCCAACTATGTGTTCCTATTTTGACATATGCACCCATTCCCATCAGTATTACGAGATATGCCCAACTTCAGACCCATGCATAGAGAGGCCCCATGCAGATGCAAGTTTATTAGAAAGGCATGGATTCACATAATTCTGCAGTAATGTGTCTATGTGAGTAAACATTGTATGTGGAGATGCAAGGTGGATTTTTTTTTTTAAAACCAACATCAACCATTGTCGTAAGTTTTTGTAGGTAACCAGCCTTCTCCCTCCTCTTTTCTTATGCATGTATCTTCTTTCTATTTTTCTAATGATGGCGAAGTGACTGGTTGTGGTGTAACCATTTCCTTAGGCTCTTCGGATTTTTTTGGCTGTTTCTCCTTTAGTTGAATTTTCAGCCTACTTCGGGTGACTATCAATACCTCTTCCCTAGGAATCTGTGTTCGTAGGGTTTCTATTTTGATAAGATTGACTGGTGATTGTTCCTCATGTACCTTGAACTTTTCTTTTTCGTATTGGATTTATCTCCTCTACTCTCCTAAATCCTATGTTAATCTGCCTCCATTCATGCTGTTGTATTTTACTTGTGTTGTCGCACAGTTTGCATATTTACATGTAAAATAAGATAGGCAAATAAAACGCGACTGTCTGCATAAATACAAGTAAATTTTCACATGCGAAAAAGGTGACACTAGCCTACAAATGCAAGAGGTGTCCTTATAGAAAAGCGAAGGTACTCTGTAAATCAGTTTTTAAGGCATTTGTCAGAGCGTCGCATTTTTCGCATTTCCACCAATGTTATTTTTTGTGAAGGCTGAAGTCGCAGCCTTCTCATGCTCATCCCATGCACTGTGCAATCAGATTTGACAATGATAGCAGCCACCCACGATCTCCCACAGACAGCACATCCACTAATTATGTATATATTGAATACCATCTACGTATTCAAACATATGAGAAACAAGTAACAAGCATAATAGCATCAGAAGCTTATCAGAGATAGACATAGTAGATGCTTTCACGCACCAATTTTTCAGTAATAGGTTAATCACCTTTATAGATTGTGTGATTAGCTTTGTGAAGCATGTGGTTTTGTCCGCTATTGTCTTGTGCTCACCTACATTATTGACCTGTATATTTCACTATACTTAATCTGATTGCAGCTCTGTTTGTTTTGCATTCAGATTTGTGTCAATATTGCTATGCTTTTCTACATTCTGTTTGACTTTCTTATTGCTTAATCTGGTAGTATGCTCTTCGCGAATTATTATTAGTCTAGTTGTTCGCGACTAATATTTAGTCTTGTCTTTTGTGACTAATTCGCGGCTGACAATCAATCTAGTTGTTCGTGAGAAATTATCATTCTGATGTCTTCATGCTTAATGTTTGGCTACATAATCAGATCGAATGTGATTTCTATCACTAATGTTCTGTTCGAGTCCAGTAGGCATAGTCATGTTTAAGAAAAGAGTGAGATAGCTTATTCCGCTGCGCATGAACACTTTCCATTCGAGTTCGTTTCTTTTCGTGTTCGTTTCTTTTCGAGCTATTTTCGTTTCTCACACACCTCTTTTCCAACATGATATCAGAGCTATTTTTTGTAGCTTGATATGCTTCCACAGTAACAAGACTCTACTAGCCGATAGAGTAAATGTCTTCTTGTTCTGTAATTAAACACCAGATTTTAATACTTCAGTCACGAATAGTTTTTCCTATCACTTAGACTAATCTTCCGCATGGATTTTCAAGGGAAAGCCAGTCCTATCATGGACAAGCTTGATGGAGCCAATTACATCTGTGGAAATTTAACTAATAGCAAAAAAAATCGTATGACATTGTTACAGGTGCAAAAGGGAAACCCGAAGTTGATGACGCATCAATTGTCAAATGGAAGCTGAAGGATGACAAAGCTTTCGCGCTGATCATCCTCAATATTTCAGATACTCAGATCAGCCATGTATCCGAAGAATAGACCTCCAAAGAAGTATGGGACATCTTGAGCACATTATATGAAGTGCGAGATATACCTTCCAAGCTACATCTTAAGAAGAAATTTTACTCCCTCAAGATGGCAAATGTTGATTCCCTGCAGAATCACATCAACCAATTCAAGAACTTGCTGAAGCAAATGGCCGATGTCGGATTTGTCATAGATGATCAAGACACAGTGATAAAACTGCTTACAAGCTTGCCAAGCTCATACGACAGCTGGGTAATGATCATCACGACACATTTAGAACTGACTCTTTTGAGAGTCATTATAATGTTGTTGCAGGAAGACACGTGGAGGAATGAAGCCTCTAGTTCCTCAGCTGATTCTCACCCCTTTTACACCAACAAGAGCATGACTAAGCATAAGAAGAAGAAAGGCCTGAACACACAAGCTATTAAAGGTGAAGGTACTATAAGATTAAGCTTTGCAAATGATCGGTCTAAGCTACTTTCTAAAGTCCTATATATATCCAACTTATCTACGAATCTGCTCCCTATAAGCAGAATCACAGATCTTAGACATAAAGTAGAATTTGAATGCGATCAGTGCAAAGTAGTTGATAGGACAGGCAAGATCCTAGCACTCGGAAAGAGACATGGATACTTGTATAGATTAAGTCATTGCTTTTCTGCCTCTAGTCAGGCGCTCAGCTACTTCTATTCATGCAAATAAAAGTTTACTTTGGCATTATAGACTTGGCCACTTGAATCATGCTGCTGTACAACAAAATGTCTAGACATTCCATTGTTGTTGATCTAGACTATCCTAGTGATAAAGTCAAGTTACCTATCTGTCAAAACTGTCTAGTTGGTAAACAGACTAGGAAACCATTTAGATCAAGCCATCAACATACTGCTAGAGAATTGTTAGACATTGTGCATTCAGACATTTGTGGCTCGATGAAAAATCCTTTGCTGAAGGATGCAAAGTATTTTATAACCTTTATTAATGAATTCTCCAGAAGGACTATGGTGTATTTTATCAAGAAGAAATCAAAAGCTTTCAATTGCTTCAGAATCTTCAAGGAGCGTGCAGAAAAGGGGACTGGAAGGATGATCAAGGCCCTAAGGTCATACAATGGTGGAGAATACATCTCTATTGAGTTTAAGGAGTACTGCCAGAGCCAAGGCATTGAGCAACAATTCATCACTCCTTACAGTCCTTAGTCTAATGGCTTAGTTGAGAGGAAGAACCGTACTCTAGTTGAATTAGCCAAATGTATGCTAGCGCATGCATCACTGCCCAAGAGCTTCTGGGCCGAAGCTGTCTCCACTGCAGCTTACGTCCAGAATAGATGTTCGACCAAGGTCCTCTCAGGAAAGACACCCCATGATGTGTGGACAGGCTCTAAGCCTTCTACGAAGAACCTAAGAGCATTCGGATGTATTGCCTACGCGTAGATCCCGAAAGACATGAGGAAGAAATTTGACTTCCAAGGACTCAAGACCATCGTGATTGGATATACTTCATCTGATAACACATACAAGCTATATGATCTTGATACCTAGCAAGTCTTGTGAAGCTAGGATACAGTCTTTATCAAGCATCAGTTTGTCGACATCAAAGACAAAAATATTGTTCTAGGAGAACCTTCATCACCTGCCATTGACACGACAATCCGAGCTTCGGGCTCAGGCGTGTCCATTGTCGACCCACTATTCGACAGCAAATCAGATGAAGATGTTGCTGCTACCCAACAACAAGTCCCAGGAGTGGTTCATCAGTCAATTCCTCCCAGAAGATCAAGCCGAGTGCGCACACAGCCCACAAGGTATACTCTTGAGTCTGCATGTCTCTAGCTACAGGAACCGACAACAGTCAAAGAGGCACTCAGCCAATCAGACTCTAATCTCTGGAGAGAAGCTATGGAGAGAGAGTATTCCTCTCTGATCAAGAACCAGACATGGTCACTAGTTGAAGCTCCTATTGGCTGCAATATCATTGATTACAAATGGATCTTCAAGATTAAGTACAATGCCAATGGAGCAATTGATCAAAGGAGGGCAAGACTAGTAGCATGAGGATTCACTCAGATCCCCAACGTTGACTATAGTGAGACTTTCAGTCCAGTAGTCAAGCATTCATAGATCTGAGCTCTCCTTTCATATGTTGGAGTTGCCGACCTCGAGGTGCATCAACTTGATGTGCAAACAACTTATCTGAATGGAGTTATACAAGAAGACATCTACATGATCCAACCCGAAGGATACATTCTAAAGGTATGAAGAATCATGTCTGTAAACTCCATAAAGCACTTTATGGCTTGAAACAGTCTGCTAGAGTTTGGTTTCAGAGAATCAACACATTTCTTATCGAACAAGATCTCCAACCAAGCACTGTTGATTGTAACGTCTATTCCAAGTCGGTGCAACAATCCTTCATTATCATCACCTTATACGTGGATGATACGTTGCTTTTCAGCAACAATACCAATTTGGTCAAGGATTCTAAACAGATGCTGTTTTTTGAGTTCGACATGACTGATCTAGGCAAAGCTCACTTCTGTCTCGGCATTCAGATCCACAAAGACAGTGCGAGACGACTGATCTATACACTCAACAAAGGTATCTTCACAATGTTCCTGATAGATACAATCTACTGAACTGTAAGTTAGCTCACTCGCCAATGGATTCAGACCTACATTTGTCAAAGGACCAATGTCCCCAGACCAAGCAAGAAGAAGAGCAGATGAGAGAGTATCCTTATCGATCGATATTTGGATCTCTCATGTACGTAATGGTCTGTACAAGACCTGACATCTCTTTTGCAGTAAGCTCACTCAACCAATATATGGCCAATCTTGGCATTACCCATTGGAAGGCTCTCATAAGAATTATGAGGTATATTCGAGCTACCATGGACCAGTGCATCTGCTATGGAGAAGTTAGCAACAACAATTTTCATCAACTCAGTGGATATTCTGATGCAAGCTAGGGAGGAGATGTAGACAATCGTAAGTCCACATCTGGATTTACATTCTTCTTCAACGGCAGTCCTATCTCATGGAACAGTCGTAAGCAAACCTCTATCGCTCTTTCTTTTATAGAAGTAGAATACATTACTGCTTCTCAATCTATTGAAGAAGCATTTTGGTTGAGAAAATTACTGTCAGACATTGGTTTGTATCAGTACAACCCCACAATTATATTCTATGATAATCAGAGTGCTATTGCTTTATCGGCCAACCCTAGATCTCACTCTAGGAGTAAGCACATTGAAATCAGATATCACTACATTACGGGCAAGGTTCTCAACAAGGAGGTGGGCTTAATGTACTATAGAACGCAGGACATGGTTGCAGACATATTCACGAAGGCATTAAGTGTCAATGCACACAACAAGTTTTGTGCATTGCTTAGTCTGAAGATCAAGGCATTCACGGATCTAGATTAAGGGGGGGTGTTGGATTTATCTCCTCTACTCTCCTAAATCCTATGTTAATATGCCTCCATTCATGCTGCTGTATTTTACTTGTGTTGTCGCACAATCTGCATATTTACATGTAAAATAAGACAGGTGAATAAAACACGACTATCTGCATAAATACAAGTAAATTTTGACAGACAAAAAGACGACACTATCCTACAAATGCAAGAGGTGCCCTTATAGAAAAGCCAAGGTACCCTGTAAATCAGTTTTTAAGGCATTTGTCAGAGTGTCGCATTTTTTGCATTTTCACCAACATTATTTTTTGCGAAGGCTGAAGTCGCGGCCTTCTCACGCTCATCCCATGCACTATGCAATCAGATTTGACAATGACAGCAGCCACCCATGATCTCCCACAGACAACACATCCACTTTGTACTTTTTTCATCTGCACACCTGTAAAATTATGTATATATTGAATACATTTGTGTATTCAAACGTATGAGAAACAAGTAACAAGCATAATAGCATCAGAAGCTTATCAAAGATAGACATAGTAGATGCTTGTCAGTAATAGGTTTATCACCTTCATAGATTGTGTGATTAGCTTTGTGAAGCACGCGGTTTCGTCCGCTATTGTCTTGTGCTCACCTGCATTATTGACCTGTATATTTCGCTATACTTAATCTGATTGCAGCTCTGTTTGTTCTACGTTCAGATTTGTGTCAATATTGCTATGCTTTTCTACATTTGGTCTGACTTTCTTATTGCTTAATCTGGTAGTCTGCTCTTCGTGAATTATTATTAATCTAGTTGTTCGTGACTAATATTTAGTCTTGTCTTTCGCGACTAATTTGTGATTGACAATCAGTCTAGCTGTTCATGACAAATTATCATTCTGATGTCTTCATGTTTGGCTACGTAATCAGATCGAACGTGATTTCTATCACTAATGTTTTATTTGTGTCTGATAGGCATATTCCACTGCGCACAAACACTTTCCATTCGAGTTCACTTCTTTTCGTATTTGTTTGTTTTTAGCTATTTTTGTTTCTCACACCCCTCTTTCCTAACATTTCGTAGTAAATTTATGATCTTTTTGTAAAAAATGTGCTTGTCTTGATGGACCATCATTACCAGGCTCGAGAATTCTATGGTTAATTGGTTTTGGTATTCGATTTCTATTGTTTAAGGCTTCTCTTCTATTGCAACCTCTATCCTCCAAATGGCCTATTTTTTGACAGTATTGACATATTGTGTTGGGGCAGTTTCAGTTCAGATGATTGCCTTGGCAGTACCGACACACCAAGCTTGGTGGAGCGTTTAAGAGATGTCTTTGTCCTATCATGTTTTGTTGTCGCTTCATGCATGAAGTTTACATCTATAGCCAAAGTCGAAATGTTTTCGTGCATCACATCCATATATCCTTTTAGCATAGCTTTCACATCATCAATTTCTGTATTAGATCCCGTGCTTTCATATCCTTGTTTCGTGTTCCTAGTGACTGGTGCAACTTGCCTTTGGTTTACTGTGTCACTCTAGTAGTTCATAGGGATGGCTCTATTTTGGGATGCGTGTTGTGCTATCGGTGGTATGTGTGGTTCGTAGTGACCATGTCCCGTATTCAAGGCCGGTGTTTCCCATATATCACTTCCAAGGTTCACGCTGTTTACTACATGAGATATTTTTGATGCTTGATCCATCGTTATCTGTGTTTCTTTGGCTATTACTGGTTTTTCTACAGTTTCTTCTAGAGTCTGGGGGTTAGTATGTCTCACTATCAGCTGTAGGTCACTTTTCAATCCTCGTAGAAAAAATGTCAATAGGAGTTCTGGGGGAAGAGCTACCTTGACTCCTACATGGCGAGTTAGTTCTGTTAACCCTCACAAATATTGTCTTACGCACTCACCCTCCCCTTGTTTGATGGAGGTTAATATGAATAGTAGGCCATCAGTTGTTCAATGAGAGACAAACTCTGCTAAGAATATCCTATGAAAGTTATCAATATCTACAATGGATTCTTTGGGAAGGCTATAATACCACTTCCTAGCTGTTTCGGTCAAGGTGATTGCAAAATACATCATTAGGTGGCACAGGTTCAAGATTCTATTTATATGACAAGTTGTCCGTAAGGTGTTTATATGATTTTTAGCCCCTTCATATGGTGCCTCGTGCTATTCAGGGGTCATACCTCTGAATTTAGGCAATGGTTCTTAATTGACGGGTATAGCTATAGGTTCTGTTACTCTTGCTTCCATGATTGTTGGGAGGGTAATCTCGTTTATAGCTACAGGGTCCTCGTTGCTGGCTATACTATGTTCCAGAAGTTGGTCTGATTCAGATGTCACTTCTTCTTCCAATACGACTTCTTCTATAAAATTTGGTATTCTAGATCTCAAGGGATATTTTATAGAGGGTGATCCTATCTGCCCACGGGGTTGCTATCTCGGACCTATGTTTACTCGTCGCTTTATTCTGTTCGGTAAGGTTGTGGGATCAATGCTCTTCACGTGATGCTAACAACATTCTAGCCATAACATTTAGCTTGATTCCGTCATATTTCATTGACTCTCTCAGTGTGAGTTCACCACAGGTCTTTCTAAATTTCTCCCGAAAGACGCACCAATGTTCGGGCAAATTTTGATTAGGGATTGGTCCAGCCAAAATGCCTTAGTGAAGAAAGGACCCACACTATCCTTTTTCCAGGCTCTCAAAGATATGACCAACGGGAGATCATCGTGTTTAGTGCTCACATAAATCCAAGGATGGCTACTGTACTATTGATACATAGTGAATAGACATCCTATGCTACCCAAAGATGATGTTCTTGTATGTACACAGTGGTTAGGATGAGGAATCCATGAGTGTTTATTTCTATGGCAATGTCTCCAATATGTAACTCTTGAGCTGTGATTTCAAATGCTATGATGTCAATATTGACGGGCCCTAAAACATGTAAAACAAAATAGAATCTGCATGGACCAAAATGACTCCATTCATAATGTAGTTCTCCGAGTGTACCTATGGCTATCGAGCCATTTGTTAGCTTCAAGTGTAGAAGTTGGCTCTTCTGAAATTGGGGTAATACGTCTAAGAATGGCAGTTAGATCATCATTAGTAGGAGTTGGTGGGGGAGGCCAACGGGGTATCACTAACTCAGTATAACGGATGGTTGTTAGGCCTACTCATACCCAGTTCGAATTTGTTGCTAGTTCATACACACTTAAAGTACTTTCATCTGCTCTGTGTCTGATTCGAAACAATCGATCGTCTGGAATGAGAAAACACTGAACATAAGGGCTATAGAAGTAGTAATAAGTTGCCCCTTGTCGTACTACCTAGCATAAGTCTCCTGGTAGGAGAAGGTCGTCAGAAATGGTGAACTCCTGCAACTTTGTTGCAACACGAACAAGACACGAAGGTATAACAAGAACAATTCACGTCACTCAACGTGTCTTTGACTCGAAGCACGAACGATTCGCAAATCCTAAACACACCTTCAGGATCGCAAAACAAAAAGAACGAAACAAACGAAGAGAAATCTTTCACACTGCCAGCTGGCAGCTCAACGGGTTTCATGCCCAACTGAAACAAATAGCAACGACGGAGACTAACTAACTAGTTGATTAGCGTTAACTAGTCTTGTGATTCTATGTTTAGCTATCTTGTAAACTCCACATAGTGGAGGTATAAATGATCCTCTCTGGATCTAATCAGGAAAGAAATAGAAGGAAAAAGAAGAGAGATAGAATATACAAAGATCTGTAAGAAAAAGAGAGAGACATAGCGAATAGAGTAAGAAAGCAAAAAATACCATAGCTGTGCATGAAAGTTTGCCAACGAGCAGAACATAGCGAAAGAGCAGAGAGTCATTCCGCCAACGAACGAGACATTGACGATCTCCACTCTAAAACCAAAACTGACAATATAATCGCTCTATTTCGTGTATCTCTTGGTCTTGTGCTGTGTCCCTTGATTGCTAGAATAAATTATGTTCTGTGATGCGTAGTCGAGTATCTGGGATCCTGTAAGAGCTTCCGAACGAAAATAAAAATCGAAGATAGAAAATTGTTCGCGAATCAGAAGAGAGGACAAACACAAAACACAAGAAGGAAAAAAACTTTCGCGACATGGTATCAGAACCAACAGGTTATCACTACTGATATCCCAGCAGTGATTCTTCCAGACACACAATATGGCTACGACAATCCAGACCAGAGTAGCAATCAGTCTTGATGGTGCAAATTACAGAATTTGGAAATTCAAAATCAAAACACTCCTGAAGGGCGAAGACATCTGGTTGGTGATCGAGCTCTCAGAGGTGCAGCCTCCAGAGGGAGACCTGAGGAGAGCTGAATGGATCAGAAAGGATGAGCGTGCAATGGCGATCATCATTTTGTCCATAAATGAAGATCTACTCATGTAGATTGAAGACTGCAAAAGCAGCCATGCAGCATGGGAAAGATTAAAGCAGAAGTATGAAGTGAGGACTGCAGCTTCAGTCATGCACCGTCACAATCAGCTGCAATCCATATGGTGGGATGGACAACCAATTAGATTAGCACGTTGAGAAGATCAGAACGATCTTCACTCAAGTCGCTGCATCAGGATAGGAGCACAAGGTCTTAGCACCACAACAGCTGATGTACTTCATGAAATCTCTATCGACGTCCTATCAACCGCTGAGAATTCTCATGCTGAGTCTACCAGATATGACATTCGACAAAGCAGTCAGTCTTGTCGTTGATGAGAGACTGATGAGAGACGAAGGAGAGAGAAGCAGTGATCAAGAGAAGGCTCTCTTCATGAAAGGAAGGAAGAAGAACAAAAACAAGCCAACATTCAAGAAAATGAAGTCCTCGAATCAACAATCTTCTTCCTGTGATCACTGTCACAAACCAGGCCATACGGCCAACAAATGCTGGTTTAATCCAGCAATACCTTGCATGCACTGCAAGAAGAAAGGGCATTCTGCATGCGACTGCAGATTCAACCCAAAAAGAAAGAACAAAGCTGAAAAGGCAAACGTTGCAGAGTCATCAAAGGATGCTGAAAGAGGTGACGAAGCTTTCACGATACTCGACGAAGCTTCGACAAGCTATCCTGAACACGACTATGATGTAGTCATCGATTCAAGAGCAACATCTCACATAACCTGCAACAAGAATATCTTGATCAACTTTTGCAAACTCAAAAACGACAAAGCAGTGATTCTAGGCGATGGAAGCAGACACGATGTCAAAGGCATAGGCTCTATATAGATACAAACACTGTTAGGCCAAGCAGAGGTGCCAGGAGCACTCTATGTGCCCTCACTCAGAAAGGATCTGCTATCTGTATCCAAGATGGCAGATCTAGGCATTCGAGTTTTGTCCGATAGCAACACTTGCCATATGGTGCATGTACTGCATGTAAACTCATAAAATTGCCTAGACATGTGTAGATCACAAAAACTACTCGAGAAGACGACAAACAAGTTGCTGACGGTCGGATGCAAAGAAGGAAATCTCTACCAGGCCAAAATAATCAGCAACTCTGAAAGCATATTAAATGCTTCAGAAAACAAAGATCAGCTCTGGCATAATAGAATGTATCATCTGAACATGCGGAGCCTGTATGACATGAGTAGAAAGGACATTGTCAGAAGTCTCAAGATTTCAAGACCAGAGGCTGAGTTTTGCGAAGCTTGTCAGAAAGGCAAGCAACATCGGAATCCATTCACACACGAGGGAAGAAGAGCCAAAGAAGTTTTTGAGCTCGTCCACTCTAATGTGTGTGGACCGATGAAAACATATTCACTCTCAGATATTTTCTAACGTTCATAGATGATTACATCCAAATGACCATGGTCTATTACTTGAAGAAAAAATCTGATGTATTCGATTCTTTCAAGAAGTTTGTGGCATTCATGACACACCTCAAAAAAGATACAGATCCTTAGATCTGACAATGGAGGTGAATACAAAAGCACAAAATTCTCAAGATTCTACGAAGAACAAGGGATCAAACCCCAGTTCACTCCTGCATTCACACCAGAATACAACGGTGTGGCAAAAAGAAGAAACAGAACGCCAGTCGAAGGAGCCAGATGCATGATGGCACAGGCTCAATTGCCAGGTCAATTCTGGGCCGAGGCAATAGCTGCAGCTGTACACCTACAGAACAGATCTACAACTGACAACGTTGGAGAACAAAACACCATACAAAATGTGGACAGGCTGAAAGCCTGATCTGTCATACGTACGAGTGTTTGGATATGCAGCATACAAGCACATTCCAAAGGAAAAGAGAAGCAAGCTCGATGACAAATCCGAGCAAACAATCATGGTCGGCTACTCGAACGAAATACATGTGTATAGACTCTACGATCCAACCACAAAGAAGGTTATTTCGAACAAAGATGTGAAGTTCGATGAGTCCACATTCCCTGGACTGAAAGACGAAAGAGGCCATGAGATCTTCACACTGCTACCTGTTCAAGAGGGAGATCAAGGACATACATCAAATCAGAATGCAGAGCCCCAGATTCCAGAGTAGCAGGAAGCAGAGGATCGACCCACAAACACCAAATGTTTGAGAAGCTATGACACGAACCTCGAAGGTCAACAAGAAAAAGAAGACCTCCAGACCGCTATTCTGACAATCTTTAATGAAGCGAAGACACGTAGTTCGAGTACTGTAGCTTCACAGAAGGGCCAACAACATACCAAGAAGCTATCAAGATCCAGAGGGAGAATTCTGGAAGCAGGCAATGTCAGAGGAGATCGAGTTGATGAGGCAAAACGAGGCATGGACATTAGAGCCACTGCCAGAAAACAGAAAAATAGTCGACTGCAAGTGGGTTATACAAGAAAAAGCTAAAATCAGATGGCACTATTGGCCGCTACAAGATTAGGCTTATCGCAAAGGGCTACACACAGATATGGTGTCGACTATTTTGACACATATTCGCCCATGGTGAAGATGACAAGCATAAGGCTACTCCTTGCATACGCCACACAGTACAATCTGGAAATTCACCAGATTGACGTGAAAACAGTCTTTCTCCATGGAGATCTAGAGGAGGAAATCTTCATGAAGCAACCTGAAGGCTATGAAACCCCGACAACAGACAATATGTTTGTCAATTGCAGAGATGCATCTAAGGTCTAAAACATGCATCACGGGCCTGGTACAAAAAGCTTGATGGTCTTCTGAAGTCTCTAGACTTCAACCCTACTCAACCAGACTGTAATGTTTACATCAAAAGAGTAGGAAAGGATTTTGTGATACTAACCATTTTCATGGATGATTCGCTGACGATAGGAAATTCCTTGATGTTGATTAAAGACATGAAGAGTCAGATTTCTGAAGCTACAAAATCACAGATCTTGGAGAAGCAACAAAATGCCTAGGGCTGGAGATCAGAAGAGATCGAACAAATGGAAAAATGCACTTGAGTCAGTCAGAATACGCCAGAAAAGTGCTAAAGCAGTACCACATGATGGACTGCAAAGAAAAAGCCACACCAATGATAGCTGGAGCCAAGCTCACAAAACAAGATTGCCTAAAAATAGAAGAGGAAGAATAGAAGATGGTAGGTATACCCTACCAGAACTTAATCGGGAGTCTGATGCACTTGACAATTTGTATCAGACCGGATCTGGCCTTCTCTGTTTACGCATTGAGCCAATTTTGTTCCAATCCTGATCTAGCAAATTGGCAAATGGCCAAACGAAACCTACAATATCTGAAGGGTACCCAGAATATTGGATTAACCTATAGAGCTAGAAACGAGGAGAAAGGATTCAAGCTGCATCACTATAGTGATGCGAACTGGGCGAGCTGCAAGGATGACAACAAGTCCATTACTGGAGGATGTTCAATAGCATGTGGAGCTGCAATCAACTGGATATGCAAAAAACAAACCCTGGTAGCTCAATCCTCTTGCGAAGCTGAGTATGTCGTAGCCTTGAAAGTGGCGAATGAGGTAGTGTGGCTGCGGATGATGTTGGAGGCAATACCAAGCAAAGAGAGGCAATTAAATTGAACGAACAAAGCTGCAAGGTTCAAGAGGGAGTGTAAAAAATGGTGAACTCCTACAACTTTGTCGCAGCATAAACAAGACACGAAGGTTGAAGAAGAACAATTCGTGACAGTCAACGTGTCTTTGACTCAGAGCACAAACAATTTTTGAATCAATCGCAAATTGTAAACACACATCTAGGACCACGAAACGAAAAGAATGAAACAAACGAAGAGAAATCCTTCGCGCTACCAGCTGGCAGTTCAACAGGCTTCATGCCCAGCTGAAACGAATAGCAACGACGGAGACTAACTAACTAGTTGATTAACATTAACTAGTCTTGTGATTCTATGTTTAGCTATCTTGTAAACTCCACATAGTGGAGGTATAAACGATCCTCTCTGGATCATAACCAGGTAAGAAACAAAAGAAAAAAGAAGAGAGATAGAATATACAGAGATTTGTAAGAAACAGAGAGAGACGTAGCGAATAGAGTAAGAAAGCAAAAAATACCATAGTTGTGCATGAAGTCTGCCAACGAGCAGAACACAGTGAAAGAGCAGAGAGTCATTCCGCCAACGACGAGACACTGACGATGTCGCTCTAAAACCAAAACTGACAATATAATCGCCCTATTTCGTGTATCTCTTGGTCTTGTGCTGTGTCTCTTGATTGCTAGAATAAAATACGTTCTGTGATGCGTAGTCGAGTGTCTGGGATCCCGTAAGAGCTTTCGCATGAAAAGAAAAATCGAAGATAGAAAATTGTTCGCGAATCAGAAAAGAGGAGGAAGGATGGTCCAATAGGATTAAGAGGTGTCAAAGTGTGATCCAATCATAGTTAAGCATAGTGGTAGCTCGTGGATCTACTAGTATCATTGTACTCCTCATTTGGATCTAATTGATTTTGAGATTGAGTGGATTATGAGTGTCATTGAATTTCTAGCTTTCTCTCTCTACCCGAGAGCTCATGATGGTTTTGTGAAAAATTGCCTACATTGGCAAATCTAGCCATGTAGAATATTGTACATTTTGTCAATATTGTTTGTTGGTTACTTGAATGGCCAAAGTGCCACTTGTACATACACACCTAAAGTAGGTTACCACGAGTCAAGATGAGTGGTTGTGTCTATTTGGTAGTGATTCCTACTTTGTAGGATCTAGACCATGATTTATAATGAGATTTGTACCTACCATGCACCTACCAAGCATGACTCTTGGATCTAGACTAGGGTTTTCACATTAGGGCAAGAAAGTGGAGTCTACTTCCTTATTACATGCTAGATTTTCACCTAACTTTGCAAAGGAAGTGTGTTTTACTATGTATTTCCATTCTCCATAGTGAGAAGATAGAAAATTTTTGGAGCTCATTGGCAATCTCAAGCTAGTTCACTATGTACATTGAGTTTTTGTGATCCAAATGAAACCAAATCAATTTCTACTTGTTTCTCAGGTTGAAGGCCGTACTAAAGCCTGTAGTACACACGTGTGGGCTCGGATTTCAATGTTGATCAATTCTTTTGATTGTGAATGCTTGTTGTTTGTCAAATTGCCAATCTAGATCAACTTTTTTGTGTCTAGTTTTTTGATAGATTGTTAAGCAAGCATCCAATCACTCTTGTGGATCTTTTGTAGATCCATTTATGGTCCTAAAGTACAGTACTTTCACATGGTATCAGAGCCAAGTACAAGGCCATTGATCTGTGTTTGAATCTAATCCAGTTTTAGCAGGTTTTGGTGCAAAAAGCTAGTATTGGAAGGGCGAGCTGGTATCCAGGTTTTGGTGAGGGGATTTGATCCCAAACTTTTTCAGGATCAAAATCCGTACTTTTCACACGTGTGGGCATCTCTGAACCCGCATTTAATAACCCATATTCATTGGATCATAGAAAATTCATATGGTGTCAGTTTGATGTAATTTTTGGTGCAAATCCTAGGATAAGCTACCAAGATCACTTGCCATTGATTAGTTTTGAATTTGTTTCATGAAAACTAATTAATATAGGCTGATTTCAGACCTTCTTAAAGTGGAAACCAGGTCTTGAAAGTACATCAAAGTGAATGAGAGAGATAGAGTCAGTTTTTTGTCCAAGAATAGCCAAGATTGGCAAGATTTGCTTGAGTGTAGTTTTCATCTCATCTTATCTTCATTCCAGCTTGTGAGGGAGTGATAGAACTGTGATTACAAATCCATCTGTTGGATTAGAAGTCAACATTTGAGTGAAACACTGCAAGTTTGAAACCTTTGTGAGTTTCAGGTCCAAACAAATCTATATCTTGTGTGTAGAATCTTGCTAGTAAGATGGGATCAGTGGGAGCCTACCTTCTAAAAGCTAGTGAGAGGTTAAATTCTACCAATTATGCTATTTGGAAAGTGAGGATGGAGTCACTAATGGTGCTCCAGGATCTTTATGAGTTTCTAATAGATGATGAAGATGAACCTCTAGGTGCACAGGAATTAGTGACATACAAGAAGAGGTCTAGGCTTGCACTTCACTGTATTAAGATGAATGTAAGCAATGATCTTTTAAGGGAAGTATCATCATGTAAGAGTGCTAAAGAGGCTTGGGAATATTTAAAATCTATCTATGAGTCTAGTAACACTTTGAGGGTTCTCATGCTTAGGAACCAGATTCTACAAAGCATGAAGAGGAGTGATGAGAATGCACAAGATTATGTGCTAAGAATCAAGTCTCTTAATAGGGAGTTAGCTTCCATTGGAGAGAAGATTCAAGATAGTGAGCTTGTTCAGATTGTCCTAAATGGTCTAGGGAGTGGCTTTACAAATTTAGTCCAAAGCTTTGCAATCCAAGACACTTTGCCTACTATAGAAAAGCTACACAGTGTATTAGTAGCTGAAGAGTGTAGGATGTTGCATACCAATGCAAGAATGAATGCTATTTCTCTGCAGGATGGTGATGAGAAAGCTAATTTCTCATTTAAAAGCAAGAAGAAGACCAATGGCAAGAAGAAGCACTTCAAGGAGACCAAGGAGGAGGATGAGGCTTCAAGCTCAAAGGACAAGATCAAAGACAAGTCCAAGTACAAATGTTTTTTCTGTGGAAAGAAAGGACATTTTGCATCAGAATGTCTCAAGAAGAAGAAGGCGCAAGAGAGCAAACAAAGCAACATTGCACATCAGGAGGAAGAGGAGGATGAAGAGTCATCCTTGATGGTTTCCAACAAACCACCATCATCCAAGAGCAACACCAATGATTCTTGGTGGATTGATAGTGGGGCAAGTTCCCACATGACATATCAAAAGGACATATTCTCCACCTTACTTTCTTACAATGACTTACATAGATCAATCTATACTGCAAGTAGTCAAGAATGTAAGATAAGTGGAATAGGAACAATTCTCTTGTATGTGGGATCATCCAAAAGGATGAATCTAGATAATGTTCTTTATGTTCCTAAGTTAACCAAGAATTTGCTTAGTGTTGGCCAGTTAATGGATAATGGCCTAGATGTACAGTTTAAGCATGGAGTTTGTTCCATCCTTAGAAATGATGAATGTATAGCCAAAGGCTTTAAGTAAGGTAGATTGTTTAAGCTTGATGCTAATATTGCAGTGGAGAGTGTTAACTTGGCAAAGGTGGAGCTATCAAAGGTGGAACTGTGGCACAAAAGGTTGGGCCACCCCAACTACAAGGCCATGGAATCTATGACTACAAAGGAGCTTGCAGTTGGACTCCCCAAGCATTTGTCAAAGTGTGGGAAGAGATGTGAAGCATGCAGCCTCTCAAAGGCTCACAAGCTACCCTTCTCAAGATCTACATCAAGATCAAACTCTCCTCTTGAACTCATCCATTCGGATGTTCATAGTTTTTCACATGAGTCTAATGGTGGTGCCAAGTACTATGTAATCTTCATTGATGACTATTCTAGATTTTGTTGGATGTACCTCTTGTCTAGCAAATCAATGGTGTTTGATTCTTTTGTAAAGTTCAAGACTTTGGTAGAAAATCAACTTAGTACCAAGATTAAGGTATTAAGGAGTGATAATGGAGGTGAATATGTCTCCAATAAGTTGATTGACTTTTGTATTTCTAATGGCATAAAGAGGGAGTTGTCATGTCCATACACCCCTCAACAAAATGGAGTGAGTGAGAGAAGAAATAGATCTCTTTGTGAGTGTGCTAAGGCCTTAAGGCTAGATGCTTCTCTATCCAAACCATTTTGGGGTGAAGCAATAACTTGTGCTAACTATTTGTGCAATAGATTGCCAAACCAAGCCATTGGAGGAATCACACCATTTGAAGCTCTATTTGGAGAGAAGCCCAATCTCAAAGATCTCAAAGTTTTTGGATCCACTTGCTATGTACACCAATCCTTGGATAAGAGAAGGAAGGATGATGCAACATCCATCAAAGGCATCTTTGTGGGATATGGTGAGAATAGCAAAGGTTATAGAGTCTTCAATCCCATCACTAGCAAGGTGATAGTGAGTAGGGATGTTATTATTTATGAAGGACATGCTTGTGATTTGGATGATAATGCTACTAATCATCTTGATGCCAAGGATCATGCTAGGATGGAGGAGGAGCTTCCAAGTGAAGAAGAACTTGAGGATCCACCTCAAGATGCAAGAACTCCAAGAACTCCAAGAAAATCTACAAGGGCAAGATCCGAGCCATTGAGGCTCACCTATGATGGTCAAGGTGATCAAAGGGAAGGCTCATCATCTTTCACATCTTACACCTTTCTTACTTCAATGTTAGATGAGCCAACATGCTATGAAGATGCTTGTAAGTCTAAAAGTTGGTTGGATGCTATGCAAGTAGAGTATGATGCTCTTATTGAGAATCATACTTGGGATCTTGTGGATCTTCCTCAAGGAAAGAAACCTCTTGATTGCAAGTGGGTGTTTAGATTGAAGTATAATCAAGATGGATCAATAAGCAAGCATAAAGCTAAGCTTGTTGCCAAAGGTTTTTTACAAACCAAAGGCATTGACTATGATGAGACTTTTGCTCCTGTGGCTAAGCTTGTTACTATCAGGTTGATCATTAGTCTTGCTACAACCTTCAATTGGGAGCTATTCCAACTTGACTTCACAAATGCATTTTTCAATGGTTATTTGGAGGAAGAGATCTACATGAGGCAACCCGAGGGCTTCATCAAGGCAAAGCATGAAGGAAAGGTGTGTTTTTTGAAGAAGAGCCTTTATGGGCTCAAGCAAGCACCTAGAGCATGGTACTCTAGGCTAAACTCTTTTCTCATTTCCATCAATTTTGTAATGAGTGCCTATGATCCATCATTGTATATAAGTTTTCATGATGGCATGATCATTATTCTTGTTTTGTATGTAGATGACATTATCTTGAGTGGTAATGATCTAGATGGAATTAGAGATGTAAAAATTGCTTTAGCAAAAGAGTTTAAGATGGTAGATCTCGGCCTATTGAGCTTCATTCTTGGAATAGAGGTTATTAGAGGAGTGATTTTAGCTTCATTTGTCAATCTAAATATGCTACATCCATCCTAGATAGATTTGGAATGAAGAATTGTAAAGGCATTGAGACACCAATGGAGCAACATGTAAAAGCATCTATTTGTTTACTAAACCTTTACCTAAAGATTCATTTGTCAAGCTTAGATCTTCAATTGGAATTATTGATAAAAGCATTGTGATCTCCAAGGCTAGATTTGAGGAGGAGTGTGAAAAATTGCCTACATTGGCAAATCTAGCCATGTAGAATATTGTACATTTTGTCAATATTGTTTGTTGGTTACTTGAATGGCCAAAGTGCCACTTGTACATACACACCTAAAGTAGGTTACCACGAGTCAAGAGGAGTGGTTGTGTCTATTTGGTAGTGATTCCTACTTTGTAGGATCTAGACCATGATTTATGATGAGATTTGTACCTACCATGCACCTACCAAGCATGACTCTTGGATCTAGACTAGGGTTTTCACATTAGGGCAAGAAAGTGGAGTCTACTTCCTTATTACATGCTGGATTTTCACCTAACTTTGCAAAGGAAGTGTGTTTTACTATGTATTTCCATTCTCCATAGTGAGAAGATAGAAAATTTTTGGAGCTCATTGGCAATCTCAAGCTAGTTCACTATGTACATTGAGTTTTTGTGATCCAAATGAAACCAAATCAATTTCTACTTGTTTCTCAGGTTGAAGGCCGTACTACAGCCTGTAGTACACACGTGTGGGCTCGGATTTCAATGTTGATCAATGCTTTTGATTGTGAATGCTTGTTGTTTGTCAAATTGCCAATCTAGATCAACTTTTTTGTGTCTAGTTTTTTGATAGATTGTTAAGCAAGCATCCAATCACTCTTGTGGATCTTTTGTAGATCCATTTATGGTCCTAAAGTACAGTACTTTCACAGGTTTTTCTCTCTCTACCCGAGGAGAGCAACTTGTTTTTACTTAGAATACTTTTGGAACACTTCCCACATATGTGAGTGAGAGTTGGAAGTGATTGAATGCATGTAGTAGTGTGTTTTTGCCATAGAATCAAAGATAGATCTTGAATCTCAATCTAGTCTTGATCTTGGTGCATCTACACACCTTAGGAGATCACAAGTACATGTAGTGGACAATCCACACATGTGAAATTCAAAAATAATCATGCTACTTGTTAGTCATATGAGCATTCCATAACTTATAGTGAAACAACACAGACTCGCAATATACTACCAACACTCTTAGATGATAGAAAGTATACATCAGTGCTCGGTGTCGGGTTGCGCTCAGTGGGGAGAGAGGCTCACTTGGTGGAATTATCGAACTTGAACATCGTTGATTTACAATAGGGATGCAAGGCCTCTTTTCCCAACAATTTTCTTTGTATTCCCACGATACCTTCACAAGTAGAGAGTGATAGGCGCACTGGTTGAATAGACAATTCCATGGCCATTACTCCATAGTTGGAAGTGAGAGCTTGCTGGCCCGTGAGAAGAGGAAAGTGTCAAAAGCCCAAAGGAATAGAGTGCGCTTCTGGGCCACAATCTGTGCACCTTCTAGAAGTCCGTTTACAGGTCTCCTTCACCAAGGTGTTTGCGCTGGAGATGCGCTCGTCATCGTTGATGGTTGCTTAGTGATATGGATGCATCTTGACTCTGTAAGAAAATATTAATTATTCTTCCACAGAGAACACGATGCAAGTTTGAATAAATCAAACTAATATCAGTGTCTTCAATCGGGATTTTATCTGATCTATGTACTAATAGAATAGTATTAGTCTCGCAAATCTTTTGAGATGACTGCAAGACAAATTTTGCAAATCCTTCATGAATCTTTCGAGTTGATCACGAATAGAAATGTTTCGAGTTTGCATTTGTTTCTTTCTCATCCTTTGTCAAGTAAACTACGCGCTTTGTTAGTAGAATCAAGATTTGTCTGATCGGTTGTTCTAAAGGGCCCATTTTGAGCCATACTTCTCCTAATGCTAAGGTTGCTTTTGACAAGAGGGCAAACTGGTTAATTGACCTTAATGGGAGCACAATTACTAAAGTAAATGGTGCTATTTGTTGTGGCAGTGTTGAGAGGTCTCCAGATTTCTACAAGTACATTGAAACAATAACTTGGGTGCATTCTTGATGTTTGTGTATTTGATAACTCTATTATACTTTGCGAAGTGCATGTTTTTGGAGAAGACGTTTACCAACCCTGGTGACATCATTATGGATCTATTTGCTACAACTAGAAATATGGGACATCAAGCACAATCTATAAATAGGGATTGTATATGCATTGAGCCCAGTTGTTATTTGACACTTTTTGCTGCCTATGGAAAGTAGTTAGTGCTAGGCTCTGGCAAACCAGTATGAAAAAATTCGAGACTTTCCAGCAGTCAACTACTTATGTTTAGTTTATGGTGTTTTGAACAATCTCAAAACATTATTGCATAAATATCTCTTTTTAGCCCAATTTGTGGTTTTGATGTTATTAGTCACTAACTGTTGGCAAAAGGTACAATATATACACACATCTACCTTTAAGATGCAGAGTCAAAAGAGTCTTTTTAGTTACTTCATTATCAAGTACAAGTATGGGAAGCCATTTGCTTATGGTTTTGGTGGCTACATGATTCTCCTTTGAAGGAGCACTCTTGGAGCTTAGTTAATGTGTCCTATGCAGCAAGAGGTATAGTTGTTTAGGATACACCATACTATTGAGGTTAGTTAAAAGTTGGAAGTAATAATTATTATTTTTAATCACATATCAAAAATAACTATGAGCAAGAATTGTATTGAACCAATACAGAAGTTAGCTCTTATTAGTTATTAGTAACTCATCACTAAATAGTAATCTGGCCTTGGTCACTAAGTCATTGTTCAATTCCACTAACTTTGAGGATGTCTAATTTCTTTGTAAATGTTTAATTTTCTTACCCATTTTCATTACCTACCACTGGTACCAAGTATCATGTGAATCTGACTTGTACTACTAAAAAATGATAGTTGGGTCATATCGACTACGATCAGGACTTGTAATATGGGCTAGTTTGCAATGTTGCTATGGAAGAGTCCATTTTGACAAAACAGATCAATTTTAGGAGCCATCTATTTTGGCTATGAAGCAACCTCGAAAAAAACCTACAAGTACCAATCACATGCAAAACGGAGGAGCTGTGGCTGAGATACGGGTCGACGAAGTTGGTGCAAAAAATCGCAATAGGGAAAGTGGGTGCGAAAGTTTTGTGTAGTCCCGAAATAAGTCCTAAGTGCTCAGTTTCGACGATGGTTCTAGGTTTCCATTCCCGTTACACACTAGTGGGACCGATTGCTATGTAATTTTGGCCTATTTTATTAAGAAATGATAAGTGGATCGAAATGATTGTAATATGGGCTAGTTTGTGACGTTGCCATGGCAGGGTCCATTTTGACGAAATGGGGTCAGTTTTGGGAGTTGTTTGTTTAGGCTAATACGTAGTAATTTTGTGCAAAATGGATGAATTACGATTGAGATACGGGTTGACAAAGTTAGGTGCAAAACACTAACACAAAAGCTTGTGAATGGGTGCTATAAAAGCTTGCCGAAAAACATCCCCCATTATTTCCACCTTGAAGATCAAAATTTATTTTGACCCTATATTTCAATCCTTTCATATAGTGGCCCACATTTGGCATTTTGAACTTGTGGATCAAAATATTTAAAATTCTATTTCAGCCCTAAATGTTGGTTTTGGTAGACTCAAAATATTGAGAAGTATTTACAACAAGTCCACATTATCTTTGATTTCATAGAAATCTAACAAGATCTTGTGACCTCTTGGGCTCAATGTGGCACTTACATGTAATAGCTTAATATAAAATAATTATGAAGAACTTGCTTGATTGTATATTAGACTTTACTTTGTTAGTAATCTCCCTTAAAATGTTATTTATCTTGCCAAAAAAAAAAATAGACTTAAAAAATCCAAATCAAACCTCTAAACTTTACACAATGGTTTGGTGAAAACACCAATTATCTACTCTTCCTATCCATGTTTTATCATTCCAATGTCTTTGGTGGAGATCTTTTCATATGATACTTGACAACATTGATCTTTGTTTGTGCTTGATACACCAAGTTTCTAGCCAAAAAAGTCCCACTTTGATTGTGGTCTCTCTCTCTCTCTCTCTCTCTCTCTCTCTCTCTCTCTCTCTCTCTCTCTCTCTCTCTCTCTCTCTCTCTCTCTCTCTCTCTCTCTCTCTCTCTCTATATATATATATATATATATATATATATATATATATATATATATATATATATATATCTATATATTATAGAGAGAGAATGTGTGAGGTGCCGTAAAAAATGTCACCCATTTGCAAAAGGAAAAGCTAAATACGTTTTTAAAAAATGTAAAAAAAAACACAGCCTCCAAAAATATATAAACACTTTTTGTGGGTAAGTGCCCATTGCCCGTCATACCCTTTATTACATTTGAGTATCTTGAGACAAAAGGGTTGTAATTAGAAATTGGAATAATTATTGTAGATTATCTTTTTCTTTTAAGATTGTATTATTTATCTTGTTTGTCACAAAATTATGACTTCTTTCAACATTGTCTCTTTTGTATATGGGATTTCTTTAGAATGTAATGATCTTGGTTTTTACTTGGGAGAATGAGTGTGACAAGGTGAGAATAACTAGGCCTAGGATTTTCTATATAGTAGATCTTGCCTTTGTGATAATTATAGAGACTTGATAAGCACTATCAATATAAAGAGGATGAGTAGCTAGAAAGGAAGATTGTGACAAGGTGAGAATGACTCATTGCCCCTAACATGTATGTGATTGCATACTAAAATAAAGAATAAAATGTTTTGTGTATATACTTCCCTAAACACTTGCACTTACATGTATAGATTATGGTAATATTTAAAATCTCATTACCAATGAATTTGAACTAGTTAATTTATGCACTTGGGACTTAACTATAATCTTGATTGACACACAGTCCACAAATATGTTTCAAAAAATGTTGAATATATCAATTTACGATATAAAGAGCAAATAATTACACTAAGTCTTGCAAAAACACATACAAAAGAAAATCATGTGACCAATAGTTACGCGAGTTGCTATTATATCTTCACCCACTGGGTAAGTCACATTCAACATTGCCTATATTAGCACAAAAGTAATATTATAGCACAACTAGAGAGAGTGGCTACAATACTCAATACACCAAATAGATAATGACATTTTGATTCTTTGATCATGAGATAGTGATACTTGATTATCATCATCCATGCATCACATCTCGCATATTACACTATAATATGTCATTGGAAGATCAATAGTATATCAAATTTATGTCATCACAATAAAGTAAAGCCTACACAATGTGTTAGTATGAGATTTTCCTCGTTTACCTACTCCTAATCTACTAGTATTAAATTTCAAAATACACACAATGATTAAATACATTCAATTGTAGACTAAAATTCCAAACTATCTATAAAGCAAACTTTCAATCTTTAAAAAATTAAAAAAGACCAAGCCACCATTTTTCTTGAATAAGTAAAAAAGACGCTATCCAAGCTAAAAAGCTTTTGTGCTTCTAATAAGCATCAAACTACTTGAAATTGTATTTTTATTTATTGAAAACAACATTATTTCTAGCTAGAAAATTGTCGTAAAGTCAAAAACCTTGAAAGTATGCCAATTTTTATTAGGTGTAGGAGCATGTTTTTTTTTTTTAGCGAATGGGTGTTCTCAGTGACTATGTGATGCTTGTGTTGAAGGGTTTTTATGGTGAATAGAAACTTCTATGGCTCACATGACAATGAATAACCATATGATAAACTATTTCAACTTATGACATGGGCACAAAAGATTATTTGTTTTAGTAATTTTATTGTATTGATGATTTTTAGCCATCCCATTTTGCCAAATCTTATATTGAAAGAGTTTCATTTTTATATACAACTTTATTTGTTGTTTTTGTTAATTCTCTTTTTCATGCTTTTGTATACTCATTTTTTTCTGATTCTTTCTTAAGAGGATCACAAAATTTGAATAAAAAACAAAAGTATAACATTTGCTATAGCAAAGATTTGAAAAACGACAGACATTAGCCGTTTCTTTTACGACTTCATTTTCTTTCTCTAGGCACTAGACTGTTGCTTAGTCCTATTTTAGTACTTAGCTTGTGATTATTATACAATTCAAGTTAATTAAGTATGGTGTGCAATTGCTTTGGATGTGTAAAAGCTTTTCTTGTGTGAATCGTTGTGGTGAATTTGCAAATTCTTAACTTAGTATCAAAGCCTCATGAGTGGCCACAATTGGAATAGGTTGTTGATAAAATCATCATTGGGCTAATGCGTTGTTGTTAAATTTCCTACTAATATTTCTGGTGCCGGCTGATCCGAGTTCTTAAAGTAACTAGACTTGTAAGTTATAGACCCAACCATGACATCTTGTTGTGTAAGACCATGAGTTGAGGACAAACTAGTTAGTTGCTTGAGAGTTAGTTGGATGTGACATGAGAGTGGAGAGCTAAGAAACAATATTTAGTTGTAGATAGCGACAACCAAGAAATTGAATGGTGGGCAAAAGTTTATTTGATGTATAAATATGAGATCATAGATCTCAAGTTAGCGGACAAGACCACAAATAAGATCTATCATACATGACTTAAGGAATAGAGTTAATCATTACGAATGGAGATATGATGATCGACCTATTAGATTATCTCCTAGATGAAGATCACAAAATTCCCAAATTAGATTTACCAAAATTTGATGGAAGATGGATCCTCATTGATTTCTTCAAATATTTGAGAATGCCTATGAAGTATATGGAGATTCTTCACATGAAAGCACAGCCCAACTCTTCTCCATGACCTTGCTAGGTGTCACTCGAGATTGGTTTTTCAACCTTGACCAAGATGAACGTAATTAGTGGGAAGTCTTGAAAGAAGTGTGAAAAACTCAGATCCAAAAGATGCTAAAGTTTCATAAAGATCTTGGCCATGGAAGTTATGCACATCTAGATTGAAAAAATGATAGAAATTGTGATGTTAAGCATACTAAACATCAACTAAACATCAAGATCTGATCATAAGCTTCCACAAACAGAAACTTGCTGTCCCTGTCCGTACTTCAGAGCCTACAACCTGCATTTCACACGTGTGAAGCCATAGCAACAAAGAAATCACAATTCTAGTGGCTAGAATGCAAGATATGAACAAAAAAGTGAGAGAGAAGAAGATGGATCTTCAAAGAGCATAACATTCATTCAATAGAATGAAAATGAGATGTGTACATACTCGTGGAGATGGCTATTTATAGCAGCCATAGTGCCTCTTGGCCACTTGTCTTATGATAGGCTAAAATTGGGGTCCAATAGGATTCACCCATATACCTAGAAATTTGGTCAAATAGGAATGCACCAAATTATGAGCCAATAGAAGAGCTCCACACTCGACCTCCTCTAATTAATGTGACCTCAAAAGTAGTGTACACATACTTTGGGCCTCTACATACATGTATGAACCTATCTCTAACTTTTATTTGGCCATAGGCCTACAAAATCTCAAGTTAGGAAAATACTACTAGTTGACAATTTTTCACACTCCCTCTTCAACTAGTTTTAGCATAGATTTAGAAAGTACACCAAGACTTGTTCTATGCTTGAAAAATAAGTCCTTTCCCAATGCTTTGGTAAAGATATCAGCCACACATTCCTTTGATGGGACATGTTCAAGCTTGATCTCTTTTGCCAACACTTGTTCTCTCACAAAATGGTAAGCCACCTCGATATGTTTGCTCCTTGCATGGAAAACCGGATTGCTTGCTAGACTTTGGGCTGAAAGGTTGTCACAAAAGATGATTGGACTCTCTGAAAAATCCAGCAAATGAAGCTCCATAATCATCCTCTTGATCCACACCATCTCCTTTGTGCATGATGTCAAAGCTTTGTACTCGGCCTCACTAGAAGAAAGTGATATAGTTGCTTGTTTCTTCGACATCCATGAGATAGCTCCATCACCTATGAAAATAGCATGTGCATTTATGGATTTTCTATCCATAAGGTCTCCTGCAAAATCTGAATCTGAAAAACCAAATAAGTTAGGTGATGATCCTCTATAAACAATGCCAAAATCTTTTGTTCCCGAGATGTATCTCAAGATCCTCTTTCCTAGTTTCCAATGTTCTATGCTAGGATCTTGCATGAATTGGCTTAATCTACCAACACAATAAGATAAATCAGGTCTTGTGATGGTTAGATATATAAGAGAACCTATTAGCTTCCTATAGAGAGTAATGTCCTCGAAGGATCTTTCATTACCTCTTATAGTTAGCTTTACATGTGATTCCATAGGTGTATCAATAGGATTTGCATCTACCATATGAAATCTATTGAGAATAGAAATAGCATACTTCTCTTGTGAAATAAAAGTGATTTGAGAAGTTCTAATTACTTCTATTCCTAAGATATAGCTCAAAAGACCAAGATCATGCACTTCAAATTCCTTTTTTAGTGCTTTCTTGATATCTTCTATATCTTCCTTGTTCCCTCCACTTAAAATAATGTCATCCACATAAATTAGAAGGATTGTAACATCATTAGCACTAATTCTAAAGTAAAGTGAATGATCATACTCACTCATAGTGAAGTTTTGAGAAAGTAGAAAAGAGTTAAGCCTAGCATACCAACTCCTTGGTGCTTGCTTAAGACCATACAAACTTTTTTGTAGAAAACACACATGATTAGGCTTGCTATGAGAAACATAGCTCTCGGGTTGCTCCATGTAGACTTCCTCTTCAAGATCACCATTCAAGAAAGCATTAGAAATGTCTAATTGCCAAAGATCCCATCCATAAAGAGTTGCAAGGGAAATGATTACTCTTATGCTCACCATCTTTGCCACGGGTGCAAAGGTTTCCTCATAGTCAATGCCATGCTCTTGAGCATAACCTTTAGCCACCAACCTTGCCTTGAACTTGTTGATAGATCCATCTTGATTTGTCTTTACCTTGAAGATCCATTTGCATCCAATTGCACTTTTGCCCTTTGGAAGCTCCACCAATCTCCATGTGTTGTTCTTCATAAGTGCTTCAAACTCAAGATCCATTGCTTGGATCCATTCCTCTTTTTGCCTTGCTTCATCTACACATGAAGGTACATCAAAAGAAGTTAGGAAAGCATAGTTGGATCCATCCACCACTTGCTTACCTTTGCCATCATAAGTGAGCCTTGAGGGTTTCACTTTATGCCTTGGAGTTCTCCTTGGAATTTGACTTGAAGAGGCTTCTTCAACATCCACATCCAATGTGTCATCAACTCCATTGTCATCAAGCACATTAGTTGCAACAACACCATCATCACTTGAAACAACTTTTGGAATGTTACTTTCATCAAAAATGACATCCCTACTTGTGAACACTTTCTTGATTGAAGGAACATAAATCCTATATGCTTTGCTTACTTCACTATAACCAACAAAAATGCCCTTTCTTGAAGATGGATCCTCCTTAGTTCTATCATCAAGAGTAATGTTGAAGTAGCAAATGCATCCAAAAGTTCTTAGAAACTTGACATTAGGCTTCATACCAAACAAAGCTTCAAAAGGGGTTTTTCCTTCCAATACAACACTTGGCCATCTATTGCATAGGAAATTTGCACACAACAAAGCATCACTCCAAAAAGGTTTAGGAAGATTAGCATTCAATCTCATTGCCTTTGCACTCTCACACAAGGTTCTATTCTTCCTCTCGGCCACTCCATTTTGTTGTGGTGTTCTTGGACATGTGTACTCCCTCTTGATCCCATGCTCATCACAAAAGGCTTTGAATTTGTTAGAAATGTATTCACCACCATTGTCGCTCCTCAAGCATTTGATTTTGGTTGTAAATTGAGTCTCAATAGCAACTTTGAACTTGACAAACACATCAAACACCTCATCCTTGCTCTTTAGTAGATAAACCCAACAAAATCTACTAAAATCATCAATGAAAGTTACATACATCTTAGCACCTCCATTGCTAATTGTAGTAACACCATGAATATCCGAATGCAAGAGAGAAAAAGGCATCTTAGATCTAGATATAGATCTAGTATATGGCAATCTATGTGATTTAGACAAAGCACATTCTTCACAAACATGATTCAAGCAAGTAAGAGACTTGGGAAGTCCCCTTACTACCTCCTTTTTGGCTATTACCTCCAAGGCCTTGTAGTTGAGATGTCCCATCCTTTTATGCCATACCTCTTGAATTGACATTTGTTCATTTGCCATGCATCCAACTTGGTTAGCAACAACACATGCATCAAGCTTGAACAATTTCCCTTGCCTTTTCCCTTTTGCAATGATACTACACCCCTTTTTGATCAAGCAAGCATCACCATCAAACTCAACTTTGAATCCTTTGTCAAGCATTTGGCTTACACTAAGTAAGTTCTTGGTAATGGATGGAATGAGCAAAACATCTTTCAATTCTATATTCCTATTTGTAGAAAGTGAAATAGGAATTGTGCCAATCCCCTTGATTGCACACTCACCATCATTTGCGGTATAGATTACCTTCCTATCACCATCAAATGCCATTAAAGATGAAAAATACTCTTTATGATATGTCATATGAGAAGTGGCTCCACTATCAATCCACCAAGGATCAATGTCTCCATGATTAGCCAACAAGCAAGATGACATAACAAAAGCATCATTTGAAAGAAGCTCATCCCCACCCTCATCAATAGTTAGATTGGTTTGCTTTTCCCCTTGATCCCTCTTTTTCTTAAAACAATCACTAGCAAAATGCCCTTTGACTCCACAATAGAAACATTTTAGCTTAGATCTATCCTTCTTTTTGCCAAAAGTAGAGTGCTCACCTTGGTCTTGCCCTTTAGACCAATTGCTTTTACCTTTGCCCTTGAACTTGCCTTTAGAGAACATTGCCTCCTCTTCTCCTCCTTGAGATGTAGAAGATGCTCCCACTCTTGTTTGCAACCTGAATTCTTCAGCCAACAAGACCTCTTGCAAGTCTCCAACACTTGGTAAACATTTTTGGATAGCATAACTTTGAACAAGATTAGCATGATCATCCAACAAGCCATTGAGAATCACTTGAACAAGCTCCTCATTATTTATGCCATCATTAATGCATGCTAACTCATCATTCAATGCTTTAACTCTCAAAACAAAAGCATGTCCATTCTCACTCTTCTTTTGCATACAAGAAAAGATTTGCCTTCTTAAAGTCAACACTCTAGAAGTAGACTTGGATTCATAAACCTTCTTCAAGGCTTCCCAAGCTTCACTAGATGATGTGCACTTACCAACCTCTTTGATAAGCTCATTTGTCACATTCATCTTGATCATGTGAAGGGCTTTCTTTGCCCTCTTGTCATACCTCAATTGTTCTTGAGGTGCCAAAGGTCTCTCCTCCACACCTACAACAATATCCATCAACTCATTCATCTCAAGCAAAGATTCCATCCTTACTTTCCAAGTAGAATAGTTGAGGGAGGTAAGCCTATCATTGCTTTCCAACATGTAGCCTCCATTTGTAGCCATGTTGCAATGATTGATCTCTGATCTTTGACCTGTTCCAATGCACTAAGCACTCTCTTGAATCAACAAATGAAACACAAGAAGAAATCACAAAGATTTGGAACCTAAAACCTTACTTTTTCTCTCTTTTCCTCACTTTTTTCTCAATTTTAGCCACTAGTTTTATGATTTCTTGATCAAACCAAGACCAAACCTCAATATACTTGCTTTTCCCTCACTCCTAAGATTGAAATACACTCTTGAATCATTCAGCAAACTGAAAATCAGAGGGTTACATCAATTTTGAAGTTTTTGACATGAAGAAGCAAGAAATTGAATCAAAAAACTATATGCTAGAATGGAAAACTAATAGGATCTTGTTGGATCTTGCATCTCCCTCTTTCCAAAACAATTTTTGTCTCCTTATTCTGATAAGTATAGAGGGAATTCGCCCTACTTCAATTGAAATGCATACAAATGATGTTTTGATCACAAAGATCCAATTTCTACACATAAATCAACAAGATTTTTAGCTAGAAACTTGATTGGAATGCTACAAAAGCAAACTCGCCCACAAATCTCTTCTAAATCTGGCAAAACCTGCACATTTGGCCGCCTAATGCTCTGATACCATGTGAAAAACTCAGATCCAAAAGATGCTAAAGTTTCATAAAGATCTTGGCCATGGAAGTTATGCACATCTAGATTGAAAAAATGATAGAAATTGTGATGTTAAGCATACTAAACATCAACTAAACATCAAGATCTGATCATAAGCTTCCACAAACAGAAACTTGCTGTCCCTGTCCGTACTTCAGAGCCTACAACCTGCATTTCACACGTGTGAAGCCATAGCAACAAAGAAATCACAATTCTAGTGGCTAGAATGCAAGATATGAACAAAAAAGTGAGAGAGAAGAAGATGGATCTTCAAAGAGCATAACATTCATTCAATAGAATGAAAATGAGATGTGTACATACTCGTGGAGATGGCTATTTATAGCAGCCATAGTGCCTCTTGGCCACTTGTCTTATGATAGGCTAAAATTGGGGTCCAATAGGATTCACCCATATACCTAGAAATTTGGTCAAATAGGAATGCACCAAATTATGAGCCAATAGAAGAGCTCCACACTCGACCTCCTCTAATTAATGTGACCTCAAAAGTAGTGTACACATACTTTGGGCCTCTACATACATGTATGAACCTATCTCTAACTTTTATTTGGCCATAGGCCTACAAAATCTCAAGTTAGGAAAATACTACTAGTTGACAATTTTTCACAAGAAGCTTTCAATAAGAAATTCAAATCCGATAGATTATCATATAGCCCTTTTGTACGATTAAGCCAAATCAAAATGGAAGAAAAATAAAAAGTAAGGAACTACATTGAGAGGTTTAAATGACTTCGTGGACAATGCCAAGAAGGATTAACTGAAAAGATGCTAATCACTTTTTTCATAGTTGGTCTTCCAAAAAGGATTCGACATGAGCTTAAACTTGTTGATGATTATCGCCAAATAAAGCAAGCCATGTTAGAAGCTGTAAGAGAAGAGGACGAAGAGTCAAATGATGAGGATCATCATTTTGATAACCGCCAAGAAAATTTAAAAGAACAAAGAAGAGAACGCCCTGTTGAAGGGATTACTGAACAAAGACTAACCGAAAGATGCTTTGGATATGCAGGATGAGATTGAAAGAATAACCAAAACCCATAAGAGTCAGTTAGATGAGATTCAAAAGGCCTTAAAAGATCTTCAAACCCAGAATACATATCCAAGACGAGAGGGCATTTGGTGTTCTATCTATAGGGGAAACCACACTGGGAATGAATGTCTGAATAAGGGCCTAACACATTATCAGTCTAGATGTGTGTTCTGTAGCAGATCTGATCATGAATCTTTTAAGTGCCCCTACAATCTGGTTAATCAATCTAGACAACAACAGAGACCACCGAATCCCGCGTATCAATCATGTGTGCAACAACAACCACAAGAAGTAGTTGGTACATTTTACAACAGATCTGCAATAGAAAATCTGAGGCCTAGAAGAGAATTAGACCTCAGAGAAAAGTAGTGGTTACTCCTGTTAAGTCATCTCTATCCGGCCTTTCATTCCGCAATAGTGATCTCTGAACACGATTGCCATCTCCAGGCAGTCGGGTTGGAGCCCTATGGATGAACTAAGTTTTCATCAATGGTATCAGAGCCACAGTTCTGATTATCAGAGCACATGTCATCCATTAGCAGCATTTAATCAAAGATTTGCACAATCCTTGATTATTCAGGATCAAACTTCCTAGCATGGAAGGTGAAGACTTCTCTCATATTGAAAGGAGAAGGTCTATGGCCCTGGGTTGATGGCACAAAGGAGATGCCCACAACCACCGGCAAAGAGCTACGAGAATGGAGAGAGAAGAACGATAAGGCAATAGCCGTGGTGTCTTCCTCCATCGAAGATAACTTAACACTTGATTTAGCCACACTCTCTAAGGTAAGAGAAATGTGAGATGCTTTGCTGACCAGATTTCAAATAAAATCATGAAGCCAAATTATGCTTCTTGAAGATTAGTTGACCAATCTCAGATGGGACGGTAAAGACCTCACTTCCTTCATCAGAAGAATGAAGGACCTATTCCTCTCACTACACAATTCTGGAACAGAGAATGTAGTCTCAGCCAAGAAGCAGCTCATATACCTGCTGCGAGCTCTACCAAGATCGTTTCAAATGACCCAAACACTACTTGCTAAAGATCCAACGATGACTCTTGAGAAGACTGTAATCGAGATCAGAGAAGAGATGGAAGCCCGCGAACACCTTGATGACAAAGATAACTATGATCAAGCTCTCTACAACAACAAAGAAAAGCAGAAGAATAATTTCAAGCTTAAGAGAGAGTAAGACTAAAGACAAGATTGAAAGCAGGAGTTAGAGGGAGCGAAAGAAAACAAGTGGAAGAACAGAAATAAATCGAGACATCAGAACGATGAGAAAAAGACCTATACCAGATGCACATGAGAAGGCCACACTGTTGATAAGTGCTAGCTCAACCCAAAGATAGAGTGCATCCACTTTCACAAGAAGGGTCACGCAGCCATTTATTGCAACAAAATCCCAGAAACAAGAAAGCTCAGAGCAGATGGGAGAGCGACAATAGCTCATCCCACATGGAGAAACCAGAGTCCTCCAAGATGGCCAAAGACAGAGCCAACAACGATAAGAACCCAACAGCTTACTTGTGTGTTGATGTCTGTGCGACATCAATTTCAGATATACAAGAGATAATTATTGATTCAAATGCAACATCACACTTCGTGGCAACGAGACAGATGATCATTGATTATGAAGAATCAGAGCCTTCTAGATACATAATTTTGGGAGATGGTTCTAGACACAAAGTCACCGGAGCGCTGTCATTAAGTACCGAAGGAAAAGACAGAAGGCTCGACGACACGCTGTACATGCCCACTTTTCAAAAGGACCTACTTTCTATTGCTAAGATGGTAGATGTAGGATCAAGAGTCACTTTTCAAGGTGATACCTACAAAGTGGTTGAAGCTACAACCACTGAGCTTGTCACCACAGGAAAGCAAAAGGGAAACCTGTATCACCTTCGGATCCAAGTATCTTCTGAGCAAGCTCATCAAACCAACGAATCAATGCATATTACATGGCACAGGAGGCTGTATCATATGAATACAGTCGCTCTATACAACGCTAACTGAAGCGGAGCATTCACTGGTGTCAATATCAAAGATGCAGCAATGCTTGAAGTCCTACGATGCCTGTAACAAAGGCAAGATGTCACGAATACCATCCACCAAGGACTCTTTTAGAACGAAAGAACTCCTGAAACTAGTACACTTTGACATTTGTGGACTATTTGATGTGGTCTTCCTCGGAGGTTCGAAGTACTACATCACGTTCATTGACGATTTTAGCAAGTTTGCAGTTATGTATTTTATCCACAACAAATTGGAGGCCCTGGACAAATTCACAGAGTTTGTGAATTGGGCTGAGAAATGGAGTCGTGAATGATTCGTGAAGAGCTAGATAGAGCTCGACTGATAATCAGTCGCGAAAGGCAAGACTAGATATTAGTCGTCAACAGCTAGACTAATAATAATTCGCTAAGAACAGATTACCAGATTGAGCAACAAGAGAGTTAGACAAAATGAGGAAAAGCATAGCAATATCGACACAAATCTGAACGTAGATCAACGGAGCTGTTATCAGATTAAGTATGGTAAAATATACATGTCAATAATATTGTGGAGCATAAGACAATAGCAGATGAAACCACATGCTCTACAAAGCTAATTCAATCTGAAAAAGGGGATGAACCTATTACTGACAATCCAAAAGAATCAATGCACAAGTCATCTACTTCATCTATCTCTGATAAGCTTTTAATGCAATTATGTTTACACACACTAAATACGCAAGTGGTATTCAATATATACACAATTTTATAGGTGTGCAGACGAAGAAAGTACAAAGTGGATGTGCTGGGTGGCTACTGCCGTTGTCAAATTTGTTAGCATAGTTGCATGGGATGAGCGTGAAAAGGCCGCAACATCAGCCTTTGCTAAAATGAACACTGGTGAAGATGCAAAAAATGTGACACTCTAACGAAATGCCTTAGGATTTGATTTACAGGGTGCCTTCGTTTTTTCTAGGGCACCTTCAGCATTTTATAAGGCAGTGTTGTCTTTTTCACTTGTCACAAATCATGTGTAAAAACACAGTGTTGCCTTTTTCGCTTATGGAAAATTACTTGTATTTATGCAGACAATCGAGTTTTTCACCTGTCTTATTTTACATGTAAATATGCAGACTGTGCGACAACATGAGTAAAAATGCAGCATGAATGGAGGCAAATTAAAATATGATTTAGGAGAGTATGATGGTCATTAGCTCTATTGCATGATCTTCAAGAGATAGATTAGGATTCTGTTTATCATCAAATACCACATCACAAATATAATATGTGATTTTCATAATATTGCCAAACAATCTATAAGTCTTTGAGACCAATGAGTGACCAATAAAGATACATTCTATTGATTTTGAATCAAGCTTCCGTATAGATTCATCAAGTACATGCCTAGTATATTTTCAAAATACTCCTTTGTGTCATCAAATATCCCTAACAAAATTGACAAGCTTAGGATCTTTTTTGAAACTTCAATGAGCACATGAATTGACATTTCAAATCAAGAACATACTCATTGTATGGAAGAGAAACATGGTACAATGCAAGATTTGATACGTTTGTACCATACTCCTAAGACCATTCTAGTTGATCAAAATGGTAATGCACATAACAAGTACTACGCATAATAAGGTAACTTCACAATGTAGGAAAACATTGGAGACACACTGGGTGTTTCAAAGTGCAAAATATTCAAAATAAATGAAGCTAGAATCATTTATGTCAAGTGGTAAATGTTTCTAGACTAGCAGCATGCTTGCTCAGCCTAATTCTTCAAATTGTATACAAATGGAGTAATTAAAGTGTCGATGCATTGTTGAAGTGACTTTTCATAACTATGATATTTCTATTTTCAATTTCAAACTGATTAGTTGGTAGAGATTGAAGCATATTGTATGTTTCTCATATTACATTCACTATTACCCAAGGGCAATATATTTCCAAAGTAAAGAAAAGATGCATGCTTCGAATGGACTACAATTAATAGGTTATAACACTCACTATTACCCAAGGGCAATATATTTTCAAAGTAAAGCAAAGATGTAAAGAATGTTGGTGATGCTTCAAATGGACTATAATTGCATTCATGCATGTCCAAATGATCGCATGTTATATAGAGTAGACATTAAAGAAATACAAGTTGCACTAAGTGTAAATGTCCATAATATCGACAAGATGTCCAAAGAACCAAAGTTGCATCAAAGTTTGGGCACCATTTTCCAATGCTATTGCATATCCAACATATGATTCTATGTCAATCCTTGGCTAATTAATGAATTGGCATGGTAGAAATAGGTCCATTGATGGTTTCATAAGAATACCACATGATAGTATGGCTACAAAATGTGAAGAATAGGCAAAATCTAGCTTCATGATTTTGTAATTTCATGTACATATGTAAATCTCACATGTGTGGTGCATGTTCCCACTTGTGTAGGATATGCGTAATCATCTTTAGATCTTTTATGTTGAGTTTGAATAGTCACTAGGCCTCAAACTTGAGTTCTAGTGAGATAGTGACATTTGTCACATAATCTTAGGACTGAAATGCATCCTTTTGTCCCAATCACATTTAGAGGTGTAGATCACAAGGCCAATCACTTCATGATACACATAGTGAATGAGTGTCCTCAATTGAAAAAACGAATGAAAATCAGTGTATGCCATTTGTGTAATTCGTCTGATCATGAGACTGCTTTTTGCAACTTCAATCCTCGGATAATTCAGCAACGGTATGCCCAAATGGGATATCGAGAAACACAATATGGAGGAAATCCAGCAGCTAGACCTCGACAATCTGCTCTTGGATACTCGGAACGTTTAGCCTTACCTAACCCACCAAGGCACTCCGTTCCTCTTGCCAATTTGATGGAACCAGAACTATATAGAAGTATCGAGCAATGGAACTATGGTAATGCTATTTATGCTGCCACACAACAACAAGCATCTAGAAATTGGACCAGAGCACCACCTGTATGCTTTGTATGTGGAGAAAATCATAGAGTTGTAGAATGTTCAAATAAAGAGAAATTTGTACCATTCTGTTACAGATACAGACCACCTGGATCGATTGGAGAAAGTATTTGAAAGAGTCGCAAATATCAAATTTCTCTAAATCCAAAAAAATACCAGATATGGGTTTCCCACGGAGTTGTGCTTGGGCATGTGATATCGAGACATGGCATTGCCACAGATTATTCTAAAAGCAAGGTTATTGTGGAATTGCCACCACCAACAACGATTCGTGGAGTTTATTTGTTTATGGGTCATGCGAACTACTATCGAATTTTTATTATCTTCTTTGCGGATTTGGCACGACCTATATACAAACTGACTATTGTTCCTATTTGGATAGTAGAGGCATTAGAAGCCTTTGAAAAATAAAAACAAAGCATTAACTTCAGCACCAATACTACATTCTCTAGATTGGACGGTTGAAAATCATGTTCAGACGGATGCCTTGAAATACGCCATTGGATCAGTTTTGACGCAACCAAGTGATTATAAGAATGACTATCCTATACGATTTGCAAGCAAACAGCTTACAGATCCGAAGAAAAATTATTCAACAACAGAACGCCATGATTTTTTTTTGTTCGAAAATTTCGTCACTATCTCATGGACACTTTGCATTTTATACGGATCACCAGCTGTTACTTTACTTGGTAAACAAGATGTGCAATACTAGAAGTATTGCAAGATGGTTACTATCATTGACTAAATTTGACTTTCGAATTGTGGTTCGAAAGGGGAAGCAACATTATCTAGCCAATCACGTTTCACGAATTGAATCTGCACCAGTTAATACTGAAGTGGATGATGAATTACCAAATGCTGCATTGTTTTATGTAGAAGCAGTACCTGAGCGGGCAACGGATATTGTTGAGTACCTAATGCTAGGACAATCGAATGACTCTTTGACAAAAGTACAAAAAAGACAATTGATTCATAAGACTCAACCTTATCAAATGATTGCAGGACAATTATATTGTCGTGGATCAGACAATATTCTACGTAGATGTGATTTACCGCATGAAATACCTGATTTAATCATGTTTTCACATGATGGCATGGGCGGATGACATTTCTCTACAAATATTATTGTTTGCAAACTTTTGCAATCAGGATGTTGGTGGCCTACGCTTCATAAGGACACAAAAACTTATATTCAGACATGTGATGTTTGCCAGCGTGCACGACGACCTACTAGACATAACTATGAACCCTTGCATCCAGTTTTATCACAAGCATCGTTTGAAAAATGGGGACTAGATTATGTTGGTCCTATTCATCCTACCGCGCAAGGATCTCAGGCTCGATACATTATCATAGCAACTGATTATATGACCAAGTGGGTTGAAGCCAAAGCTGTCAAAGTTGCTGGTGCGAAATCTACGGCCAAGTTTCTCTATGAAAATATTATAATTAGATTTGGATGTCCGATCGAGATTGTCAGTGACCGGGGTACACACTTTGTTAATCAAACAATAAAGTGTTTACTGGAAGATGTTTTTGCTATACACAGATTTAGCACTCCTTACTATCCCAGAGGGAATGGCCAAGCTGAATCTTTCAATAAGATTCTCTACACTATTATGACAAAGACAATTGAAGCGAGTCAGTCTGATTGGGAACATAAACTCTATGTAGCGTTATGGGCATTCAAAACTGCTTAAAAAAATAGTACAGATCAAAACCCTTTCAACTGGTTTATGGTCAAGATGTTGTCATGTCGATTGAATTTTTAATTCCATCTTTACGCATAGAGACAACAGAATGGTTAAATAATGATAAGTCTTTACAACTCCGTCATGAAGCATTGCACAAATGATGTGAAACCCGATTGATGGCAGTTCATGCGTTAGCAACTAAGAAATCCTGCCGAAAGACATGGCACAATCGTCGATTGCACAAGAAAGAACTGAAAGTAGGAGATCTTGCATTGATGTACAAAACCAAGCTAATCAAGGGAAAATTGAAGTTTACCGGTGAAGGCCCGTATAAAGTAAAGGAAATCTTGAACTATGGCGCAATAATTCTTGAGCACTTGGACGAAAACCGATTTGATACTCCGGTGAATGGTAGCCAATTACGCAAGTTTTGGTAGCCTACTCTGCCAGTTCAGCAAGCATGATCTAATTGATTTTTCATTTTTATTTGTTTTTCAATATTTAATTGCTATGTTTTGTTTGGAAAAGACAGAAGAAAAAAAAAACAAACAAACAAAAACAAGAAAGAATGAGAAAAGAATGATGAGCAAAAGTCAGAAAAGTCATCAGCATGGGAAAAAAAGAGAGGAAGAAAAGTATTTTTGATGAAAAATGACTTATAAAATCACTATTTCGGTCAAATGTTGCCTACACAGTATTAGAAACCTTCGTGGAGCTTTCAGATTGCACGTCCACTTCAGATATATCTAAATTGAGTTGGGCGAAGGTTCTTTTTCAGGAAAAATTCATTTTTTGAGTCAGGCGAATGATCAACAATATGCCTTTTTTGGAACCTTCGCCAAGCACCTTACTCTCATTAGGAACCTTCACTGACATGCTAGATGGTCTTAAAATGTCAAAATTAGATTGGCCATAGGTTCAGATCTTGAAAAAATACATTTATGATAGTACTTGAAGGACCCTCTTGGGCGAAGGTTCATCCTTTGCCTACCCTGAAAAATGTTCGCCGGATAGATTTAGAGCCTCAGAAATCTTCACCGAAAATTTTATAGCCTAGTTTTACAACACTGTATATGCCTGCAAATTCTTGTTCAGAACTGATCAGCCAAACTAGTATTCAGTGTAATGGACCCTCCAAACTCACCTATAAGTTGGTGAATTCGATTCATTCCTCACTTGTGCTAGCGAAGCTTTTGCCAAGTTTTCCAGTGACTAAAGCCTTCCAAACTTTCTGAACTATTTTCTGATATACATTCGCGCGTCTTACTTTTCATTTCTGATCATCATGTCTTCCACAAATACATCCCAGTCGCCTCGTTATACTATCCATCGTGATGTCCCATCAGTAACGGATATCATGATACTTCCTAGCACAAGCATGGTAACTCAGTGGATGGCCCTTGTGGAGCCTCTACTTACTGCAATGGGTATTCATGAGAGAGCCTTTTCAGGGAGTATCAACATGGATTTTATCACTCTTTCTTTCAGTACATGGAAAGAAGAGAAATCCAAGTTTTACATAACCTTCCAGGGAGCCACACACAAGGTGCGTGTAACTGAGGCCGCCCTTGCTGCCATAGGCATAGCGTCTAGTACCCAAGCCTCTCCAAACCAAAAGCAAGCCAAGCAGGCTATTAAGCCTTACATAGACCTAACAAATGATTTGCATTGGACCAATGACGACTACCTCCTAGATGCCATCACTGAGCCTGCCATACACGTTGCTGCCCATCTCCTAAATAATTTCTTGATGGTTGGCAACTTCAGGAAAGATCACATTACTTCACAGATATCACATAGGATAGTAGAGTCATACGTCAAGATAGACAAGGCCCCTCTCGAACCATATAACTGGTTCAAGACTATTTCTGGTGAGCTCAAATGAGCCATTAAGAGAAATACCAAACAACAGTTTGCTGTTGGCTCCTTGTTATCTCTTCTAGCGGCCTCCCACATTGAGAAAAAATTCCACGGCTTTCACCTGGATTCTGTGCTTTCAGTTTATGAAGAAACACAAGCCGAGTCATCTCACCAGGCCTCCAAGTCACATAGTCGACGTCGTCCACGCAGCGAGATCGTAAGTCTTGACTCGCCTTCCGTGTCACGGCATCGTACTAGGCATACATCGTCAGCTGCGCTTCCATCCCCTGCTACTGTTCGCACTGAACTTCCTATTCCCCCCGTCTCTGCTTCTACTCAAGGACAATCGATGACTATTGGGACTACCATTCCCATCACAGCTGCCCAGGCTCCCTCACCCCCGCACACCGAAGCTGTTTCACCAAACACACAATACTTTATGGATATGTTTGATGATTTTGACTCCCTTGGGGCCTCCGAAGTTTTTGAAATGCTCCAGAGCCCTGTGCCCTTTGAACTCCAATCCCTTGGAAGAGGATTCAAACAATTCCATGATACTATTGTTGGTGTTAAAGATTCATGCCAGTTATCCTAGCAACCTCAAGCTGAAGTTGCCCTAGCCACACTTCGGGTCGAGCAAGCTGTGAAATCACCGAAGCAGTTCGACATGACAATGCCTGAGGGCTATGAAGAGGAAGATCTTTTTCGAAAGAAGCATTGTCGGCACCTGTTTTACGCCAACCAAGGACAGTACCATCAGGTCTTTCTGCTGCTACCACATCTAGAACAGTAGATTCTATTGATGCTCTTGGTTTGGTCTCAAGCCTTATGCAAGTGATCCAGTCTATGCTGGATAAGAGAAAAGAAATGGAGTAGAGAATCTTGGATATGGGATCGGAAAATACTCTTATCAGCCAGAAGATTATTTAGTTGGACAAAGAATTGAAGATCGCCAAGCAGCATGAAGAATAATCAGAAGCTGAAAAGAAGATGACACAACAACATGCTGATCGCCTCGAAGGATACGTCAGCTCCCTGTAGAATGCCTTGACCACCACACAAGATCAGGTGGACAAGGCCGTGTAGGATGCAAAGCAACAAGTGCAACTACTACAAGGTCAACTGCAGATAGCAGAGCAGGATCGCACACATCTCCAAGGTGAATTGGATGCGACCACCCTTGAGCATAATGCGTATCTTCAAACGCAAATACTAGATCATCCGGTAACTCCGACGAAGATCGCATATTTGTTCAAAAAAGTGGAAACTTACAAAGTGGCGCTTCAGGAATTCCAAGGCCACTTTGACAGGTTCAAAGGAGCAGCTTCAACTGAGTTGGCAAAGGCTAAAGCAACCATCAGTGCCTATGAGAAAGCTGCCGCTCAGGTGTTGGAAGCTGAACCTTAAATATCACCGGTTATGCCGCAATTCTCCCCTTCGCACAAACTGCAGTACCAATGGATACAGGGCTGGAGTTGAGCATGGACCAAGGTGGAGCTCGAGAAGTTGAAGCACAACAGCCAATTCCACAGGCAGTGCAAGTGGGTCCATCTTCATCAAGAACCACACCCTTAATCAGAAGGCCAATCAACGTCGAGGACCAAATCCAGAGTCTTTTATCGCAACATCCACATGAGTCCTTGCGTGGTGGTTGGGTCCTTAGATTTAAGACCTCTGAGATAGAGGCCGACAAGGAATTGGACAAAATACCTACATTGGGAGAGCAGCTGGCTTGGAGAGTTACCATTTTTGAGAAAATTCCGGAATCTATTAGGAGTTATGTGGCCAGCCCTTGCCAATTGCGGGTAGATCCGTATTATCTACCAATGCTGCGAAGAAATAAATGGAAGGATTTGGGATTGGCTATGGACAAAATTACAATCCATATGCCCAATTCATATAGTTGGACGATATCAGTGGACTTCCATCGGGCCTTACAAGCATACCAGCGGGAGTATATACACTCTCCCTATCCGACAATAAGACAATCGGCACTGTTCACGAAAGATTTAACTCTTTTGGCATTAGTGGCAACTAGATGAGATGATTGCCTTCCTCTTTTGGCATTCGATCCAAATAAGCCAATGGCCTCAGGGAATATCAAGAATCAGCTATCGGTTGCTCAACTGTATTTTTGTGCAGCAATGATGGGAGGCTCATGGAAATCTCGCTAGATAAATTGGTCTCTGCTGTAAGCTGTGTACTCCGTAAACCATTCCTTGCGAGAGGTCATGTGTTGGGTAGCACTGCTGTCCAGGTACCAACTATCACAATCTTTGTTGCTGCTACTATAAGCCATTAACAAATGTGTGTCTTGCTTCTTGAAGTCCGCCGCATTGGAGGAGTCTGGATGCTGCTGTTGTTGCTGTTTCTTTGCCTCATTATAGATCCTAATGTGACACTCCTTGATGTCATGATTAGCTCTTTTGCAATATCTGCAGAAGAGCTTCTTCTACGATCCACCATGTTGAGTTTGAGCATGAGGCTTCTACTGTTGCTGCTGCACCTGATTCTTGCCCTTGGAATGATATTTCTTCTTGAGAGCCATGGATTTGTCTTTGATGGACAGGCTGCTAGTCTTTCTCCATATTTCTTCTTGAAAAAGATGACCAATCACCTTTTGAAGTGTGAGGTCTGGTTGTGTGGAGATCATCGCCACAAAGTGCTCATAGGACTTTGGAAGAGAAGAAAGCAAGGTCATAACAACATCATCATCTTGAATAGAACGTCCTACAACTAATAACTGACTTAACAGTGACTTGAAGCTGTTAATGTGAGAAGTGGTGGCAGTAAAATCAGACATGCTAAGAGTAAAGAACTTCCTTCTAAGATGTAATTTCGTGGTTACATCGTAAGTCTCATAGAGACTTGATAACAAGTCCAGTGCTTCCTTAGAGGTCTTGCACGTGGTAACGTGAGATATTTGGGAGTTGGCCAGATTGAGTGTGATACATGCTAAGGCCTTCTGACCTTTGATCCTCCAGTCCTTTGCTTGATCAATGTTGGAGAAGGAAGAACAAGAACGGAGAAGAGAGCAAGAATATTGTGGAACAGCTCTCGCGTTCTAATCAGCTGCTAGGTGCAAAACTAGTCTAATAGATAGCTTATGCTAAAGAAAATCACAGCTTTATGTGGTTTGATTGTCCAGCATGATCTTAAAAATTAATTCATACTCTAAAATGAGAGTATAGTTCACCAAAGAGATTAGAGATGGTTTGTGTGTGGTACTACTAAAATCAGATTCAATGTGAAGTATAGTTCTGAAATAAATGGAAGAGCAGTATGCTATTGCGAGTTCCTCAGGCGTCAAAGACAGCCATCGTCTGATCAGAAACTAAGGAGTCGTAGACGTCCGTGTTCTAATCAATATGACTAAACAAGCGTGATCAAACAGCGATGAAAGTGCATTCAATCACAACAAGCATTCATCTATGTTGTACACAGATAAAAACGGGCTGCTACTATATTACACTGAAGCACAATACAAATAACAATTACAACCAAAAATTGATGGCGTAATTGGGAGGCTCAAATAATCATATCTGTGATAACAAAAAAAAAGAGATCTCAGATCGCTAAAAACAGAGTGATAGGAATGATCTAGAATCGCGATTTCACGAAAAAATATCAGACGTCAGAGTTCAACGGGTAAAAAGTACGTCAGATTTCGACGTCCGTGTCGGTCAAACCTCTAAACTCGCCATGGATGTCAGACGTCAGATAGCTTGTCATTCGTTTCGGATTGCTAACATGGACGTCGGAATCCGACGTCTGTTGGATTCCGAAGTCTGTCGGATTTCGACGTCCATGTCAACAGACACGTATTTTTGTTTTTTTAATGTATATTACATGTCATATCCAAATTTCCATGTCGGAGTCCGTCATGTCAGATTCTGACGTATACTTTGAAAATGGGTTGCTACCACAATTTCCCGGTCGTCAGAGGTTCAGATTTGGTATTTATGCTTAGATGTCGGATTCCGACACGTCGAATTGCGACAGATTATGAAATTTCCAAAAATCTGTCGGATGCCCACGTTGTAATCCTCGCGATACGTGTCCTATGCGTTTGGCACGTGTGACATCCCACAACATGGCCTCAATGCAATTTACAAGAGGAAATTACAAACTAGCTTGTGTAATTTTAGCATCCTCTTTCACGGTCCAATGCACTAAGTGGCTTCTCAAGGCTTTGGACAAAATTGGTAAAATTTGCTACTCTTTCATCTTCTTTGACATCAAAGAGCCGAATTTTACTTTCTCTTGGTTTAATGCCAAATGGAACCTTTCGGATCCCCCTCACATTTGGAAAGCCAGATTTCAGTGCACTCACAAGATTAAGACTGGCAAACTCAGGGACTTCTCTCTCAGGATTCTACATCTCTCTCTTCCTGTTCGTGCCCATTATAGAGGAAATGTTACACATGTCTATTCTAAATGCAAAATATTAGATGAATGTGTCTCACCTTTTTCTTCATTGCCATGCATTTCTCTGGAAATCAATGACTGATCTCTTTATTGAAATTTCATTGGTGTTTTGGCTTTAGACTTCCTCTTTCTTGTCTCAATAGGTGAGTTGGGTTATCCCTTTAGAGGTTGATGGCTTGTTAGGGTGATCTATGGGCATAAGCAAGATATTTATCAACTTTGATTGTTCTCGCTTGGTTGCACAACTTGTTTCTTTGGCTTCCAATAACATCTCATGGTGGTTCTTCCCACTTAACAAGAATACTACACGTCCCACTTAACATGCTATATGGGTTTCACAAGGTTATACCAATAGTATAGATAGCTTTTCATAAAAGAGTGTCCAATTCTAAGTTAACTCAACATTTTGGTTGGCAAATCCTCATCCCAAGGTGATACTGCCTAATTGTAGCAATATCATTGATGACATGGTTGTGGATTAATTGGTATGCATCATGTTTTATATCTGTTTGTATCAAAATACCTAAGGGCTTGCACATTAGAGTACTCTTCTTCTTATAAACTCACGACAACATACCACAAAAATATTTCTTTGTCATAGGAATTTGATAAGGATTTGTGTGATAACCAATCTAGTTCTATCATGTTTACACAATAGCATTAATACTATAGGTGATTCTTACTGTCTTCTAATATGGATTATGTGATTTTTTCTTGATAATGTTTTCTTTTAGATAAGGATAGGTTTAACTATCTTAGAGTTCCTTGTCTATGATCTACACACTTGGAAGTTTTTATTTTATTACTTTCTATAAAAATGGCATTGTGGTCATTCGGCTTCAAAAAAGAAGCACCATTCATTAATATGTCATCTAGTAGTATGTAATGTGTGTATACATGTTTTCTATTGCTTAGTTATGTTAGTCTTGATGTGAAATTTAGACAATTTTTTTTAACAAGAAATATTTGTAAGCAAACTCATTATGATCATTCTCTACATCGGCTTAATGGACATGTCTAGCAAATGTTTTTGATCCTTGCAATTTTTCCTACATATGGCCCAAGTGGCAAGGAAGAAGGCCCATGCAAACAACGTTATCTAGGCTTCAAGAGCAAAGGTTTATGCTAGAGAGTACGCAGTTGAGTCTATCTATTACTAGGTTTTGTTTTTCCTTCTTTCCTTTGGCACCTAATATGTGCTTGAAATCTTATTTATGATACAAAATATAAAATCTCTTCGTTAATGCATGGAGACGAAGCTAAACAATCAAAATTAATGTACTTATGATAGAAAATTGATTCTGTTAAATATTGTAAGGCTATTTATAAATGCAAGTTTATAACTTTTAGAGAGCAAGGAATTCCTAAAAGGAGCAAGTTTTATCCATACGTGCTCATGTTAGTTCATCTTGGACAATTGTTCTTGTGTAAGACGATGTTCAAGTATACAACTACCAACTTCACATTTGACAATAACTCAACACACCAACTAGACAAAATTTTGACATCTACCAAATGATATAAACATTTTAATGTTTGTGTACTATAGCCAATGACACAAATTGCCAATATAGCTAACCCAAACACCTATGTATTAGTCAACTAAATATGTAGCCTTTTAAGAACATTGAAGATTCAATTTTTATTGGAACTTAAAAGAAATTTTCAAGACAAGATCTTTCTATGATCGCCCTTCATGAAGTCAAAAAATGCCAATAATAATGCAAACTTCTATTCTTTGTAAATTATTTCCAAGACACAATGTCACACATTTATTCAGAATTCAATTTAGCTTGATGAATTCTAAGCATCTTTGTGCTTCATGGATGATAACACATTAATCTTTAATAATAGTTGTTTTGACCAAAGTAACTCAAATGGGAATCTTCCATGAACATACAAGAATGCCGTCAAAGTTAGGCTTGATTATGTAGTACCCAATCTTGATATTATAAATTTTAGGACCTGGTCCAACTAAAAAGCTAATTAGACTATTAATGAATCGCAAAAAGATCCTTGCCATTTTTTTCAAGCATTATTGACTTCCTTTTTACGATGTTATTTAGTAGCATAATTCTTGACCATATCAACCAAAATTTCAAGGTGTGCCTACATCTTTTAAACTTCATTCTCAACAACAACAACTAACTACACTAGCTTCATTATGTGGAATAGTGATACAATACATCAATTACAACTACATTTTGGGCCTAACTGCATTAGAGCTCACAACTCCAAAGTTTTGGAGCCTGTCATGGCCTCCAAAGTGTCGTTTAGTACAATAAATCGCACTTTGAGACTATGTTTGGAAGTTTTTCTATGCTAATATTCTCTATTGAAATGTCTAGTGTTTGAATCCTATATGTTGATTATTACATACCTATGTAACTAACAGTACTTCAGACCCCTAATAGTCCATTTAGTGTTGGGGGCTAAATGGCAAGTTACCCTTAAGATTAAGGGTATGTGCCCTTGTATAAGGGCAGGCAAGTGACTATACCTTAGTTGGAGGTATGGAATCATGTGACCCTTGGTCAAGGGGTACCCTTAGTATTAAGGGTAGGTGTCTTAGATTAAGGTACTAGTGTCCTTGGTTAAGGGAAGGTAGGTGTCTATGCCTTGGATGGAGGTATGGAACCTAAAGAGGTGTTAGAAAGTCGTTGGATGACTATTTTTCTAAACCTTGGGCCTCAACCTTGAACCATATCACTTAATTGGTCTAGGACCAAAGTATATATGCGCAACTTGGGCAATGAGACGTAGTAGGAGGGCGCCCTTCTAAAGTGTCCATTGAGTTCCCAACTCCCACAAGAAAGGCATTCAAAGAGTCATACATTATGGAAGGAGTCTCTTGACCTTCCATAAGCCTATGGAGGCTCTTGGAGATTCTTTAACTCCCCTAGGCTTCTCTCTCTCTCATTGGATGAGCATGGAACTCCATAGTGCATTGGAGGGGTCCATGGGCCATCTATATGAGGGTAGTAGGGCGCCCATTGGGAGGGGGAGATCTCTCTTGTTTGCTTTGCTTATGCTCTAGTGTTGCTATTAGTGTGTAAAGTGCTTTCTTGTGGTAGTATGCTTAAGATTTGGATCTTGCTTATGGTATGGGACATAAGTAGGGTTTGGATCTTGAGTATGCTATGGAGTGTTGTGGTATGCTTGTGATTTGTTTATGGTTAGCAAGGGTTGCTAGATAGGTCTTGCTTGGAGCTTGGATCTAGCTATGGTTGGGTGGTGAATACTTGAGGCCAGCTTTTTATCTATCTTTGTGTTTGCTCAATTTATCTCAACGAAAAGTTTTGTTAAGGCTTCAGAACTAGCTCAACTATTTGTTGAGAAGCTTTTTCGACTGTACGGGCTGCCTTGCGATATTGTTAGTGATAGTGACCCAAAATTCACTAGGAAGGCAAGCAGTATTTAAAAAGTTGGAAACAACTTTAAGTTTGAGTTCTACAGATCATCCGGAATCAGACGGTCAAACGGAAAGGACCAATTAGACGATGGAGGATATGCTTCGAGCATATGTGGGCCATCGATAGTCTGATTGGAAACAATACCTTCCACTGGTGGAATTTGCATATAACAGTGCAAAACATTTAGCAACCGGATTCAGGCCTTTCATGCTTATGTATGGTTTTCAACCTCGATCACCAATTAGTGTTGGCCTGAAAAATCTACGGGTGCAAGCCGCAGCTGATTTCCTTGCGGATATGCAAGAAATGTTACAGCTGGCTAAAGATAGCATAAGAAGTACCTAGGACAGGGCAAGGCACTATGTTGATCTATCTCGAAAGCACAAGGTATTCATGGTCAATGACTGGGTGTTTTTGAGAGTCCCTAATCACTCTAGGGGCTGGAAAACTGGTAAGTGTGCAAAGTTGGCGCCAGGTATTGCGGTCCTTTTAAGGTTATCCAAGTGATAAACAAGGTCACATACAAACTAGATCTTCCAGCTAACATTGGAATTCATTATGTTTTCCACGTTGTTGGGAAAACCCTGGTCCCTGTGGAAGATCTAGTGGAGTTTCTTCGTGATGAGTCCGCGAGTGGACCACCTGAACCCGAGGCGATTGTTAATAGCTGGCAGAGGACTCTATGGAGTAGAGTGCTTCGAGATTTTTTTAGTCAGGTGGAGGGGCAAATCAGAAGAGGAGGATACCTGGGAAAAGGAGGCTGATCTCTAGAAGAATTTTCCAAATTTTTTCCTACAAAGAAAAATTTAAGTTTAGGGGGAAGGAATATTACATACCTATGTAACTAGCAGTACTTCAGACCCCTAATAGTCCATTTAATGTTGGGGGCTAAATGGCAAGGTACCCTTAAGATTAAGGGTATGTGCCCTTGTATAAGGGCAGACAAGTGACTTAGTTGGAGGTATGGAGTCACGTGACCCTTGGTTAAGGAGTACCCTTAGTATTAAGGGTAGGTGACTTAGATTAAGGTACTAGTGTCCTTGGTTAAGGACAGGTAGGTGTCTATGCCTTGAATGGAGGTATGGAACCTAAAGAGGTGTTAGAAAGTCATTGGATGACTATTTTTCTAAACCTTGGGCCTCAACCTTGAACCATATCACTTAATTGGTCTAGGACCAAAGTATATATGCACAACTTGGGCAATGAGACCTAGTAGGAGGGTGCCCTTCTAAAGTGTCCATTGAGTTCCCAACTCCCACAAGAAAGGCATTCAAAGAGTCATACGTTATGGAAGGAGTCTCTTGACCTTCCATAAGCCTATGGAGGCTCTTGGAGATTCTTTAACTCCCCTAGACTTCCCTCTCTCTCATTGGATGAGCATGGAACTCCATAGTGCATTGGAGGGGTCCATGGGCCATCTATATGAGGGTAGTAGGGCGCCCATTGGGAGGGGGAGATCTCTCTTGTTTGCTTTGCTTATGCTCTAGTGTTGCTACTAGTGTGTAGAGTGCTTTCTTGTGGTAGTATGCTTAAGGTTTGGATCTTGCTTATGGTATGAGACATAAGTAGGGTTTGGATCTTGAGTATGCTATGGAGTGTTGTGGTATTCTTGTGATTTTTTTATGGTTAGCAAGGGGGTGCTAGATAGGTCTTGCTTGGAGCTTGGATCTAGCTATGGTTGGGTGGTGAATACTTGAGGCCAGCTTGTTATCTATCTTTGTGTTTAAAAATTAGGGACATAGGTGGAGGAGAGATCCTTGTAGGCTTGCAGATCCTTACTTGCAGGTGGAGGCATCCTAGCTTGGAGTTGGGGAGCATCTTGAAGCTTGCTGGTTGCTTGGACGACATTTGGAGGCTCTACCTTGGATTTGGAGGACTTCCTCACCTCTACTTGTAAAAGTTGATGGTTGTGTCCTTTGTAATAAACTACTTGGATAGGAGTGTTTTTGTTATCAACATAGAGCCACACTCCAATCTCAAACGACACCTTTATGTGCAAAGCATGAAGTGCTATACAATTCAATATTATTTGTTTAATGAAGCTCCTAGACATGACATCGAAATTTCATTGGGACACTACTAATTACATAGGCCTTGGATGACACAAAGATCAATATCTATATTTGGCATTTCTTCTAGATTTCAACAATAGTGTACTGAAGTTATAGGAGACTCCACATACCAACATGAAGACTGCTTGTGCTTTTGTGTTTTGAAGTTGATTAGTGGAGTGGAGGTATTTTGTGACATTTACCAAACCTAAACAATGTTCTCCCATATTTAGAGGTAATGTGCTCCACATTGCAACATAATTAAAGGGCCAAGGCTCGCAGTTGTGAGGTGAGCATGCAAAATAGTACAAGAAGATGTTTTCATGTGTCGACTAGTGACACATAGAACCTTAGGATCATGCTAAATTGGCAAACAAGGAGAGAAGATGTATGCACCTAAGGTGACATATTTGGAGTCCCCAACCTCATCCCAGGAATTTATTTCTAGAGAGGCTAGCATTGTCCACAAATGGTGTGCTTGTAATTATAGACTCAAAGGGGGGAGAAAGATTTTCACCCATCTTATTTTTAGTACAAATGCAATATTCTTTTCATTTTTTTTTGGCAAAACACATGACGTATGTTATGGGCCAGGCCGTTTCGTGTGCTTGGAAGTTGGGTTGGGTACATAAAGGAAAGAAAAGAGAGATTTTTAATTATGTCTACCGTGAACAGCGACATACAATCCTTTCCTCCTACACTTCTGTCTCTCTCTGTCTCTCGCTTTCAGTTGGGTTGTTCACCTTCAAGGCTCAAGCTTTCCCATCCGCCTAATTTGAAGGACCAGTAGTTACTAATAGGCTGCAATTATCAGTCATTATAACTCAGTCCACTCGATTGCTGCTTCCTTCCTCAGCAATTCAATTTTCAGTTTTTTAGTAGCAGCTAGAAATAAGGTGCTTGATTTGTAAGGAGCACCAAAAGCCAGATGTATTTTCATTGCACCTTGTAGAGTGGTAAATTGAGAGGCATCCCAGACCTCAGACCACAAGGGCAATGGTAATAACTAGCTGTCATTTATGGGAATGGATCGCATCCAGATTTAGAGACATTGCTGTAATCAGCATATGTACGATAATGATCGCAGGTAAGTGCTCCTGTAGCATCTGACAAAAAACTTCAAAGTTGTTCATTCTGCATCAACTATCACGAGGGAAAAAATGCAGAAACTAGTATATTTTAATCTTGTAGTTGTGTTTTTCAGGTCAGCTTGAAGGAATTTATAAGGTCAGCTTGAAAGAATTTATAATGTTTCCCAAACTAGTTTGAGCTTTGCGTCTTTATACAAACTTCAAATGTTTTAGTACTGTATGAAATGCTTGACAGATGCTGCGACGCCTCAAATTGGCATCAATTACGGAAGAGTTGCCGACAACCTGCCTTCTCCTGCGCAGGTAGTTAGCCTGATCAAAAACCTTAATATTGGCCTCGTCAAGATTTACGATGCTAATTCTCAAGTGCTTAATGCTCTTGCAAACACTGGCATGGAAGTGTCTGTGATGGTTCCTAACGAGCAGATATCAAACATCGCTTCCAGTCAAACGAGTTCCGATAACTGGGTAGAGCAAAACATCGTTCCATATTATCCTGCCACGCAGATCACTTTTCTTGCTGTTGGAAATGAAATCCTTTCCGACACATCGATTAAGAGTGTGTGGGCGCAATTAGTTCCTGCCATGTCGAATATCTATTCGTCTTTGGTAAAGAACAACATTAGCCAGATTCAGGTAACTACTGCTGTAGCATCAGATGCGTTGGGAAATTCCTTTCCTCCATCAAATGCCACCTTCCGAGACGACATAGCCACATCCGTCATCAAGCCCATGCTTAGTTTCCTTTCACGTACTAATTCTGTCTTCTTCGCGAATATCTACCCGTACTTCGCGTGGGCTAGCAACGCTCAACAGATTTCTTTACAATATGCTATATTTGGATCTTCCAATGTTGTTGTCACGGATGGGAGTACCCAATACACTAGCCTGATGGATGCAATGCTTGATGCGACTATCGTAGCCATGAAAAACTTGGGCTACGGAGATGTTAATATCGTTATAAGTGAGACGGGATGGCCGACGATGGGAGGCACTGGTGCAAATGTTAAGAACGCGGCCCTATACAACAGACGGATGGTACGCAGAGCCATGGCGAGTCCTTCCGTCGGCACTCCTCTTCGCCCGAAAGCAACCATTCCTACCTTCATTTTCGCTCTGTTCAATGAAGATCAGAAGCCAGGAGCTGCAACAGAGCGCAACTGGGGCGTGCTTTATCCAAACGGATCAAGCGTCTACGCCATCGATTTCACTGGGCAGCTGGGAGATGATCAATACGACTCGTCGCTTCTTGCCCCAGTACAGTCCCCTACACAAGCACCAGCACCATCTCCTACATAACTAGTCACTGACAAACATTGATCCAAGTAAGCTGCAAAACCCACTTCACCGATTATCTACGGAAATTAATCTATGTAGCATACCATTGGCTGTAGCTCAAACCGCACGAATTGCAGATTTAATGAATACTAAATCAGCTTTTAGCTTCAGATCATGCTTTTTGGTATATCTTTTCATGGTAGTACCTTTTGATACATAGCTTCAGATCATGAAATGATTAGAAGCTAAATATTAATGATGTGGGATTGTTGCTTTGGCAGGTTGGCTCTAATTGCACATACCCGTTTCATTGATCTGCATGCAAGAACAAATACTCATGGTTTCATAGGCTTGCGAGCACCCTCGATTGATTTTCAACTATCTGCAACTGGATTGGTGGCAGTATGAATAGTAATGGTATAGATATGTTTTCTATTGATAGTTGATCTTATATCATAGAATAAAGTCCTGCTATTTCCATTTCGGTGTAACTACCGACTTATACGCACAATGGGAGCATAGAGTACAGAACATTATACATTGGCCCTGACTTAGATTGAGGACCGAACTTACATGAAAAATGGAAATTGATTCTCCTGGCTGTCCAATGCCTATTTGCTATTTGCCTGGTGTGATTAGGGCAATCTCAATATTATAATATCACCATTCACTGCATTAGATTCGTCTCTTTATCCCTCTTTCACTTATAGTGATAAAAGCTTAGAAACATGTGCTATTCTTCTCGATGGATCTCAGTCTTGTGTTTAAATATATCACCATTCTTTCCATGCAGCAGTTCATTTCTTTTTACAGATGAATATAGAAGTTTCAAAAAATTGTACATTTCTCCTAACGGCTACTTAGCAATGCATAGTATGATATGAGCAAAAGTGAGAAAGTGGTTTCACTTAACTTGGGTTGTTGGTGGGCACCTAGCATGCTCCTCATATATGTGTACATGCTTTAAATGTCCCAACTTCCAGGTTAAGTGAGAGAGAGTTTTCTGACTTAACTTGCGTAGTTGGATGGGCCTCCTCATAAATGCGCACATGCTTTAAATGCCATCTACCTATCAGATGGCCATATTAAGTGAAATTTTTCTCACTTAACATGGGTTGTAGGATGGACACCATGGCATGCTCCTTAGAATGTCAAGCATAATAGAGATAGATAACATGAGAGCTCTCCAAGGATGTACCTATAGGTAACCTCTACAAAAGAGATGGATGGGTCCTCCCTTCACACCATATCCTTCCATCTCTATGCAATTTTTTGTTCAGTCTCAGTGGACGAATGCTCTTTCTTTACCAAGAATACCTTTATAATGAAAATTAAAGAAATGCAATTTGAACCAATTTTCCATTTAAAATGTATTCTTTGTAATGGGAGGATGAATTTTTCAATGACCTTTCCATTGGGTCATCTTGCCATAAAAATGGTTCATCATTGGAGAATCTTACTATAGAAAATGATGGCTGATCACACTACAAAAAGTAGAGCAATTCTCAAGGTAAATACCAAGGCGTTTGTTTATATAAAGAAGTTTTTATATTGATTATCTCGGTGTAACCCTCGACATTAAGATAAAACAATATCTCCTATATACTTGTCATTAAATTCTTTAATATTATGCTCATTTAAAACTTTGAGATTGTCAATTGACCCTCATATTATCTTACGTACATCGATGGTCAATGTGTTGTTGACCACCAATCTCTGTTGATAGTTGTTGGTGCCTGTGGGTTCGTTTGATAATCAATTTGCCATTGAAAGTTGGAAAATCCCTTGGGCACAGACGGTCAAGGAATTCAAAAAAATTTGACTCCATCCAATCCGAGTAGTCCATTTACGACTTCTTATAAAGTCAATGAGAGAAATTTATCGTACCTGATTACATATTGGTATTATAATCAAAGAATACTTGATTAAGTTGAAAAACATTCTTATGAAGGACAATGTATTGGTTACTCTTTCATGCAACAATGGCCACATTTATTATCATGAAGCTAGTGGACATGACATTATCAATAATATAAATAATTTAACATTACAAATCTAAAGCATTTGAAAAAATCAAACAAGTGTCTTTAATTTTTGGACCAAAAATGTTTATGTATGAGGAGTGTCACATATTTTTATACATAAGTACTCAAAGTGCATAATAATATCTCTTATAAGTTTTGCTAGGTCCGAAAAGAATTATAAACCTTAAGAATGAAGGTCATTCCCTCAAGAGACTCCTTAAAGTGTCTTAAATGAGGATTACAATCCAATAGGACCTCCAAGAGACTTAACAAGGCTTAAAAAAGGGCTAACTATAGTAGGTGACATTGAAGTTTTAAGTCAAGGCTTTGTCTATAAGTAGGTATTAGACATCACTTTAGGAGGTCTTTTGGCTCATTTGCATTTGAGTGAACTTGGAATTCTTTCTCCTCTCCCTTTTGTCAATGAGAGGCATTGGGATTTACATGCATCCATACATGGACTCCCTCCTCCTGTATGCCAAATTTTTTCTCCTTGCCAAACTTGTCTTCTCTACAACATAGAAATCCACTATCAAAACCAAATTTGAATTTGTCTTTTGAAAATCAACAGTTTCAAATGTGCTCAATTGTAAGTCCAGTATGGAAAAAACAATGGTTAGTTTAAAATTGCCTAACAATTCTAAATATCATCACTATAATTTTTATTTTTCATTATATCATACATGCTAGTTACAATTTTTCTCTTTACATGGTGTGCCCTTTTTTGTGAGATTAAAATTTCATGGTTCTAGTGTCACTCCTTCCCATAAGTAGGTTTCATTGCAAATTTACTTGTCATGGTGGACCTTTTGTATACTCAAACACATGTCCATATTCAAATACTTAATGTCATGTCACTTTTCTTGCAAAACAAGTGACATGACATCAACTATTGGACTATGTACACTTTTCTTGCAAACAAGTTGGTCACATCTTATGCTTACATGGGGTTGACTCTACATAGCATGAAATACAGATTGTTAGACAAATAGTTTGCAATATTATGAAGCATATTATAACAATCATGAAGAGAGCAAAAGATGTTTTTATATACATTGTCCAAAGAACATCCATTCATGGAATTGAAATAACAACCATAAAATTGATATGAGTGATTTGACGTCACAACCAAAGAGCTCATGTGGCATGTGAGCACAAGGTGTAATAAAATTATCATGGGTTTCTTTTACCATGTTAGGTGACCTAATTTTTTTTTTTTCGATTGGTAGTAAGGTGTAATAGAATTTTCATGAGTTTGTTGGGCCATGTTAGCTTCCATAAATTTTTTGTTTGAATGGGTAGTAAGGAGAATTAGTGACTTCTTCATCAAACATAGAACTTGGCCAAGGTTTGAGTGGTAGCTTGATTGATAGGTGGAGATTTTTAGCAAAAAGTAAAAAAGAAAATCTTAAATACGTGGATGGCAATATTATAGAGAAACTATCTTGAATGAACTTTGTTCACTTTTCCTTTATTGTATATTCTCGTTTGTGTGATAGTGAATCCTCACCTCTTAGAAAGGAAAGAAAGTTCTAACTAGCCCATTACTTATTAGAGCACCTAGATTACATATTGTGATCTCATGATATTAGATATATTTAGATGAATTGACATAATAATCACATAAAATAGGACATTCATAGACTTCTTCAATATTTTCAATTTAGAATATAATCCATGTTTGTGGGTCTTTTAATAGATATTTTCATTTATGAAAAGAAATTTTGGCTTCACGCACTAAAATGTACTTGAAAACACTTGTGGATAATCTCATTTGACCAAAACAAATGGAAAACAAAACTTAAACTATTTAAATTTTTAAAATGAGATATATTTCTCTTTAATGCCTTGAAAAAATTTAGTTATCATTTCAATGGGTAAACTCTTTGGTTCAATGTAGCTATACATTTTATTTTACATAGTCAATGATGTAGAAAAAGTTGGAAGCACAAATCTAGCAAATTAGACAATCACTATAAATTGATGTTTGTGGAATACCGTCTAGAATGTGAAACCTCATCAAGATACATGTAATTTTCTTGTCAACCTCTCACATAAAAAAGTTAGCACTCCTTGTCAGAAAATTTTCTGCTCTTTGGAGCCAAATTCGACAAAGTGGTGTACATAGAGCTGATAAGGATATGCATGTTTATAAGACTTAGTAACAATATAAAATCAAAGTATGTCTTGCATGTAACTTGAATCATTAGAATAAAACAAGTATTTGTGGCAATCCTTAAGGCCTTTTCATAACTTACTAAATTTGGTTTCAAACAAGAGGGTAAATGGCCTTCTTCTCTCTTCCATTTACATTTGTAATGCCCCTTGGACACTAGACATGACATAAACTTGCCCGCCCCATATCATTCACCATAATCTATGTATGTATGCATATGCATGTGTGTGTGTGTGTTTATCTTATCCAATATCAAAAGGTTCAATGGTGGTGGAGGAGAAGAGTAGTGGATTGCAAGAACTTAAATATTGTGCAATAGAAGTGTAGCTCCCTAGTGGAATTGTCCACTATATCTAAGGCTAAGTTATTACATAAAATGAGAAAAAGGTGTAGCCTTGAATGTCATGTTCAGCTAATTTACATTTTGTGTGAAAGTACTGAAAGAAATATGTGAACTGATTGGATCTAATAAAGATTGTACTTGCTCCTCCCACTAGACTCTTAGGCGTAGCCAAAGTGACAACAAATAATTGTGAAAGCCAAAAAGCCCAAGTTACTTGATCTATCACATAGGTGTAAAAAATTTTGGTTCAAAGTTCCAAAAGAAACCTTTAGTTCTAATGCCAAGAACAATCATTCCTTTCCTCTTCACAAAACCTTGGAAAGTTGGCACTTGCTTATGCAATAAAACAAAGGAGGTTCTCTCAAAGATATTATTGTGTCAAAAACATTAAAAAAACAAGTGAAAGGAGTCTTAGTATGATTGACAACAAGCTTTACTCTTTATTGAAGACCAATAAAGGAAGTGATGGCAAAACTACCAAATGCTCAAAGAAACTGCTTCTCTAAAGCTCTCCAAGCACTCATTTTTGTATAAGGCCCTAATCAATTCTGATGGATCAAGGTCTTGAAGCTGTAGAGACCAAGGTCATACAAGAAGTTGGTATTTCCACAAGTGAGGCATTAAGCTTTAGCAGTGTGGTTCTAGATATAAACTTAGGTCTCATTGAGATATTTTAAATATATATGTCATGATTAGCCAATTTGAGTTGAGAATAGACCATTCCTAAATCCCTAATGATCTAGAATGCCGAGTTAGAGGAATGGTGATTAATGCATCACATTTATTTGGAGTACTCAATAGTTTAATGAACATAATTAAAAGACATTCATTTTAAAAATATTTAATCATCTTTTTGATTCCATGGCTTCCATTTTTGAGGAAAAAAATGTTCTAAAGGGAGAAGAACACTATGTCCTAGTTTGACCTTAGGTGAGGCCTAGTCTATAGGGTGGGCATGTATAAACTTAGGTGAGACAAGTGAGCCATAGATATCACTAAAACCAACAAGTCCTAGGTTGTGAGCATTTAGAGTTATCATTTGGTAGTTTTGCCACAACACTAACTATGGTGATAATTTACTAAAAGTTGAGGTGTCTTTTTGAGCATGAAAAATGGGTTCTTTTTCCTTGTCATAGAGTAGAATCTTGCAATATTTGTATATCATTTTAAGACAATTTGAATGCTCCTTGGAATACATATGTAGCAAATGTATGACAAAGATTCTCTTGATCTTTCAATCACCATGCAGTATGAAAATAAAGACAAGCTAAGTACTATAAATAATAAAAATCTAAACTGAATATACAAGTACTTTAATCTCAAATGACCTCCTGTGTGGTCACTATGATCCTTCCATTGATGTAAGTTGGCACCAATTTATAATCTCTTGTATTATCGCTTAGTCTATGTGCAGCCAAAGCTCTATATTCTAAGAATATATGGTTGATTACTATTCATATAAAATGGTATCTACAAAGTGCATGAAATGGAGATTCCCACGTCCATTACTATGCATGCCACAAAATCAGCAGAAAGTGCTGCCATCTATCCAGTTGCATCTAGTTGAAGAACTATTACGTTCGATCGCAACCCTCCTGATTCAATGGGTTCATCGTCTGCCTTGCATGCAGATCATTGAAAAGGGAATGTGCAGGAGTCATGACCTGCCAAATCGACAATTACGTAACATTTACCTTTTACTTATTGCACGATACGAAGCTATGATTTAAGCAAGATAGTGCACATAATAACGAGAGTGTTTACAATAGATTGCGGTACATTGAGTTTTGGAGCTTACTTGGATCAACGGTCGTAAGCTTTGCAGCTCCACCAAAATCACAGGTCCCTCCAGAAGCCTTCTGTTGCTGCCAGTAGCTATTAAACGCATAGGATGCGTGTGCTGACAGCGTATTAGGATCGTAGCAAGACGCACCAGGCTGAATTGCTTCACAGTCGCCGACGTTGCCAGTTCCGCACGCGTAATCTAAGCCTCTCTGCAGGAGCTGACCGTCAGTCACGTCCGATTTGACCACACACCATTGTTTCTGGATGAGAACAGACACAGAAGATCGCTGCCCAGTAAAATCAAGGGCGTAAACTGGTGATCCATTGGGATAAAGCACGCCCCAATTGTGCTCTGTCGCAGCTCCTGGCTTCTGATCTTCATTAAACAAAGCAAAGATGAAGGTAGGGATAGCTGAATTTGGGCGAAGAGGAGTGCCGACACCTGCTGTGGCTCTGCCTACCATCCGTTTGTTGTATAGGGCGGCGTTCTTGACGTTTGCACCAGTGCCTCCCTGAGTCGGCCATCCTGTCTCGCTTATGACGATATCAACGTCTCCGTAGCCCAGGTTTTTCATGGCCACTATAGTTGCATCGAGCATTGCATCCAGGAGGCTAGTGTATTGGGTACTCCCATCTGTCACCACAGCACTGGAAGATCCAAATATAGCGTATTCTAAGGAGATCTGCTGAGGATTGTTAGCCCACGCGAAGTAGGGATAGATATTCGCGAAGAAGGCAGAATTTGTACGTGAAAGGAAACTAAGCATCGGCTTAATGATGGATGTAGCTATGTCGTCTCGAAACTTGCCACTCGATGGAGGATAAGAATTTCCCAATGCATCTGATGCTACGGGACTAGTTACCTGGATTTTGTTAAGATTTTTCCTCACTAAAGACGAATGGATGTTCTCCATGGCAGGAACTAATTGCGCCCACACACTCTTGATCGATGTGTCCGAAAGGACTTCATTTCCCACCGCAAGAGTGGTGATCTGCGTGGCAGGATAATATGGAACAATGTTTTTCTCCACCCAGTTGTCGGAATTAGTTTGACTGGAAGCTATGCTTGATATCTGGTCGTTAGAAACCATCACAGATACTTGCAGGCCAGAGTTTGCAAGAGCATTAAGCACCTGCGAATTGGCATCGTATATCTTGACGAAGCCAATTTGAAGATTTTTTATCAGACTAACTACTTTATCAGGAGAAGGCAGATTGTCAGCAACTCTTCCATAGTTGATGCCAACTTGAGGTGTCAGAGCATCTGTCACACGTTCTATACCACGAAAATCAGAATGTTTCAAATTAGTTAGAGCTCTAAAGATCAAATTCGTTTGACAAACTATAAGAATTTGCTTCATGTTTACCTTAAAAACACAAGTAAAAGACGTTGAAATACACTAGTTGCACCACTTTCGACCTCCCGATAGTTGATTAAGAATGAATAACCTCGAGTGTTGCGAATGCTACAGAAGCACTTACCTGCTATCATGATCGTGCATATGCTGATTACAGCAATCCTCCATGAGCTGGGATATCCAGTTATCACCATGGTCCTTGTGATTTGGAGTCTGCACACCTCCCCAATATTGACTCCAATCTACAAGATGCAATGAAAATGCATCTGTATTTCGGGTTCGTCTCAGATGAAGCACCTACTTAAGCTGCTATTTAAAAAGCAGAAAATGAATTGCAGAGCAAGGCAGTCAGCAATCAAGTGGCCGACTGAGATCGATAATGGGTGATATTGCAAAGAGTGGGCCTAGTTTTTTGGCCCTTCAAAGATGAAGACGGAAGCCTGAATAAATATGAACATGAAGCAAGCTGCAAATATGGAAGAGAAAGAGAGAGAATGTGGAGATTGTGATATGTTAAACCCCGAGTATAGTGTATTCCTCTTTTCAGATTAGAAATGATTAATAGTCCTGACTTCTCATTCTTCATAAGGCTAATATTAAGGTGGGGGCTCCTGGTAGGGCATCCAACGTGGATGGATCAAATCACGCTAGGTCACCACACCTCACACATGGGCCCATAGAAAACATGAATTGTTTTGCCAATTTGTTTTCACATTTCTATAATTCAGAGCCGTGGGTGTGACCTGTAGTGATTGAGTTGTGATAAAACTTTTAATCTACAAGAAGTTTAGTCCTATGAGGCAATGGTCTCTCCACATACCTTTACCACTAGTATGTCATTTTCGAAGTCACTAATGCCCTTTATGGAGATACATTATGATAATTGAAAAATTCATAGGAACGATCTTGAAGCTTTTTGGTGTTGTCAACCCATGACAGAGAATCAAACCTCGATGGGGGCAAGCCAACACCAACTCCTTCCAACGTGTGGGAAGATCATGAACCAACTATCAAGGTATAAGTCACTTGAGCCCCCCACACCAACTCCTTCCAATGTGTGGGAAGATCATGAACCAACTATCAAGGTATAAGTCACTTGAGCCCTACATGCATAGACAGAACTTCAAAATTCACAAGAAACAACTATGAGTTGTCAAAACACATATATCTATTATGCAAAAGGTTGAATAAAAAATTTATCCAAAACAATCCCAAGATGTGATGTAATAAATCTTTAGGCATCATTCTCTACTATAAATCAATTTACCGGACGATAAATTGAATCACCAAATACATCAATAATTTAACTAAAATCAAGAAATTCCCTACAGGCATGTACATTTTTATTAAAAACCTTTATGGTTTATTGATGCATAAACTTTGTGAAGAGAAACGAAAAGGTTTTCATTTTAATTCAAAAAAAATTTCCTATATACTATAAAAGTATCTAAAATAGTATCAATGTAGAAAACTTTGAATTCAAAAGTATCTATATCCATTGTGGCCAACATTAGCCTCTCTAGAAGTGACTTTTTGGCATGAGAATGGAGTCCAATTATATCAATGTAGCGCAATTCAGTTGCAATCTAACTACCGTCACAAGTTGGGCCAAACAATAATGAGCCAATTCAGATAAAGGCATCCTTTCCTCTCCTTTAGATCAAGAGTTGACCCCAATCATCCACATAAAGGGACATTGAAGGGAGAAAAATGTATGTGACTTTATCATGATCCACCCATAAAGGGCCATCATGTGTCACAAACTAACTTGCAAAAAGCATCTCTTGTTATCCACACATTTATCTTACTACAAACATACTCATTTTTGTTGCATGTGGAGCATATATTTTTCTTAATGTAGAAAAACATTGTTAGGATTATAAAGGAATGTTCAAGCACCAAGAAAATATGAGGATCCTGTCTAGACTCTCATGATCAACTCTGAAACACACAAAACCACAAAGGTCCTACTATTGAGATGCTTAAGCTCCCATAAGTGCACTTATTGTCAAATTGTTAGAACACAATGTCCCAAAACATGTGTACTTATATTATGTCTAGTCAAAGGCCTATGTAACTAGTAATCTCCTTATAGAATTGGATGTCATGTCTAGGAACTTCAATTTGATGGGAAGTTAAGCAATCCATCGTAGTATGCATGAATCATGTCAATTGTTCCTTATACTTTTCATGGTTGTTGTCTTGCAAGTCATGAACCAAATGGAGTTCAAAGATACTCCAAAAGAGAGAAAAGCATGTGCAAGCTAGCAAAAGTTGACCTATTGGATGTCATTCCCTTTGCTCAATCAAGATCTCAAGTTCAAGAGGTAAAATAGGTGCAATGGAATGTAAGATAAAAAATCTTGCAAATCTACTTTGTAGAATATTATGAGCAACTTATATTTTTTAGGAAAAAAGATGATATATTTTCATGTTTCAATAACACAAATATACGTTCAAGATATGGAGGCACACCCTTTCTCTCAAATTTATTTCTTGATTTATTGCATCCTAAAAATGTACATATAAGATGACTACATTAATTTTAGAAAACTTAACTTTTCTTCCAAAGGGCCCATCCTTGTTTTATTGTTTTATTGCAAAGTATGTGTACATGGTTGCAACCACAAAAATTTATAATGATTATATCCCATTTCCAACTACTACTTAAAAAATTTGCACATTTGTTAGTCTAAATTGGAATTCTACAATGCAATTTCCATTTACTTTTATGCTAAAGCTTTTGTGTTAGCTATCTTGGCAATTTGTGTCTACTTCTATGATACAAAAAGATGAACATGTTTCTATCATCCAGTACATGTCAAAAGCTTGTGTAGTTGGTGTGTTGAGATATTTTCACATATGAGATTGGTGGTTGTGTAATTGAGCAAGCAACAACTTTAAAACATAAAAAAGTAAACCAAGATGGATGAATATTAGCATGTATGGCAAAAACTTCTTGTTTTTTAAATGTTCATTGCTAACTAAAAGGTTAGGAACTTAGATACATGATTCACCTTACAAGATCTAATAGCTTCAATCTTTTACAATTGGATAGAGTTTATTTTTTTAGCCTAATCTCCATCTAAAAGGAGCTAGTCTCATTTCTTACTTCTGATTTGTAGACTTTTAATAAGAGCATCTTGGGTGCCAAGATAAAGAGGAGAGACAAATTATAGCCCACTGACTATATTTCAAATACATTTACATGTAACAAGAGCACTTGCTAGAACAATTCTATCAAGCCTATGCAAATAAGTGATCATAATATGTTTGCTTGCAAATGTCTTTTGAGAATAAATCTCCCTTCTAAACCTTACAGTCACACTATATATCTGCACTATAATTACTAGTTAATGATTGAACATGTAATCCTACATACTAACCATGTAAAGATTTGTATTGTCATTCTAAAGTGGAATTATCATCACAATATGACATCTAATAAAAATTTGTGCAATAAGTAGATGATAACTAGGAAGGTAATAATTGGTGGGCCTACTCTCTCTAGTTATCAATCATTTTATTCAGGAAGGTAAAGGTTCCTCTGAGTGGAGGAAATTTCTTTCAAAACTAGCAAACTGGATTCCTTGTAGAATTTCAAAAGCTTTCGTTGCCATTTTTAACTCAAAATAGAAATTCACTTTATCAACTATCAACTTTGAATTAGTGTCTATGTCCAAGAATTCACAATTTTTTTTGGCAAAAGTATTAGTCAAATCACCCCATAATCTGAAATTAGTAAGCTTATAAAAAAGAGAGAAAAGTATATATTTTTGATGATTTAGATGTTGTCAAACACCAAAAAAAGAAAACAAAAAATTGAAAAGCAATGATAAGCGGCCCAAAACTATAATAAAAAAGGTTTGAAAGATCGTAAGGCCCAATGAGAAAAACTTACTCAAACATTTGATTTTGAGATTTGTCGTATCAAAAAAACCATGTAGCTCATAAACTCTTTTATGAACTAAAAATCTTAAAAGAATACCTCAATTGGAAAACTCTAATGTTGAATAACCATTAATTTTCAATAGTGAATGTAGCATGAGTAATTAAGTTCAATCCTTTAGTAGAGAACTTCTAATTTAAATCAAATTTGTTTTTGATTGGATAAAATTTTCACTCACTCTTTCCGATTTCTAAATTTGTCAAGAGATATTAGGGCAAGGTCTATTATTGTTTCTAATGACCAAAAAGATTAAGAAAAGGAGAAAGAAAATATGAATTGGATTTCATACTATAAAGTTGGAGTTGAAAAAAAATTCTAAGAAAATGATATAGTATCGATTAATTAGACTCAAAAGTTACACGAGTCATCTTTCAAATCAAGAGATTAAATCAAATCAAGATATCAAATCAACGTCTCAAGAGATTAAATTGAATTAAGAGATTATTTCTCCAAGGAATATATACAATCCAATTAAATCAAATAATTTTTGGAAGGTTGGATTGGGAAGTGGATGACCTTCTTGGAGGAAGAACGTATGGGATGCAAGCAATTCCAAAGGGAAGATTTGGAACTAACTAGATAAGGTTGACCATAGTAAACCCTTATATCTTGAATGATGCCAATTAATCTTGGTCACAAAAGGCGCGTTTTGCTGAAATTTTGAGGTATTGGTCATGACACTTATGGATATCTCAAAACCCAAAAATGGAAATCTTGAAAGCCATTTCTTTTTTCTAAGAATAAATTTGTGAATTGCTTAGTATAGAAATGATTAACCCGATTTCATGTGATTCCTTGGAAAGTAATAGTAACTATTCAAACACCTTGGACGATGTTACATGGAAGGTTAACTAAATTGTTTTCTGATATTATTTTTTCCCTTGGCTTATCCAAGATCCTTTCATGATCTATATATGTGAATTTTGTAGGAGACAATGAATTCTATAACCAACAAATAATATCTTTGGATAAGTCATATATGTGAAACCTTTGGGACATTAACGATATTGAGTTACATTGATGAAACATATTATTGACTTTTTTATTTTCAAAATTCTTTTTAGTGATGTCACCTAGGAGCCTACTGTCCTTCACACGTGTGGATGCAAGATCAATCATAAAAATCACATTCTACACACTAGAAATCAAAATATCTTGAGAAATACATATGAGATGGACATAGAATCAAAAGAGATGAATTTTCCACATAAAAAGGAGAATAAAATGATACTTTCTCCATGTTGGTACTACTATTTATATCTTCTAAAATGTCATTTGGCCAGTTGCCCTAAACTTGTCCTAAATGATAACTTCTTGGTACTTCATCAAATAACCTAGAAATTCTAGTCTAGATGCAATGTATCAAATTAGCCAATTAGAATGGGTCCAAATCCGACCTCATCCATTTATCTACTTGCTAAAAATAATAAAAACACTATTTAGGCTTTTATTGACTAAAATAAATATATCTTTAAGTTGAGATTTTATATTGGCCTCAAAATTGCCAAGAATATCCACCATGAAAATCCATGAATGAGCCTCCATCTCCATCTTGCAATAAGATATCATCAACCCATGATGACTTGACCATGAATAAGTGATATAATGAGCCTTCCTTAGCTTTATTTATGTCAGAATAACTAGCCAAGAATGCTAGTACAACTCCAACATCAAAATGATGCAAAACAATGTGACTAGTTTCACCATATCTTGACAATTTGCACACATTCACATGAAATTGCTCAAACATGAGATGGAACAAGTAAACTTGAACAACACTTCGTTGCTGCTTCCTTGACCTTACTTGACTCTTCAATAACCTGCAAAAATAGATCCAAAGCATCTTTTCCACTTGACTTCCCTTTGATGCTCTTGACTAGCTCCAAATTGCCACCTTTCCTTTTGTGTTGTTGAAGCCCTTTGAGATCAACCAATTGATCTTCCACTTGACCATCAAAGCTATTGAACAAATTTTTTTTTTCCAGATCCATTAGTCACATCCATTCCATGAAAACCACCATCCACTTGCATAGCATCATCTATACAAGAAGATTCGCCAAAATATGTGAGAAATGCAAAATGAGTAACTTCCACTTGCTTACCATTCTCATCATAAGTGAGCCTCAAAGGTCTTTGCCTTTGCCTTGATGTCTTCCTTGGATTTATACTTGAAGAAGGCTCTTAAGCATCAACATCCAAAGTATCATCGACAAAGTCTGTTGGCTGATTCTGACGAATCCCCAAGATACTCGGACAGAGCAACTCAAGAGCACCTCTCACCTTAGACCGAGGAGGTCTCTGAGAAGACGAGACTAATGAAGACTGAGAGTCGAGTATGAGAGCCGACAAAATACTAGCTAGGAAAGACATGCAAGAACTGTGTAAGCCTCATGGTGAATCTCGGAAGATGGAATGACCATATAGGAACTAGTATTTCTAAGCAAATGTAATAAATGCAAGTAGACCCCTCTTAAAGAAAGTAGAGTGAGCCACCTTTTGATGGTGACCTCTAGTGGAGAGCATTATTCCACTTGTAATTAGTGAAATGTGGAAATTCCACTAGGATGCCACCTAAGAAGCTTTCTTGCTTATTTAAGAGACTCCTCTTTGTGAAGAGGAGCTTTTTGTGAATTGTATCAACTCCATGCTGAAATGAGAAGAGCCTTCACAAGTTTGGTGCATCCATTGAGCTCCTTGATCATGCTTGTTTCTTGAGTGATGCATTTATGATCTTGCCCTTCCCTCCTTTTGTGTGTGGATTAGATTTGCTGCTTTTGTAGAGTGGATTAGCTTCTTTTCTTGTTTGTGGATTAATGTAGGAACCAACATTTAGGTAAACTAAATAGGCTAGATCTATGGTGTAGTTTTTGCATATCTCTTTACAATCCAGTTTTTGATGTTCTTGGGATGTCCAAGAATCAATAGACTGGTTGGTTTCTTGATTCTTGGACTTCTAACATGCTGTAGATTAGTTTCTTGTATCTTGGTTTGTCAATTCATGCAAGTGTAGCTCAACTTATTAAAGTTTAGGCTCTGATTCAATTCGCTTTTAGGAGTAAATAGTTGTAGAATCTTCAGAATGTTCATTTGGGCTGCACTCTGATCTGTGAATGAGCGTTCTTGGCTTGCATCTCTGTTAGAATGTAAGTGCGTTCAAGAGAGTTCGTCCCTGAGTAGTCCTCTGACAGGCAGGACAAAAACTATACACTACAATGAGAATCTGGCATCGTAATATCAAGAGCACACATAACGAATGCCCTGAAGCCTGGTAACAAGCAGAATACCAAGCCGTAGAAGCTATAAGCAAGAAGAAAAGAACCGTAGTAAACATATCCTCTAGATCATCTGGATCTGTAAACATTTGAGTAAACATTTGGCACCGTTGCCCATTGAACTCCAACACTTTCTACATCAGAAACTCGCAACCTTTCCACGCTCTGCCCGTCCCCTCATGCTCACATCTCAACCAGAGCCCCCCCTGTGTTGAAATCTCAACCGGGGAGCTCGTGTCCATTCTCAACCAATGGAAGCTGCTCAGATCTCAACCGACGAGATCCGCTTCCAATCTCGACTGGCGTCCATTAGTCAGATCTCAATCGACGGAAGTCGCTCAGATCTCAACCAACGAGATCCGCTTCCAACTCTTCAAATCTCAACCGAAGCCAGAGCCAATCCTTCAAATCTCAACTGAAGCCAATCATTCAAATCTCAACAGACGTCCATCAGTCAGATATCAACCGACGGAAGTCGCTTAGATCTCAACTGACGAGACCCGCTTCCAAAGTTTCAAATCTCAATCGAAGCCAATCGTTCAGATCTCGATCGACGAGTTGCCTGAATCTCGACCGGTGGCCCTACGTTAGATCTCAATCGACAACCCTCAATCCAATCTCGACCGACGCACTCAGTTAGATCTCAACCGACGGCCACTGTAAAATCTCTACCGATGCCCATTCTCAGATCTCAACTGATGCCCATCCTCAAATCTCAACTGACGGCCAATCTCACATCTCAACCGACAGCCACTCTCACATCTCAACCGACGACCATCTCGACCGACGGCCCTAGGTTATATCTCAACCAATGCCCATTCTCAGATCTCAACCAACGGCCACTATCACATCTCAACCGACGGCCACTGTCACATCTCAACCGACAACCACTGTCAGATCTCGACCGACGGTGCCCTGTGAAATCTCGATCGACGGCCCTCAATAAAATATCAACCAACGGGATCCGCTTACAATCTCAACCGACGCATTTGCTCACATCTCAACCGACGCATTTGCTCACGTCTCGGCCGACGCTTTGCGTCAGATCTTGACCGACGACCTCGCATCGGATCTCGACCGACAGTTTCCGTTTCAATCTCGATCGACGCTTCACGTCAGAACTCGACTGACACCCTCGTGTCAGATCTCAATCGATGACCTCATGTCAGATCTCAACTGACACCCTCGCGTCAGTTCTCAACCGATGGATGATCTCAGATCTCAAACGACCCTTGAACCATTGAGACCATAATCAAACACACTACAGTCATTGCAACCACTTTCCAGCCATAACGATCGCATTCCACCATAGTGACCACTCTACACTGTGAGAACTGCATTGAGCCATAGGGAATAAAAAACAAAACCCCCATTGCTTCACTCTTTGCACCATAGTCACCGAACAGACACCGTATTCACTTGCCATTTTCTTCCACAATCATATCCGCCCTCAACCGCAGTCCCCTTGCCATCCATCTGTATATCAACCACCATCGACCACATTCATACACATATCAACCGCCATCGACCGCATTCCCTCACATTACAACCGCATTCATCCACAGTCGCAACAGACCGCAATCATACGGCCCTACGACTACCCTCGACCACCTTCAACCGCCATCGACCACTGACCGCAATCACCTGCAAACACCCACATCCCACCCTAACCGTAAACCACACCAAACCGTAGACTGCAAACCGCAGGGACCGCAAAAACCAAAAAAAAAAAAATTCCAAAAACACCAACCCCTCAAAAAATCCAAAACAATAAAAAAACTCATACCAGTACTCAATGGACCAACAAAAAGACCCTGATATTCCAGATGATTATCCATACAAGGTCAGGTCACCTGTAGTTGAACAAATCAGACGTCATAGATTCTACCGAATGAGATCCGCACTACAAGACCAATCAACAAACCCATTTGAGGGACAATTCATCTATCCATCTTCAGATTACCTTGTATAGCAGTTTAGAATTTTTGAGTTGATTTTTGTATCTCATTGCCATATTCATCTTCAAGTCAACTACAGCAAGATCGAAACAAATTTAGTTAAAATTTGTTCAATCTTTAGTCCAGTCGCATGTTCAATGAGTTTCAACTACGTGTTCTACACGCTGATCCAATCCTGAGCATGAACAGCTACCAGCAACAACATCCCCACCAACAGATTTTTTTTGGGGGGGGAGAGTGGATCCACTGGAGCAGTTACGCTGCCAACAACAGCATCAGCAAGATCTACATCCAAGGTCACAAGTCAAATATAAAAAGACAAGGCTAAAGAAGGTAGATGGGTAATCCGAAGAGACTTAATCAGAAGAAGTATCCTAGTCACAACGAAGATCCTTTAGGAAAGGAAAACACAAGCATTGGAAAATTAGTCTCTTTCTTCAACCAGCCTCTTGCCATACTTCGAATTCTACACCCATTATCATGCCTATCGTCCACACCATCTACCATTGTCACCACCACCCTTCCTTCCATCTGTTTGTTTATCACCAGTTTACTGTTCTTTTGAGAAATCTCCAGTTTTGATAGTCTTATCGAAGCAGCTGATAGATCATTGCAAATGTCTTGCGGAGACCAACTGCCACCTACAATGGATGATCAACCAAACGAAAATCTAAGAAGCAGGCAAAGCAGCTAGAAGAAATAAAGAGAAAGATCCAGGAAGCTAAGGAGGAAAGGACAAAACTTAAGCAACAGATGAGTCAGATCAATCTTGAACAAAAGAAACTCTCTGGAATAATGATAGTTGAATCCACTCTTACGAAGCCCAAAGAGATCCAAAAGTAACGGATCAAAAGAAAGAGCTATAGAAAAAGAAAGATGAAGACAACCGTGAACCTGCAAATAAAGCAAGCTCCTCACCCAGCAAGTGGTGGTCAAAGCTCGACATTGCAAAGCCTCATGTCATTTGCACTATGCCATACTTCCACACCCAAGTAGTAATGCATGAGATCAAGATCACTCATCTCAACTTGCTTATATAGATTAGCTTTAATGACATGAATGAGATTCTCATCATTTCCTGTAATAATAAAACATACAACACAACCAAGGCAAGACAATCATCACTCATAAGAAGATAAAGGGTTGGATTGGAATTCACAAATTTGTGGGAGAGAAACTAACTATTGATGTGTCCATACAACGGTCGAGGTGCTTGCTTAAAACCATAAAGCACTGTTTGTAGTTTGCACACTTGATTTTCATGTTCCTTAACAAGAAAGTGCCTTGTAGTTGAACCAAGTATACTTTCTCTTCTAATTCACCATTCAAAAACATGGACTTCACATCCATTTGGTGGATTTTTCCCAAAATAAGATGCCAATGCAACTACAAAGTGTAGTGTAGTCCACTTTGCACGGGAGCAAAATTTTTCTCATAATCAATGTTCTTATTTTTCTCATAGCCCTTCACTACCAGTGTATTTTGCAATTAAACCGTCCACATGAAATTTAGTTCTATTCACCCATTTGTTGTTGAAATGAGTTTCTTGCCAAGTGGAATCAAACTCCACCTTGAAACTCTTGTCAAGAATTTTACTAACACTAAGAAGATTCTTAGTGATAGATGGAATGAAAAAAACATCCTTCAAATTAACATTCATATTGGTATATATATATATATATATATATATATATATATATATATATATATATATATATATATAGAGAGAGAGAGAGAGAGAGAGAGAGAGAGAGAGAGAGAGAGAGAGAGAGAGAGAGAGAGAGAGAGAGAGAGAGGAGAGAGAGAGAGAGAGAGAGAGAGAGAGAGAGAGAGAGAGAGAGAGAGAGAGAGAGAGAGAGGAATTTTGCCAATCCCTTTGATTGCACACTCACCATCATTGACCATTTAGATCACCTTCTTGTCACCTTCAAATTTCATCAATGATGAATAATACTCCTTATGAAATTCATATATGATGTAGCTCTAGTATCAATCCACGAAGGATCAATATCTCCATGATTAGCCAACAAGCATGATGACATAACAAAAGCATCATTTGAAATCAATTCATCAAACCATCTTCATCAAGAGTTAGATTGGTTTGCTTCTCACCTTGATCTCTCTTCTTCTTGAAGCAATTACATGCAAAATGTCCTTTGACTCTAGAATAGAAATATTTTAGCTTGGATCTACCTTTCTTCTTGCCAATAAAGTATAAGGCTCACTTTGATCTTGTTATTTTGACCATTTGCTTTTCCTTTGCCATTGAACTTGCCTTTTGAGAACATAGCTTCCTGTTCTCCAACTTGAGATGTAGAAGATGATCATCATCTTGCTTGGAAGACCTCTTGCAAGTCCTCCATACTTGGCAATGTCTTTTGAATAGCAAAACTTTGCACCAAATTAGCATTGTCATCCAACAAGCCATTAAGAACAACTTGAACAAGCTCGGCATCCTTAATGCATTCACTAATACATGCTAGTTTATCACTCAAAGCTTTAACTCTCAAAACAAAAGCATGGGCACTATCATCCTTCTTTTGAAGACTTTGAAAATTTTGTCTCCTTAAATTTAGGACCCTGGATGTAGACTTGGACCCTTAAATTTTCTTCTAGGTTTCCCAAGCTTCACTAGATGTTGTGCACTTACCAACTTCCTTGAGAAGTTCATTAGTCACATTCATCTTGATCATGTGAAGAGTTTTCTTTGCCCTTCTATCATACCTCAATTGCTCTTGATGTTCCAATGGTCTCTCCTCCACACCTACAACAATATCCATCAACTCACTCATCTCTAACAAAGTTTCCATCCTCATCTTCCAAGTAGAATAGTTGATTGAGGTAAGCCTATCATTGCCTTCCAACATGAAGCCACTTGAGGTTGACATGTTTCAATGATTTGATCTTGTCTTTGAGCCTGTCACCAATGCACTTAGAACTATCTTGAAAATCAACAAATGAGCTTAAGAAGAAACCACAAAGATTTGGAAACAATCTAGCCTCTCCTTTTCTCTCTTCTAGCAAATCCTAGCACATAGAATTGCATGAAAATCTGATATCACTAATCATTGCTTTCCAACATGCACAAGATTGAATGTCCTTACAAGGGACAATATACATCCTTCTATCGGAATGCAGTTATGGACACTGCTTCAAGAACTGTGCATTAATCCCTGGGACCAACGCGCCATTGAACTTCATTACGATACAATGAGCAATAGTTCCAGTGGGGATGCCACTGGAAAAGCAACATTTCCATGCCTCTATGTTAGCCATCACGCGAGCACATAAGCGAAAGGAAGTGGCTCCCTCACCACCACCATCGATCACTGATGACCAACTCTCAACTTCAGCGCCAGGGAAGAAAGGAGATAGTACCAAAAGATACGACATTGGGTATAGAGAGCACAAGCAGAGGAAAAAACACAAGAAAAGGCCAACCCTACGGAACCTCCTACTAACAAGGAACCGAAACCATGGACAGGATCACCACTGCGCACACCAGAACAATCGGTTGCATCATCATGAACCACCTTTCCACATGGTGGAGCCTAAAGAACTGCATACGGAAGTGCTCGTCAGTTTGCTAGCAAGCCATGTGAGTCTATCCTTGGGAGAATTACTGCGGATTGCACCACAACTAAGGGCCTTTTGGCTGAATGGGCCAAAATAGAAGTAGAACGAGTAGCGACAGAGCCCATATATTGTGCGGGCTACGATAAGACAAGTAATGTCCTCTACATTGGGGCAGCATGGGAGAGTGAGAAACACAACATCACCCTGCCAATCAAACACAAGAGATTTGAGGACGAGGCAACAGTGGTAGATGGAGGATCAGGTGTCAATTTGATCTCCACTACTTTGTATCAAAAGTGGAATTTACAGAGATTGAAGCCAGCAAAATTTGCCATCAAGCTAGCGGATCAATCCTGTATAAAACCAAAGGGTGTAGTTGCCAATATCCCTATAAATATGGCAGGCATGCAATTTGTGATCACCTTTGTAGTAATGGACATATTAGAGTCCCCATCATACCGTGTTTTACTGAGAAGGCCATAGTTGAGGACTTCACAAGTAGTACACAATTGGGGTACGGGAAAACTCACCTTTGAGAATAGAGAACAGGCTGTAAAGGTCGATCCAACCACATGGGCAGTGAAACCTATTGCACCCAAGGTTGATGACGGATCATCCACGATAGATCATACGATCGATCGCCCAAGGCAAGCCAAGGGTGGTCACTATGATTCAGAGATAGATGTCGTGATATGGACGGATGCATTAGCAACGATTGACTGCCAAGCATGTCAATATGAATCGAATCCTGAACGCAGCACATTTTCACCCAAGTGTTACACCATGGACACACTAATTAAATTTGGGGTGAATATGATCAACATAGCATGGCTATCAGTGATGGGCCAAGGGAGATAGAAGAACGTGAACGGAGAAGAGAGCAGGAATATTGCGAAACAGCTCTCCCATTCTAATCAGCTGCTAAATGTAAAAACAGTCTAATAGATAGCTTATGCTAAATGTAATCAAAGTTTTAAGTGTTCTAATTGCCCAACAAGATCTCAAAAATTAATTCATACTCTAAAACAAGAGTACAGTCCACCAAAGAGATTAGAGATGATTTGTATGTGGTACTACTGAAATCAGATTTAATGTGAAGTATAGTTCTGAAATAAATGAAAGAGCAATATGATAATGCGAGTTCCTCAGGTGTCAAAGATAGTCACCATCTAATCAAAAATTGAGGAGTCGTAGACAACTGTGTTCTGATCAGAGTGAGTAAACAAGCGCGATCAAACAGCAATGAAAGTGCAATCAATCACAACAAGCATTTATCTACGTTGTACACAGATAAAAGCAAGTTGTTGCTATATTACACTGAAGCACAATACAAAATAGCAATTACAACAAAAAATGACGGCGTAATTGGGATGCTCAAATAATGTGTCTCACGGATGGAGCAACCCATAATCTGTGCTTGGATGATCTATTTATAGACTTCATCCGTGTATTAATTACATTCAATGCTTGTCACGTAATTAGGAAAGTCATTGTACTTGGAAGTATATGGCTTCTATGACAACTATACACAGTATTTACGGTCAATAATTCAGCATCATTGATGCAGACAAGGACGTCACTGGAATGTTCCTCGTTTATTTTAGACGACCTTCGAAATTTTTCTCTCTTTCCATTTTTTGCAAGAAGCCGAAGATGCTCCAAAAAGATGGTAATGTCTTTAAAACAGCTTAACGCATGAAAAATAGATGACCTTCGGGAATTTTCTCTCTCTTCGCATTTTTTACAAAGAGGTCGAAGGTGCCCTAAAAAGATGATGTCTTAAAAATAGCTTAACGCATGAAACTAGATGACCTTCGGGAATTTTCTCTCTGTTCGCATTTTTCACAAAGAGCCGAAGGTGTGTTAAAAACAGTTAAGCTTTTGAACTATGAAACTCTCGCATTTCGGGAGAATGCAAAAAAGCCGAAGTTGTTGAAAACATAGTGTATTTCTACAGACTATTGAAAAAGTAATGTATTTTTGCAGACTTGTTTTAAATGCAAGTTTGTGGAAGTCGTTGAAGATGGCCAAGTCTTCAATGACTTCAAGTTATTAAACTTGACGTTTGAACTTGGAAACTATGACAGGATTGGTTACCCTTTCCTGGAGATCAGCCGGAAGCCCGTCGTAGACGTTCTTCAAATAAATTGGTTGTCTAAGTTTGTGATTCCTGTAGGTATCAGATGAGCAGATGTAGAACCAAAGTTGGTTTCACCTAACCCTAGATCAATTATCAATAAACATGCAGGAAGAATCATGAAATAGAAATTAGTCATTCACCAAGGAGACAACTGTGGGCTTAATTTCCAATAGTCCCCCTTATGGTCACGGTTGGTGCCTTGGTATCTTCGTCAGGTTCAACATATTGAAGAACTTCTGGTGCTTGATCCTGGGAAGCGCTTTGGTGAAGATGTCTACAACCATTTATGTTGCGGAGCAGTATTGAAGGATCACTTGTCCTGAGAAAACTTTCTTCTAAAAGAAATGATACTGGATTTCTATGTGCTTGGATTTGCCATAAAATCTAGGATTCAGTGATAGTGAAATACAACTCAAGTTGTCACACATAATGGTGGTAGCATTACACTGAGTGTGATGTAAGTTGTGAAGTAATAATCTGATCCATGTAGTCTCTTTTAAAGCTTGACATGTTGCGATATACTCTGCTTCTGTCGAAGAAAGCGCAACTGATTTCTACTTTTTTGAGTTCCACGAAATCAGTCCCCTTGCCAGATAGAAACAGAACCTGGAGGTAGATTTTCTGGTAGAGACTACTCCCCAATCCGAGTCGGAGTAGCCTCGCAAGACGAGTGGGTCGATAGCATTTCCATCGTAATATAAGATGTGATCTAAACTTCCCTGAATATATCTTATCACTCTCTTCAATGCTTTCCAATGAGAGATCCTAGGATTAGACATGAATTGACTAAACGTGTTGACAGTGTATGCTAAATTTGGTCTAGTACACAGCATTGCATACATTAGAGATCCGATTAGTGAATGATAAGGGTACTTCACTAAGTCGAGTACTTCACTATCAGTCTCAGCACAAGAAGATTTAGTCAATACTATACTTGGATCCATTGGGGTATCAATTGGCTTGCAATCAGACATATGAAACTTTTCTAAAATGCCGTTTAGATATGTCTGCTGGCTAAGATAGATCTTATTTTGAAGTCTATCTCTAGTAATGTGAATTCCTACAAAGAATGAACAACTCCTAAATCAGTCATGTCAAATTCCTTTGACAGATCACTCTTAGTAAGCTTTTGAACTATGAAAGCGTCGCATTTCGGGAAAATGCGAAAAAGCCGAAGCTGTTGAAAACATAGTGTATTTTTACAGACTGTTGAAAAAGTAATGTATTGCTACAAACTTGTTTTAAATGCAAGTTTTGTGGAAGTCGTTGAAGATGGCCAAGTTTTCAATGACTTCAAGTTATTAAACTTGACGTTTGGACTTTGAAACTATGACAGGATTGGTTACCCTTTCCTGGAGATCAGCCGGAAGCCCATCATAGACGTTCTTCAAATAAATTGGTTGTCTAAGTTTGTGATTCCTGTAGGTATCAGATGAGCAAATGTAGAACCAAAGTTGGTTTCACCTAACTCTAGATCAATGATCAATAAACATGCAGGAAGAATCATGAAATAGAAATTAGTCATTCACCAAGGAGACAACTATGGGCTTAATTTCCAAAAGTCAATAGAATCTATTGAGAAACCAGTGGACAATGATTTAGTCCCTTGGCAACATGCTTTGACTTACAACAAGGAGATTGAGCTGATAGATGAGCAGGTCCTATAGCACATGGACCCAGATCGCTATGGAATCAAGAGAGTACCAGCTCAACCGCCATAAAAGGAACCTGCACGAACATAGTTGATGAACCTTGCCGAGCCAGGTGAAGAAGAAAAGATCGTGCATGTGGGAGATCAGTTAACACCCACACAATTCAAGTGGCTACAATCATTGTTGGTGGAGTACATGGATTGTTTTGCTTGGAATTATAGTGATCTGAAGGGCATCCCACCAATAGTAGTCCAACACACCATACCCTTGGTGGATGGAGCAGTCCCCAAGGTGAGCCGTTATTACCACTACAACCCGAACTACACGGAGCTAATCAAGCAAGAGTTGCAGAAACTACTAGACGCCGATTTCATTTATGAAATCGAGCACACTGAGTGGGTATCACCTACAGTTATAGTACCCAAGAAGAACGACAAAATGCAAATCTGTGTGAATCTTTAGGCACTAAATGCAGCCACCAAAAAGGACCATTTTCTTTTACCCTTTACGGAAAGTGTCCTTGATAGAGTAGCAGGAGCAAAAGCCTACAGTTTTCAGGATGGCTTCAGCGTTACAATCAGGTGAAGATAGCGCCACAAGATCAACACAAGACAGCGTTCGCCACTGAATGGGGGAATTATGCCTATAAAGTGATATCCAGTGACAGTTCTTGGTTTTTGGATTTCGGTGTCACTTAGCATATGACCAGCCTCATTGGATGTTTCGAGTCCTATATACTTTACAGTACCAACAAATATGTTCACCTTGGTGACAATAGCACACAAGCTATTAACGGTGAAGGTACTGTAAGATTAAGCTTTGCAAATGATCAGCCTAAGCTACTTTCTAAAGTCCTGTATGTACCCAACTTATCTATGAATCTGCTCTCTATAAGCAGAATCACAGATCTAGGACATAAAGTAGAATTCAAATGTGATCAATGCAAAGTAGTTGATAAGACAAGCAAGATCCTAGCACTCGAAAAGAGGCATGGATATTTGTATAGATTAAGTCATTGCTTTCCTGCCTCTAGTCAGGTGCCTAGTACTTCTATTTAGGCAAATAAAAGTTTACTTTGGCATTATAGACTTGGTCACCTGAATCATGCTACTGTACAACAAATGTCTCGACATTCTATTGTTCTTGATCTCGACTATCCTAGAGATAAAGTCGAGTTACCTATCTGATTGAACACTGAAGTTGAGGCCTTCTGAGTCTTCTAAATTTGAAAGTGCTCCATTCACGCCATGTGGCATAGACCTAATAAATACACGAAATTCACTATTGGCCTCTACGTGGCACTCGGAGATGAATATGGCAATTAGATGCAGGAACCAACTCGGACGTGACATGGACTGTGCAGATTTGGTGGATGCACAGAAATCCAAAACTCTGTATAAGGTGACTGGAAAATTGATAGATGAATGACAAGTTATTCTTGAGGTACGCTACATGATGTCTCCTGTGCAATGGCTATCTTTGATGAACTAAAAACAAATCTAAAAAAAATATGCATTTGAAAGAAATTACCAAAATTAAACAATGACAAAAAATAAACAAGGGAGATACCAATGTTACAGAGATTGAAGGCCATAGAGCACTTGTCAAACAAAAAGTCATTCATCAACATGCATAATTCACCTGGATTCATGTTTCATTGATCTTGTAGAGTAATGAAAAACTCTCAGAAGTCCTTGTCAAGAACAAGGTACGTAGTGACACTTGAATCTACCATCGTTGATAGTAGATGTTGTAAGATATAGCTTGAGATGCAGGTATGGTTGAGGTACTATTGTCCTGAGGACCTCTCTGAGCACGAGATTCAGAACCAAATCTCGATCTGGATTTTCGAATCCTTGATTTATTGTGTATTGGCACATTGGAAATCGTATCAACATATGGAAAGACAAAATAGATTTGAGGTAGTAGAAGGGGAGAAAAACTGTCAATTCCCTGTGGAGGTTGCTCTTGGTTGGACATTGTAGCAGACGATGGAATATCGGTTTCACTTTTTTTCGACAAGGACTCATATCATATTGTCTTTTTGCATTATGGAGTTGGTGTATTGTGTGGTATTGTAGAAGTTTGCTAGAAACTTCTCGAGTGAGCAACAGGTTGAGCAGGAGGATGCTATAGTGCTCGTGTTGTTGTCGTGAAGATCCTATTGTGATTCATAACTGACGTGTCGAGCAGGTAGGATCTTAGTTGGTTGTTTTGGACAGTCTTTAAAACTATGTTTTCTGATACAGTCAGGACACTCAGCATGGTACTGGGTCTTAATTGGACAATCAACTATCCTTCCCTGGATTCGTCAACATCTGATCCTTCGTCTTCTTCCTTGATGACATCAGATATAGCTAACTTTGGGCTCATATATTCATCATTGGATTTAAGCTCGCACCTAATCCATCTTGGAAGGCCGACTAAAAAGTAGATGATGAGCATCTGTTTGGAGGGTTGTTCTTGTACTTGACTTTTGAGGCGTTTGAAACGCTCGATATAGTCTCATACACATTCATCTTTTGTCATTTTGATGTTACTCAATTTGACAAAAGGGCTCTCGACCAAGCGAAAGGGGTTAAAACGCTTGATAAAGGATTCTTTCAAAATTGACCAGTTTGTCTTTTCGTCACGATCAAGGTTGAAAAACCAATCACGTGCTTTAGCGATCATGGTCATCGAAAAAGTTGGACCATAGCATCGGGAGATGTTTTGCCATACACATCACATACATTCTCAAAGATTTGCAAAAATCTTTGAGGGTCCGAACTACCGTCAAACTTTGGTAGATCTAGTTTGGGTGTACGTCTCTCAAGATGAGCTCCATGGGTAGCAGAAACTCTATTAGGGTTGGTTCTGACCTATGAGGGCTCAGCACCAAAAAAATAGGGTCGTGCGTGTGAAGACTCGGCTCTATCAAGTTCTTGTCCCTCGAATGGGTTTGTGGATGCGGTCCCTACGGTTTACGGTTTACGGTCTAGTGTGGTTTACGGTTACGGTGGATTGCTGTAATTTGCAGGTGTTTGTGGTTAGTGGTGATTTGTGGTCTGGTGCGGTCAGTTGTGGGTTTATGGTGTCCGTGTGTTGCGGTGAAGGTTGCCGATGGTAGTCGTAGGGCGAATAAGTGCGGTTGGATGCGGTTGGGCACTATGGCTTAGTGGTGACTATGTTGGTGACGGTTGACTACGGTGGTGATGGTGGACGGGTGGGGTTGAATGTGATGGTTGTGATTGAGTGCGTTCTGTGGCGGCTGAATTCATTTGGGACGGATGTATGTGTTCTGTGACAGATGATATGGCTAAATGCAGTGGGGCGATTGAATGTAGGCTAATGTGGTGGCTACAGTTCTTGGCAGGCAGTCTGTTTAGTGTGGTCTAGGTGCATGTTTACGGTTTGATTGTGGGTTGGTGCTAGTGAATGGTGAATGTAGGTGCTTGTCTGTTGTTGAAGGCGGCTGGTGCGGTTCAATGTTAATACTACGGTGTAACGGTTGGGGACGGTTAATTGTGATACTACGATTCAAGAGATGTCACTAGGGATCACTGCAGTTGCTACGGCTATAAGGTGGTAGCAATGGTTGTAGTGCGGGTCAGTGTAGTTGAATGCGGCTGGTTACTTTTGTGGACGAATGGGTGTTGGTTGCGGTTCCATGCAGAGGTAATGAGGTGAGTTATGTTCGTGGGTTATGGTGGATGTGGTGATTATGATATATGGGGAGCGGTTGTTTCAATTGCAGTTTCAACTGCTTGTGGCTGTTTCAATGGCTGGGTGCGGTTTCAACGGTGCTATGCAGATGTGGGTAGAGGGTGGTCTGTTGGCAGTTGAAGGTGGCCAAGGGTAGTCATAGGGCTGTATGATTGCGGTTTGTTGTGACTGTGGATGAATATGGTTGTAATGTGTCTGTTTTGCGGTGGGTTTGTGGTGATCTGCGAATGAGGACGAAGGGATGTGGACTGGTGCAGTCAGTGGCGGTGTCAACGGTCGATTACGATTATAGCGGACAAGTGCGGTTGCAGCATTGGTTGCGGTTGTGACGGGCGATTGCAGTTGCAGTGGTCGATTGCGATGTCAGCAGTCGATGGCGATGTCAGCGATCAATGCCGGTTGCTACGATGGATGAGGGGAATGCGATGGATGCAAAGTAATGTGGTGGTAGGGCGTTCCAGGGTAGATACGGTTGAATGCGGTGTCCGTGTGTTGTGGTGAAGGTGGCCAAGGGTAGTCGTAGGGCGAATGAGTGCGGTTGGATGCAGCTGCGATGGGCAAATGCGGTTGGGTGGAGAGCTGTTGTGATGGTATGCGATGGAGGTGGAAGGTTGGGTTTCTACGATGCAATGCAGTCAGTTGCAGTGTAATGTGTGTAAGGCAGAGTGCATCAGATGGTTGAAAAATTTATTGTCAGATATTAATTTGTATCAGTACAACTCCACAATCTTATTTAGTGATAAACAGAGTGCTATTGCCTTATCGGCCAACCCTACATTTCACTCTAGTAGTAAGCACATTGAAATCAGATATCACTACATCAGGGGCAAGGTTCTCAACAAGGAGGTAAGCTTAACGTACTGTAGAATGTAGGACATGGTTGCAGATATATTCACGAAGGCATTAAGTGTTAATGCACACAACAAGTTTTGTGCAATGCTTAGTTTAAAGATCAAGGCATTCACGGATCCAGATTAAGGAGGGGGTGTTGGATTTATCTCCTTTATTCTTCTAAATCCTATGTTAATCTGCCTCCATTCATGCTGCTGCATTTTTACTCATGTTGTCGCACTGTCTGCATAAATACAAGTAAGTTTCCACATGCAAAAAAGGTGAAACTGCCCTATAAATGCAATAGGTGTCCTTATAGAAAAGTGAAGACACCCTATAAATCAAATCTTAAGGCATCTGTCAGAGTGACGTATTTTTTGCATCTTTACCAATGTTCATTTCAAACGTCGCGGCCTTGTCACGCTCATCCAACGCAACTGTGCAAACGGAGTTGACAACGACAACAGCCACCCACAATTTTCCACAGACAGCACATCCACTTTGTACTTTCTTTATCTGCACACTTATAAAAGTATGTATATATATTGAGTACCATCTACATATTCTGGATCAATTATGTGAGAATTTAGATGAGAAACAAGCAACAAGCATTATAGCATCAGAAGCTTATCAGAGATAAACGAAGTAGATGCTTTCGCGCATTGATTTTTTGTATTGTCAATAATAGGTTTATTTCTTTTACAGATTGGATTAGCTTTGTGAAGCACGCGGTTTCGTCCATTATTGTCTTGTGCTCACTTGCATTATTGACTGTATATTTTGCTATACTTAATCTGATTACAACTCTGTTTGTTCTGCGTTCAGATTTGTATCAATATTGCTATGCTCTTCTACATTTTGTCTGACTCTCTTATTGCTTAATCTGGTAGTCTGTTCTTCGCAAATTATTCGCGACTAATAATTTGTTTTTTTTCGTGTTTGTTTCTTTTAGAGCTATTTTCGTTTCTCACACTCACACACCCTCTTTTCCCAATCGGTCTTAGCCCAAGCACCATTTGAAAAGTGGGCATTGGAATATATTGGTCCACTTCACCCTGCAACCAGAAGTACCCAAGCCCAATATATAATCGTGGCCACCGACTACCTCACCAAGTGAGTCAAAGCCAAGGCAGTGAGAGTAGCTGATGCTAGGACCACTGCCAAGTTTCTCTATGAAAACATGTGTTGTGGCAATCCTTAATGAAGGGACCAAAAACTCTATTGGCATTACAACATCCTGACCATAAACCAATTGAAATGGCATTTGATCAGTGCTTCCCTTATATGCTGTTTTGAATGCCCATAGAGCAGCATGTAACTTGTGTTCCCAATCCAATCTGCTAGCTTCACAATCTAAAAGCCTTTTGGCTGAATGGTCCAAAACAGACGAGGAGCCAGTACCGCCTGAGCCCATATATTGTACGAGCTATGAAGAAACAAGCAACGTCCTCCACATTGGGGTAGCATGAAAAAGTGAGGAATACAACATCCTTTGCCAATCAAACACAAGAGATACGAGGACGAGGCAGCAGTAGTAGATGGAAGATCAGGTGTCAATTTGATCTCCACTACTCTATATGAAAAGTGGGGTCTACAACGGTTGAAGCCAGCACGATTCACCATCAAGCTAGCAGATCAATACTATGTAAAACCAAAGGGTGTGGTTGTCAATATCTCTGTAAAAATAACAGGCACGTAGTTTGTGATCACTTTTGTAGTCATGGATATACCTGAATTTCCAACTGTATATTGTGTTTTACTGGGAAGACCTTGGTTGAGGACTACGCAAGTAGTACACAACTGGGGTACGGGAAAACTCACCTTTGAGAATAGAGAGCAGGCTGTAAAGGTTGATCCAGCCACATGGGCGATGAAACCTATTGCACCCAAAGTGGATGACGGATCATCCACAAAAAATCAAATGATTGATCGCCCAAGGCCAGCCAAGGGTGGTCATTATGATTCAGAGGCGGATGTCGTGAGATGGACGGATGCATTAGCAACTATTGACTACCGAGTATGTCAATATGAATCAGATCCTGAAGCTAGCACATCTTCACCCAAGTGTTACACCATGGACACACCAATTACATTTGGGGTGAATATGATCAACGTAGCATGGTTGTCAGCAAAATCTTGAGAACCTAGTGGACGATGATTTAGTCCTTTGGCAATATGCTTTGACTTACAACAAGGAGATTGAACTGACAGATGAGCAGGTCCTACAGCACGTGGACCCAAATCATTATAGAATCAAGAAAGTACCAGCTCAGCTGTCGCAAAAGTCTGCTATGGTGAAAGTCTCAAGGATCGATTCACCAAGGGCACCTGCGAACAAGAAGAATTAGTTGAAGCAACGCTACAACCAAGTGATAGAATTATACCTTGGACAATGTGGTAATTATGATGCCACAAGCTCAGCGAGAACCTAATCAAAATCAGGCACCACGGAACAAGTCTTTGAGGGACCTGCGCGAACACAACCAATGAACCTTGCCGATCCAGGTGAAGAAGAAAAGATAGTGCATGTGGGAGAGCAATTAACGCCCACACAATTCAAGAGACTATGATCATTGTTGGTGGATTATAAAGACTATTTTGCCTGAAGTTACAGTGATCTGAAGGGCATCCCACAACAATAGTCCAACACACCATACCCTTGGTGGATGGAGCAGTCCCCAAGGTGAATTGTTACTACCGCTGCAACCCGAACTATACGGAGCTGATCAAACAGGAGTTGTAGAAGTTGTTGGATGCATATTTCATTTATGAAATCGAGCACATGGAATGGATATCGCTGATAGTTATAGTACCCAAGAAGAACGGCAAAATGCGAATTTGTGTGAATCTGAAGGCGCTAAATGCAGTCACCAAAAAGGATGATTTTCTTTTACCCTTTATGGAAAGTGTCCTTGATAGAGTAGCTGGGACCGAAGCCTACAGTTTTTTAGACGACTTCAGTGGTTACAACCAGGTGAAGATAGCACCCCAAGACCATCATAAGACAGCATTCACCACAAAATGAAGAACCTATGCCTATAAGGTGATGCCATTCGGACTTTACAATGCCCCAAGCACTTTCCAATGTGTCATACAGGCGGCATTCAAAGAGTATTTGCAAAAATTTCTAGAAATTTTCTTGGGCAATATGTGCGTGCATGGACCAGACTCAGAACACTTATCCAATTTGGAGAAGGTGATACAAAAATGTCACAATTTTCAAATCTTCTTGAATCTAGAAAACTGTCAATCTTGGGTTACACATGGCTTAATTCTCGGCCATATAGTGTCAAGACACGGGATCGCCATAGACCTATCAAAGATCAGAGTCATTGTTGATCTACCACCACCGGGGACAATCCGCAAAGTCTACATCTTCATGGGTCATGCTAACTATTATAGGATCTTCATTCTAGATTTTGAGGGGTTAGTCCGACCAATTTACAAACTCACAACGGATCCATATTGGAACAAGGAAGCCTTTAAGGCTTTCCAAAAGCTTAAAGATGCATTGGTTTCAGCATCAATCTTACGTCCACCCAATTGGTCCATTGAGTTTCATGTGCATACGGACGCATCGAAGTATGTAGTTGGAGCAGTCTTAACCTAACCAAGAGAACACAAAAAGGATTTTCCAATCCGATTTGCAAGCCGACAGCTCAGTGATACAGAAATGAATTATTCAACCACAGAGTGGGAAGCACTGGCGATGATCTATGCGGTTAAAAAATTTTAGCACTACCTGATGGCGACTCATTTTGCTTTTTATACATACCATTAGTCCTTGTTCTATCTCTTTTACAAAACTTGCAACACAGGGAGAATCACCAGATGGCTACTTCTGTTGTTGGAGTTTGATTTTTGGATAATCCACAAGGGAAAACAATACTACATGGCAGATCATGTGTTGCGAATCAAGGAAAAGAAGGTTGCAACCCAACTCGACGATGAGCTGGTCAATGCTGCCTTATTTTACGTGGACACAATACCATAATGGGCTGCCGACATTGTTGAATATCTAATGCGGGGCCAACCAGACAAATCACTACCAAAGGCGGATCAGCAAAAATTGATCTTGAAAGCTAGACCTTATCAGCTTATTGCTGACCAATTGTATTGAAGAGGCCCAGATGGAATTCTTTGGCGGTGTATTCTTCCTCATGAGACCACCCAAATCATTTCGCTTTCACATGATGGCATGGGTGGAGGCCATTTTGCATCTGACATTACAGTTCGCAAGATTCTGCAATCAGGATGTTGGTGGCCAATGATTCATAAGGATACAGAGGAAAACCTGAGGAAGTGTGATGTGTGCCAAAGGGCAAGGAGGCCAACGAGATTGAATTATGACCAACTACACCCTGTCTTAGCCCAAGCACCATTCAAAAAGTGGGGATTGAATTACATCGGTCCAATTCACCCTACAGCAAGGAGTACTCAGGCTCGATACATAATCATAGCCACCGACTATCTCACCAAGTGGGTCGAAGCCATGGCAGTAAGAGTAGCTGATGCTAGGACAACTACCAAGTCCTTTTATGAAAATATCATTGTGTGCTTTGGATGCCCAGTGGAGATAGTCAACGATCGCGAAAGTCATTTCATCAATGAGACCATCAAGGTCCTATTGGAAGAATTCTTTGTGATCCATAGAACCAGTACGCCTTATTATCCTCGTAGTAATGGGCAAGCAGAATCATCCAATAAGATCATGTGTAGCATGTTCACGAAAATAGTTGAAGCTAGCAGATCAGATTGGGAACACAAGTTGCATGCTGCTCTATGGGCATTCAGGACAGCATATAAGGGAAGCACTGATCAAACACCTTTCCAATTGGTATATGGTCAAGATGTTGTAATGCCAGTAGAGTTTTTAGTCCTTTCATTAAGGATTGCCACAATGCAACGCCTTAATGAATCCAAATCTCTACAACTACGCCACGAAGCTCTACATAAACTTTGTGAAACACGCTTACTAGCTATGCATGCACTGGCAGCTGAAAAGCAAAGACTCAAAGCATGGCACGATCGCAAGTTACAAAAGAAAGATCTTCATCCCAGAGATCTGGTCCTGATGTATAAAACCAAAGTGATCAAGGGAAAATTAAAATTCACAAGCGAAGGTCCTTATTGGATCAAAGAAATTCTTAATTATGGAGCCATGAATCTAGAGAAGCTAGATGAGACACCGTTCAAAACACCCATCAATGGTATCCGGTTGCACAAGTACTAGCCATTGTAGTGAGATAGATCCAGGTTGATGGTGGCATGTGACAAAAAGCTATTCTGCTAATGGGCTGAATGCGACACCCCTCTGGACAAGATCACGATTCAAGATTTCATTTGGCCACGAATTCCATCAAAGCACGGTTGGGATACGGATGTAGATGCCCGAAGGGCTCTCACCATATTTGCCAATAAATATTTCAACTGCCCTGATCCAATAGTCCGCGCGGCAGCCACTTACGCATGGAACTTAGAGCATTTAATGGGGATTGAAACCAAGTGGGACAATTTTCTCCCCCCCATATTCTTTGATCCTAATAAGACGCTCGCCTCCGACAAAGTCAAAGATCATCTGCCAGTCGCTCGAGTATATTATCGAACTGCATTCCTTGGCGATCCATGGACGCGCAGATTTCAAGCGTGGGTCGACCAAGACTAGCTGATAGGAGTCCACAAGTCCCTTCACATGCCCAAGGACTTAAAGAAACTAGACCGCATTAATTTTATGGAAGACATCACGGGGTACCTGATCCATCAGAGGCAGGCCAAGAAGACTCTTTACTAAACCGGCAGAGTGCCGAGGGACCGACACTACTTCAAGCCATGGGTCCTGTTGGGGGTATTCCCGATGAATTGTAAATAAATAATATTGGCCAATAAAATGTGTTGCGAGGTCATGGCATCCTGCGCATATAAGCCCATGGCCCAATGAGCACGCAAGTTGAGTTGTAAATAGAATAATAGACTTGGGCCCCTTCGTAATTAAAATAAAACTTGAGGCCCAAAGTCAATTTTAAACTTAGAGTTTACTTTTTTAGAGTTGAGACCAATTTTAGACTCACATGAATAATGTGATTTCCAATGTATTGTTTGTGGACCCTTGGATCAAGTTGGGTCCAAGATGAATGGATAGGATCAATGTAAATATTACCCATTTATAAAAAGGCACCATTTGTACTCTATTTGCATGCTTAATGAGAAGGAGGAAACTCTACTACTTTTTGGAGAGAAGCATCATCATTTGCTATTCACTACTTGCTAATGCTTTTGATTGTGTTTCTATTGCTTTCTATTTTCATGTTGATTGGTTGTCTTAGTTAATGTTTCTCCATTAGCAAGCATAAGGAGCATTTGAGCTAACGTCCACTCTCACCCTCTATCTCTCTCTTTCTCTCTTCTCTTCTCTCAATCTCTTCTAATCTTCCCTTTCCTTTCACCTACAATCATGATGAAGGTAGTGTAGGGAAGTAGAGCTAGTGGAAGTAGTGTTAGTGGTGGTAGAATTAGAAAAGTAGGAAACTAACTAAAAGTAGCATCTATGCATAGTTAGGTGCCTATCTAGTGAACTAACCCTTCTTGGCAAGTGGGAGGGCTACTACAACAGAAGATCGAAGACCCTACAATCTTTTTTATTCACTCAAGAGGAATTGACAATATTATCAAGGCTCCCTCACAAGAGAGGAGGGCCCTTAAATAAGCAAGAGGGCTGCCCATGTGGAGCCCAAGTGGCAATTCCGCCAAATTAGAAATTACATGTGAAAATTGCCCTTCCACTAGAGGTCACCATCAAAAGGTGGCTCACTCTAAATTATGTAAGGGGGTCTACAGTTATTTACAATGCTTAGGAAACATTACTAGCTCCTACATGGTCGTTCTTTCTCTGAGATACACCACGTAGGCTCACATAGACAATAATTGTCATCCTAGCTAGTAATCCTTGACTCTCATGCTCGGCTCTCAGCTTCTTCTGGTCTCCTCCTTCTCAGACCTCATTGGTCATGGGTGAGAGATACTCTGTGTCTTTAGCTTGGCTCGGCATCTGGGGATTCTCTAGAATCTGCTAACATTATCCACCCCTAATCTGTTGCAGGACCCACTGCAACACAGGTGATGTCGTTCTGCTCGGCACTTGGAAAAGCATGGATCTTCGTTCGCTTCCGTAAAACCAGGTGCTTATTATCCGCAAAATTGTTTCTCAAAAATGAAAATCTTTCAATGGCCGCTACATTCCAATTCTCTTGAGAACCTCTTGCGAGTCTTGCTCGCCTCGTCTTCTTGCTGTCTATTTCTGTTCGCTCATTTTTCGCCCTAGGGCTTCGAACACTTGGAAGCGGAGCTTACTTCCGTAGTTTAGTGGCCCCATGTACTCTCGTATCTTTTCAATAAGCCCATCTCCTGCCAGTCTTCTATCATGGTGACGTATCGTGATGACATGAAGGCCGCTCTATAGTATAGCTGGGCCATCATCTCATGATCTTCCTCTGACTGGAGGGCTACATTGGGATTGATCCTGATCCGATCCAAACCATGATCCCAGAAACATTCTTGCTGCATTAAAAAGACTATGGATCGACAATATTCGGCACTTTCTTGCACGCATAGATCGGCACTGGTCTTGTATTTGTGCCCAAAGTCTAGCAATTGTGGCCTCAGGTCATCCAGGGAGATTTTGTCTAAAATTCCTGAAATCACTGTCCAGTTCACCAATTCCACCTGTGGCTTCTCTATAGGCCATGGATTTCTGCATTTGAGTGGCATGTAGAATGGATCAATTTGCTTCCACGTCGGTGCCCTCAGGTACTCTTACAGCAGCCTACTATCATTTAAGACCTTGTTTCGCCAATCAGGTTGCGGTTGCAGTGCCGCAATGATCTCAGCCCTGGTGGAGTATTGGCTTTGATCGATCTCCTCTTTGCCTCCTCCCATGTTGGGAGGATATTTTCTTTTGAATCTCTCTGACTCTTTGGTATCGGCCATCTTGCCCCTAGGCCTGGTAGGAGAAGCTGCCCTACGTTGTTGTGGCGACCTTGCCAGGTAATCGTCCAGGGCCTTAGTGCTCGTATCTTTTTCCTTTGCTCGCTCGCTCTTAGACGGCTCAGCTGCACCCATGTCTAGTCTGGGTGAGAATCTTCTTGACTCCAATGGATCTGCCAGGAAGCCATCGTCATCCCCGATGTCAGTGATAACTTCTAGAAGGTCAGGGATGGAGTGATTTGGAGAGGGAGGTGCATGAATGGTAGGTCTAGGAGGACAAATTTAATGTTGTTATTCTAAATGCCACTCCAACTATGTATCAATCACAAAACTTCATGTTTATACATGAAGGATACATTATTCTTCTCTGAGCATGAAGATGAATGGTGTCAAACGCACATCATTATGATCAATATATAATTTTTGTTTTTCATAATCAATCACTATTATTAGTACATTGGGCTACATAGATGCAGGACCATGGGGCAAATGTAAATGGTACAATCCTCTTCCAAGGAGGCTATATGACCATGCATGTTATGAGAATAGAGTGTGCTATTCTTTTGCATGATATTGAATCCTCAAAATGGATTATCTCTATCTTGCATGCCTAATCCATTGGAATGAAAATTGACTCCTTTCAAAGCATTAAAGAAAAATATATCTTATTCATGCAAAATGGTCCACATTTATCTCAAGTGATTGAAGCTCTTCATAAATGTTTTTGAAAGTCGCTCTATTTT